>OY720107.1:12636864-13236864 GCA_963082835.1 Leptogaster cylindrica | reverse complement strand
AGTCTTACTTTCAATTTGGTATTCTAATGTTTTGGACAGAAACAGCAAACCATGCCGATTGTTATTTTTGTTTAATGAATCTTGCTGGGATAAAAAAAAAACGAGAAGATCTTTAAATTATCCGGACGTTACTTCAGCCAAAATGCCAGTGCCACATGGTGATACCTTGCCGAAACCGACACCACCCCGAACATCACAAGATTCTAGTGATAGTGAGATGAGTTTTGAAGTAGAATCGTCAGATAGTGACTTTGATAATAATATTAAACATCGAGTCACACAAGCTGAATTAAATGATTTAGTCAGAGATTTGAAATTATCAAAAACTGATGGCGAAATTCTAGCATCTCGTTTGCAGTAGTGGAACACTCTTGATTCCTCAACAAAAGTAACGGTTTATAGAAATAGAAGCAACATGTTTTCTCCTTATTTTAAAAAAACAGCGGATATTTGTTACGTTTTATCTCAATTCAGATAATTATATTAATGTAGTGTGACTACGGCGTTTTTACTAATAGAGGTCTAATTAGCTACTAAGTCTTGTTTATAACTTTTGAATGGGCAGTTGTAGTGGGGTTTTAGTTTTTCTTAATTTATTTTTATTTTATGTTTTTTCGTGGCACGCCTCCCCGAGTACGTATGTACCTACTAGATTTCTATCTAGAATCTAGAATAATCGACTATAATTATATTAATAAAATATATATATGTACATTGTACATTGTAGAGTGTACACTTACACGCTAGCGGCCGTAATTTTGAAGATATTTCGACCGAATTTTATTATGTTATTTCCAGACCTAACAGCTTGGTTTAGTTCGTTAGATAGCAACATCATCGCAAGGGGTTAGGCATGGGAGGGGGTTTCGAAATGTATAAAAAATTATATCTTTGTTTATGTGAGGTTTAGAGAGAAACTGTTTGCATAAATTATACTACTCCCTATGAAGTCTCACTCAAGTTTCACGTTCTGTGCAGAATCGTTGAGAAGCTCTTAATGAGTTATTTATAAATCAACTAGCAGGTCTACCCGGTTACACTCGGGCGGTGAAAATTATAATATAATATGCATCATATTACATTAAAATTTATAACTACTCCCAAACGCGACGTATAATACATACAACCGTTTCCGGTAGATCGGGCTGCAATAATAGTTGGTTAGTTTTTTTTTCAGTCAAGGGTGCTTTTGAGGGGTTGAATTAGGACGGAGCCATGGAGGGTAGTAATTCTCATTGAGCTTTTTTTCTAACCAAAACGCCAAATACAAATTTTTATGAATTTTAGTACTTCAAAGATGGGAGGGCCCGTCGTTGCTACAAAAACAAGCAAAAGGGACCTGCGATTGTGTGGTTTGACTTGTTTGTAGAAGTTTTTAACCAGAAATTATAAAAAAATTGAAAGTCACTCAAAATATTGAGAAATTCGTTATTCTAAAAGTCATTTTTTTGGTTTTCCTCAAGTTTGAGTGGTTTTACCATAAACCAAGAATGAGAAAGTTATGAAAGACCTTAACTACATAAACATTTCTTTAGTCCTTAGTTGCAGAAATAAGATTAAACAAATTACATTGTTCAGCTAAAATATTTTTGCTTATTTCAGTGATGTGTTGCGCGATAAACCCGTGTCATTCAATTTTGATTTCATTCTTTCTTCACGCGCATTGTGAGCAGAGCTGTGTATAATTTTGCCGAACTGATAAGAAAACTTCTCAAAAATTGTAGAATAAGCATGCTTTGTTTGTTTACATATCAAATCAGTACAAGGTTAATTGGAGTTTTATATTATACTAGCAGTTCCGGCAATGCTTCGCTATTGACCAGGAAATAGTAAACTGTATTGTAATGGTTTTTAATATAATGGGTTTTTATTTTTTAATGATTTGTCCTTAAGTCAGTTTTAAGCCTCAGGAGGTGAATTTTCAAATACTATAAGTGCGAACCTAATACGTGTAGCGTGTCAGGACCTCTGTACCCAGTATGAGTTCTTAAATATTAACTCTTCTTAGATCGTGAAAAACATTGAACAGTGGTTTTTGGGTTTTGGTTATGTTTTTTAGGGTGAGGAGATCAAATCTGAAGACGATTTTGACCAGAGTGAAGAATTGAAAAAAAAAATTAAGAAAATAGGTAAAAATTTTTAAAAAAAATATACTGGAACACTGGGGATGTGGATATAGACGTTCACTTTCCCCAACATCTCTCATCCATCTTTCATTAAAAGGTAGCCTTCGTTTCTCAATAATGTTATACAATACACAATAAGTGGCACAAAACTGTTGTATCTGTATCAATTTTATTCTGAATAATTCTCCACTAGGCTTTTAGTTTACGGAAAGCATTTTCTACCACAATTCAAGATTTGTTCAAATACGCGTTGAAAGATTCTTCTTCTGGACTTTGCGATGAAACGTAACCTTTTTTTAGCCACTCTTTAAGTGGATATGCTGGATCGCCAACTAAGAGCGCTTTTATCTCCCTTCCATTTATGATCTTATTTGGCTGTTGATAAAAAAACTGTTAAAGATTTAAATAATTTGTTAAATTTATTACATACCCTTGCATAATTGTGTATGTTTTCGTATAAAAATAAGTCCCTTAAAACCACAGCGTTGTGTAAAACCAGGATGTTTCAGAGTAATATCCAAAAATCTAAAATTATAGTTATTTTAAAATCTTACCGCATATCGTGAGTTGGAACAAGTTAGGAACACGGACCACCCAGCAAGAAACGGCGGATTTTTATTAAATTTTGTAAGGACGTGTGTTTTAATGCCTGAAGGACGAATCCGAAGGAATTTTTTCAAACATTTATTTATTTTCCGAAATATTCAACTTTCAAATTTTGAAAATGAGAAGTCAATTTAACTGATTTGTTGGTTTTGTGAAATGCTTGAACCGATCCTTCTACTAAGGATATCTCGTAAACGGTATGGTTTAGAATTTTTTCACTATTTTTCCCGTGATCAGCGCCCCAAAATCAGTCGGAAATCATCAAGAAAGTGAATTTCCGCAGTTATCGGTATCGTGCCTATAAAGCCAAGTATAGGCGACATTCAGCACTTAGAACCGCTATAACTTTTTTCCTCCATCGAATTGAAATGAGCCGCCATATTAACTATTGAAGTACATTATAAGAGCTATCGAATGACATATGTTTCGTCCTTGGTGGAAATTTGGACCAGCTCTCATACAAAAATGCCCATTGTCCTTTTCTGTTTTTTGGATCCCCATAAAAGTCGTGCAACTGGACCAATTTAGGAATTTTTTTTTTAATCGACGCAAAATCTTGTTCTCTTTAATTTTCTATGGAACGGTTATCTAGAAAATATGGACCGTTTTCAAGATATAAGGTAAAACTGGAAAAAGTCCCAAAATTTCGAAGTTTTTCGACCACCAAAAGTTGTCCCCCCCACCTTCGAGGTCGCAAACTTAGATTTGGCATACTCACACCATACCAAAGGATCCTAGAAAAAAAAAATCTTTTGTCGGAATTAATGTAAGCGGAACCACTTTTTTATCCCCTATATACTGGGCTAACATGTCTATTCGCTTGAATATATTTTCGGTCATGAAGCGAAAATAGACAACAAATACAAGTATGGGCAAATTCAAATTCCCAAACGTCCAGACTTTTCAAATGTATGTGAGCGAAATGTAGCAAATCAGTCACAAATTAGTCCCCTTTCAAACGCGTGCAAATGAGTCGGAAGCATTTGCGCGACGTATACACCGAACTAATAACTATTTGGATAAACATATCGTCAAATGGGTATGCAAACGTAAAAATGTATTTTTTCTGTTTGTGAGTAGACAAAAAAAAAATTACATTTGACAATGATTTGAAGCTTTCTAGTCTATCGTTTTTGAATTCAAATTTGCAACACATTTGTTTGCGTTTTATTTGTGCAATGTGGACCCGGCATTAGATATAATTAACTTTAATTTTCTGTATACTTGGATTAAAGAGCTATTCGTTTTAAAAGTTTTTATTTCTATTGCCCGATGATTCCACCATCAATAAAAAATGTCATCGTGAACTAGAACTCAATGATCAGGGAATTGAACAAATACGTATTCATGCATTGTTTTAAAAAAATGCAAAAATATGTTTGCCACTACTTTATTCATTCAAACATGTATATATATTTAGTATTATTGGACTTTTTGTTTGAGAAATAAAAACTTTCATTTTCACGAAAGCTGGTATAGAGCCCTTTGTTACGCAGAGTGGATAAATATTCGCTTTTAAACAAAATACTGTACAATTTGCTTGTCGTTAATCATAATTCCAATGATTATGTTGCACATTGTACAACGATACAAGGATAAAGAAAATAAGAAAAATTCGCACCTTGAAGAAAAGTCAGAATGTAGGCATTTGGCATTTCAGAGTGAGAGCTATTCGCTGAAAAGTGTTCCTACTCTTGCCGAACAAAACTTTTCAAACTGAAGCGGTGTATCTAGGCTGTTGCACAAACGAACGTTCAAAATGAGTCAAATGCCGGTCGTTCACCGCAATTAATACAAATGAAGTTCTACGCTGTTGTTGCAGTGCAATACTCAAGCAGAGCTATTTGAAAACTTATTTTTAAACGAAAACATTCAGTATCACTTCGAACTCATTGAGCAAATGTGTATAAAAATACATTACTTTCATTCGGTAAAGAAACTCAGCTTTTAAAACTTAATCAACATATTTATTATCCGAACAATAACAAAATTCTACATCAATTTTCTCCGAAATATTTTCTTTTATTATTAAATTTTTGTAACTTTATAATCAGTTATAAAACGTTAAAATCCGATTCATTTTCCAATAATTTTCAATACTTTGAACTCAATGTTACCCTAGGCACAGCTCTCCAGTCACTCAAAAAGTTAAAAAAGTTAAAAATTAAATGAGAACCCCTATTTTTTATTGCAGATTTGAATTCCTTACATCAAAATAAGAAACTTTTGTTTGAAACATTTTGTTTTTCTTTTTTTTTTATTTTACGTGTTGTGTTGATAATGTATTTTTGGATTATGTGAAACTTTTCTATAATTGTGAAAATCGACTAATAGTCCAGTCGCCAAATGAGAAAAAAGGCTAGGACCTTGAAATAGGGTACGACTAATATTTTATATTTATTCTAGTACTATTTGATATACTGAACCATAATACGTAGGGTGCCAGAGTGGCACCCTTGCGCAACTTTGAATATCAAAGGTCAAAGTTCATATGACCAAAAATACAGGAACTACCAAATTTATTGCGAATACAACGGAATAAGCCGACCATAATCAATTATTTTTGGTTATAAAGATGTTCATTATGTAAATACTATGCAAATTAACGGTATACTTCACTTTTTCAACCATATAAGATAGTGATCTATTATAACATATATCCGTACCTCAGAGCAGAAGGGTATTAAGTCACAAAATGTAAATTTTACAGGAGAGCGTAAAATACAATAATTTCATTGTTTAGGCTATAAAACATGCAGAAATAATAATTTGTCACACTTGTTTTCTAGCCTGTACTATTTAATAGTTTAAACTTGATCTAGATAATACTTATTTATATTAAGAATAATGATAATGGGTGGTGTTTACACTTATCAAAGTTTTTGAAGACTGAATCTTTTACAGAACACATGGACTTAATACTTTTTTATTTTCAGAAGAATTTCATGATTGTGACTTAATATTTTTATTTTGCACTTCATAATTATGATAAAATAGAAGTTTTGAGATTTTATGCGAGGAAAAACGTGGGACACAATACTTTTTTTGAACATAATATGGTTTTGCCCTGGGTGGTATATGTCTATACTGGACTTAATACATGTAATATAAAGATAATACTGTTTTGCTCCAGGAGCGAGGTGGACTTAATACTTTTTATAAAATGCTATTTCCGTCATTTTCAGTCCAATCGTCTTCTATAGTAAACCTCTGAATAGAGCGTGAAATTTAAATCTAGGTGAGCAAAAAAACCGAAAAATTGAAATTTTGGACGTAATACCCTTCTGCTCTGAGGTACGGAATATTTTTTTTTAAAGTTGTAAAAGAAGTAATTAAAATGGAAGTACGTGCTTTAGTTTTACTAAATTATCTTACAAGGCTATGGGCTACGGACATTCAGAATCAGAAGTAGACAATTCACTCTCATTGTCATCAAACTGACCTTCATGAGTCTTCAAATTGCCACATAATTCACCGCCTTCGCACGCGCAAAATTCTTTACAAGGCAGACATACATGTGCACAACTACACCTTGCTGTGGAACATGGCTTCTCACTTGAGCAGCTACATCTTAAACTATTCGCCAACCCTTTGTTACTTGGAAGTTGAACAGACACCAAAGAGCGTGTTGCTTCATCCTTTGTCCATCCATAATGAGCTGGATTCAAAGGTGGAGGGAACGAAGATGCCGCTGCGTTCCAAGTGCAAGCTTGCAAATGACATCGTTTTACATGGAGTTCATGTTGTTGGAGGGAGGTTCTTAATTTTAGGAGGAACGTTAGGCATGGATGGTTTTTTAGTACCATGATAATGCTGGATTTGTATATCAGGTAGTTTGAGAGAGATAGTTTCGGCCTTTTTCAACCGTTTAATGGTAACAGCAGATTCCACACCATCAGTCTCCTTAGACACTGTTATGACTGTTGTGATACGGTCATAGCGAGGGAATGTGTTGATCTCAGTTCATTTGCTTAGGAGATCTGTATATCAAAATCATCCACTACTGTTTGAATCAGACAGTCAGATTTCGAGCTATTTAACCCCTGTAGTTCGAAGTTGCCGCATTGCATGTTACGGCAAACTGTAGTTGCTACTGATGATTTGTACCTCATTACTTCGTTATAGCTGCAACATATTCCAACTATACAGAAGGTCAATAAGTTGTCGTGATGAATAAGCGTGATGATGTGTGAAAGGGGTATACGTTTTTGATACGATTCCAGTTACAATGTTTCCAATAAGACATGGAGCCAGATGTTGTTTTGGCATTATCTGCATCAGGAGGCTTATCAATGTTTCACTTGTCGCTTTCATTGCATACTCGGTGGAAATACGTGTAGTGTAATCCTTCTCTTGTTCAACAATAACTGCTTTAATTTACGACTTAATTTTAGAAGCCATTCTGAACACGTTAAAGTCATCATTAGAACGCGGATTATATGCAACTTTTGTAATTTTGGCCATACGGATGTCTAACTTTTTGTGAAATACTTATTTTTGATTCCTAAATTCATTAGAATCAGCATAGCAAAATATGCAAAAAATATGCAAAATATATGCAGAGAATATGCAAAAATATGCAACAAAATTTGACCAAAAAATTATTAAGCGATTTGCAAACAAATAATTAACATAGGACAGGTAATTTAAAATAAGTTTTCGATATAAGAAAGGTTATTGTTACGTTTCTTTAATTGTTATAGTTCATTTCACAATATATAATGATTAGCTTTTCCAAATGTTCTACACTTAGGCTGTGCCTTTTGTCTGTTAAAATAAGCCTGTATGCAGAAAACGACCTTTCTACATCGCAGGATGTGATGGGAGCTTACTTATATTTATAAAAAAGGCTTGTTTTGGCATCACCATCGGGTATTTCCTGGACTGTCTCACTATTCAATACCCGGCTTATGCTTTCAAGAAGGTGGAAGCCGGGATTCCTTGCCAAAATGTCCATAATTTTAGTTTGGTATAATTCCGCGTTTTGTCCTCTAATGGTTTTCACTCTTTCTGCGACATTCTTCAATTTTCAGTTTTTTGGGAAATTAATGCAATAAAACGTGTTCATTGCCTGAAGGACTAAACACTTAAAGATTTCTTTTTCAGTTTTTATTTATTTTTTAATTCTAGTTTTTCTTGCTTTACTTAATTACTAAGGGTGCTAGGTTGGCGATGGCAAATTTCATTACCCGGGCCATGCGTGAGAGACAATTTATTCAAATCTGGTTCGCAAATGTACAGATTAGATCGTTTATTGTGATAGTTTATAGATTTTACGAAAAGTTTGAAAGAAATCTAAATTTTTTGATATTCTAGGGGCTGGAGGAGTTTTATGAGGGGTTGAAAAGATCCGGAAGAGGATAATAATTTGACCATAAAAACTTCCTCTAATGGGAAATTATGGAGAAGATATGCAAAAAAGTCCTTCAAATATGCAACAAATATGCAAATATGCGGAAAATATGCAATATGCACAATATGCAAAAATAATCATAAATCATTCGACTCTTAGTTCAATAAAACAAATTTCTGTAAAATCCCCATAACGATATCTTAAATAACAAAAAAGTTGCGTTTGCATGTAATCCGCGGTCTAGTCATCATCCTCACAGTTTGCAAAATTAAGTATGTGAGCTGCTTCTTTACGAAAGCAAACTATACTAGCTATTCCTGATGCACTGAGGACCGCAATATCATTACCAAAATAGTCTAAAAGATCAGACATTACTGTTCTACGGCTTCTTGTACCACCATTGTTCATGTAGGTAACATACAGTTCGACAGAATTCCACATACGGCTTCGATTACTGTTCATAGTGGCGATAAGGCCTGTAAAACCTTCATCTTCTGTTCTTGAAACACTAACGCTCTGTGCACTTGTAACATTTCGAGCGCTCATAAAGTTTTTGTAGCATAAAAGATGGTACCGTCCTTTTGCTGCATGTAGATCATTCGTTGCTCTCATAACACGTACGCGAACCTCATCTCCCCATTCGTCACCACGATTTTTGCAAACTTCAAGAATTTTTCCTTTTTATAAGTCGCCCTTTTTCTTATCCAATGTTCTGCACTCTCTGAAAGTATTCCACCGATCTGGGTGTTTGGGGTCAAGTGGCAGACATTCCTGCCCACAAAAGAAACAGTGCACAGGAAACTGAAATCGCTCATACGATCGTCTTGTACGCTTGGGTTCACTGCTGTTAGTTATTTGAAACTTTTGCTCACTTTTCTTCTTTACTGCACGCAATATGATCCTTAGATGTATAACTACTTACACACCTTGTGAAATTGCAAATTCTTCAAACTCCCATCTTGTAAATCATTTTCAATTTGTGTATGGATAGTGTCACCTCGCTCTCTACTGCTCAAAGCAATTGTCTTTATTCGATCTACTCCACCAGTCACTAACAAGTCAGTACGATCACAGTTCAAAAAATCCCTTTAGGCAGGCCTACAGACTGAGGTAGATTTCAAAGTATTTTGATTGCGTTTATTGGGATCATTTATTTTAAAATCGAGAAACTAGTTATGGATTTATAGAGTACTCATCGAGAGCTTTGCAACGATACCCCACAAGACGTGGTTTAGAAAAATTCGAATTTCCACCCCCACCCCCACTCGTACCCCCCCAAACCCTAATTTGGTGGTGTCACCGTTAACCTCTCTCTAATTTATGCAAATAACGGGGCTCGGCGACCGGACTATAAAAAGAAGAAAATAATTTAGTTTTTCTACAGAGGATTTTCCAAAAGTAAAATAAAATTTTTTCTTCTCTTTAGTCTACTTACATAAATAGTGTAGAAAAATTTCAGAAAACCAAATAGTTTTTTTTTTTTATTGTCTATTCTTTAGTCTTAATCAACAAATAATTCCCATCTGATACTTGGGCAGTAGGACTATTAGTCCTGTTAAAATATTGATATAAGTCAAAAATTCAAGAGACCACAAAGTTTATTAAAAAAATATAGTTTATTTAAAAAATATATCATAATTAGAAAAAAATCAGTGGCATACCTACAAATTTTTTGTTCATAATATTGATTAAGGTGTCCCCACGCACGCCACTGGACTTAAAAACCTTGGTCAAGTTAATGCGAAATGCCGAAATGAGCTCCTTATTACTACAAACAATGCTGTAAAATTTCAAAAAAATCTGTGAAAAGATATTTCAGATATTGTTAAAAAACCGATATTTTTTAAAAAAATGTTAACACCCTGTATCTTGGAAACCAGGCATTTCCGGACCTATGTTTATATGAACTTTTTTACCATCAAGAGATTCATTCGAGAAGTTTTTAATGAATTATATTAGTAGCACTGATGATACACCGCGTGAAACCGGGTAACCCTGCTAGTATTTACAATATACAGGGTGTTTAAAAACAACACGGCAATATTTAAGGGGGTGATTTCTGAGTTCATTTCATGAAAAAAAGTTCATATAAACATAGGTCCGGAAATGCATGGTTTCCAAGATACAGGGTGTTAAACTTTTTTTAAAATATCGGTTTTTTAACAATATCGGAAATATCTTTTGTCCGATTTTTTTGAAATTTTGCAGCATTGTTCGCAGTAATAAGGAGCTCATTTCACCTTAACTAGACTAAGGTTATTACGTCCAGCGGCGTACGTGGGGGCACCTTAATCAATATTATTGACAAAAAATGTGTACGCCACTGACTTTTTTCTAATTATGATATTTTTTTTAGATAAAGCAAGCAAAAATACAAATTTTTGTTCTCTTGAATTTTTGACGTATCTTCCTTCGTTTTCGAGATAAAACGCAAAAACCATTTGATTGCATGTCCTTTTACCATACAAAAATAGTTATGAAAAATTAGTTTCAGAAAGCATCAATTGTAATTCAGGGCCCTATTTCATAAAAATATTAGTCTAATACTAATAGACTTGTAATTATTAGAACTAATAACGTATGGAGTAATAATATAGTGTTTCAAAAAAAATTCTTGAAAATCACTAATAATTATTTGCCCACTGCACTAATAGTATTGGGCCATACTACACTAATAATAATTTAATTAATTTTATTGATGCACTGCACTAATAATTTTGGTCCAAAGTACCGTTACAATTTGAAACTGCAATCTGTGCACTTATCCATTTGTTTAATTAACTACATTTAGTTTCCATACCAGAAACTGTGTTCATGTAAAATTCAACTAATACTGCTCGAGGAAATATAGAAGAACAAAGCGGTTTGTTCAGTTCGGAACTTTTTTTTGGACAAAATTAAACAAAAAATAAGAGCGATGCTTGGTATAAAATTCTTCACATTCTTCACTACTACTGGAAATTATTTAAATGATTCTACGTATACATTAAACAATGCCTAACTGTTGATTCTGTCCTAAAACTACTCTTACAATTACCAAAAACTCAACTAGACTGAAGTTGATTTTTCCATGTTTTAGTTTCTACTCTAATAAAATATTACCAATATTTACAAGTCAACTGCTAATAATTACAGTTTTGTGAAACAGTACACTCCTACACTAATAAGATTTCGCAAATAAATATTAGTCTGGAACTAATAAATTATTACTCTAAATCTGTTGTTTATGAAACTCTCCACTGCTAATAATTTACACTTTATTAGAGAATTTGCTAATAATTATAATTAGACTAATAGCTGTTTTATGAAATAGGGCCCAGATTAGTCAAGTTATTTTCAGAAATGGTCAATTTTCAGATTAGTCAAGTTATTTTCAGAAATCATCAATTGTATTTAATCATAAATTAAACTTAATCATATATTAAACTAGAACATCCGTCAGAAATTTTTTATGTCTCATATGATTCGCTGGTGCCGTACGACACAAGAATATAGAAGATCGGCAAAGATCAACGTAGGCAAGTTTCCGTGCAGTCTGTGGTGGAGCGAGAGTGAACTTCGGAGAAGGTTATGGAATAAATAAAGCACATACAAGATGATACCACAAGTGTATCGTATGCTACTCTCACGAGGTTGATGTAATAGGTTCAGAGCTAATATAGCAAAAGAAGATAGTAGTCTAGTACAAGAATGTGATGAGCATGAGATGAAGTTGTTGGAGTTTGTTCAAAGTATAAAGTTGAGCCAGTGGATGATGGGCTTTGTAAAAACGGTTTTCCCAACTCAAAAACAAAAATCTTTTATTTCATCCTATCATAATGCATTGAGTTGTAAAATTAATCCGATTATACATATAAATTATAATTTCTGAATTCCAATTGATAATTTCTGAATTACATTTGTTAATTTCTGAATTACATTTGATAATTTCTGAATTATAAGTGATGATTTCTTAAATACAATTGATGATTTCCGAAAATGACTTGACAATGAATTGCAATTGATAATTTCTGAAAATAACTTGATTAATCTGAATTACAATTGACAATATCTGAAAATATAATTTGACTAATCTGAATTACAATTGATGGTTTCTGAATTACACATGGAAAAGGTGTAGTTAATAGTTTATTATAAATTTAAATTATCGTTTTATTTTCTAACTTTAATTTTAACATTATATTTCCAAAATTGTTTATATAAGAAAAGGAATAGGTACTACAGCTTTTCAAAAAATATCAAGAATAATTATTAATTTTTTTTTCATCCTTTCATTTCGGTAAAAGAAACTTTTTTACAATTCTAAGAATATTTATGTCAAGATATTTTATGTTATTTAAATATTGAATAATTATTATTTGTTTAGTTTGAAAACTCATGAATTTTTTCTTTTCAGGAGAGTGCTGGTACGGTGTTGATATTATGAAGGAGCACATCGCTGATAATTTCGAGGCATGTGTTTGGGAACCATCTGTTATTAAAATCAATGCACTAACTGCTGCTTGTGAAGCAGCTTGCATGATCTTGTCAGTTGATGAAACTATTAAAAGTCCCAAATCCCAAAATGATGGCCCACAAGTTCCTGGTCGGGGTAGAGGCAGACCTATGTAAAAAATAACCAGGAAGGTGCGAATATGAAAAGGATTGGCGAAACACTGAGTATATTCAACAGGTGGATCCGGCACCCTTTCATCACCTTTGATTATTAAGTTTTTTGTTTTTTTCCATACTATCGTTTGGGGAGATACCGATAACTGTGGCAAATTGAATTTTTGAAATTTTCCGAATGATTTTGGGGCACTGATCACGGAAAAAATAATTTAAAAAATCTCAGATGGGCCGTTTACGAGATATCCTTCGAAAAAGATTCAGTTCATCTGGCTCCCAAAATCCTTCGGAAACTGGTTTATTACACTTTAATTTACATTTATTTATCACTTTAAGGACCTAATAACAATGTAGAGTTCTTATTTCACAATAAAAGCACTTTTACTATTTTTATTTGCGTAAAATTTACGCATTTTTACGAACAGTTTCAAAACAAACTTGTTCAACTGTCATGTCGGGTTCATTTGATTTGATTTTTTCCACGCACTTTTACTTAAAATTAGAGTATTCTGTCATATAATAATATGCATGCGTGCTTGCCTTGAAAAAATATTAATACAATAGCTCTACATTGTTATTAGGTCCTTAAAGTGATAAATAAGTGTAAATAAACCAGTTTCCGAAGGATTTTGGGAGCCAGATGAACTGAATCTTTTTCGACGGATATCTGGTAAATGGTTCACCTGGGATTTTTTAAATATTTTTCCCGTGATCAGCGACCCAAAATCCTTCGGAAAATGTCAAAAATTGAATTTGCCAGTTATCGGTATCGTGCCTATCGTTTGCTTTTTTCTAAGAAACACATAATCGCACTAACGCATAAATTTTTCATTACTTTACTAAGTATTCATTTTTTCAATGCTTTTTACATTAAACAAATATAAAATATTTCTTATAATAAATAAATAATACGATCACAATATACTTGGTGTTTTACGTACTATATAAGCAACTTTGTGCACTCACGGGAAAGAAAACATTTTAAAAACGTCTATAGACGGTTGGTTTCAAATTGGTTTCAAAAGTTCATTTTAACTACGAGTGTCTGAAGAAACTGTGCAGAACATTGCTATGGAAATTAGTGTGAAGCGGCCCCTACACGGTTAATATTATGTACAACTGCATAATGCATATTTTTTCTTGATACCTCCACACGGTGCAATAGTATTGTACAACTTTTATTTGACGTTTGAGTTTTGCACAGTAAACATGATGAGTGATGCATACTGAAATTACTTGTGTGGCTATTGCATTGCCTGTTCCGTTAAATGAAAAATCATAGGAAAGGAAGGAGGTAGATGCTTTTTAAACTTTAACCGATCATTCCTCTTTTCGCACAAAAATGAACCAATATTGAACAATGTCGAACACAGTTGAAGCAATATATTGTATATTGTGCAAAAAATCTCAATAATTTTGCACTTCACACAATAAATTGCACAACCTTCCAATACGATCATAGATAAATAAACACATAGACTCAGCCGTTGGGATGCGAAGAAATAATTATCCAATCTACAAACGGGCAATAATATTGTACAATGAGAAATATTGTATAATAATATTGACCGTGTAGGAGTCGCTTTATATATATATTTTTTACTGTTTTAATATTATTTATCATAATATTGAAAAACACATCATGTTTTAATTCAAACCTTTAATGTTATGTTCACTGAAGTCAAATATATTTTGAAAAAAAACCAAAAATTTTATGAAACACTACATAAAAGAAGCTTCCAAATTCATCCTTGTCAGTTATCATTTAAACAACCACCACAAGCCTTCAATTTCATTTTCAGTCATGTAAAGCTAAGATTGAAATTAAATTATTTTGAAGAATAAAGGACAATATTAGACTTAAGAACCTTTTCCATACTTGTTTGCGTGCTCTTATCTTTGTAGTCTCCCGGAAAGACTAATGAAACTCTGGGTCCTGTTTTTTTAGCATCGCACACCTTAAGAGAAGGTAAGAATAAATTACAACAGTTGAATTATTGAATTAATTTTTTACGTTCTCAAAACTTGATGGAATCGCAATCTTCATTGGAATCATTGAAGGACTCGATTTCCATCCACGAGTTTTTGATGTCAATTTTGGAAGCCCATCAATTTTTAATGTTTCTTCAAATAACTGTATTAATTGTTTAACTTTCCCCTGACCTGGTATCTTATTATTTTGACTTTGCTTATTGTTGCAATTCTGAGCCATCTTAAACTTTTCACGTGCGAACTTTTTTATTAAAGGAATTGACAGTACTCAATACGCAGCTCGTGGGGATTTCTGACTTTTTAATTACACTGCGCAATTTGATAAACCTTCTTTGACAAATATTTCCTTCAGATGTCTCTAAATTTCGATTAGTAAAATGTATGCTTGCGATAAATTTATAAAAAGAGAACTCAAATTTTCTGCAAGACGTATTGCATACTCGTAAGTAAAATTATTACTATGCAGTTTTAAATAAATTACACAAACAAGTTTCAGTTAAAACTGGCTTTCTCAACCAATGGTATTCGGAATATTGTCAATTAGTTTATTCTTATTTTGTTGAAGTGCTTTCAACCATTAAATAAATAAAAAATTTAATTTAATTTTGTTAAAATGCGACTTGTACGCCAATTGTACCAAAATCCTTTTGTGACGAGAACACCACCTTGCGTAAATCTTAACTTTTCATCTATCGGTGCAATCATCTTACGCATCAGCTCTTTCGTGCATGTGCGTGTTTATACAGCTGTCAACCTTAAAGGAAAGAGTGAGAACTTGTTAAAAATTAGTGGCCTAATTTGCTTTGTTTGTCAAGAAAATCAATCTCAATTCTCAACATATCCACGAAATATTGAAAATGAATTCGAAAAATATGCAATCGTATCCTACCATCAGGAAAGAACAAAATTTGATTAAAAGAATCAAAAGTGAAGTGGAGATAACGCAGTACAAAATTACTTATAAAAAAATACTGCAGAGAAATAATATTGAAGCTTCCGGAAGCGTAAAGAACCTCGTACAGTTTTTCGAGAGGATGTCAACCAACTATTCGCCACCGTATTCCAGAGCTGAGCATAAACTACCGTGCAATCACAATAAATTTACTAGACGCGCTTCATACGAGGGCTATCGCATCCTTAAGGTAATTTATTATAATAAACTAATAAAATATATATTTTATTTCTAAGACAACCCTATTTACACAGAATTCGAAATAGTGCTCTGGCGTTACGGTTACCTTCAGCAATCAACACCAATATACGTGTTTTTTCGCATGTTAAATAAAGTTTGTAGTATATTTATGATTGTTTTTATCAGGAATTTCTTTATTTGTGGAGAATTCGTCATCGTTTAAAATGTCTTGATTTCATCTATTGTTTCAATATTTTCGGATCAATTATATAATTATTATCATCGCACACAAGAGAAGGCAAACATTTACTATATACCTGCATATGCAAATTATTATATATTTAAGGACAGAATGGTATAGCATACGTCAGAAAACATTGGTATATGGACTACGGATGATACCTATCAAAATTAACATTGTTTGTTGTTGACCTAATTTGAATAGCTCCAGTGAGTGGGGAAACCAGTTCCAAATTGCAGTTGCTTTTGTTCTAAAATTTATTGTAACTGAAAACCCAGTGCTTCGATAAAAGAGAAAGCGCATATACAAAATTTATTTCACGGTTTCTTTGCTATTTGACGGAATTTTTTGTGGAACACAGCCCGAAGTCATTGAAAGAAAGATTTTGTAATTATTAAATATACGCATTTGTTATAAGCTATTTTACTTCAAATCCCATTTTATTCTAATGCAAGTAGAAAGTCTAGTATGTTTTTAAGGAAAACAACAATTTGACGACTAATAACTCCGCACCACGCTTACATTATTCTGGTCAAGATCAACGTGCAATATTTGCAATACAAACAATGTTATGTTGTTGCATTAGTCGTCCCGTCTTTATGAAAACATGTTCGGGCCCGCGAGACAGAACTCTGCCCCCAGTTTTTTCAAATTTCCAAACATTTTTTGAAATCAAATTTGGCGGTCCTACATACAGTCATCGTTGTCTCACAATAATTATTATTGATTATTCATTTAAATTTCGAGTTTCGACTGGCTTGCGAAACTCTTTGTACCTTCATAAAACTAGAGATAGCCATGGACTATTTGTTCGAACGTTTCCCCCATTCCGCTTAGTTTGTCACGCTTACAATTCAGGTGACTTAAGTTATGATTTCGATGTGTTCAGATCTACCGCTCTACTTTTTTGTTTTTGACTTATATTACAAATTTGTATGTAGGTATACGGTGTTGCAAATACAATTCGATAGGTATGTATAAAATATTGTCAGGTACTTTGTTTAGTTGTTAGCAATTGCTGTTTAAGTATTGCTTATTCTGCAAGGAAGCAGAATTTCAAACATCATAGTTTTACTCTTTGATTAACCATTTGGGGAAAGGAAAAGATAGGATTTTCAAGGATGGGAACCGGATAAAGGGTTTTGATTTTTTTTTTGATTTTTTTTGTTTTATTTTTTGAAAATGTTGTATATGATTTTTTTTTTTTTTTTGATATTACAAAGTTAAAGTACAAATTTCTTTTGGTTTGACTTTACAAGAAATTTTCAATTAAGGTATTCATTGAATAAAAATTGTGGGTGAAAACCGAAAATGTAATTTTGATGTTTCAATTAGAAAATCAGAGAATGTGTTTCACACCGAAATTCAAAACAATTATTTTCATCACATATTCTGCATTCTTAGTCTTATTTCCATACCAATTTTTCGCGATTTTCGGCAAATTTCTTAAACCAAAAATAAAATATTGCATTGTTTTAAATGTTTAAAACTTCATGACTTGAAATATATATAACATCAAAAATTAAATGTATTTAAAATTTTAAATAAAAAACAGATTTAACTTTAGTTTCTAAAAGTATCATGAATTAAAAATAAAAATATAATTTGAATAAAAAGAAAAAGAAAAATAGCATCGGAAAATAAAAATAGGAAATTATTATTTTTTTGTTTAAAAAACTACACAAAATTTTCAAATTGTAAATTTACTCATGGAAATACTGTATGTACTGAATGTGATCCTGCATGTTATTGGCTATTTTTAAATAATTTGGTTTTAATAATTTATTTGTTAGTTACTTCACATTTCCCTTCTATGCTTTTTTTCTGTTTCTTTTTTACATTTCTGAAACTTTTTAAGTTTCTCAAGGGTGCTCTACTATTATCTTAGAACCTTCAAATTTCCTTCAAAAGCTTACTTTCATTTTCTAAATTATTTCATTGTTGAATGGTGTTTTATTTCTTTCATATTTTTCTTAGAGAAGAAAAAATCTACTCCATCTAACATTTTATCTCTTTATAACTTAGTTCTCAAATCTCAATATTTTAAAGTATATGTAAATCACAGAGATAATATTTGAGTTAATTAAATTCATACCAGATTATTTTGTTCTTAGTTTTAAAAGAAGAAAAAATATTTGCGTCAAATGACAGCTCATTTTGTATGATTCAAAATTGAAAGGAAATAAACATGTAAGAAATTTTCTTTTAGTATTAGTCTTTACATTCTTATAGTTACATTTATTATCATTTCTTACTACAATCTTCATTCCTATCTAACATTTGAAATTTTTCCCCTGCTTTCCTGACTAACTTTTACTAAAAGACTAACACAAGGGACAACTACAAGAGGGAAGAAATCAGAGTAATCAAATTCAACTCTTCATATTCCAATTTCTTGTTTTACTCAGATATTTCAATTTTGTTTTTGATTTAAAATTTACTTTATATTATTCCTTTTCAAATTTAGAACCAAAACTACAAAGAAATTACAGTTTTCATTTTTCAACTATGGATTACATTTCATGTTGTAAATCTTACTAGATGGTTTTTTGTCACATTCATGACCGAAACGATTTACCTACTTTAGTCATTAATATTAAAATATACAAATATCAAAGACCTCTCAGTTTCTTTTAATTTATTTAAAATTAATGTAATACTTCTCTTCTATTGTAGTATTTTATAAATATAAGTCTGCTTTTCTCACTTCATGTTGCTTAAATACTAATGTTTATAAAAAAAAAAAGACATTCACTCTTAAAACTGAAAACAAATGAAATAAAAAATGCATAGTAACTAGTTAAAGCATTCGTTCTGTATTAAATTTATTTACTTCAAATATTTTCATTTGTATTTAAATTTTATCTTTTTAAAATTGTATTTTTATTCTTTCTTCTCTCTTCCGCACATATACCTGCCTACTAAAAAAAATAATATACAATTTTCTTTTTATTCAAAAATTCGTAGGTTTACTTTAATTCTATATCCACCAATATGTTTCTCTTAAAAACTAGTTTACGTGAATCTGGTTAAGTGAATTATTCCGACACAGTTTGCCTACATCGTCTGCCTGGAAAAGAATTTGCAAAAAGAAAATGAATTACAATTCCAGTTGATAAAAATTCATTGGATTTGGGTGAAAAATATTGTATTGAGCAATAAGCTCGCAGAGGAGAAGGAACACTTTGCTACAGTTTTGTAAACTGTAAGAAATTTTTTGCACTTTTAACCTAGAAAAAGGTATGTTGCAGATAGTTTACAGGAGGCGACTTTCGCATACTTATTTAAAACACTAAAACGAAGAGTTGCAAAAAAAAAAAAAATATATTTTTAATTACAATTATTCCGAGTTCAAATCCTAAACTGACTGGCCTACTAAACACGAATGCGTTGATTGCTGGAAAATAATCAGGTCCCTAAAATCCATTATCGCCACCTACATTAAACATCGTTGAACCAAAATTTGAAAGCAAAATGCAAAGTTGGTTGTGGTCCCGTTTTGCATAGGATAACTCAAGAAAATTAGACAAAAAAAAACATCAGGAAAATTTTAGGAAAAATACGAAAAAGAATGAAAAACTGATGAAGAGCAATTTTTGGAAAACCAAACTCATTCGGAAAATTCTCGGGAAATTACTAGGTCGAAAATAAGAAAAGTGCTCCGCTCTTTCCAAATAAAACCCTTAAATGTACCTTGGGAAATTAAATTTACTATATTTGGTCAAATAGTTTTCGAGGAATTTCGTACTAAACCCGGTCAAAAGTTGGAGTTAGTCATCTTTCAAGGATAATAAAAAAAACTAAATACTAATACACATTTTTCAATTTTTCATAGAAACTTTTATCCCCGTTTTTACGGGGCGGGAGCAAAATTTAGTACGAAAAAAAGATTTTTGACAAATTTCATTAATTTTCCATTTAAGAAAATTCGAAATAACTGAATTTATAATTCGGAATTCCCAATAACAACTTGAATTCCAGTTCCGAATAATTTCATTTTTGCTTTCAGCTTTTATATCCTAAGCACATTCCTGATTTTCAAAAAATTCTATCTCGTATAGTTTTTGAAAATCAAGAATGGGGTTAGGATATAAGAGAGTATAGTTAACAAAAGTTTCAACGAAATCTATGATGGTGGGATTGAAAATAATTTTTGTTGGTTTTAAAATGAATGGCATGGCTTTTCAATATCCTTAAAAAAGCAAGTGGCCCACGCTCCACGCATGGGGACATGTCATATGTTGTCCAATGTACAATTACAGGATATAAAGAACTATGGATGCGCAGCTTTCCACCTCGCATGTCCGCTTTTTGCTGGAGAAATGACTTAGGTGACTAGGCTAATTGAACCGTTTGATAAAACGACATAATAGTACAAAATAAATTATAATGGAATTAAATTCTTAATAAGATGAAAAACGAAAAGTCACTGGCAACAAAGCTATATTAGTGTACGATTTGTACGAGACGTAGTTTTTTCAATCATTTAATCACTGGGGCTTTATAAGGGATTCTACCCCAATTCATGAGATCAATTCAATTATAAGAAATAAGAAAAATTCTCGTACCAAAAGATATTTACCTTTTTCCAGATTCTGGGACTCAACTGCGCTGCAGATCGAATTTGTCTGGCAATAACTGAAGCAACAACCGAATATCACTGCAGGAAGGGTTGATAGGATGCTGGCAATTTGTGGTTCGCAAAATTCACCAGTAGATTTGGTAGTCTTTGTTTTTAGTTTCTCATTTCAATTTAAAAAGGCAAAAGTCTCTAATTACACATATCCGATTGGACACACTGATGTGAATTTTGAAAGCTTTGTAGGATTTTTACTATTGTTTTACTAAACGCGACATATTTTTTTTCCAAAAGTCTGAATTATCTCTATGAGTCCTTAAGATTTTAAAACTGTCGAAATTATTATTATTAAAGAACAAAATCACATGGTTTACTATTCAATTACATGACCAAAATCTCTTTTTTTTAACTTTACTTCTGTATTTTCTTTTCCAGTTTTATGTCGCACTTATGAAAAGTGACATTTTGCACAGTAAAAAAATGTGATAGAAAAATTATAAAAATGTTTCTCCAGTTTTATGTATAAATAACACATGTAATCACATCAATTTCATTTTGATCAGGTTTCGTGGTTCCATTTTCGAAGGTCCAATGTTCTGTTTTTAGCCATAACGGTAGATTACTTTTGGATGACAGTTTTTCAATCATAGAAATTAAGATTGTACATTGAGTATCAACTTAAGGTTGTGCGTTGTAAAATCATCAATTGGGTTAGTTTTGGTAGATTTTGAGATGGTGGCATTTGGCGACGAATTCCCCAGTGAAGTGGTCCAATGTTCTGGTGGTTTCGGTAGAGCGGTGGGTGAGGGGGCATCGAAGCACTTACTCCCAGCGAAATGCGTCAAAGTGGGCAATGTGGGCGACAAGCCGCGGCCGATGCCGCCCATTAACACTTGCACACCACCCTGACTTGTACGAACATTATGATTGTTACAATTGTTCGAATAATGACCAGTGGCTTTGGTGTATCTCGCTGTAGTGCCTAATCGTGTACTGTTGCCGCCATGCGTTATTGATGACGGTAGGAGGTTGTTACCCCCAGCGCACCGGCTGGATGTTGAATTTGCTACAGATGAGCGATGCCAGCCGCCATGGGTACGATGATGATGATGTTGCGTTTTGCGGTTGGAAAAGAATCCACCATTCCCAGCTGATCCAGTTAATCCTAACAAAATGTTCGCATTCGAGGGATTACCTCCAGTGGAAGATGTATTATGGCGCACTAAAGTTGGAGTACTCGTAATACTATTGGAAAGCTGCTGCTGTTGGAGTTGATGGCATCCTGGCGGCAATGATGATGCACTTGTTGGCGATGAGTTTGTACCATTTGCGCAAAAACGCTCTGGATGACGGCCAGTGGCCTTGTGCGAATAAGTCATTTTGTTTTTCAAATTTTTTTTTCTTCAAATCCCAGGCAATACACCAAGCAATTCGTTCTCTTCTTAACGTATTTGAATTGTTAAAAATTGATGTCGTTGGAAAATCTAGTACATCTCATACTTTCCTGCTGTTATGGTGTACAAATTAAAAAACTTACCACGTAAACTTAATTCTTATTATCACACACGTGTTTCATTATAATATATCAAACTACTTTTACATTTGGATTTGTTCCATTCTGTCCACTCATTCCATTTTCTAAAAATGTTCACACTCCACTCCACTTTTTGTTTTTCTGACGTGGTTATTTAATTTCTTCAATTGTACTATTGTACAATCTCGTCTTCTGCTTTGAGAAACACTGTACTTGTTTAAAAAGTACCTATTTTATTTCTTTTTTATAAATTATTTCTGATACACACTATTTAGTATCACAGAAAAAAATGTTGACACTCGTTATTTTATGTTTATAATCTTATCTTTTGTTTTGCAGATTGCGTTGCAAAATATGATTACATATATTTTTTTAAGTGTTTTTTCTCTTTTTAGTTTGATTTGTTTGTACTAAAGGCTTCATTCTTTCCTGCATGCACTTTGGGAGACAACGAAATATATTACGACTTTTATACTATCTAGCTTTGTCAAATTGATCTCTGTAATAACAAGATGGCTTCCCTCCTATGCACAACGTCGTTTCTACCTTTCGAAGTATGAAAAATAAATTAACACCACTAAAAACTTTCTGTCAATTTATATTGCTGTCCTACTTCTACCCAAGAAATTTCCTTCGTCGATTCTTTCTATTTGTGTAGCCAGATGAACCGCTGCTGTTTTCGGCTGTAGAAACGTTTCTCCCACAATAGGTGCGATGTTGCCACATTGGCATATAGATTGTATATAAATTATATATGTATTATATAAAGTATATATGTGTATGTGGACTTGTAGGAAATTTTATGTTTTTTGCCTCTTCTTTCAGATATTTTATACGCAGAGGGAAATAAATCAGTATTTCTAATTTAAATTAAACCATGTAATTTTTAAAATGCGCCAAACTGTATCCTTTTTTTAATTAACGAAAAATTTGTCTATATTTGTATTAAAATTTTGTCGTAAAGGAGAAATAAAATCCAGTTTCTGAATTAATTAAAAAATAAAAGGCAACTTAAAAACTCCGTTGTACGAGTACAATGGTGGCCTCCTTCCGTTTCTTGTTCACTGCACTCTTTAAAACTTTTACACGTAAATATACCTTCCAATTCCAATTTTATTTCAAAACGAAAACTTTTTAAACATTAAAATAGATTTTTTTGCATAAATTTCTTTATTTGCACTTCAATATTTTTTTCACGCAACGCTCCTGTTATTTACACTTCGAACTTCTTGTTTTATCAACACTTCTCTCTCAACTAACTAAATTTCTGAGTCGTATCACGTATGTATAATCATGATACAATAAGGTACACTGTACAGCCATCTGAATAATGCTTCCATCATCTTGCGCGTCACTGTCTTGACACTTCAAAGTTTGATGCTGTCACTTATTTTTTTCATGTTTTTGTAGAAAATTAGAATAAGAGATTTTCGATTGGGATACCTGCAGGAATTAAATGAGAATAACATATTTCTGTCCACATCTGATACAAGCAAAGCATTTTTGATCAATAAGTTGCACGCAGTTGAATCATATACGAGTTAATAACAGCTGCAGAGCAATTCTCCAAATTTGATATCCGTAAAAACCTCGTTGAAGTCCGTTTATTTGCCATATTGAAATACGTAAACACTTAAAAAAATTTACTTAATCATCTTTTCTGTTGGTTCTAACAATAAGTCCATTTTACTCCATGTTTACCTTGTAAATTTCAAAAAAAATTTTGAAGTTTCAAGCCAGTGACGACATAAAAGGCAGCTGTCAAATATGTACTATACCTTATGTTCTTGTATCATGTGTATAAAAATTATTTTGAGAGCGTGTTTCGGAATCTATTACTTCGCAATTTACATTAGCTCCCCACTGGAATTGTGCTGACACCGATCTAGGAGCGCGTTCAAAAACCTTACTATAGTCAACTACTCAACTATAGACTATAGTAAACTTTGGGCGTTTAAAAACTCCGTAGTTTACTACAACATAACTATGAGCATAACTATTGTGCGTTCAAAAACTCTTGAAGTGTAGCACCGCGTGGTAAAATTTTTACTCTACTCAGGAGCATGGTAGCTTGTAGTAAATATTGGAATGACAGAAAGAAAGAAGAAGGGACTGTGTGGCAATTACACTTCTTTAAAAGAACAGCCGTGTGTCCAAGGTTAAAGAAAACGCTAATTTATTGATATTGTGCATTGTTATTGTTTTATGAAAAACGTGTATTATCATAGACAAATAAATACATAGACTCGCCAGCCCCATACAATGAGGTGAGGACAATTTCTTCGCATCCCAGCGACCGTATCGCATCCCATGCTTTTTCTTTGTATAACAGCAATAGAATTTTTAGCATGAACTCGCATCCCAAGCTTTTTTTTGTATAACAGTGAACGCAATTCAAGCGTGGCGTGGTGCTTTTTTCACGATTTGCTGTACAAGAATATTCTCTGCATAAGAGCGACACAGTTAGCAGCAATTAGATCAGAGATGGGCAGGCCTATGCCAGCGGGCACTCCAGCTTTGAGAGCTTTGAACAAAGAATATCTACAACAGAGATGGGCAGGCCCATGATACAAAAACATAATTACGACGTTTCCATGTGCAAGGTTGAGTTGGAGTTAAGTTATCGTTGAGTTAATAAAACGGCCGCTTAACCTGAAGTGTTTCCATGTACTTGAGGAGTTGAGTTGATAGTTGGGCATTTGGT
The DNA here is from genome assembly GCA_963082835.1 of Leptogaster cylindrica. NCBI lineage: Eukaryota > Metazoa > Arthropoda > Insecta > Diptera > Asilidae > Leptogaster > Leptogaster cylindrica. The sequence goes on along the minus strand of OY720107.1, from coordinate 13,211,989 downwards.
GTTAGAACTCAACTCAACCCGACCTTTTTCGTGGAGTTAACTTAGATTTAACGAAACTTGCGTTTCCATGACCACTAACTCGAGTTCAACTCGAGTTGAACCCCGCATGGAAACGTAGTAAATGTAAAGTACACATTTGACAACTGCCTGCTGTGACGTCCCTGGCCTGAACCTTCATAATTTTTGACATTACAAAGATAAACAAACAAATGCAAACATTTAGTAAATTGCACTTAGAACTAGCAGAAAAGTCGATTAGATAAACTGTTTAGCTATTTAATTTGAAGACTTGCTTCGCAGCTCTTATTAAATCCTACGATTCAACTGTAGAAGACTTTTCAAGGTATCAAAAATGGTTTGCTTGTATCAGATGTAAACAGAAATAAGTAATTCTCATTAAATTCATGCACTTCACCATTATAAAACGTTGTTTTTCCTTAATTATTATTTATTAAACCAAAAATCACTTTTTGGTTTTCTAAAATATGTAAACAATGATATTGACAGAACAAAGTTTGACGTTTCAGGTCAGTGACACGCAAGATGGTAGAAGCACTAGTCAAATGTACTTTACCTTATGTTTTTGTATCATGGGCAGGCCTATGCCCGCGGGCACTCCAGCTTTTAGAGCTTTGAATATGTACACGAGCAGCTTTCAAGTCGAGAGCGCATCATTCGGCCGCCGGCCGTCATGCGAGCAGGACTATGCTTCTTTTCGCTTTGCTTTCAGGTACACTGTAAATTTGAAGTCATTTTGCCATCTGGCTTCACTTTTACATGACAGGTGACGTCACCAAAATTAACAGTGTATAAAAGGCCGGAGAGAGCTTTGAAGAGCTTTTACACAATCACATTTTGAGACTGTGGTTGCATGCCCATCCCTGATCTACAATAAGGGCCCAGTCCCATAGCCACCGTTGGCCGTCAAAACGTTCGTGCCCACTTCGGGCACTCTTCGCCCTGAAAAAACTTGTTTTCTGTATGGGAATCAAAACCCGAAGACTCAAATTAAAGTTAAGGGGAACGAAAAAGAGTACGCCGTCAAGCCACCGTCAAGACCGTCAAGAGAGAATTTTTACTTCGGTTCTGACGAATGTTTTAGAGGGGAAACATTGTTTACGTTAAGTACTACGTACAGTAAAGTAATTCGAGTTTTGTTTTGAATGAAATATGTTTACTTTTTTTATAATATATTGCTTACATTCCTAGACCTAAATATAAATTAAAAATAAATGCAAATACAACTCTTTAGTGGTTCTTTAACAATAAATAAATTACGAAATAACACTAACATATAGATTATAAGTACTTAAAACCTAAATATTTAACGTTTACAAATGGAGAACTGGTCATCTAATTATATTAAATTATTATTTTTAAAGAATTGTTTTATTTTTTATTAAATAAATTTAATTTTTCAAGAGCTATATTTAGTATTAGTAGTTTATATTTATGCTGCTCTTCTATACATATTTTCAAAATCAATTATCAAAAGCCTTTCAACATTTCCGGAAAAACTAAGTTAACGAAATCAAAATTAAATTTCTTCGATGAAATTGCTTCCCCTCATTCATTTTCGACCACTGTACATGCAGAAGAAGCGTAGCAAGCATCGGAAAACAGGTTCAATATGAGGGGAATCAGACTCGTAGATGAAAGCAAAATACAGGCCATCGTCGCCGTCGTCGTTAAGATTTGCTCAACTTTGCTCTCTCAAGAACATTTTCTTGGACCGAAGACTACCCGAATGAGCACGAACGTTTTGACGGCCGACGGCCAACGGTGGCTATGGGACTGGGCCCTAAGAAGGGTCACAAATGTCTGTACACGTTTCGAGTTGCGGTTGTGTAGAGCAAACTTCATAGAAATAGATGGCAAGTAAATTACAATTTATGAAAAGGGAAAAGAAATGTAGGCGTCACTTTTCAACCAATGAGTGCTCGTAAACAACACAGAACTTTAAGATTTGCTCGCGAAACTTTAAAGTTCCGCTCGCGACGCTTTAAGTTCAGCCCGCGCAAATTAAAGTTCCGCTCGCCTTTAAAATTACATACATTACAAAAACAAAATAAAAGGTCATGAGCTGCGTTTGAATTGGATAAGGCGGTGGTTACATATAATAAAGCGCTATCGAAGACAGCACCCTACATTTTAGCATAAAACTTCGAACTCGTTCTTTCTAAATCACATTTGACAGCATGATAGAATATACCTGCTTCCGCTTATGACGAGTTTTCTTTTTTCTTTTTAGACAAAAATGTACCCACACATATATGCAGAAGAGTGACCCTTCTTATTGTAGATATTCTTTGGCTTTGAATATGTACACCAAAGAATATCGACAATAAGAAGGGTCACTCTACTGCATATTTGTGTGGGTACATTTTTGTCCAAAAAGAAAAAATAAAACGCGTCATAAGCGGAAGCAGGTATATTCTATCATGCTGTCAAATGTGATTTAGAAAGAAAGAGTTCGAACTATCTCTTACTTGTTAAAATGTGGGGTGCTGTCTTCGATAGCACTTTATTATATACAACCACCGCCTTATCCTATGCAAATGCAGCTCATGAACTTTCATTTTGTTTTTGTAATGTATGTAATTTTAAAGGCGAGCGGAACTTTAATCTGCGCGGGCTGAACTTAAAGCTTCGCGAGCGGAACTTAAAGCGTCGCGAGCGGAACTCTAAAGTTTCGCGCGCAGAACTTAAAGTTCTGTGTTGTTTACGAGCACTCATTGGTTGAAACGTGACGCCTACATTTCCTTTCCCTTTTCAAAAAGTGTAATTCACTTGCCATCTATTTCTATGACGCTTGCTGTACACAACCACAACTCGAAACGTGTACAGACATTTGTGACCCTTCTTATTGTAGATATTCTTTGGATTTTACTCCAACATTGGGTTCAACATGATTTTTCAACCGTCAACCTACCCACAGACGACCAACATTGTCGACAACATAGCATGTTGGCAACTTAGTTGACAACCAAGTTGGACGTCTATGGGCCGCTTAAGAGCTGCTTCCTAATTTTTTTTGTATTGCGTATCTGTATTCTGATCTCTGGATGTGGATATAAAGCTTGTAGTTCTCATTGGGTATTTTTTCTAACCACAAGAGCGAGAGACCAATTTTTTCGAAGTATAATTTCAAAAATGGTGGGTGGAACGGGAGGTGGAGGGAATCAGGATAGGGGTTTGTAGTTCTCATTGGGTATTTTTTCTAACCACAAAAGCAAGAGACCAATTTTTTCGAAGTATAATTTCAAAAATGGCGGATTTCTATACAAACTATCTTTCCCCAATTTCACCCCCTTAGGGGTGGTAGTTCCAAAAATCCCTCCTTATAGCACATCTACAACTTAAGTGGAACTCCCATGCCAAGTTTCAAGTTCCTACGTTTTGTCGTTCTTGAGATATAGCGATCAAAACATCAATGAGTGGTATTTGAATTTTATATATTGTATAGATATATACACATATACATATATCTCCGAACGGACAGGGATTTGGGACAAATCGCCTTAGTAAAAATTGTTTCTATTGGAAAGACCTATTCAACGACACCACACTCATTGCTATTGAGTCGGGGACCACGTTCCATACATTTTTGCCCATTGTCTTTTGACTATTCACGCGGCACATCTTGCACATTTCATTCTGTCATAAAACTGTGCAGACAAATCGTTGTGCAAAACTGAGCGTCTGGACCGGCCTTTAGGAGTTGTGAGTTTAGGTGTTGTGGAGTTCCTTGATCACAACATTCGTTGGGTGCCACTTTATGTTGTGAACACAGGAATTTGGTGTCTGCAAATATGCAGACAGAGGCTGATTCCTGCTGGATGATCCATTCAGCCATTCCGCTCCTCTATCCACCTACTATCCCCCTCCTTTCCATTTTATGGAGGAGGATCCTAGAAGTGTCAACCTGAAAATCAAAAAAAGTTATGCGCTCATGCGCAAGAAGGTGGCGTCCTCCGGTGGTCTGCTGTCGTGGGAGCTCTCTGGGTGCCTTCTGGGTTAATTTCGCATTTTTAGTAATGCGGAAATTGTATCAAAATCGAACTTTTGAAATTAAATCACTCCAATTAAAATTTTTTTGGTCAGGAAATATTCTTTAACGCAGCACCTTTCGTCACTAAAACGTTCTTTTGGGGACAGGTCCACTAGTACCTTCTCAACCACAGCATTTAAGCAATTTCGAATTAAGCAATTGAGTCACAGAGAAGTAGCTCCGAATCAAGCAATTTTCAGAACACCTGACAGCTTGTAGTATAAAATGTATATTTTACGGAGCAAAAAGTAAACACATAAAAATCGTACTTATAGCGCAAGTACTTATAGGCAAGTTTATCAAAATACAATTAACCAAAACAAAAACATGAAATCAGCGTTTCCCAGGAAACATTATATTTTTGGAAATTAAAATTATTAAAATACGAAACGAAGATAAAACCACGAAGAAGGTTCCCACAAATCGGGAAAAGGGAAACCTCACATGGCAAAGTCTCATGACGTCTCCTGAACAATTGAAAAGAAAAATCTTTGTAAATTTAGAATAATCAGTCAGCTTAAGCTCGTCTCGCGAAGCGGACAAATCTGTCTTCACTTTTATCTTTTTTAAATAAAGTTTATTCTGGCGTAGCCCTAAGCTAGTCTTTGCTTTTCATTTATTTTTATTTTTTAATTTCAAATTCATTAATATAAAACTCGCGCATGTGAGGAAACCAATAACATTTGCGAAGCTTTTCGTAACATTTCCTTACGCCTGAGTGAGCTAATTGTTCATGGATTATTCGTAATATGTTCACCTCAATATCTTCGGGAATATCATATGTTCGCTGACCATTTTCTAAGACATGACACACAAGGCTTTCTTTCTACTCGAATCCCTCTTCTTGACCAACTTCTAATTTTCTCTTACAGCTAGAATCTTCGGGTCTCGACTCTGGGAAATTCTGATACGGACATCAAGGTCATCTACTTCGGCAACTAACGATTGGCATAATGGGTCTGGTTTATCAATTTCTTCTTCCTTGTCTAGTATAGTTTTGGGATAGCATCGACTGAGAGCATCAACATGTGACATCGTAGCTCCTGGTTGATGTCTAGTAGTATAATTGAATTTTCCAAACTCCAGGGCCCAGCGAGCTATTCGGCGGTTTATGTTTTTCCTTTCGAGAATCAACTTTAATGCGTTGCAATCAGTTACAATAGTAAAAGGTATTCCTTCCAAATACACACGGAATCGTTCTAATGCATAATATATAGCCAACGATTCTAGTTCAAAGCTGTGATATCTCGTTTCTTCCTTAGATGTTGAACGTGAAAAATAAGCGATAGGATGAAATTACTGATCACTTTGTCGTTGCATAAGAACAGCTCCAAACCCCTGATCGCTAGCATCACAATGAAGTTCCGTTTCTTTCAAAGGGTCATAAATGGATAACACCGGATGTATCAATATAGGTCTCTCAATGTGTCGCAGCTTCGACATAATTAATTACAATCATAGTAGTGGTCAAAAAAGCACGTTGATTAAAAATAAATAACTTGTTATAAAATAGCAATATAATTATAGCAACCTATTTGAAAATACTTAGTAAACGAAAATCTAAGTTACAGTAGAAAATCGTAGCAAGCAAATTTGAACTTTCCGGTCAAAAATTACTATAAAAGGAACGACATTCTCCCGAAAAGCTCAGTCGCTTTCAGGTATACGCCGAGAGTGATTCAAATAAAAGTAAGTCTCTGGTTTCCACCGAGAATTATTTTGAACTTAATGAATATTTGTTCTGGTATACGCCGAGTAAATATTCATTATAGCAAAAACACAAATATACTACTTTGGTATACGCCGAGTAGTACATACACTATTCTGGTATACGCCGAATAGTACATAACTCAATTACTCTGGTATACGCCGAGTAATATACAACATACTATTCTGGTATACGCCGAATAGTACACATTCAATTATTCTGGTATACGCCGAATAATATACATTCAATTATTCTGGTATACGCCGAATAAAATATATACTCAATTACTCTGGTATACGCCGAGTAATATACATTCAATTATTCTGGTATACGCCGAATAAATACATACTCAATTACTCTGGTATACGCCGAGTAATATACAACATACTATTCTGGTATACGCCGAATAGTACACATTCAATTATTCTGGTATACGCCGAATAATATACATTCAATTATTCTGGTATACGCCGAATAAATACATACTCAATTACTCTGGTATACGCCGAGTAATATACAACATACTATTCTGGTATACGCCGAATAGTACATATTCAATTATTCTGGTATATGCCGAATAATATAGACCACATTCAGTTTAAAAAGATTAATCTGGAATACTTATCTCACCGAAGAAATTAAACACTATTTCTGTTATTTTCAGAGAGCAAATGCAGAAGATTTAATTTTTAAATATAATTTTAATTCGTGAGTTAAACATACTTGTTGTTTAGATTAAAAACGTTAATTAATTTGATTATTTTGAATATTGTTGTTTATTGTATTAATGTTGTTTTTGAATTAAATAAAAATTAGATTTTTGTCATCAAATAAGTGTGTTTCAAGTTAAAAGAACCTTGAATCCAACAACCTTTACAGTTTGCCATTTTTTCAATTCTTTATTAATATTGCAGTTGTAAAACGCTGCAACATTTGGTCCTTCGAGCCGGATATGGTCTAAAGCCAAACACACTTATTTGCAAAAATTTATTTTACCTATTGTTATTTAGTTAGCAGGGATTAAATATAATTGTAATTACATACCATTTTTCAAATTTGCTCAATCGCAATCAAAATGGATAAAAAAATCAAATTGCAATACATTTTAAAAACATCGCTGGTTCAAGCATATGCCACATTTAACAAGGCAATTACTTCAAAATATAAAATTCCTTATCTACGCGAAAGGATAAATCAAATTAATGAATATTGGAAAGAATTCCAGCAACATCATCGATACATAAATTCAGCAGATAGTACTTCATTAAGAGAAGACTTTGCTGCGATGATGGAAAAATACAACGCTGATAAGTTATACGAAGAATTCGAAGAAACATATTTTGAATTTCTTAGTGACTTACAGGAAAATTTGGAGAAGAAAACTGAAGTCATTCCTAAATTTACACCTAATGATCCAGTTCAACAACAATCTTCTCCAAAATTCAATATCAATCTACCACGGATCGACTTACCGAAATTCAGTGGAGATTATAAACAATGGAGATCCTTTTACGATATGTTCACGTCTTTGATTCATACAGATGATAGAATACCCAATGTTCAAAAGTTACATTATCTCAAATCATGTTTAAGCGGAGAAGCAGAGAGAATCATAAAACAATTTGATATGATTGAATCTAATTACTCTGCTGCGTGGAGTACTTTGAAGGAGAGATTTAATAACAAAAGGGTTTTGGTAACTTCCCAACTAAAGGAGCTCTTCAATCAACCAACAATTAAAAGCGAATCAAAAAGGGCTATAAAAGAATTGTTGGATAAAACAAAGGAATGTATTCACGAACTGAATGCTATGGAAGTGTCTACAAAGGATTGGGATCCTATCATAATTCATTTATTGATACAAAGACTACCTCACGAAACGCATAAATTGTGGGAACAAGAAATATCAAAATTAGTAGAATTACCTTCAGCAGAAGATTTGTATGAGTTTCTTGAATCAAGGTTTCGGACATTAGAAGCCATGTCTAACTCAAATACACAAAATTTATTTACAACAATCAAAAAGGTGAATAATTATCACATCAATGAAAAAATCACTTGTGTTGTATGTAATAAAAATCATTCACTCAAAAACTGCAAATCATTTGAGCGATTAAATCCAATAAGTAAAAGAGACATACTGAAAACAAACAAAATATGTGTCAGTTGTCTGAAAAAACATAAATTTGGATCGTGCCAAATAAATATTTCTTGCGCACTATGTAAGGAATCACATACATTATCAAAATGTAAAAAATTCAAGGAATTGTCAATCAATGACAAGAAAAAGGCAATTGGAACGCATAATCTTTGCTACAATTGCTTAAGAAAACATCCAAACATTGCCTGTCCAAGCGATCTAAGTTGTTTCAAATGTAGCAAGCGACATCACACGTTGCTACATGAAGAGAGAAACACAGGTAATAATCAGGAGTCATCCACTAAGGAAGTTATGACAGCATGTCATTACAACAAAAATCAAACTCAAACACTATTGGCAACATCAATAGTTAGCATAAAAACGAGCGAGGGAATTTCAACAAAATTTCGAGCGCTGATAGATTTAGGTTCCCAAAGCTCATATATAACAGAAGCAGCATTCCAGTCATTACATCTGATAGGTGACCCTGCAAATTTACAAATCGCAGGTCTTGGATCAACAAGGTTAACTACTGCTAAGAAGAAAGCAAGTTTTACTCTGCAATCCAACACGACAAACTTTGAGATGCAAATGGAAGCTTATGTAATCAAAAACATAACGAATGTATCACCTCCAACTTATCTGCAAATGATAGAATTGCCATTTATACAAAAATTGCAATTGGCAGACCCAGAATACAACCAACCAGGGAATATTGACTTGTTGTTAGGAGCAAACATCTACTCGAAGATAATCTCCAATGGGATCATTCAAGAAAATAATGGAATGATCACAGCACAAAATACCAAGTTAGGATGGATCCTTTTCGGTGAAGTGCTATCTGCACCTTGGAATGAATCATCCAATTTAACAACATTTATTGAAAACACTCCAAGCATAGAAGCTCTGAACGGTCAAATGAAGGAATTCTGGGAATGTGAAGAGTTAGAGAGATTGACACAGGAAGAAAAAGAATGTGGAAAATTCTACAATAAGATGAAAAAGCAAGCTATTCCGGAATGTCTAATCGCATGTATTAGAAAACAAACCAAGCCAACAGGAGTTAATACGTTTATTTCAAAAAGGAAGACAACTGGCAACAATTTAGACCACCATACTTTGATGGCTATCTTAAAACATCATCAACAACCCACAAAAGATCAACAAAGGTCCCCTATTCATCTGAAAGAGAAGCTGTATGATCTAACAACAGTTCATGGAACCCCCTTCATGATATCATACAGCGATCTGCAGCAGATTCCATACCAAGCAATTCAAAATCAAAGAAGACATCGTTACACTGTTTTCCTGCAAGATGGCGGCAAAGTGCGCCTGAAAATTGCTAACAGGAAACTTCATTGGTTTAACTTTGTTAAAAAGAACTGATATTATACACAAATATATGCAATTTATCATTATTTGGGGGAGGGGAGAATGTCGCAGCTTCGACATAATTAATTACAATCATAGTAGTGGTCAAAAAAGCACGTTGATTAAAAATAAATAACTTGTTATAAAATAGCAATATAATTATAGCAACCTATTTGAAAATACTTAGTAAACGAAAATCTAAGTTACAGTAGAAAATCGTAGCAAGCAAATTTGAACTTTCCGGTCAAAAATTACTATAAAAGGAACGACATTCTCCCGAAAAGCTCAGTCGCTTTCAGGTATACGCCGAGAGTGATTCAAATAAAAGTAAGTCTCTGGTTTCCACCGAGAATTATTTTGAACTTAATGAATATTTGTTCTGGTATACGCCGAGTAAATATTCATTATAGCAAAAACACAAATATACTACTTTGGTATACGCCGAGTAGTACATACACTATTCTGGTATACGCCGAATAGTACATAACTCAATTACTCTGGTATACGCCGAGTAATATACAACATACTATTCTGGTATACGCCGAATAGTACACATTCAATTATTCTGGTATACGCCGAATAATATACATTCAATTATTCTGGTATACGCCGAATAAAATATATACTCAATTACTCTGGTATACGCCGAGTAATATACATTCAATTATTCTGGTATACGCCGAATAAATACATACTCAATTACTCTGGTATACGCCGAGTAATATACAACATACTATTCTGGTATACGCCGAATAGTACACATTCAATTATTCTGGTATACGCCGAATAATATACATTCAATTATTCTGGTATACGCCGAATAAATACATACTCAATTACTCTGGTATACGCCGAGTAATATACAACATACTATTCTGGTATACGCCGAATAGTACATATTCAATTATTCTGGTATATGCCGAATAATATAGACCACATTCAGTTTAAAAAGATTAATCTGGAATACTTATCTCACCGAAGAAATTAAACACTATTTCTGTTATTTTCAGAGAGCAAATGCAGAAGATTTAATTTTTAAATATAATTTTAATTCGTGAGTTAAACATACTTGTTGTTTAGATTAAAAACGTTAATTAATTTGATTATTTTGAATATTGTTGTTTATTGTATTAATGTTGTTTTTGAATTAAATAAAAATTAGATTTTTGTCATCAAATAAGTGTGTTTCAAGTTAAAAGAACCTTGAATCCAACAACCTTTACAGTTTGCCATTTTTTCAATTCTTTATTAATATTGCAGTTGTAAAACGCTGCAACATTTGGTCCTTCGAGCCGGACACAATGTCTTAAATGCCTGGAGACAGCCCTTATCAAATTTAAATTATACATATTTCTTTAGCAAATTCTTTAAAGGTCTAGCAATTCTAGAAAACGAAGGGACAAAGTGGCGAAAATAGGAGAAAAGTCCTAGGCATGAATGTACCTCCTTGGCGTTCTGGGGTATTGGGTATTCAGATATTGCCCTAATATGAGCGTCGGGCTGTTTTATTCCCTGATGGGTAGCAAGGAATCCTAAGTACTCAACTTGAGCATGGCAAAACTAGCATTTTTTTCAAATTTAATACTAAACCCCTTTCAGAGATACGTTTTAGAACTTCGGATAACAATGCCTTGTGTTTTTCCATGTTTGTTGTAGCCAATAGAATGTCGTCCATGTAGATTATAATTAATATTTGTTCTAATAATTCTTTAAACACAAAATTGACAAATCTGTGGAAGACGGCTGGTGCGTTCTTTAATCCGAACGGCATTCGTTTGTATTCGTATTGCCCATGAGGAGCTACAAAAGATGTATATTTCTGTGACTCCTTTGCCATTTGAATCTGATGAAACCCATTTCTTAACAGGCAAATTTACCAAATCGTGTACAATAGGCCCACTTTAGGACAAATTTTCTCCGTTATTATTTGGAGGATCTTTATCAAACTTTTTTTCAAAGATAAGACAAAGGGTTTTATTCGGAATGAGCGGAGCAAATTTTTTAAAAAGTACTTAGTTTTTTTTTTTTATAACCCTTGAAAGACATGACTAACTCCAAATTTTGATCGGGTTTAGTACCAATTTCCTCGAAAACTATATGACCAAATATAGTAAATTTTACTTCCCGCGGTACATTAAAGGATTTTATTTGGAAAGAGTGGAGCACTTTTCTCATTTTCGACAAGTAGGAATTTCCCGAGAATTTTCCGAATGAGTGTGGTTTTTTCAAAAAAATTTCTTAGGTTTTTTATTCTCTTTTTCGTATTTTTCGATAACTTTTCCTAATGTTTTTCATATTGTTATGAAGATTAAGGTATTGGTAACGGTTTCCGTAAAAAATCTGATTATGTTTCTTGGAAAATATTGGAAAAATTTAACAAATTGAAAGTGCTTTTTTTGCCTAATTTTCTTGAGCTGTCCTATGCAAAACGGGGGCCACAACCAAATTTCCATTTTTCTCGCAAATTTGGTTGAACGAGTTGAATGTAGATGGCCATTGGCAAGAATTGATTTTTCGCAAGTGGCCTGAGTTTTTTCCAACAGTTAGATGAGCTGAAATGCGTGAGAGAATACGTCAGCTGCTTTCTATGCGCAGCAAGTGGATAATTCTTTGCACACACATACTACTAGCTTGCCACACTTGCTATTGAATAGGAAAGCGCAATTTTTGCTTGTTTTCTGGGATGATCTTATTTATTAGTTTTTTGCCGCCACAACCAGTTTAGGTAGACGGAACTTTTGCGGGTGTGCGCGGTGATGCGGATGTCGAATTGTAGTTCTTTCTGATTATTTCAGTGCCGACAAGAAAATGAATTTCTTTTATGCTGCGGCACATTTCTTTTCATTTTATTTTTAGATTTGATTTTCTGAGCAGTCCCTCGATTATTTTCCCTTTTTCATTTACTGGCCAACATGTTCTTATAAAAAAGCAAGTGTTCTGGTCTTCAAAATTTTTTTTGGATTTGTTTTTTAGGGTGAACGTATTATTGAGTAAATAGTAATGTCAACAAAAATTTTGTAATGAATATTTTCTTGCAATTTCAAACAATTTCAAGTATTATTGATTTGAATAATAGTTGGGTCATTCCGCGCAACAAATAAAAATATGATTTGTCACACTCAACCATCATCTCGGATTTTGATGAAACTTTGTAATTTTTATCTATACATAGTTATGAAAAAATACCAAATGTAATCTCTTTAGCCCTATTATTATTCAATAATTGATCTCTGTAAAAAGAGAGTCTAATCCCACAAAAATTTTAAAGGAAGAATTTGCGCGCTACTTTAACAATTGCGAAACTATGCTTTCACTTCACAAGCTGGCAAGTGACAACACATACGAAGTGTCACAATTTCTGCTCCAAAGAAGTTTAATGGTACATCTTTGGCGAAGAAATTATAATTTTCTACACCAACGCCATCTTACGTGAAGCACAGGAAACACATTTAATTTCTTTCGAGCAGCGTACCACCTCAAGAAAGGAAAGTGTCAACATTTTCTTGACCACTTTCTTGAGCGTTTTTTTACATAGACTTTAAATGGAGAGAAAAGTTCCTTCCCCGCAGCATACTGACCTTAAGCAAATTAAATGCAATTCGAAATCCAAAATTAAGCGGTAAACACAATTGGACCTTCGGCTTGGCCGACTTTCGAAACTTCCGACTTCGAGAACTTTCTGAAATTGTGCCTAACACAATACAACTATTCGAACTTTTGCCAGTCTCATTCCTTTTTATCGAATTTCCGGTATTCACGGCTTTTGATATTGAAAATATCTTTTTCCTTGATCAGAGATATTAAATTTTCTTCAAATGACATTTTTAAGCTTTTATTCTTTTATAATTTCAAAAAGGACCAAACAAACGTAAACTCTTCAGCTGACTGTCAAACAAAAAATAAGTATCAAAAGTCGAAAAAGTTCGGCTCCAGTAGAAAGTAGACCAACTCAGAACTTGGCCGACTTGGCCGACTCAGCCGACTTTGCCTTTGTGTTAAGCCGGAGGTACACGATACGGAAAACGTCATATTTATAAGGAAATATCTTTGTGGATGTCACTTTTGAGACATTGAGTCACACGATAAGCAAAAATGAGTTGGCAACCTGTATTTTGCAATTCACAGATTACCGCAACGCCGCGCCGCCCGTAAGAGCAGCAATCACAAAACTGTGTACATAAAGTTTTGTATGGTGTGACTCGGGAAATTTGTACCTCGCAAATTCCTTGGATGTGCCGAAAATATTCCGAAATTTTTGGAATATTTATAAGCGATACACCATATTGCTTATCGTCCAGTCACACGATATGAAATACGGCGTATCGCTTATAAATACGACGTTTTCCGTATCGTGTACCTCCGGCTTTAGGCACAACTCTAGCACGTATGTTTTACTCGAACTGTCAACAGTCGGCCAAGCCGAACGTCGTATTGTGTTTACCGCTTTAATTTCAATTGACATGTGACGTTTGTTTGACATTACATTTATTATATGCTAGAGTTGTGCCTAACACAAAGGCAAAGTCGGCTGAGTCGGCCAAGTCGGCCAAGTTCTGAGTTGGTCTACTTTCTACTGGAGCCGAACTTTTTCGACTTTTGATACTTATTTTTTGTTTGACAGTCAGCTGAAGAGTTTACGTTTATTTGGTCCTTTTATTATAATAAAAGAATAAAAGTTTGAAAATGGCATTTGAAGAAAATTTAATATCTCTAATCAAGGAAAAAGATATTTTCAATATCAAAAGCCGTGAATACCGGAAATTCGATAAAAAGGAATGAGACTGGCAAAAGTTCGAAAAGTTGTGTTGTGTTAGACACAATTTCAGAAAGTTCTCGAAGTCGGAAGTTTCGAAAGTCGGCCAAGCCGAACGTCCAATTGTGTTTACCGCTTTATGAAACTTAGGACCCGATTCTAGGTAAAAGTTAAGAGCTCTTAACCTCTTAATTGCAAAATTAACAGAAACGGTATTCCAGGTAGCCAGTTAAGAGACGTCAAGAATCAGCTGATCTCTTAACTTGAGTGGTGAGTTTTAATTAACAGATTTGGTATTCTGCATACAAAATTAAAAGAAATATCTAACCTCAATCGTCTCTTAACTTAAGAGGTTCAAATTCATATCTCTAAACGTCTCTAAAGTCAGACGCCGCTGTAAAACGCTTTCAAGTGTCAACAAAAAATGGAAAGTGTTGTACCAGAAATAATTTCATGGATAATTGAGAGTGCGTAAAATCGAAGAGAGAAACAACATTAAGAAAGGCAAGAAAAACGGATAGTAAATGTTTTGCTAAATAATTTTTTTTTAAAACCAAATCCATCGTACAGTAATGTGAAACTTGAGGGATTATCAAAGAACCCTTTCGAGATTTATAGTGAGGTGCACTTTATTAAAAATTTGTTCGACAGCTGTGGTGAATCTCTTAGCTTTTAATTTTTAAATTCACCATATTTCTGCTACCTAGAATACCATCATCTCTTAAAAACCTTTAAAAGATATTAAGAGATCTATTAAAATTCTGTTATGTAGAATCGGGCCCTTAAGTTAAGCGACGAAATTTCGCCGCTGAAATTAAAGCAAAGTTTAAGAATAAAATTGTCACTTTGAAATCAATGCATACTTTTAGCAAAATTTTAAACCTATTTTTGAGCTTAAGCTTGCACTGTGAAATTGGGCCTTAGTGATTTTAAATAATTTCTCAGATGAATTGCCCAGGGAAATGCTGTCAGTAACAATTATAAAGTGCGGCTAAAAAGCATTTGAAAATACGTGCATGTAGTGACGTCACGCCAGCTGTCAAAAATATCTTTGGAATACTTTGAGCGCGTTAAAAACTTGACTATAGTCAACTACGTAGTAAGCCCAGTTATGCTGCCGAAACGACTATGTTGCCCGACGAGCGTTTTGCTTCTAGCTCACCACTGTCTTGAGGAAGGTCTTGATCAGAAATCTGATTTGGCCAGTGAATTCTTTCTTTAGCGAGCCATTCTGGTCCATTCCACCAGAGTTGATATGCCTGTAATTGTTCTGGATTTAATCCCCTAGAGATACAGTCTGCGGGATTTTCCTTGCCCGGTACATGACCCCATTTACTATCATGCAATGTCTGTTGAATTTCTGTGACCCTATTTGAAACGAATTGCTTCCATTGCTTTGGATTCCCTCTTATCCAACTAATGACGATTTTTGCATCACTCCATGCATATACTCTTGCTGAGTCAATCTTCAGTGCCTGCGCAACGCGTTTAACTAGCCTTGTACCTAATACAGCGGCACAAAGTTCAAGTCTAGGCAAAGTAAGCTGTTTCAATGTTGCGACTCTGGTTTTTACTGCTATCAAAGTAGTGTGAATGTTATCGTTTTCAAGCAATACCCTGGCGTAAACACATGATACAAAAACATAAGGTAAAGTACATTTGACTAGTGCTTCTACCATCTTGCGTGTCACTGACCTGAAACGTCAAACTTTGTTCTGTCAATCTCATTGTTTACATATTTTAGAAAACCAAAAAGTGATTTTAGGTTTAATAATTAAGGAAAAACAACGTTTTATAATGGTGAAGTGCATGAATTTAATGAGAATTACTTATTTCTGTTTACATCTGATACAAGCAAACCATTTTTGATACCTTGAAAAGTCTTCTACAGTTGAATCGTAGGATTTAATAAGAGCTGCGAAGCAAGTCTTCAAATTAAATAGCTAAACAGTTTATCTAATCGACTTTTCTGCTAGTTCTAAGTGCAATTTACTAAATGTTTGCATTTGTTTGTTTATCTTTGTAATGTCAAAAATTTTGAAGTTTCAGGCCAGTGACGTCACAGCAGGCAGTTGTCAAATGTGTACTTTACCTTATGTTTTTGTATCATGGCGTAAACACATGCTCCATAGGCAGATGTGGAAGCGTCGCAGAATACATGCAATTCGAATGCTTTGCATGACCTTGTATAATGTATCCACCGCGGTATTTTAAGTTCTTCAAGTCGTGGAAGCTTTAAACAGTATTGTTGCCACTGTGACTCCAGATGCTGTGGTAATTTGTCATCCCAATCAATCTTTTCTAACCATAAGCCTTGAAGTAAGATCTTTGCTGAAATAATAGCGGGCGAAAGCCAGCCCAAGGGATCGAAGATTTTGGATATCGTAGATAATAGAGTACGTTTTGTAGTTGGAGGATTGTAGTGTATTTGGTTAATCTGGTACGTAAATACATCTTCTATCGGGTTCCAGAAAATTCCTAGGGCCTTCACTGTGATCGTCCTTGTTAGATCAAATGGAACATTTAGTTCTCGTTCATCGTCTGATGGACCCTCCAATAGCTCCTGTTTATTACTTATCCATTTTCTCAGCTCAAAGCAGCCCTTCCTGAGTAGACTCTTTAGGCCTGATTGTAGTCTTGTAACTTCTGCAATTGACTCACCGCCACTGAGTACGTCGTCGACGTAGAAATCATGTTTTAGAACATTAGCTGCCTCAGCCAGTGTTTCAACTTCATCACTAGCGAGTTGTTGTAGGCTACGAGTAGCTAAATAAGGTGCACTCGCTGTTCCATACGTGACTGTTAATAATCGATACGCTGAAACTGGATCATCAGTACTGTTTCTCCAGAGGATTCGTTGGTAGTCGACTTGATCCTTTTGAATTAAGATTTGCCTATACATTTGCTTGATGTCGGCTGTAAAGGCAACTCGGTGAAGTCTCCAACGGGTAACTATATCAAAGAGATCTTCTTGTACAACCGGTCCAACATATAAATTGTCATTTAAAGATTTTCGGTTGCTGGTCTTCCTTGAGGCATCAAAGACCACCCTAAGTTTTGTTGTCGTACTACTTTCCTTAGTCACAAAGTGGTGCGGAAGATAATTTGGGTTGATGTTTTGATTTGTATCCTTCTCTACTAATTCCATATGTCCTTGGGACAAATAGTCTCGCATGAATTCTTGATACTGGTGAAACAATTCTGGATTGCATTGAAGTATTTTTTCCGTTTGAAGTAGCTGCCTTAATGCCATGCTCCTTGATTCGCCTAAATCTGGAATCATGTTTTCCGTATTAACAGGCAAGGAAACAATGTATCTGCCATCATGTTGTCTCGCGACTGCCCTTTCAGAGATAGATTCACAATTTGCTTCTTCTTCACTGAGGTTGTTAACTGTCGTTGGTTCTTCAATCTCCCAGAACTGCTGTAGCAAACCATCTATGTCAGCCTTACAGTGAAAGGTTCTAATACATTTGACTCTTGAGCACCATTTTTGTGACAAGTCTACCTGTCCCGACAGAATCCAACCAAGAGACGTTTGCTGAGCGATCGGGGATCCCAAGGGACCCTTACGAAGTCCATCCTGTAGTACTAATGAATATACTCCAGCTCCGAAAATGGCGTCTATACGACCCGGCCGATAGTAGAATGGATCTGCCAAGTGTAGTTCCTTAATGTGATCCCAGGTATTTTTAAGTGGCATGCGATCAGTGGGTAGCACACTGGTCAACTTGGGCAGTATATACGCTTCAATTGAAAAGTGCATCTCGGGATTTACCAAAGATTGAACGGAGAATTCAACTGACTTGGTTGTAGTCAAAACTTGGGTAGCGCCAACTCTTTTAACATAAACAGTGGTATTGCTCGTAGGTTGACCCAGTAATCTTGCAGCATGTTGTGAAATAAAATTTCCTTCAGAACCCTGATCCAGTAATACTCGTAGTGTTACACGGTGTTCCTTTCTATTTTGTGCATTTACCAACGCAGTTGCTAACAGCACTTTATCGTCGTGTTCCACACTGTTCATCGTATTGACAGATTTTGTCAGTGTGGTTATCTCAGGCTGTTTTTCGATGTTGTTCGAGCATGGCCTTGCCGACAAAGGTGGGCCAGCATATTGATGAAGTAGCGTATGGTGTTTTCCACGGCAAACTCGACACGTAACTTGCTGCGACATTTTGTGACACCATGACCTTTTTGCAAACAATTATAGCAATGTGCAAATTGTTGTACTGTAGCGCGACGACCGTCTAAATTTAGTTGTAGAAACTTTGTGCACTCCCTTAATGAGTGATCTTGACTGCAGAGTGGACAAAGTTCGCTGGTTGATGAGGCAGGTGAATCCTTCGAAGGTGCTTGCCTTTTGCTTTGAATGCTGAATGACGACTTATCCTTTCCAGTCTGCTTAGGTTTAACCATGGTTATGGCTTCCAATGTACGGAACCTTGTTTCGATAAATGTGAAAAATTCTTAGAGTGTAGGTATTTCGTCGGGTTCATCCCTCTCATTCAAGGACTGTTCCCATTGGGACAGGGTATCTACGCTGAGCTTTTGTGTAATGTTGAATAGCACCAGTGAATCCCAGTTAGAAATGTCTATGCCCAATCCTTTGATCGATTCAAGTGCCTCCCGAGTTGTGTCAAGCAGGAGTGTCAAACCGTTAACAGATTCAGAAGAATGTGGGTGCAAAGAGAAGACCGTCTTAAGATGCGAATTTAACAGTGCCCTTTTGTTATCATATCTTTTGTTTAGTAAGTCCCATGCTGGACTATAGTTTGCATCTGTGATTTGTAAATGCCTCAATAATTTCTCTGCCTCCCCTCCCAGACTGGCCTTTAAGTAATGAAGCTTCTGAGCCATTGATAATGCTTTGTTGTTGTGAATCAGAGAACTGAATAAGTCGCTGAAAGATGACCATGAAGTGTAGTCACCCATGAACCTTGGCAAACTGATTTTCGGTAGATTGACTTCAGATAAGGTTTGAACCCTTGTTTCCGTAACCTTGACACCTTGATTAGAAGTACCCTTTTGAAGATCATCTACAAGATCCGAGATCCTTCCGGTGATATCGATCGCCTTCTCTTCAACCGTTGACAAAAGATCATTCTTGAAATACGGCAGATCCTTATGGTCCTTTTCATTGTACAAACCTTCAACTACCTTGTGCGTAGCTATGAACTTTTCCCACTCCCTGTCAATGTTTTCAATACGTCTCTTTAGCGATCCTACACTGGACCTTTGCTGAATGTTAGTCTTTCCAAAATTTGATATGTGCCTCTCAATTTCCTTTTTCGTAGCAGTTTGTTGTGTTAATAAGTCTTCCATGTTTGTAACTTAGTGCAGCTTGACTGCCTTTCTTATGACTTGGACACGATACACTGTGAGCCGGTGGCAACGATGGATCGAATTTGCAGCCTATCTTTATTTTATTTAAATCAAGCTTACACACAAAAAAAAATGCCTATCAATTATGTCCCCTGAAAAAATGCGACAGACATCAAATGAAATAAAGCCACTGACACAAAATATCGAATTTCATTTATTAAAACTTTTATTACTCGTTTGTAACAGTAACCTTGCAATGACGCAACACATTTCCGTTAAATGATCCGCTCATCGACGTGCAGCGATAACTTGAGAATGCAAAGCGTATCACACTATGCGAATTGGAGTAATTTGCACAAAAAATTCCGAATTAAAAGCTCTGCAAAATTACCGATGCTGATTTACACCACCTTTTAAAACTTCTGCCGCACGTGCCGCTGCTTCTGTTGATTGCTGTTAACTTCTAAATAACTAACGTTGCACAATAGCAAATCTTACGCACTCACCATAATTACTCTACTATTATTGCCCTTTATTCTTTATTGCGAAATTACACATGCTAGATGCTACATAAATTTCAACGAATAACATACCTTGTTCCTTTCGACCTTAAAAAAATGGCGAAATAAAAACAGGAAAAAAAAAAACGTGTGAGGGTGTGGATTTTTTAGGGGAATTTTGTTATGAGAATAGGGATCCAAGGGTCAGCTGAGAACAAACGAAAACACTTGTTTTTCACCGATAAACTGTATTGACTAATTTCTTAATAAAACACTTTCAATTGAATTTCTATAATAATTACAAATGTTGAAACTACGTCGAGCTTCGTCCACAGATAACTTCCAAGTGCAGTGAGTACGGTAGAACTGTATTATTTTGGACGGGCCTGAAGAAATACCGTTTTGAATCGCTCACTCTCTTTTACATCCAGCTGAACTTCTGTAGTTGTACCAGAATTCCGAACACTACTTATGCCGGGTGTACACGGGGCGTTTTTTGACGCGCAGCACGCCAATTTCTTCTGAAATGCGTGAAAAGTCCTAGTGTGTATGAACGCGCTGCGTGTTTTTCGTTGCGTCTTTTAAGGCGCGTAGAAGTGTCAAACTCTTATACTTTCGCGTCAAAAAACGCCTCGTGTGTATGAAGTCATCACGTTGCAGCAAAAGTTTCAACATGCTTGAAGTTTTTATTTGCTGCAGGTGAAGCAGTGAGTTCTGTCATTATTTTGACAATTCGGTAGCGTAAAAGTAAACAAACTATCAGGTATCGATCGGCCGCGTTCCAAGTTTCTTTAAAAAATTTAAGGCGTGTTTCATATCTTAATATTTTCAAAAAATGGTTAATTTCCCCTGGTCACGCCAGCTAACAAAAAACTTAATAGAATGTATAGAAAATCAAAATCGAACAAAAGTTTTAAATGATGGATCTTCCGCACGCAACTCTTCAAGAAGCTTTTCTGCAGCATCGTTATTTTCACGTCTCTTTATCCATGGCCGTACCAAACACGTTTCTTTTTTAATGCTTTTTTCTTTTTTTTTAATAAGACAAGAAGACAAGACAATGTTCCAAGAAATAATATCCGTTTTATTTGATGTTGAGATTCGTAATATTCCTCAATCGATGCCATAATTATCAAGACAAAATTATTTTTGTACAAAACAAAAACAGAGCAACAACACGCGTCGTGTACACGAGAAATTAATGACATTTGCGTTTTTTGCTTCATGCAACTTCATGACACACGATAAAAGAGAACAAAGTCTGCGTTTTAACGCAACCTAGTGTAAACAACCCTGCAGCATTTGTGCTTCACGTTGCCGCACTTAGAAAAAACGCACGCAGCAAAACGCCTCGTGTACACCCGGCATTACTGGGACAGGCAACAAACGCCGATACGTGGCGATTCATAACATAGCTGATTCCTTGGGTCCCAACATGTGTACTGCACGCATGAAATGAGTACACACCGTTCTAATTGAGTCATCACCTCTTCGGAGAGGATTTGAAGGGGATGGGACAAGCTAGCAAAAGCAAAAGGTTTCATGCTTTCACAGGGTGTGATACCATGTCTTATTTTAATACTAAAGGGAAAAATCTTGTTTCAAGACGCGGATGTCATACCCTGAAGTAACAACTGCTTTTGCTAGCTTGTCCCATCCCCTTTTTGTGTATAAATAAAAGTTTTTTTTCAGATTTACGTGCAAATTGTATGACGCTCAGTCAGACCTCATAAGTGTTAAGCGGCCCATCCACGATCAGTTTTGCATGTCAGTAAAGAATGTCATGCCGGACTGATGCTTCGCCCATCCACTATCATGCACGCAGTCAGCCTTCACTTTTACAGAAGATTTCAACAAGAGTGGAAGTTGTGCAATATGTATTTGCAACTAATAATAATCGGTTTATACGGCATCACCTGTAAAACATTAATATGTTGTTGTAAATTGTCATTTACGCCGACTTTTTTCTGTCTAACCTTTACCAAATCATTTACATTGCATTCTAATTCTAATTTTTATTAATTGCAAAATTTCTGTATTTCCTCAAGATTGCAATATTTAAGTATTTTTTCAGTTATGATTTCGAGAGCTGTATTTCGAAACCCGAAAACTTATAAAATTCCACAATGCGGAGAATCAGCTGATCAGTTAATATATCAGCAAATTGAGAATCGAACTAAAGTAAATTAATTAATTTGGTTATGCAGAAGTCACTGAATAACCGTCGAGAAAGGTCTCATTTTCTTCAAAAATCTTTGTCCACAACCGCATTATTTTCAATTTGCTATAATTTAATACATTTTTATGGTTGTGAAATAAAGTTTTAATTTTATTATTAGTTCTCAAAAATTTTATTTTTAAGCCCCTCACATTATAAATAATTGCAATAACAATTTTTTAAATTCGGTTAACCGATCATTAAATTTGTTTTGCCGTCTTATTCTTTCAAATCCTTGGTCCGCACACTCTGAATTCACCTTCAGACTGATGAAATAAATGGCAGCATAGCCATCCACTACCAGTATTGCATGTCAGTCACCCCAAGATTTCAAAAATTTTTGATTTCCATCCTGCAGGAATGACAGTCCATCATGCAGAGCCATCCACTATCAGTACTGCATGTCAGTCATCCAATACTGACATGCAAAACTGATAGTGGATGGGGCCCTTAAATGCTGTACGCAAAGAAATGTTTGCAGCCAATAATAGACTTGGGACAAGCCTGCCACCGACATCAGCCGCTCTTAGCAAACATGCTTTGCGTGCAGCATATCAAGCAGGCCATATTTGGGGAAATACATTAAATCTAGAAGCCCCAATCCCATGTCCATCTTCTTGGGGATGGCAAAAAAGCGCTCAAGGGGGTTGGACTCCTAAATGGTTTGATGCACGCCGATCTGGTCAGAATTTAGCCTTTTAGATCATTGCGGGTGCAAAACTTCGTGCGTCACTCTACGCTGCAGTTGCCGACGCATAGGCCTACCATGCACTTTGCAGTGGAAATTTTGCCAAGGCGATTGCGACAATCAAAGGTAAGTAAATAAGTAGATAGGTATAAAGATTACCATTCAACATTAATGCCAAAACAATTCCGTTATTTTCTCATTTAGATAGAGATAGTATTTATTTACAATAAAATTGTTTAACTATTGAATTTTACCCTAAAAAAGTATGTTTTCTTTTTTTCCGTCCCAACAACACCACCATAAATTTCCACCGCCATGATGAAGTTAGACAGTGATTAGTAAATAGATTTTGTTAAAAATTATTAGTAAAGAAATACTTCTAACAATTTTTTTTCTATTAAATCTTCCAAAAAACACGCCCAATTTCACAGTTGAAACTTAAGTTTTCGCTTAGTTAAGCGAGCATAGGCAGCTTAAACCAAAGTTTAATTCTGCCGGATTTCACAGTTGATATTCGAGTAAACCTGGTTTAAATTATAAGAATCAATTTTGTAGTCTACTGTATACGGTGAACTATTTGCCAAAAATGTTATTCCGCTGTTGTTAAGTGATTTTATTTGTTTATGGTCTATATTTTAATTGATTTTTATAAAAATTAAACCATTTAATTACCAATTAAACCATTTAATTACCAATTAAACCATTTAATTACCAATTAAACCATTTAAATACAATTCAAAATCAAAAATTAATTTCAATTGACATATGACGTTTGTTTGACAATACATTTTTATGAAACTTAAGTTAAGCGACGAAATCTCGCCGCTTAAATTAAAGCAAAGTTTAAGACAAAATTGTCACTTTGAAATCAAAGCATACTTTAAGCAGAATTTTAAACCTATTTTTGAGCTTAAGCTAGCACTGTGAAATTGGGCATTATACATGCTTTGTTAAACATAGTTTCTAAAATACATTTCGTAAAATGACAAATAAGCCGTAATCGTTCGTCTGATATACCTAGATCATTGAAATCGGCGCGCCCAAGAAATTCATTCCCTCATTAATAATGTAATATTTCCATAATTATTAAAGATATTGACATGCAGTTTTTTTTTATAAAATACTGTATTTAATTGGCAACAACGTTGTTTAATAAAAATGTACTCCATGGAACATTTGTTTTTTATAAATCAATAAGAACTGACAATGAACTCAATATTTTTCCAAAAAAAGCTGAATTTTGGGCACTTTCAAAAGGTTTTTTTTATGAAAAATTTTTTGATGATAGACTAAGTAATTATCTTTCATTTGAGACCATATTTATCAAAATCGGTGCAGTAGTTTTGCTTGTAGAATTTTTTAAAATTTTGTTATAAAAGTCGCGCCATCCCTTATCGTAAGGGATGAAACTTTCACTGCTGCGGGTCAAATCGCTTATTTTGGTCCCTACTATCACTATGCAAAGTGGCTTGCTTCCATCACAAAGTGCAGCTTTTTTTCCATAAGACCTAGGACTAATTAGCGTTAAATTCACTGTGCACACCGTGGGATTTATATGGAAACATTTTAATTATGTAAAATTAACAAACTGTTTTTTTTATATACTTGTTTCACCATTTATTCAATCTCTCCGATACGTATTTCGGACTTCGAGGCCTTTATCAAGTTCTTGCGAGTACTCCTTGATAATGGCCTCGAAAGCCGAAATGCCTATCGGAGAGATTGAATAAATGGTGAAACGTAAGTATATAAAAAAAACAGTTCTTTAATTTTACATTGATTAGCGTTATTGAAGAAATAACTTAAAGGTCACTGGGCACTTTAGTATGGAAACCATACCCACAGCGGACACGAACGAAATATAGCAAAATGTGTTGATATATGACTCTAATTTAGTATGGCATTAGTCGCATTATTGTGAGTAACGGGGATCTTGTAAAAATTAAAAAGTTTATTTCCACGACAGACTTTTTTCTCAAATTCTGTTTGAAAACGTAGAGATTTCAGCCTGTATGGCGGTGTTTGCAAATCAATCAGTGATTTGAGGAAATATTTGAGAAAATATTGAGAAATCTTTAGATATTCTAGGGGCTGTACCAAGAAATTAATTGAAAAAGATCAAAAATGGATTAACTTTATGTAATTTTTGACGTAGGAAATTAATTTAAAAATATCAAAGAAGACTTGATTTTGTAATATTTTTTATGCACAATGCAGAACGCTGTCATTTTTTGTATTATTATTAAATATTGTATCCGTTCCTTCTGTGATAATGAGATAAAAATTTGATAGAATGCGTTATCATCAATAACGAACCTATCTGTAAAGTTTTAGCTCGATTGGATGACGGAAAGTGTGGTAATTAGCCGTCGAAAGATTTGCCCGAATTAAGATAAAAAGGTCCATAATTTTTTCTCCCATTGTTTACAAAAAATTAATTTATATATCATGAAATGTCAAATTATTTTCTTTAATTTAAAACTATTTTGGTTAATGTCCGCCACTTTTCATAAAGCGGGTCAAATTTGCCCAATGACCTACATATGTTTAACAAAAATATATTTTTCAGGTTTTATATCTCTGTTTACCCTTTTACACCTGTTCTTTGTCTTTAAGTTTAGTTTTCAAACAGTTCTTTCTTCTTTCTTTCTGTCATTCGAAAACACTACAAGCTGACCCTGCTTTTGAGTATAGTCAAACTTTTGCTACGAGATAGTTAACTACGGAAGTTTTTGAACGATAAATAGTTATTTCGTAGTTAACCATGGAGTTTTTGAACGGCCAAAGTTTACGATAGATTAGTTAACTATATAATACTTGAGTTTTTGAAAGCGCTCCAAATAATGAAACGACCGAGTTAAACTTGTCACTGCTAATGTAAACACTGAGTTGAGCCAGAGGTACACGATACGGAAAACGTCATATTTATAAGCGATACGCCATATTACATAACGTGTGACTCGACGATATGCAATATGGTGTATCGCTTATAAATATCCCAAAAATTTCGGTATATTTTCGGCACATCCAAGCAATTTGCGGGGCACAAATTTCCCGAGTCACACCATACAAAACTTTATGTACACAGTTTTGAGATTCCTGCTCTTACGGGCGGCGCGGCGTCGCGGTAATCTGTGAATTGCAAAATACAGGTTGCAAACTCATTTTTGCTTATCGTGTGACTCGATGTCTCAAAAGTGACATCCACAAAGATATTTCCTTATAAATATGACGTTTTCCGTATCGTGTGCCTCCGGCTTTAGACGTAATCGTCATAATCTAATCTCGAGGTTATGCTGATGTAAATGCCCAAAAAGAGCGCTCCTGGCGACACAATTGGAAAATTGCAAACAAAACGCTGTTGCACGTGTGTCAATAGCTGAATACCCGGAGGATGTAGTAGATAGAAGGAATACTTTTTGGATGGCGAGAGGCGCTATTTCACAAGCTTGCAATTCAATTTATTTATTGCATTCTGAATTTTAAGACTATTTAGTATTTACAGAATGTCTTAACCTTCACTCGTGCTATTTAACTAAACATACGACTTCCTGTTGTGTTCTGGGTATATGTGGGTACCATTGTGGTTTTCACGGCTTTTTTTATCCCTTTCTGTTTCACGATATGCTTTTGTGCGTTGCAAATTGCAATAACTTCCGCACTATTTAGTTTGACAGCCACTACGGCGTGAGACCAGAACTTCAGATTATATTTCGGGAAATAATCTCTGCTGACGAGCTGAATATCACTTCTACTCTTTTTTTTGTTCAAAAATTAAGTAGATCTAATTAGTACTTCCTTCTAACAAAATTGAACGAAATTACTTTTGCCATTCTAGTACTCTCGTCATATTTTTACACACATTTGGAAGACATTTCGGTCGAAGAGACAAAGAAAGGTAAATTCGTTTTGGTTTTTTTGCGTTTTTCATTAATTAAAAAAGTGTAATTAGTTTAAGTAAATGTTATTTAAAGTGTTTATCATCATAAGTAATAGTGGCAATGAAAATTACTTGGGAATAATTATGTGCATTTAGTGCTAGTACGGGGTGAAGTTTTTCCGTTCACTTTGTAATTAGACTTCATTTAAATATTTTTGCGCCTTCTACACCCCCTATGGTATAGAAGCGTCCATGAAGGCTATTGGTCACTCTTATTTTCTTCTCATGAAACAATTTTTTGGACCAATTAAACGATGATGATTAATAATCGTTTCGGAATTATTTTTTTCTTTTAGTGCAAATGTGTAAAAGTTTTAAGCGAAAAAAGGGCAGCTGTATATGATTGCGACAACGAGGCGAAATATTTTGTGTGTGGTGGATGACTGGATTCGGTACATAACACTGTTGACGCGCCGAGTTGTGACTTTGTGAGGCACACATGTTCCTTGGCTTGCTTGTCCAACACTACCAAATCTTCTCGACTACTGGTGCTGCTGCTGAAAAGCATTAAGCCCCAAGCAAAGTTTTTTTTTTTCCTTTGTGGATCAATATCGTTTCGTTGTACTTCTCGG
Source organism: Leptogaster cylindrica (assembly GCA_963082835.1). Lineage (NCBI taxonomy): Eukaryota > Metazoa > Arthropoda > Insecta > Diptera > Asilidae > Leptogaster > Leptogaster cylindrica. The sequence continues at coordinate 13,184,723 of OY720107.1, read as the reverse complement.
AATGGAAAAATATTCGAAAAAGTGAACAAATGTATATCTCTTTATCTATGATGTGTTGCAAAGTGTAAATCGAAAATCGCGTTAAAGTTTCCTCAGTAGCACAGGATTTTTTCGTCCTCTCAACTGAACGTGAATAAAAAAAAAAATGGTTGCTGGAAGCCCAAATAATTTCCTGACAGATGCGTTTTGAAGGCGCCTCAACCTCAAGGTATTCACAGACGGAGAACTCCCATCGAATGCCTCATATTGTGTAAGTTAATATTTGAAATAAAATTCGGATTTGGTTCGCAATGATTCTGTTAGAAAGACCGTGAAAACATTTCATGGATTTTTACCTGCAATTTCTGAAAGCAAAATTTATTTACATGGGCGGAAGTTGTCATTTTCAAACTTCGTCGTTCTCCTACCCCTCCCGGATTAAAAACACTGTGACAACAATTATCACTCTTACGACACCAAGTGCGAGGAGACGGCAGTCGACAGCAACTATACAACAACAATAATATTGCCTGCGTGCGTTTGTTGTATCAAAGTCAAGCAACCGCAGCAGAACTGGAACTCTCAAGCCTTAGTCGATTGAAATATTCCTGCGTGTGGTTTAGTGTCAATGTCAAAGAAATTTTGGTGTTGAAACTTGAATGGCTTGTTTGGATCCCTGATTTCTTGAAATAAGGAATTCTAAAATGTCCCGGGAACTGATTCGCTGAAGCATAATTAACTTTTCGTATTGACCAAGTGCCTACGACACTCGAAACTAAGACTTGTACACAATTATTTGAAATTTTTTTTTTAAATGGGCCATTTCTAGCCAAATACAAAAATGTGTTGAAAACAACAAATATTTCAACCAATCTCCTAGGATTCCTTGACTCCAATTCTTGTTCGTTTATCTTGCTAGTTTCATTTAAAATATCATGCTTTGACGGGACAATAAAGTTTTCCAAAAAAATTTCTAAGTACCTGTATTATCATACCTACATTAATTCTATTCCTCTTAAACTATTATACGTCCCCGCATTACTGACTATTTATACACTAACTTCCTGGCTATTTGTTACAGTTGATGTTGCTCGTTTTCCAATATTTGACTACCGTACTAACTTTCCTACAAGCTACAGTACCTATGTGGGCATGTGGCTTAGAATAATGCGTTGAGTTACATTTTGAATTATTTGAATCTACCATAAATTTGTCAAATAAGTTCGTGAACTTGGCCCGCAAGTTTGATATAAAATTTTTTTGGACAGTGGTATAAATTCTCCATCGTTTGTACTTGTTTGTATAAAAATATAGAGGCGCTATAAACGTGTAAATCGTACTACGTGTAGTCAAAGAACATATAACAACAAGTTTCATCTGCATCTAAAATTTTCATGCGATACCGGTTTAAATGTAGAAGCGAGCGGGAAGCGGTAGAGGAGAAGAATCGTTGCGCTCACGTCTGAAATGAACTGAAAATAACTCTTCTGCGAGCAATAAGAGAGCATGCTTTGCTCTTTTTGCTTATCCCTTTTTTTTAGATTTCGGCCGATTTGTGTGGACTGTGCTGATTTGTGCGGGTTTTATTGTTCTTAAGAATTGGGAGTTTTGGTAAGACTCCCCTTAAATAAAAACGAAAACAGTAAACACGTAATCGATCAGCAAAGTCAGCACGGATCAACCTCAATCTTATAGATATGCTCTCGCGCGCGAATATAGTGAAAGAGCTCCGAAGAGAAATTCTGTCAGAACGCGCACTTAATCGGAACAGAGCCGTCGGAAACGAAAAGAGCTTTCGGAAATTTTTGAAATACATGTAAGCATATATGACCCCGCGCATTGCTTTAGACCGACCGGAGCAGAGCGGTTGGATTCGAACAGAAACGAAGGCGATTGCTAAATGGGGCAACTTTTTCTGTTGGCTCTGCGGAAGTTTTTCATATTTGTGCAGTACGGTTGATGAAACTGAAGCGACACGCGATAGTCGATTATTTCATTTGCTAGGGAGAGCTATTGAAGTGAAAAATCAAAATGGCTGATGAACAATTAATTGAAGCCGTACGGGAGTATAATTTATGCCACAGACAGCATCAACACTCTGAAAGTGAGTATCGATGCCCAGTCAGTGCGCGGGCACGTTCGGAACTTTGACTGTTCTGTTATTTTCCGACGGCTCTGTTCCGATTCAGTGCGCGTACTGGTTTATGCAGCGGGTCCTCATAGATGTATCGAGCGGTTCATCAGAGAAAATACATTTGGTGATATGTCATGAGAGTGGGTCGTAATATTACGACCCGCCATATGAAATTTTTCTTTGTACAAGATGAACCTTCTTTATATTACATGTTCTTTGGTGTAGTGAAGCCTATTGCTTTCTCGCTCTAGCATGAATTTAACGCCTCATGTGTCACTTTGACTGTGAAACTTAAACTGTCCAAATACAAATTTTTAAAAATATTTGTGAAATACGAGCGAAATATAAGTGAATTTATTCTACAATAGAAGTAAAAAAGTATAAAATATCTAAATTCTCATTAATTGATTATGTGATAAATAATTTTTTAGTAATGAAGTGCGCTGTTTTGTGTTGCATTTTGACATATTTTTGATATTACTCCATAACGCCTTTGCCCCAGTGGTATGGAAACAAAATATTCCCCACCCGGATTTCTTTATAATTTCTTATTTAAATCATTTTTTTTATAATTTAATATATTTATTCATCATTTCGATTACCTATGCACAAATACAGCATTAATTGTTGCAGAAATACATTAATTTGTTTTTATTATGTTTTCTTTCATTTAAGCTCTCAAGTTTCTTTTATTGCGACATAATATGGCACGATACCGATAACTGTGGCAAATTAAATTTTTGACATTTTCCGAAGGATTTTTGGCCGCTGATCACGGGAAAAATAATTAAAAAAATCCCAGTTGGACCATTTACGAGATATCCTTCGAAAAAGATTCAGTTCATGTGGCCCCCAAAATCCTTCGGAAACTGGTTAATTTATACTTTAATTTACATTTATTTATCACTTTAAGGACCTAATAACAATAATAACTAACTTTTTTGGCTTATAGCGCCTCCATATCTTCATACTCTAAGATGTAAAGACAAATCGACTGAAGCAGAGAAAGGCAGTCGATAATCCTAGCCAAAAGCAAAGAATATCTACTCGATAAAAACCGACACTACTGTCTGTACACGGCTTGATTGCTGATGTGTGCATCGTGGTGTTAGTCCAAGAGCCCTTTGAGCGCCAGACTTACATCATAGGATAAAGGCTGAAAATTTTTCTGCGTAAGTACACTACAGCAGGTAAGAACGGTTGGCTACTATGAACCTTGAGTCGCAGTGGCTTTGACAGGTAAGAGGCAGCAAAGATGCATAAAATCGATCCCCAAAAACGTCAAAGTATAAAGACAGATATTTTGATATTTTCTACGGCATAGTAGAAGGATCGGTTTTGTGAAATGCTTGAACCGAAAGATATCTCGTAAATGGTATGATTTAGAATTTTTTCATTATTTTTCCCGTGATCTGCACCCCAATATCCGTAGGAAATCATCAACAAAGTGAATTTCTGCAGTTATCGGTATCGTCCCTAAATAGCCAATCACAGGCGAAATTCAGCACTTAGAACCGGTATAACTTTTTTCCTCCATCGAATTGAAATAAGCCGCCTTATTAACTATTGGAGTACAATATAAAAGCTATCGAATGACATATGTCTCGTCTTTGGTGGTAATTTGGACCGTTTTTGCCCATTGTTCTTTGAACTTATTTTTTTGATTTATTAAATTAATTTAACATTAACATCCTTAAATAGTTGCCAAAGTAACATATATAAAATTTAGGCTTTAAAATATAATGTAAGTTCAACTACAAAATACCACACTTTGAAGGTGTCTGGCGGGGGGTTTCCAGTATGCAAAGTGTCTGGCAATGGAGGACGTGATTTGAAATAGTATCCCGTAGAAGATATCAAAAATTTAGGCTTTACACTTTAACGTAAGTTAATTTACAAAATACCAATCTTTGAAGGTGTCTGGCGGGGGGTTTCCACCATGCAAAGTGTCTGGCAATGGATGACGTGATAATTTGTAATAGTATGCCGTAGAAAATATCGAAATATCAACCTTTATGCCTTGTTTACATTCAGCCCTTCCCAATGCTCCTCGCGCTGTTGTATTTACTTCCCAAAATAATTCACTGACAGCGTCGAAGGGAGCGAGTGTTTACATTGTCCTGCTAGTTTGTACTTTTGCCTTGCCTGATTAGGTTGCTGCTCGCGCTGCTCAAAAAACCGCTCTTGGAGGGAGCGTCGGCAGCGCGAGTAACGTGTTTACACACTCGCGCTGCCCACTTCCATGCTCACTTTCCTGCTCACTTGGGCTGAATGTAAACGAGGGGTTATACTTTAACGTTTTTGGGGATCGATTTTATGCATCTATGCTGCCTCTTACCTGCCAAGGTCGCTGCGACTCAAGGTTCATAGTAGCCAACCGTTCTTACCTGCTATAGTGTACTTACGCAGAAAAATTTTCACCTTTATACTATGACGTAAGTCTGGCGCTCACGCGCTCTTGCTCTAGTGGAAAATTAGATAGCAGAGTGACATTTGCTGAAGCGGGATACCAAAATTAAGGCGTGCTCGCACAGGATGGTTCATATTTGGCGCAATTTTACTTCCATGTTCCTATATATAGGAATGGAAGTATGGTGATGGTGCGAAAAATGAGTATCCGAAAAAATTATGGAATCGTTGTCGGGAGTACTTAAAAACACTCTGGAAGTTTTTAGCTTGGTGTCGTTCAGTCGCTCCGTCGCTCCGTAGCTCCGTTGTTTTTTGAAATGGTCATAATTTCCTTAAAAATCGGTCTTTTTCAAAATTTCTTTTTGCGTTTTGTTCAGCTCGTTAGACTATTCAGGTTTAGATTACAAGATGTTCACCAAGTATTAAAATAAGGGAGTTATAATGGGTTTTATAATTTTCCGATTTTCAACGATAACTGCCGTCAAAATAAATTAAATTTCCCGGGGCTGGTACCAAAATGTCTGGTAATATGTCGAGATCATGCCTATTGATTTTGAGCTCGATCGCATTTGATTTGGCTAACTTACAGTTAAAAATGTGTCGACGGGTCCAACATTTTTTAGGTTATGGTCGTGGGTGCAGAAGTAGCAGTCCGAAATAAGCGACACCTGCAGACAATTCTTTTTTGTTTGTCATTGCCGTTAACGACATGATGAACATGGAAGTAATGTGTGGCTATCTCCACACCGGAACTTTATATTATTTTGAAAAGTTTTACCGTGTTAAAAAAATATTCACTGTCTTGTGTTTGATTTGAAAGTTTATTTAAGTGATATAAATACGTTGCACTTTTGTTTTTTAAACATGAGTGTTAGCGATTCTACTACGCTCAACGCAGCAGGCAACTCCAGCCCAAAACAAAGGGACACTCTTCGTTTAAATTACTCACTAGATTACTCTGATCTCAAACCTTGTAAAGTGCATTTGGCACTCATTTTTGAATGTATCTCTAACAGTAGTTACTACCGTTTACTTTTGTACTGTATTGGCAAAGTTTGCCACTTTCTTCTCGCTTGAACCTCCGACTAGGAGACATCGCCACTGGGCAGTTTTTTCTTAGTGTTAATATTTCTAATAAATCTCACTTGAGATCCCGACTAGGGCGAAGTTATTTGTGAAATAAATTAAGTTGTTTTAATTAACATTTGAGTTTTCCTTTTGAGTTCAAATTAAGCTATAAAAACTAACATTTCTGGTCCTTCGAGCCGGATAATTAAAAACAATTACCGGCAGACAAATAGTTTCAGTGAAACAAAATATCTAAAAAATTGCATTCAAACTCGCTTAAGTGAATTAAGCCGTTTATGTCAGTGCCGATAATAACATTACGGAAATTATATTGCTAGTGCAGTGAAATTTTGAGAACAGAATTAAACATATACTTTGTGTACAGTCGAAGCGCTGCTGGCTCAGTTCTAATCTCCCTTATCACCGTCGCATTACCTCGCATTCACCTGAAAGCAGAGTAGTTATCATCTTGCCGAGTCTGAGCTTGGGACTACCTACATAATATCCCGGTGAGTTCGTTCCATAATTTATTATTACATACATATACAGGGTGTTTAAAAACAACACGGCAATATTTAAGGGGGTGATTTCTGAGTTCATTTCATGAAAAAAAGTTCATATAAACATAGGTCCGGAAATGCATGGTTTCCAAGATACAGGGTGTTAAACTTCTTATAAAATAAAAAATTAATAAATTAAAAAAATTAAATAACAATGTTTTATTTTAAAAAGCACTAAAAACTAATAAATAAACTATCTACTTATACCGCAGTATTTTGGTTACATCTAGTTTAAAATAAAAACTTGGGGTGCTGATGATACAAAATGCACATACACACACTTCTAATATTATTTTACCTATAACTTAAATTTAAAATTACCAATTGGAAATATTATGAACAGTTAGTGATTGCTTTTACTTATCATTGAAACGAAACATATACAAAATATTAAATTTTATCTAACTATACGCAGATGCACCCCTTCGGCTGATTATGAGACGCATAATAGTGAAGCATTTCACGAAGGCGGCGAAATTTTTTGGATTAACTTAGGGGGTTAATATAATATTATTATTCATTGTGGAAATATTTTGTTTCCACGCTACTAGGTCTAAGACGCTATGGAGTGACACATAAGGCGTTAATTCAATACGTGCTAGAGCGAGAAAGAAATAGGCTTACGCATTTATAGCGCTTCCTTTTTTATACTCTAAGATGCACCCCAAGTTTTTATTTTAAACTAGATGTAACCAAAATACTGCGGTATAAGTAGAAAGTTTATTTATTAGTTTTTAGTGCTTTTTAAAATAAAACATTGTTATTTAATTTTTTTAATTTGTTAATTTTTTATTTTCTTAGTTTTTAGTGCTTTTTAAAATAAAATTTTGTAATCTAATTTTTTAAGTCAAATTTTATTTCTGATTCCTTCGGTGGACCTTACCTTTTAACGTGTGAGCGGAAAGCACGGTGTTACCAATAAATATATATTTATATGCGCAATGCGCATACATTGTCCAGGTGTTTACCACAAAACATATCCAACTGAATATATTCATATAGTATTTATTTATTATTATAATATATATAATGTGTAATACAAATATTACATAGATATATATAGGTATATAATAATATGCAATTAATGGTGCTTTCAGCTTTAGTAAATGATTATAAAATCATATTAGAAAAGCTCCCACTCCATACTTCTTGCGGTGTTACTCATTTGAGAAATAGAAAACATTTCTTTTCAAAAATATGAAGAATAGAATTACCCTCCCCTCAGCTAAAAAAGAATCATAACAAAAATGTGCATCGACCAAATAGGCGCAAATTTATCCTAATTCAGAACTCGCCAGCACACAAAAATCTCCCCCTCGTTGAGAGCAAGGAGAAAATATGCGTGCGTGTTTCGAAGCAGGAAACTTGTTTTCGGCAATGAACCACCGCTGCTCAGCGACATAAAAATGTGCGCAGGCAGTAAGCAGTCTTCTTCTTGGCAAATGTTAATTTTGCCTTGAAACTGACTGAAATGCGTATGCAATTTCAGTAATACTTGATTAACAATTATGCTGTAATTGCAATGATTTTGACAATAAACATATTATTTTTTTTTTAAAACATCTCTTCCTGAAATCTGTGCTATGGACAAAAAATTCTTGAAAATTTATGTGGTAGAAATTGGTTAAAAACTGCAATATTTGTTCCGAACAGTGAAACAGAGAAACAGAGAAACCGAAAACGAAGTTAAATAAAACCTTGTAATATCGGTTTTTTAACAATATCTGAAATATCTTTTGTCCGATTTTTTTGAAATTTAGCAGCATTGTTTGCAGTAATAAGGAACTCAATTCACCTTACCAGGGTCCAAACGGCCATTAACAAAACCTTAAGAGCAGCTTTCGGAGCCCTCCCCTCCACTCCGAACCAAGCGCTCTGGATAGAGGCTGGATTGCCGGATATCGAGAAGAGAGCCGAAATCGCCTACATGAAAATTGTGGCCAAAAACTGGGTGGATTGGCGCAGACCGCATCACCGGACCCTACAAGTCCTAAACAACATCCATCCCGGACCTCGGACTACGTCGGCGCTGAAAGCAGCGTTGAAACTATCCACCAGCTTAGGCCTTTCCCTCCCACCGCCCTACGATCCACCAGAGCCCCTGATGTCGATACAGGACATGGTCCCCCGACGGATCACTTTCCCTTCCGGGAACAAGGGAAAAATGCCTGCTGCTCAACACCGACAGCGACATCTCGAGCGCACCTCTCGCCTCCCTCACTGGAACAGAATCTACACAGACGGATCGAGAACGGAGGGTCAAGCATCGGCCGCATTAATCACCTTCCGATCTAACGCAGCGGCCGCGACGCACAGCTGCCGCTCCTTCACCCTCCATAGCCAGAGTTCCAGTTTTGAGGCGGAAGTCTGCGCCATCTGGAAGGCAGTGGAGGACTGTCACTCTCTTTCGGGAAACTGTATTATTTTTTCGGACTGCATGGCAGCCATCCAGGCACTTAATAACCCAGCCCCAGATGAGCCGATTATTGACCGCATTAGGTCGGCAATTATTAGGGCCAGAGGTGGCCTAGTTATAGAATGGGTGCCCGGTCACGTGGGTATCGAGGGAAACGAATTGGCAGACACGGCGGCTAAAAATGCCCCGCAAGTTCACCCCGACGAATCGCCTATAATTCCACCCCTAACTGGCTTTGTGACGAGATGCGGCCTCCGAGCCATCAAAGGTGCCCTTGAGGATAGATGGCTAAACTCCGGACTATTCTTGGCAGAACATTGGCCCACCATAATCCCCCCACTCTACAACAAAGACATTTCAAGGAAAGATGGATGCAGGATTTTCCGTATGCGATCGGGACACACCCTACTTACTAAGGGACACATATTCTCCAGAGGACCCCAGCGAGGTTGCGTGCGCTGCCAGTGCCCACTGACAATCAAGCACGTACTCTCCTGTGAGGACACCAAAGCGCTTTATGGTCATGAACTACCACCGTCTTCAAGCCTGCTGGACCCCGCCAAACCCTCAGAGCTTCTTAGATTACTAACCAAACTAGGCATAACTACCCTAATTTAGTATTAATTATTAGTTATGGGCTATTAGTAAGGTAAAGCGAATTCTATTGTTCTCCTTTTGAATTTATCTTACATTACTTATATCAATTACAATTTCAATTGTAACCAGATTAGACACCACTGCCCGAGGTTAGTACTATTGCTCATATGTAAATGTATTATAAATTGTTATCTAAGTTTAAGTGAAGTAATTCTATTATTTTCGTTCTGGAGTTTACTATAACATTGTACCTGCAATACTTATTACGCTATATTCTATCAAGACGCGCCATATGGGCATGGTTCCCGAGAGCGCTAGGTTAAGTGTGGAAGTGCAATTTATTGTAGTTCCGCAATATATAAATAAATAAATAATAAATAAATCAATTCACCTTAACTAGACTAAGGTTATTAAGTCCAGTGGCGTGCGTGGGGGCACCTTAAGCAATATTGTTGACAAAAAATGTGTACGCCACTGACTTTTTTCTAATTATGATATTTTTTTAGATAAAGCAAGCAAAAATACAACTTTTTGGTCTCCTGAGTTTTTGACGTATCTTTCTTCGTTTTCGAGATAAAAAGCAAAAACCATTTGATTGAATGTCTATTTACCATATAAAAATATTTAAGAAAATTTTGAACTATTCTAATTTGCTTTGTTTCGCACTACAGGGCGAAAGCAATTATTTGACAAGAAGTATCAACATAATATTACCAAAATTTACCAAAAAAAAAAATGTTTCAAATTTTTCATAACTTGACATTCAACCATTTAAGGGTATCCAACATAACTCTAATGGGTGTAAACCTCAGAGTAAGGAGTAATCAGGAGAAGGCATGAGCCAGAAAAAGTGAAGCATTTCTTTATATGTGGATGTGTCTCGTTGCACATGTCGTAGTCACCAGGCCCAGGCACTACCAATGGCAACCATTTGACAGCTCGTTATACAGAAATTATTCATGTAAACAAAATTTTTAAAATTGAGAATTACATAATTTTATACATAACAATTAACATTTTTTCACAAAACCTTTCACTTTCCTTTAAAAAAATTTGATAAAAAGCAACTTCATCACAAGTTCACAAAGTAAACTGTCTTGACCATATGATCATTTGACAGCTCGTTATACAAGAAAAAGTGCTTCATTCACGTACACGATTTTTATACGGAATGCCTTCTCCTGATTACTCCTTACTCTGAGGTGTAAACCTATTGCATCTCAGGATACTCCGCATCGCTTTGTTTTGCAATTTCTGCATCCTCTCAATGTGGTCTTTGTTGCAGCATGTATATAAAATAGACGAGCAGTACTCAAAGTGAGGCTTAATCATAGTATTGTACACATTAATTGCAATTAGAGTGTCCATTTTATTGCGGATTCTTTTAAACAAACCAATCTTTTTTCCGCTTTTTCTGCATATGTAATCGGCATGATCGTTGAACTTCAGGTCTGAATCCAACATTACTCCAAGGTACTTTATGTTTCTCACGTTTTCAATTTACTTACCATTTATTTCCAGAATTGTTCCACTGTCCTTGTTTATCTCCAATAATTTGGTTTTCGACTCATTTAATTTTAGCTTGTTCATTTTAAGCCAATTCATAATATTTTGAAGATCCTCCATTAAATTGAACTTACATTCCACAGCATCTAATCGAGCTAACACTTTGCAGATGCACTCGACTTCCGTGAACTTGGGCCGCAAGTTTGAGACAGTGATATAAATGACAGTGGTATAAATTCTCCATCGTTTGTACCGGTTTGTAACGTTTTTCATTTTGTTTGTACCTCAAAGGGTTCGGAGATAAAGGCGCGGGCATATGCCCTAGCCCGTGACTTGGACCAATTGGATTCATATACGGCTCATTCGACTGGCAATAGTTCGTACCTGTTTGTACCGTTGGAGTTTTTGTTTGTACCTCAAAGGGAGAGGCCCTACGGCCCAAAAAAGCATTTTTTGATACCGTTTTGCATTTGTACCTTAGCTAATCCGGAGTTATTTGATACTTTAAGTATTCAGAATGATCGAGTATCGTTCCCAAAATATGAATCGACAGGTTTGGTCGTTTGTACCTCGAAGGGTCAATAGCACCCTACGAGGGTTCAAACTCCAAGTCGACCGATTCAGTTCATATACGGCTCATTCGACGGGGAATCGTTTGTACCAGTTTGTACCGTTGGAGTTTTTGTTTGTACCTCAATGGGAAGGGCCCTACGGCCCAAAAAAGCATTTTTTGTCACCGTTTTTCGTTTGTACCCTAGCCAATCCGGAGTTATGATGAAATGAAACAAAAAGATGGAGAGAGAATAAATTACCGCTGAATAAAATGAGAGGAAGAAAATTGTAAAAGAAAAATGTCTTTCGTTGAATGAGAGGTAATGAAATGAATTTTTGAGATATAGGAGAAATCATTCCTGACTGGAATTAGACATGATACTATTTATACGAAAGATAGGAATGAGAATATAAATGTAGGGAAATATTAGGAAAGGCATGTTAGAATTTGTGTATCTGAATGAAAATGCTGATTGCTTTTGGTAATCGCAACAATGAGAAAGCACACTACAAATCCAAGTGTTTTATTTTAAAACAATCTGGGCGTCTAAATACTGTAGTCACTTCTTAAAAATTCAAAGGAGAAATCTACTGCCGCATTCTCTAAATTACTGATTTGTAAGAAAATTGAATAATTCTTCAATGATAATTCGAAAATCCTTACGTAATACAATATAATAGAAATCTCTTTAAATGTTTCCAAAGAATTGATAGTTTCAAGATCACAATCTAGGGATTAAAAAATTGCGTAATGGGTTTAATTGCTTCAACAAACCATTGAAGACATAATAAAAACAATATATTCCAAAAATCATTAATTAACCTTCCACAAAAAAGACAAATATTCAAACATTAAACAATTATATGATTTTATTCTGCAATTTCCATCTGAATCGCTGAATGTTTATATGATAGTTTGATATGTTTTTTTTCGAAAAGAAATCATAAAATGACCGTTGGATCCGATTATATAAATCAATATCAATATCATGTCTTTGGTGAGATTTGATAAATATTCCGTTTCAAAAGAATTATTTGTTTCAAACGACGAAAGCTATCGATTTTTGGGGAACGATACTAGATCATTCTGAACACTTAAAGTATCAAATAACTCCGGATTGGCTAAGGTACAAACGAAAAACGGTGACAAAAAATGCTTTTTGGCTCGTAGGGCCCCTCCCTTTGAGGCACAAACAAAAACTCCAACGGTACAAACAGGTACAAACGATTCCCCCTCAAATGAGCCGTATATGAACTGAATCGGTCGACTTGAATTTTGAACCCTCGCAGGGTCCTATTGAGCCTTCGAGGTACAAACGACCAAACCTATCGATTCATGTTTGGGGAACGATACTAGATCATTCTGAACACTTAAAGTATCAAAAAACTCCGGATTGGCTAAAGTACAAACGAAAAACGGTGACACAAAATTCTTTTTTGGCCCGTAGGGCCCCTCCCTTTGAGGTACAAATAAAAACTCCAACGGTACAAACGATTCCCTGTCGAATGAGCCATATATGAATCCAATCGGTCCAAGTCGCGGGCTAGGGCATATGACCGCGCCTTTATCTCCGAACCCTTTGAGGTACAAACAAAATGAAAAACGGTACAAACAGGTATAAACGATGGAGAATTCAGCAAATAAAATTTTGTCAACTAAACCTCCATCATTGCAAAGAGGCGACAGCACTGTTGCTTCGACACTTTGTGGAGGATAAGTTGGACATAGCCTTGTTGCAGGAGCCCTGGGTCTACAGTGGTAGAGTCAGGGGTGTGCCATCAAGTGCAGGCACGCTCTTCTATCAAGAGGCGGCCGAAGGAACCAGAGTCAGGACTTGTATATTGGTGAGGCATGGTGTGCGAGCTATCTTCTTGCCGCACCTGTGTACACCAGATCTGACTGTGGTAAGGGTGGGAGCCGGTGCGGGCTCGTTTCTGGCCGCATCGGTGTATCTGCCGTATGATTCGACGGATGCTCCCCCTTCGAGGGAGATGGCGCATCTGGTGCGGTCGGCCGCGGTAGGAACCGATGGTCTGATTATGGGATGCGATGCTAACGCACACAATACTGTGTGGGGTAGCTCAGATGACAATTACAGAGGTATAGCACTACTAGACTTTGTAACTGGAAATGATCTCTATGTTGGGAACAGGGGGACGGAACCGACTTTCATCGATGCACGAAGGAAGGAGGTGATTGATGTTACCCTGTGCAACGCGAAGATGTTTGCGCGACTTATGGGCTGGAGGGTTTCGGATCGTCTGACTATGTCGGACCACAGAGCCATCCAGTTCGAAGTGGTATACGAATCCCGAAGGGAGATCAAACGACTCCAAAGGTTACCTCAGAATACCAACGTGATGAAATACACAGAAAGGTTGACGAGAATCCTGGAGGAGGAGAGGTGGAGTGCACCGAAAAGCATCAGGAAGGCGGAGTCACAGCTGGACACAGTGGTGTCGGCCATGACTAGAGCCTTTAGAGAATCCTGTCCTTTGACCTCAGTGAGTGAGCAGGATCCCACGCCGTGGTGGGGTGAGGAACTGCAGCACTTGAAAGTGGGGGCCAGGAGAGCTTTTAACCATGCTATGCGGAGTGACGATCCGCACGCATGGGAAGACTACAAAAATAGGAAAAGGGAGCTGAAGAAGTCTCTGCGAAGGAGGAAGAGGGACTCGTGGAGAACTTTTTGCTCAAGTATGGAGAGTATTTCTGAAGTCAGTAGACTTCAGAAATTGGTATCCAAGGACAGAGTTTCTAGAGTTGGACTTATCCGGGATAAGGAAGGAAAGATGATGGAAACTCTGGAGCTATCGGCAAAAACCTTGATGGAGGCACATTTTCCGGGAAGTCAGGCCTCGGACGCGTCGTGGGTTATCCGGAACCGGAATAGTGACTCTAGAGGGGATTGGAAGGGCAATAGATAGTTTTGCACCTTTCAAGACCCCAGGCATGGATGGGGTGTTCCCAGGGCTCCTTAAGTGGGGTAGGGAGGCCCTCAGTCCGTGGCTGAAGAGAATTTTTGTAACCTGTCTTGCGACAGGGTATATACCGGTTAGGTGGAGAGAAACAATTGTTGTTTTCCTGCCAAAACCAGGAAAAAGGGATTACACTGAGGCGAAGTCGTTCAGGCCAATCAGTCTGACATCCTTCCTGTTGAAGACAATGGAGAGGGTGCTGGCAGACCGATTGGAGACAACGATGCTTAGCAGGTATCCCTAGAGTAGTACCCAACATGCATATCAGGCTGGAAAATCTACGGAGACGGCACTTCATCAGGTGGTGAGAGTGGCGGAAGACGAGTTGAATACAGGAGGTATTGCTATGGCTATTTTTATGGACATAGAGGGTGCCTTCAATGAGATTCAATTCGATAAACTTCGCAAGGCCCTGTGGAAGCGGAAGGCTGACCCTCTTATTATAAGATGGGTTGATCAAATGCTAAAAAACAGGGCGGTAAGGATTCGCTCCGGAGATTTCCGTCTGAGAGGAAGGGTCACCAAGGGGTGTCCTAAGGGGGGAGTGCTTTCTCCGCTCCTTTGGAATATCACGGTAGACTCCCTACTCAGGAGATTGGAGGAGAGGAGAATCGAGGTCATCGGCTATGCTGATGATATAGCATTGATGGTTAGAGGCAAGTTCATGAGTGTCACTGCTGATATCATGAGGGATTCCCTAAGAGTGGTTGAGCGGTGGTGTTCCGAACAGGGCCTAACCGTCAATGCGCGGAAGACGGAGCTCATCATCTTCACAAGGAAGAAGAAGGGGCTGGACTTCGAGCCATTACTGCTTTTCGGCTCACCTGTCCAAGTGTCCAAGGAAGTTAAATATCTAGGAGTATTCCTGGATTCACGACTGAATTGGATGCGCCATGTGGACGACAAGGTACGCAAAGCGAAAATGGCGTTACATCGGTGTAGAAGGGTGTGTGGTCTACGGTGGGGAATCTCGCCGAGGTCAATGCATTGGATATACACGATGATGATAAGACCAACTATAACCTATGCGGCAGTAGTCTGGTGACCTAAGGTAAGCCAGGCAACTGTAAGGCGTAGGTTAGATGGTCTACAGAGGATGGCGTGCGTGGGAATTTGGGGAGCTTTTCGAACGACACCCACCGCTGCGCTAGAACTTTTACTGGGAATGCTCCCGCTGGATTTGTTTATTACAAAGAAAGCAGTGGAGACAGCCGTGAGATTGGACAGTGAAGGCACGTGGTGTCGAACTGGAACTCCATACGGTCATCGGAAGGTTCTGGATCTCGTAAGAGGGATCGGGGAGCTTGGCATGCCTATGGAGAACATTAGAAGGGTTAGGATTATCGAAAGGTTTCACCGGACCCTGATTGGAGACGGCACGCTTCCGGAGGATGCGGCTGGTAACATGTGTATTTTTACTGATGGATTGCTGACGAGTGGCAGAGCGGGGGCAGGCATCTATTCAATGGACATGGATGTTGCTCAGTCCGGAAGCCTAGGGAGATGCACCTCGGTCTATCAGGCGGAGTTGATTGCCGTGATATGGGCGCTGGATTATCTTCTGGACAGTCGAGTGCGAGGAGAAAGAATCCTCATAGCGCTTGACAACCAGGCTGTGATTAGGTGCCTTGCTAGGACGGATATTAAGTCTTCTCTTGCACTGGAGGGGGTCCGGAAACTCAACAGATGTGCCTCACATAATGAGGTGCTGTTATGTTGGGTCAGAGGGCACTCCGGGATAGAAGGAAATGAGCGGGCTGATCTCCTAGCCAAGCAAGGGGCGGCCCGTGAATTTGAGGGCCCGGAACCATATACTCCTATTGGAGTGGGTAAGCATTTCCTTTGAAAAAAAATATTTTGAAGCCATTCGCACAATCCACTTTGAATTACGAGATGAGAATTTTCAACTGTCGTTTATCACGAGCGCGCAATGTGGTGGAAAACACATTTGGTCTAATATCAACGAAGTTTAGAGTTTTACATACTGCTACGAACATTTTTGTCAACAAAATTACGAACGTTACACCACATACTTTTGATTCTGCGGATCCGAGAACTCGGGAAATTCGTAAAAATGGGTCTTGGAGTAAAGAAATTTCGGCTAAAGTTGACTTTCGCGAATTGTGGTGGATTTCAATGAAATTTTGTGGAGACATGTATTTTAGTTAAAAAATCAAGAATGTGCAAAAAATATTGGTTGACGTATACACTTTTGGAAAAAATTACATTTTACGATGAAAAATTTCATGTAATTTTTCGTCCTTTTACCGTATTTACATCCACAAAATTTTATTGTGAAAACCAAAAAAACCCGCCACAAGATCACTTAAACACACTTATCACTTTTTAACACTTCACAGTACTATATTAATTGAGAAATCTCTTATTTATTCCATTGATTTCAATTTCACAATTTGACACATGTGTCAATTAGATGAACGTTGCAAGTCCTGGTTTACAATTAAAATTAATATAAAAATACAAATGCGTGCTTATCGATATGCAAAGTAAATTCGAAAAACGCACTTTTTACCCACGACGGCACGGAGATGGTATATGCGTTTGGGGTGAGAGGATGTTTGTGCAAACCAATGTCGCCATTTATCTCCAAAACTACTAGTTCGATTTTGATGCGGTTTTCAGTTATGGGTTTGGGTTTGATTGGTGCATGTTCTTAGATAGGTGTTACGGTGACAACTCACCAGGGGGCGCTGCAGCAAACATTTGTTTGTGCAAAACCAAAACTACTAGTCCGATTTTGAGGCGGTTTTCAGTAGTGGGTTTGTTTCTGATTACTGAGGATACTTAAATAGGTGTTATGGCAGTAACTCACTAGGGAGCCCTGCAGTAATATATTTTATATTAGCTCCTACATATTAAGAAACTCGATAGGTGAGTATTTCTGTACAGAGTATCATTTCAACTTATTACCGTCATTTTTACTTATTACTTATTATTTTCATTGTACGTAATGATATCGAGTTGAGTTACAACAAAGCCCCGGGCAAAGTTTAGTTGTAAATACTTATATTTTATTACTATCAAATAAACTATATTGATATGTACTACAATGTACATATTGTCCATGCTCTCTAAAAAGTTTGAAATAAAAAAGCAAAATTAAAAATTTTGAAATACCCACGAAGGTTAAACGTAATTTAAAAAGGATAAAATAATTTAAAAACCCGCGACTTAAAGAATTTAAACCCAAGAATATCCGTCGGGGGCTGCCATTACTATTTTAAAGTTTAATATAAATATAAATGAGTATTGCAATATATAAAATATCGCCAATTATTCTCGTTACTATAAAACTGCAAAACTAGTTCATTTAATGCCAGCCCTGGACGGATATTCTTGGGTTTAAATTCTTTAAGTCGCGGGTTTTTAAATTATTTTATCCTTTTTAAATTACGTTTAACCGTCGTGGGTTTTTTCAAAATTTTTAATTTTGCTTTTTTTTTTTAATAATAATATTGTTTTAAAATCTATATTTATAAAACAGTAAGTACCGTCACTGACTGACTGACAGACCAAACCGCTAGCCCTAAAGAGCTGAAAATTTAACAGTGCATTCCTCTAATAACATGGATATCCGCGAAGAAAGGATTTTTTGAAATTCCACCCGTAAGGGAGTGAAATACGGAATTTCGTCCAACATGACGTCACAGCAATTCTTTATCCTGCCTATTTTTAGCGTCTCTTCTGTGTGCGGATTTTCGTAGGCGCGAACGATCCTACAGCGAAGAAAGGCGACCGATCAAATTAGTGCAATAAACTGTCACTTAGACTATGTTTGGACCCGATTTCGACTAGATCTCTCAACCCGGAGTGCTTAAAAACGCGGGTCGAGATCGAAAATTGTTTTCAACTTGATCTTTCGACTCTACATGTAAACGTAGTAAATGTCTGCCTGGCGGTAAAGTGAGCGACAACCGCGAATTCGGCATCAGAAATTGAATCCATGTTTTCATCTTCAAAATTCAAAAAATTGGTCTTTGGCGTTTTGTTAGAAATAAATAAACACGTATAACAGAATTTTTTGAAATTTTGATTAGTTGTCGGAAAGTGTGTTAATTAGCCGTCGAAAGATTTGTCTTAACGGTACAAATACATAAAAACATATACACAAGTTTCCGCGAAGTTATATAGACGAATTGTAATCGGTTAATGAGAACTACAAAACTACAAACATCTATGTAGGTATCCGGTCTAGGTTGCGTTTGGGGATAGTTCCAATTATTCAAAATGTAATATTATGTGCACTATATTATGATTTTCACCGTCCCGGGTGAAACCGGGTAGACCTGCTAGTAATATTACAAATTTAAAACAAGTATAATTAAATTATGAAAATAATCTGACATAACATAACTTGTCTACAATTACATTCTTCCCGAACGCAATGGAAAATCAGTACTAGATTTTAATTGCCACCTTCATCTAATTGACAGATGTGTCAAATTGTGAAATTGAAAACAATTGAATAATAAGAGATTTCTCGATTAATATAGTGCTGTGAAGTGTAAAAAAGTGATAAATGTGTTTAAGTGAACTTGTGGCGTTTGTTTTTTGGTTTTCGTAAATAAATTTTGTGGATATAAATGCGGCAAAAAGGCCAAAAACTGATATGAAATTTTTTCATCGTAAAATGTAATTTTTTCCAAAAGTATATACGTCAACTAACTTCTTTTTGCACATTCTTGCTTTTTTAACTAAAATACTTGGCCACAAACTTTCATTGAAATCCGCCACAAGTTGTGAAAGTCAATCTGTTCCGAAATTCCTTCGATTTTGTACCAGTTCAAATAAAAAAGCATTGAAAATCCCAAATTATATGCATTTTTTTTTTTAATAATGGGCAATAATAGGGAGTGGTAAAGCATAATCTCTTATACAACATTCTGTTTTTCATTAAAATAAAGGTATTTTAAAAGAAAGTAGTTCAATTACTTGTGTTCCATTAATCTCATCCCCTTCTCCCTCTGTGATATTGGTGCTATTGAAGGTTTCTAAATCCAGATCTGCAGTAGCGAAGAGATCTTCTTGTTGTTGTTCCTCGAAATTGTCGAAACTATCTGTTGGCTTTTCTTGATCTGCTGTAAATTCTAGTAAGCTATAATACCACAACGTTGACACATAAGCTTCATTGGCACCAGCTCCACTACTATTGGATTTCATCCTTTTTCCTGGTTCCTTTCTGAACGAGCCACGCCGAGATTGTATTTTTTATTTTTTTTGTAACAGTTTCCTTGCTGGCTGTACTGTCATGTTTTGTAAAATTTCACAAGTTCATCATAACCCTTATTTTTCAAATGTTTGTTTTTATATTCTGGGCTTTTCACCTTTCACAATGCCACATGTTTTTTATAATTTTCTATAAAGTTAACTAGGAATTCCTTCGGCAAAATCCGTAAATCTGACATATTTATTGCACTTAATTATTTTAAATTTTGCATAACAGGCTTTGGAGAGTGAAAAAATTTCGGCTCACGAGCGAGCGAAAGGAATTCATGTGAGCTGAATTTTTAAATCACTCGTAAACCAAATTTTTCTATTCATGAACTTAAAAATAAAACTCGTGAAGGGATTTGAAAATTCTGAGAGTTTAAAATTTGATTCACTCGGGAGCAGAGCCGAAAAGAACGATTCGTGAGTTATATAAGCGTCAAACCGGTTTTCGTGCCAGGTCTATAAAAACCTTTCGGCGGCAATTTTATCCTTGTACCAAGTCACTGCAGAGTGCAGGCACAGTGCACGGAGAGTCGAAATGAATGGTTCTTTTCGGTTCATATTCGCTCACGAGCTGTAACTGCTGAACAAAATTATTTTCAGTTCGCCTCATGAGTGATTAAAATGAAAAACAGGAATTCTGCTCTCGGTCAGAACTGAACAAAATATCTTAAAACTCTGAACCGAAAAATATGAGTGAGCCAAATTTTTTCGGTTCACGAGGGAAAAATTCACGTATTCTGTTACATAAACCCGTTGTCGCATGCAGGCATTTGCAACTGCAGAACGAAGGAAAGCTGCAGGGAATGCTCGCATACGAAATTGTAGGTGTGTGGCGCTCAGAGGAATAAACTTAGGGAAAAAATGAGATAATTGCTCA
This sequence comes from Leptogaster cylindrica, assembly GCA_963082835.1. NCBI lineage: Eukaryota > Metazoa > Arthropoda > Insecta > Diptera > Asilidae > Leptogaster > Leptogaster cylindrica. Next base: position 13,164,411 of record OY720107.1, on the reverse strand, counting down.
CGCGCAATCATGGCGTGCTGTCGTAACCACACACGAGCGCGCAATCGTTTCTAAACCGACAGAAAAATGATTACTCGCACGCAAATCCCATCGTGTATGGCTAGCTATTCGCTCCATTAGTTTGACAAGGTTCTAACTGACATTTTTGGTGAAATTGGGTTTATGTAAGTTATGGAAATATCTAAGCCATATATTTGTGGGAAATTGAGTTTGAATGCGCTATGTGGGTAATTAAGAGAACTAGTGAGAATGACAAGGTTCTAACTGGCAATATCCAGAATATAGTTTCAGGTTGACAGAGTTCTAACTGCTAATCAATTGTTTTATAATTAGTCCTTGAGCAATTATAAGCAAATATGTGATCGTTAATAATAAAAACCCATTTTCTCAAAAAACCTGGATTGCGGGTTTTTCCGTAAAACGAGAAAAAATATGTGCAGACCAGATAAATAGAAAAAAGGATGAAGCAATTGAAATGCGTTTCGAATTTCATTTTTGTCATTCTCGTATGTGAAGTGCAAGTGAGCAGTAGTAGTCTCTTCATGTGGAAAGCTTTTTTTAAAAAATTAAAACAAAATTTAGTAAAAGTGTGTTGTTATTTTGAAATAAACCGCTCAAGTGAAGAAGTTGTTGAACAGTGAGTGATCTGTGGTAAGTGATGACAATATCATTTCCGGCGGGCTTTACCGTCTATTAATACCTTTGAATTTATTTAAAGGAAGAAAATAATGGAAGAAAGGCGTTTATCTGAAAATGAATCTTTCAATCAACTAGGAAGTAGACAAGACGTACAAGGAGTGCCCGCATTCGGATTCAGTCAACCTGAAGATGTTGAAGAAAACAACAATTTGTAAGTTTTATAAGTTATATTAGGAATAAGGATTAAAATAAGAAATAACCTTTTCCGTTCAAGTCGAACCTCATGCCTACACAAAAATAATTAATTAAAATAAGTGAAAACAAAGTAGCGTAACAAAATAAATCACAACTCTTCGATAACATTTTTTATTTATATACATGCTTTAGGATAACACAATTGGACTCACCGAAAAAAAAGGTTCGGAAAATTATTCCAAAGCCATCTACTTGGAAATCTAATGTAAGGAAGACTGCGTATCAATCTGGAAAACAATATGTTAGCCGCAGAGGAAAGGTGGTTGAGGGTAAAGCTGTAAAAACCATTAAAGACTGCATGCAAAACTGTAAGTTCAGATGCTCCCAAAAAATATCTGAGTGTGAACGTTCATCTGTTCACGTAGCATTTTATTCTTTCCCATCCCAGACTGAAAAAAGACATTTTATTCTTAGTACAAGCGAACGTTATTTGACCGCAAGGCCCAGGAGAAAAGGACCCCACTGTAGTAATTTTGGAAGTGCTACTGATTCTGAATCTAATAATTCTGATCATACCCATGGACTGTTCAAATCAAGAAGAACATACAGTTACAAATATTTTTTTACAATCAAAGGTGAAAAAATACAAGTTTGTAAAATTTATTATTTGTCAACATTAGGAATATCTCAAAAACCAGTATATACTGCACATAATAAGAAAGATATTATATCTAACACGCCAACTCCAGATTTAAGAGGAAAAAGTATTGGCAGCAGACGTAAGCCCGAAGGAGATGCCGATTCTGCCAGAGAGCACATAAAATCATTTCATACAGTAGAGTCACATTACTGTAGGGCCAACACAAAGAGATTATATCTTGGAGCTCATCTCAGTGTTGCTAAAATGTACAGCTTGTATACAGATAAGTGTAACAAAGAGAATATTCATCCAACCAAAAAATCTTTTTACTACAAAATTTTTGCAACGGAATTCAATCTGGGTTTCCACATACCAAAATCAGACAGGTGCGACATGTGTGAAAAATATAAAGTCGCTGTTCAGACAGACACATTAACTGAAGATCTAAAATCAGATCATGAAAGACACCAGATTTTGAAATCTGAAATGAGAAATGCTCGCAAGAGAGAAAAGGAGATTAAAGATGTTCCAGTTCTTCTTTTTGATCTTCAAAATGTAATATTGACGCCCCATGCTGATATAAGCTCTTTATTTTACCTAAGGAAACTGAATGTTTACAATCTCACCGCTTACTACAGTATAACTAAAAAGGTGTATTGCGCAATATGGTATGAAAGTTACGCTGGTCGCACTGGAAATGATATAGCTAGTGCGTTTAGAAAAATATTGGAAAGCGTCGTTGAAGAGAATGAGATTTCAGAACTGATAGTCTGGTCTGATTCATGTGTTCCCCAGAATAGGAATTCTATAATATCAAATGCTTTGTTACATTTCCTTCGTGACAATCCTAACATGAAATCAATTAAAATGAATTATTCTCTACCAGGACACTCATGTGTCCAAGAAGTTGATAATATTCATAGTTGCATTGAAAGATCCATGAGCAAAAGTGATTTCTTTTCACCAATTGGTTTAATCCGACTTTTAAAGCAAGTAAATAAACAAAATCCTTATCGTGTTATTCAACTGAAACCAGATGATTTTAGAGACTATGGAACTACAGCCAAACTTCTAAACTATAAATTAATACCTTATACCAAAGTAGCACATCTGGAATTTTCACAAACCCTGCATGAGATTTTATTCAAGACCAGCCATGATGCTTTCGAACCTCTCAATTGTGCGAATATTAAATTTAATGAAACTCCAATTAGAAGGGCGCAAAAGAATTATCCGAAATCGTCGTATTTAACAGTCTTGCAAATTAAACCTAAAATCCAAAAATGTCCAGGAGTTATCTCAGACGCGAAAAAGAAGGATTTGAAAGCGGCTTTTCCCTTCATGCCAATTCAAGATAGGCAGTTTTATGAAGCAATTCTTCATTTAAACTAGTTTTAATTAAGAATACATAAGCAATTTTTTTTGTTTTTATATGTTTCTCCTAAGTTAAGGTTATCACTATGTAATATGTAGGTTTTTAATTTTTATGTTCATATAGGATAGAACCACACTCATTAAAAAAACAACAAAAAATAAAAAAATTATAATGTAATAATAGTTAGTATTTTTGAATTAAAATCTGTGTTTAAATAAAATATTTCAAATGAGTTAGAACCTTCTTATTTCACCAACTTCCTCTTTTTGTCCTTATTTGTATTTCAGTTTGAAAAAGTTGTATGAGCACTTAGAACCTTGTCATCTTCATTTCGTGAGATGTTGACGATGACAAAGTCCTAACTGTAAATTGTGGCATTTAAAAACTTATGAATATAAAAGTATTTTTTCTAGATAAGGTATTGGATCCATTATTTCTTAGTTGTTATATTTAAAATAAAAAAACCTGCAAACATATTTAACATGTGTATCAATTCATGGAAACTGCAAACTTTAAACTGCATTTTCTCCAAAGAATGCCTACAGCAGTTAGAACCTTGTCAAACTAATGGAGCGTATTGCCATTAATGCAACTTTTTTTTTTTAATAAAATTATCTAGAACCATACTGGCCTACTTTAGTTAGGCCACTATAGCATAGGGGTTTTGATTGTTTTTGCGAAAAACGCAAAGTGATATATTGCTGAATCTAGTGAAAAGTTAAGATATTCAAATTAAAGCCACTCTGGTCTTGAAAGTAACACTATTACGATCATATTTAGGCGAAAAGCTCAATTTGTAAAAATTGGTAGTTAGAACACTCTCATGGCCTGATATTAGCACATTTCAAGTGCTTTTTCAGTTTTTCCTCTGTTCTAGAAAAAAATATGTCGTACAAAATAAGTTGCAGCTAAAGGGGCAATAAAACATTTAAAAACCATAGCATCTTTGTCATTGAACAAACCTAATTAATGCGCCACTCTGTACGCTGCACCCCTATGTACTCCACTCCCCTATATATATATATATATATATATATATATAGGGGAGCGGCGTACAATGTGCCTATAGTTTTGAATTTAGAGCTCTTAAGGGTATTTAAAGGAGGTTTAGATCAGGAGTGAAGACATGGGTCGAAAGGAAATTTACTAAGCTTTGTTATTACAGAAACAATCATTATTCAGTTGTAGATATTTTCGGAGATATAACTAAAAAGCTGCAAGGACCTCTTTGCGCCAGGTTGTACGCACATGCGTACAATGTGGCGCACTATTAAAATTGTAATATCTGCGTGGAAAATTGAAGTAAATGCAGTAGATATTCGATACTTTTCAAAAATTAATTAGAGTAATAGATTAAGTATGTGAAAAAAATTAAAAATTCTTGATCAGCTTAATCATCATAGTCGAAATCGCAATGAATGCAAATATAGAAACCAGTGGACATATTAGCACATTCCAAGTGCTTTTTCACGTTTTCCTCGGCACTAGAAGGAAGGACAAAATATGTCGTAGCTAAAGAGGCAATAAAACATTTAAAAACCATACCATCTCTGTCATTGAACAAACGTAATTAATGCGCCACTTTGTACGAACCGCGTGCGCCACATTGGAATTTTTCTATTATTTTGAAAAATGATCGAAATTATAAGAAAAATTGAAGATAATCCAAAATCAATTATGATGCTTAAAAGAGGATATCACAGTGCGTCTTTGCTATGAAGTTTTCATAAATGTCTTAAAAATACTAGATTTTGTGAAGGAATGAAAAAAATTTAAAAAAAACTTGAAAAATCGGTTTTTTTGATGTTTTTCACAAGACCTATTAAATGCGCGCTTGATCGCACCTGTTACTTGGACAAAGTTGGGTTACTAACGAACACACTTATGACACCGGACAGATTTCATCTAACAATTGCTATAATACCAAAAAAAGCTCTGCGCCACATTGTACGCTGCGCCACTATGTACGCCGCTCCCCTATATATATATATATATATATATATATATATATATATACACATATATATATATAAAAACATTCGAAAGGAGGTCATTTTTGGGGTGCAGGGGTCATGACCGGAGAAATTATATCAAAATTTTCCGAAAATTCCGCCATGAGGGATATTAAAATAGGTAGATTTTATTTCTACGACCTGGTCCTTCAGAAGCTCCCGACCCGGTTTTCTTCATCAACGCCCTATGACATTGTCCTACCAGACATGATTTTCAACCTGAGCTCTGTCCATGTTCATTTCCAATGCTATGATAAACCACGCGTCATGCTTCCAGTTCCGTATTTTGTAATCCGGACAAGTAGGTTCCACAAAACTAACTGTTCGCGAAACCGTGCGATCAGGTTGCCAATTGCATAGCGATCCTTTTTAGAACTGAATTTTCCTTGTTATAGCAAAACTACATAACTTGTACTAAATGCTTCACATTACAAAAAACGGTATATTATTGCTAGAGGGGGAAAGTTTGTGGTTTGTGATAGGTGTTGTTTTTGATCCTCGGAAGTGGAATTCAAACCGCATGCAGTGCGTTTACCAAATCCTTCATATTCACATTGTTTTCTCCTGAAAAAGACTGTGATTGCTGTTGATTTGTAGCGGGATGGTCAGCATTCACGGGTTGAGTTGGAACAGCTGTTTGAATTGGCGTCGTCGTTGGAGATATCACTGCGTTTCCTCCGCCTGAAGGTGGGTACACTGGGGTAGATGTTGAAGCTGCAGAAGATTACTTCCGACAAGAAGTGGAAAAGAAGGGTTAAACAGTTGGAGCTGTATATCAATCATCGGCACCTTTGCATTTTGTACCAGAGAGAAAGAAGGGCCATTCCTTTCAAGACAGTATGCAACATCACATCATGATGCTTTTAGAACGACTACAAGACGTGTAGTAAATTTCAGAAACTGGACCTGCATTGATACGTGCGCTTCTTCGCAGTACTTGACCACCGTTATCTGCTGCGAACATGGTGAATCACAATTCGAAATCACAAAAATAAAATATTCGCACAAAAAAAAGTATTCGCAAAATAAAAATCAAAAATTTAATTATTAACTAAATTTCCCTGGTTTCGGCACCAAATGTTGTAGTTGGATTTGTTCAAATAATGATCCTTTGGTTCATTTATTATTTTTATTTTTTAGTCACAAATTTTAGTTGTTTTCCTTTTCATTTGAAAAACAAAAAACTCTTCCTATTTTATTTTTTACTAACTTCTCGATCTATTTTTAAATTATACATTACATACATTTACAATTACATTTTAAATTATACATTGAAAATGATTCACTGATTCCATATAGTGTTTTAGAGGTGTACCAATAGCACTTAAATTGAATTTTTTTTTTTTTAAACCATGTATATTTTTTAGGAAATAATGACAAAAACTAAAATCTTTTGTTTTAAATATAATAGATGTTATTAATAAAAGTTTCATTTTATACGTGTTTCTTGTTTTATTCACAATTTCAAATGGGGTCAGATTGACACCACGCGAGCAGTTACGTTAGCATTTTAATTTCAGTACAGATTTGTACACATCATAAATTCTTATGCAAACACAACTTTCTTCTATTTTCAGAATTCTAGAATAGAGACAGCGGCAGACCACAGGATTTCAATATTGCTTTATGATCAAACAAGACGGAACTGTGCAAAGAAATCATAGTCACTCTAGCCATAACTGGCTACACAGAACTTCTATCTAAACTTCTAAAGAAGTTTCACCACCTAATCACACCAAATAGTTAAAACACCAAAATAAATTGCGCCAGGTGAAAATACGAAACCTCATAATGCTTAACCCGAATCATAACGGGTCAACTCGAAGACCATTTTCACGTGGCGCTGCACCTAGAAGTCGTAATCGGTTGCCATTTTCACCTCATCCCCATCATTCCCAAAGAAATAGTCATGGACAATGGTACAAAGATATGGAACCATGCTATACAATCGGGTAAGCATTTTCTTTGTTTTATTATACTTTTTCGTAATGTACATAAGTATTTAGTATTTAAATGTAAATGTTGTGATTTCAAGTATACAATACAAATGCCATGGCGAATTGTAATACAATAATGAACTTAGTTTCTTTTACAATATTTTTTAATAAGCTTCAATAAGTAATGTTTGCTACTTTTCGTAAAACGTAATTGTTCTTATCATGGTAAGAGTTTTGCATCAAGGGTTGTGTTTTACGGAATTAATAATATTGTAATATAATTAATATAAAATATAACTATTATCGTTTTTCGTTTTCATGTTTAATGCATTAAGCACCTATACCTATAATCTATAATATGTACAAAGTACATACATTACACATACAGTCCAGTCAACGACGACGAAAAAATGCCGAATAAGGGAAAAAATTCTTGTAAAAGCCGATTTTGGTACAATTGTAGAAGAAAAGTATTGATGAGTGGTGGTGGAGCTAAGGGTGAAGGGGAGGGAGGTGAGGTTCCTTTTCCAGTTTTTCGTTAATAACTCGAAAACTGAAAATTTTTCTAAATTAATCTACAATAAATTCTCTACAAAAAAGGTTGTATACACTTTTTTGTAAGGATCAATACTTAGGGAGATATGGAGGGGGCAAAATGGAAAATTATAAAAAAGAACCGATTTTTATTCCTAAAAATGTTGTTCGATATGTTGTTTGGTCCAATTAATGTGTAGCGGAATTTTTTATATAAATAAACAAAAATAAGCGAATCTCAAATATTTTATTATAATTACACGTCTTAACAGCACTTATCACACTATATTTAATTTAATTTCATTTCTTCGAGTATTCTAGTTGTGTTTTACTGTAAATAAACCTTCAGCCAAAGCCTGGTTTATTTACTTCGTTTCAACAACCTTCGAATAATTACTTCCTGAAATAAAGTTTTCCTGAAATCTAAAGTTATTAACATGTTAGGCAAAATTAGGATATTACATCGGTTTGCAAAAAACGGGTTGTAGTCTTTCAACTATACCTTATTCGCTGCCGAATTCCTAAGGGACTTCTGCTTCCCAGTCAGGACTGTGCAAAAGTGACTTTCTTTAGCGAATGCACGCTCTTTTATAGGCGGATTTTTAACTGATTCCAAAAAAAAACTAAGTGCTGCCACTGGGTTACAATTTAAATTCAAGTGTGGTTTTTATGCTGTGGAATCTCTTTCCACAATGCATTTACAATATTTCACCACGAAAAATGACAGTAATTCAGTTTATGTTTTACCCGGTAGGGGCGCTTCACGATCGCAGGTGTCAAATGAGTTACCTGCTATAGTGAAAAACTATTCAATTTTCTTTTAGTATTTTTATTTTAGATCTCGAACATCCTCCCAACCGTTGAACTAATTAGTTCAACACAATCAACGTGTCGGATTTGGATTTAGCTTGCTTAATTTTAAGTTTCTTTCTTTTATGCCCGAAAAAGACTACCGAGTCATCTGCTTTTACTTTCAATCTAACTTGAAAACAATCTGGCAAGTTCACAACGAACGTACTTTTGTTATTTTGAATTTTTCTAAAATCTATTCGTTTTAACACTTTTCTATAAATATATATATCTTCTCCTTCTTTCGTCAGGAAACGCTGCATGTCGTTTGCTATCCTCATTTCCACTTCCCTCAACGTAGTTGAATAGCGTAAAAGATGCATGTCCGCCAGAGTACGTGCTGCACCATTTATCATCATCAAGGATGCACTAGTGGCGTTGCCTGAAGTTGACGGCTGTTGCACTGGGTTGTTGTTTTCTTCTACTGTTCCCCTTGATGTGATACGTCTTGGGGGTTTAGGAAAGAGGTGTGTCCGTTCATCTTCCAATTCTACGTTCTCGAAGATTTCTAAAAAGTCATCTGTATATGAATCCATCTGGAAAAACTTATCATACTATTAGGAAAATCGAATTTAAGACTAAAGGGTAAAACAGAATACAAAATTATACAAGACTTTAATGATCAAGATTAGGAAATTTGATTTGTTTCAATTGGTAGGGGACAAATCTTGTGGATTGGTCTTGTTAACTCGTTATTCTGAGTCCGTATCCTCACTACTCTTATAAGGCCGTCCTGGCCTGGAAATACTTCTTTAATTCTTCCTAGAGGCCATTGTGTTGGGGAGGTATTTTCATCCTTTAAGATGACTATATCGTTAACCTTAACATTAGGTTGTGTAGTTGACCATTTTGTACGCTGTTGCAGCTGGTGGAGATAGTCCTGTTTCCATTTATTCCACAATTGATGTGTTAATGCTTGGACATATCGCCAACGCTGCGCTGGTAAAACATTAAGCAGTTCTGGTTCGGGTATTGCGAAAAGTGATTGTCCTATCAAAAAATGCGCCGGGGTGAGTACCTCTAAGTCCTCTGTACCATTGTTTATAGGGCACAATGGTCGCGAATTGAGACACGCCTCAATTTGTGTAATAATTGTTGTTAATTCTTCGAACGTACATGAAGTTCCAGCCAGTGTTCTGATAAGATGGAACTTGACTGATTTGACCCCAGCCTCCCAAAGGCCACCAAAGTGTGGCGACGCAGGGGGGTTGAAGTGCCAAGTGATTCCTTGTGATGCAAACAGCTGACCAGCAATTTTATTGACTTGTTTTATAGCCGCCAAAAGTTCCTGATCCAGTTGTTTTTTTCCACCAATAAAATTGGTTCCGCAATCGGAGTAAATGTCTATGCACAATCCTCTACGTGCAACAAATCGTCTTACAGCCGCAACAAATGCTTCTGATGTTAGGTCCGAGACCAGCTCTAGATGTATAGCCTTCGTTGCCATACATATAAATATGCAAATGTAACATTTGCACCTTTTTGCACACCTTAGTCTCGAAGTTTTGACAAGCAACGGTCCTGCGTAATCCAGTCCCACATGGGTAAATGGCTTCGTGATATTGACTCTTGATTCTGGAAGATTTCCCATTAGCTGATTCCTTGTGACCTTTTTATATCGGGTGCAAGTTATGCATTTATGCAATCTTTTAACAATGGCTCTTTTTCCATTGATAACCCAATATTTGTTACGTGTCGTGTTTAGAGTTAGAGTAGGTCCACCATGTAAGGTGTCCAGATGTACTTTATCTATAACGAGTGTAGTGAAGTGATGATCATATGGTAAAATAATCGGGTGTTTTTTAGAGTAAGATATAACTGCGTTTTGTAATCTACCACCGACTTTTATTAGATCATCCACATCAATGAAAGGATTTAATGTTAATAAATTACTTTTACTAGACGGTGGTTCACCTTTCTTTAATTTAATATATTCTGCACCAAATACTGATCTTTGCACTATCATAATTAATTTATTTTCTGCTTCCTGTAATTCTGAACTCGATAGCCAACCATATTTCTTGAATTTCGGATTACGCAGATTATAAATAAATCGTAAAATCCTCGCTGTAACTCTTACAAGTTTCGTAAAAGATGAATACCGCAACATATATGTGTCAGCAAATTTATAAAGACAAGTTAAAGTTGCTGGTTTTCTTGCGTCTATGTCGGTTGTTCCAGAACTCCTTGCATGCCGTGGCCATTTTTCTGAGTCTTCTGGAAGCCAAGAGGGGCCATTCCACCATAATTCACTTTTTGATAGTTCTGAAGCCGTACATCCGCGCGTAGGTAGGTCTGCAGGATTATCCTTTGTGTTTACGTGTCGCCAACAAGTAGGTGCTATGGTTTCCTGAATCTCAGCTACGCGGTTTGCGACATATGTTTTCCAGTGCGAAGGGTGTTTTTGTAACCACTGTAGTGTTATGGTGCTGTCGCTCCATGCGAATATTTGAACGTGTGAGAGATCCATATCTGTTATAATCGATTTGAGTAATCTGGCTAATAATAATGCTCCATTGAGCTCCAATCTAGGTAACGTAACTGGCTTAATCGATGCTACTCTGGTTTTCGCCGATAACAACTTAGATGTAATTCTCCCATCTTCAGCCTGTACTCGTAAATACACCACCGATGCGTAAGCTCTTATGGAAGCATCACAGAATCCATGTAGTTGTACACTTGGTGCGTGTGGAGACCAGTTTACCCATCTAGGAATCCTTAATTGATCTAGTTCTGTAATTTGACTTTTAAACTGTTGCCATTGTTGGTCAATATGGTCCGGTACCAGTTGATCCCACTTAATGCCTTCCATCCATAAGGTTTGCATTAAAATCTTTCCAACTATGATAACTGGTGCTAACCAACCCAAAGGATCATAAAGAGTTGCTATAGTTGAAAGAATTTTTCGTTTGGTGTCGATGCCGCTGGTTGTTGGTAATGAGATGCCAAACGAGAAGTGATCGGTACTTGGTTGCCACTTGATTCCAACAGTTTTCACCATTTCGGGTTCAATGAATTCTAAGGATGATTTTAATTCTCGTTGATCCAATGGTAAATCGGAGAAAACTTCCTTGTAGTTACTAGCCCATTTCCTTAAGTTAAATCCTCCTGAGTTTAACATGTCGATCAGCTGTCCTTGTAACTCCTTAGCCTCTTTTATAGAATCAGCACCGGTTAGTAAGTCGTCAACGTAGTAATCCGTTCTAGTAACCTTTGAAGCCAGGGGATAAAGCATTTCGCAATCATCAGCCAATTGTTGCAAGGTCTTGATGGACAAATATGGAGCTGAGGTTGTACCAAATGTTACCGTCTTAAGTTGATAATCTTGCAGATTTCCGTTATGAGGGTCTCGCCATATTATTCGCTGGAATGTCCTATGACTTGGATGCACCAGGATCATCCTGAACATCTTTTCGATGTCTGCAGTCATCGCTATCCTGTGTTTTCGCCATTTCAATAAAGTTGAAAAAAGTTTGGGTTGTAAGGTTGGTCCTGCTAACAATTGCTGATTCAAGGAAATACCGTTAGTAGTTCTCGCTGAGGCATCGAATACTACTCTTAACTTCGTGGTGCTGCTCTCTTTAAATACAGCGTGATGTGGTATATAATAGTTTCGCTCCTTGAGTTCTGGTGGCTTAATTATTTCCATATGATTCAATTCTATGTATTCGTCTAGACATTTTTTATACTCTTTTTCTAAATTGGGATCATTACTAAATCTCTTTTGGAGTGCTAGATAGCGTTTAATTGCTTGAGTTCTAGACTCTCCTAGGTTTGGTCCTTCATCATCTATAAATGGCAATTTCACCTGATATTTGCCACTGGGTAACCTTTCACATGTATCAGCGAATAATTTTTCACATCTTAAATCTTCAGGTTTAAGATTATGTTTATCTGGGACTTCCTCTATTTCCCAAAATTTTAATAGTTGTTGATCTAAGTCAACGTCTTCGTTTACTACCACAGTAAATTCCGAAACCTTGCTAGTCTGAGATATGTTACCTCCTAAGACAATCCAACCTAAACTAGTAGACACCGCTATGGGTTCATCGTTTCGTCCGCGTCGTACATCTCCATTGATGATACTAGCATATATATCCGCTCCCAACAACATGTGAACAGGCGCTGGTTTATAAAAATTGGGATCTGCTAAGTCAAGATCCTTTAAATGTGCCCAATTTTTTGGCACAATTGCTTCCGTTGGTAACGACTCCGTAATCTGTTTTAGTACCAACATACTGCAATCAGTTACTTTCTCCTCTTGATGAGAGTATAATGATAGTTTAATCAACTTATTTGCACACGCAGTCTCACTAGTGTTCAAACTCTTGACTGCAACTGATGTGTGCTCTCCTTTAATTTGCAACCTTTTGTACGTCTTTTCATTTATAAAAGATGTTTGTGACCCTGGATCTATCAAACATCTCAGGGTAATAAGTTGCTTATTACGGTCCGGTACTTTGATTACCGCCGTTGCCAGTAGTGCGTTGTGGCAGTCTACAGAAAAGAAATTACTGGTAGGCTCCGGTTGCTTGTCCCCTGTGGACGTATCCTTTCCTACTACAGCCTTAGTTCGATTCGATTTGCCACCCTGGTAGACACCCTCAGTGTCATCAGGCGCACGTTCCTGGTTCGTAGTACCTTTCACCTTCCTCACATGTACCGACCTTTCAACATTGTCGGGTATATGCAGCAAGACGTGATGAGGTCCCTGACATTTACTGCAAGTGTTTCTGCAGTCTCTGCAACTATGTTTAGAAGAAAAACAACTAAAACATCTACCTGATGTTTTTAGAATTTGTCGTCGTTCCGTAATTGATTTTTTCAAAAATTGCTTACAATTTGCAATGTAATGTTGATTGTTACATGCTGGACATGCTACGTTGTTGGTAACATGATAAGCCTGAGTAACTTTCCTTGTGTTTGGTTCTTTCGCAGTTCTAGAGTTCGCACCAATAGTATGATTTATTGATTCTAAAACCTTATATCTTGAGCGTAAAAAATTCTTAAATTTTTCCATGCTCGGCATTGTCTGACTACCTTGATTGTCTTGCTCCCAAAGCTTGATCGTTTGTGCTGGTAACTTTTGAACTAATAAGTAGATTACTAACGTGTCCCATGTCGATGTACTTTCACCCAGATTCTTAAGTTGCTGCAAACAACCCTCGGTATTATCACACAACCCTTTGAGTCCATTACTGTCTTCATATTTTAATTTAGGATACTCCACTAATCTTTTTAGTTGCGTGTTGATTAGAAGCCTTTTGTCTTCATAGCGTTCCTTGATCCGTTCCCATGATGACGCGTAATTACTATCTGTGATTGGTATGTTCTGTAACAATGACGCTGCTTCGCCAGTCAAACATTCCTTTAAGTAATGTAGTTTACGCACTGGCTGTAATTGAGCGTTGTTGTGTACAATCGAAACGAAGTAATCTTGAAACGATCTCCAATCGTTGTAGTCCCCGTTGAACTTAGGAAGTGATATCTTTGGTAACTGTGAATCACTACTGCCTGCATGCAGATTTGTTGTACCGGATGTCACAGTAGTATCTGGAATTGACGTTTGCTCGGCTAGGCCATCCACAAGTTCACCTATACATTCCAGATATTTCACATGTATCTCAGAATATCGATCTTTGATGATGTAAGCGTCGTCACAAGCCTTTTTGGAAGCAACAATTAGCTCTCTAATTTGTGTATCCCTAGCATCAAATTCCTGCCAGATTTTTCTAGTTTCATTGCTGGCATTTTCGTAAAATCCAGCCTTTTTTCGTTCCGAATTTATTTCACTGAAATTTTTTATTATAGTCTCAAACTTCTTTGCAGCTAAAGCTTGTGACACTAATAATTGCTTTAACTTTGACATGTTATCGCAATTAAATTATAACGCACTTCACAAAAGAATTAAATATGTATTATATTGTACTGTTATCGTTGTAATCCTGGATGGAACCACCAATGTTCGATATGTTGTTTGGTCCAATTAATGTGTAGCGGAATTTTTTATATAAATAAACAAAAATAAGCGAATCTCAAATATTTTATTATAATTACACGTTTTAACAGCACTTATCACACTATATTTAATTTAATTTCATTTCTTCGAGTATTCTAGTTGTGTTTTACTGTAAATAAACCTTCAGCCAAAGCCTGGTTTATTTACTTCGTTTCAACAACCTTCGAATAATTACTTCCTGAAATAAAGTTTTCCTGAAATCTAAAGTTATTAACATGTTAGGCAAAATTAGGATATTACATCGGTTTGCAAAAAACGGGTTGTAGTCTTTCAACTATACCTTATTCGCTGCCGAATTCCTAAGGGACTTCTGCTTCCCAGTCAGGACTGTGCAAAAGTGACTTTCTTTAGCGAATGCACGCTCTTTTATAGGCGGATTTTTAACTGATTCCAAAAAAAAACTAAGTGCTGCCACTGGGTTACAATTTAAATTCAAGTGTGGTTTTTATGCTGTGGAATCTCTTTCCACAATGCATTTACAATATTTCACCACGAAAAATGACAGTAATTCAGTTTATGTTTTACCCGGTAGGGGCGCTTCACGATCGCAGGTGTCAAATGAGTTACCTGCTATAGTGAAAAACTATTCAATTTTCTTTTAGTATTTTTATTTTAGATCTCGAACAAATGTTATTAAGAAAAATGAAATTCTTATTGTTAAAAATTAAATAATAAGTCTTATAGAATGTTTTTTATTTATTTTATTTATTTACCTATCAGGAGTACAAATGGAAAACCGCCGTTTTTTTTCAAAAGTTGAAGCTTTATTAAGGAAAAATGGAAAAGGTGGTAGTCAGACGGGGCGATGTCCGGAGAATACGGCGGGTGGGGTAGGATGTCCCATTTAAGTGTTTCCAGGTAGGTTTTAACTTCCTGAGCAATATGTGGGCGAGCGTTGTCGTGCAGCAATATGACTTTGTCGTGTCGTTGCTCGTACTGCGGCCGTTTTGCCTTCAATGCTCGGCTCAAACGCATTAGTTGTGTACGATAGCGAGCTCCTGTGATGGTTTCACCCGGTTGCAACAACTCATAATACACCACGCCGATCTGGTCCCACCAAATACACAGCATGAGTTTCGAGCCATGGATGTTCTGCCTAGCCGTCGATGTTGATGCATGACCGCGATGTCCCCATGATTTTTTTCGTTTTGGGTTATCGTAGTGGATCCACTTTTCATCTCCAGTCACAATACGATGTAGAAAACCCTTCCTCCTTTGCCGTTGGATCAGTTGTTCGCACGTGAAAAGACAACGGTCGACATCTCTCGGCTTCAATTCATATGGCATCCAATTTCCTGCTTTCTGGATCATTCCCAAGCTTTTCAACCGATACGAAATGGCTTGTTGAGTCACTCCCAAGGAATCTGCAAGCTATTGCTGGGTTTGACATGAATCTTCATCCAGCAATGCCTCCAATTCTGCGTCTTCAAACTTTTTAACTGGTCCAGGACGTTCTTGGTCTTCCACGCTGAAATTACCACTTCTATAGCGTTGAAACCATTCGCGACACGTTCTTTCACTAATAGAAGCTTCGCCATAAGCTTCCACAATCACTCGACGCGCTTCGGCAGCAGATTTTTTTAAATTATAAGCAAAAAGCAAAACTTCCCGTAAATGACGCTTATTTGGCTCAAACTCTGACATTTTCGCGCAAGATAAAATGAATGATGCCGACAAAAATGGAAAATAATGATGAGGAGTTTTTGACAGATGTCTAAACTTGTAATGTGACGTTTCTAATCTGACACTTTTGATCAACATTAGCTGCTGGTGCCATCTTTTGGAAAACGGCGGTTTTCCATTTGTGCTCCTGATATTTACCTATTTATTTATTTATTTACCTAAATTCATACCAATACGAGCACTATTTGCTGTATTAAACACGAATTATCATAATATTAGTAATTTAAAGAAACCAGCATTTAACAACTAATCGCACTGTAAGATTTACAGCAATCCATTTAAAAAAAATATCCCTTCATTTGGAAGACGTCCAGCTTTTCTCTTTGAATTTGCAGAGGTTAACAAGAATTTTTTGTAACAATCCTCATGGTATTTTGCTTCTATTCCTTGTAGATCGCCAGCAGTGGAGATACATCGTTTCCCCACTCATCCTTCTTTTCCTGCACACGTGCAGTAATGGTATTGTAGTCGTACGAACATTAATAATTAATTGGTAGACGCTTACCTTAAGGATTTTTTTCTCCCCATCTCTTCGTCACACGTTTCTAAGCAGAAAAAGGGCTTTATTTTAAAATCGAATTTCACTTGTCCTGAACGACGATATGATCACGGCATCATGTGATGTTGAAAGTTGCGTTCTCAAAAACATCTTTATTGAGTCACTTCTGACATATTCTCTTCTTCAAGAAATATGAACAACATCACTTGTCTTACTCCTGAAACCGTTATCTTTTCCATCTTTTCTTAGATGATTTGCTTTCAGTAATCCAATTATTCCTTTTTCCAACGTTACAGAAAGCTCTTTCAACATCACCTTCACAAATTAAACATTTCTCAGCCATAGTAACATATGTAGCAGAAAAAATGTATACAGGGTGTTTTGAGGGGGGTTGCAGATATTTTGCATATGGATAGGGGGGGGGTCATTGTGAGTATTTTGAGCCACATATTATGTTCTAGTCCAAAGTCGCATGGTTTTTGAGATATTCGCAAAATTTCGATTTTCTACTAAACAGGGGTGTTATAGCGGTTAACAGCCAATAATGCATCTAATTAGAGTTTTTTGTAGTACTTATTTGTATTTTTTTGTTGTGCTATGAAACAGTCCACCGAAAAAAAATGTTACTGCAGCGTACAAGGTCGAAAATAAAAAAATAAAGGCAAAATAATATCACAGAAAGTATTTTTTCACATCAGTCTTGTAAGTTCCGTTATCTGTAACAAAGAAACTACCCAGTGTATCACCCTTCAAATAACTTAAAAATATCCTTAATTTGTATCCTTTCCAATGATGTTTATAATACTTCACCAGCTGCCTGCGTTTTCTCAGAAAACGAATTTTGAATGGACGAGCCTATCTTTTTTTGAAAAATAATCAAAACTTAAGCTTGCTTTACACAAGGAGAATTTCTAGTCGAGTATTTGAGTCGAGCGGTCAATTTTTGGATAAGTGTCTCGGCTTGTGCAAGCCAGGCGTAACACAAAACAATTATTATCCAGCACGTGTTGATATTAATTGCTAATACTGTCTATTTCATTCATGTTTCCAATTCCAAGTTCTTTCTTTATTTGGAAGTTCTGTTTAAATTAGTGTTGAACCCTTTTTACAATGATTATTTTTTTGCTTTTGGTTTTTGTGAACTTTTTGAAAATTGGGATGACTGCGTTTACGAGTTTTGAAAACGCAGATATAATTTTTATGTACGGACGTGCTAATGGAAGTGGAACTAGGGCTCCAGAAACGTAAGCAAAAATCGACCGCTCTAATACGAGAAACTTAAGCTTGGTTTAAGTTTTGATTATTTTTAAAAATTAGTTAGGCTCATCTATTCAAAAATCACTTTCTGGGAAAACGAAAGTAGCTGGTGGAGTATGATAAACATCATTGGAAAGGATACAAATTGAGGATGCTTTTAAGTTATTTGAAGGGTGATACACTGGGTAGTTTCTTTGTTACAGATAACGGAACTTGCAACACTGATGTGAAAAACTATTTTCCTTGGTATTATTTTGCCTTTATTTTTTTATTATGCACCTTGTACGCTGCGGTAACATTTTTTTTCGGTGGACTATTTCCTAGCACAACAAAAAAATACAAATAAATCCGACAAAAAACTCTAATTAGATGCATTATTGGCTGTTAACCGCTATAACACCCTGTTTAGCAGAAAATCGGAATTTTGCGAATATCTCAAAAACCATGCGACTTTGGACTAAAGCATATATGGCTCAAAATATTCACAATGACCCCCCCTATCCATATGCAAAATATCTGCAACCCCCCTCAAAACACCCTGTATAACCTTTTTTATAGAGAATTTACTGTAGATTAATTTAGTATCCTAACCTTTTTCATTAGAGGCAGTAGTTTTCGAGTTTTTAACGAAAGACTGGAAAAAGGAACCTAAAAAACCCGCTGCCTATCTTAGCACCACCCCCTTCCAACAATACTGTTAGTATGTTGTTAAGGACCGGGACACCTTCCTTCACAACTGTACCAGAATTGGCTTCTACCCCCTATTTTTTCTTCGTTGCCTGGATTAATAGATATGTTTCCGGAAAAGTGAACTGAATCCAGCTGCAAATGTGCTTAACAATTCTAAAATTATCTAGTTTATTGCCAATAATTAATTATTCAGCTAGATCTTTATTTTTCATATTTTATTATTTAATGCTACGGTTTTGCTGTATGATGGTACATATACTATACTACGCATTATTTTTTCTGCAAACGTTATGCAAATATATGTGTATCTAGATTTCACAATCAGATATAAATTATTAATTTAAATATAAATTATTAATTGGTTTTATACAGATACATGTGTATTGTTGCTATTACAATTTATTAGCATGTTAAAATTTCTATTTATTTTTTAAATATCGCCGCGCCTACTATTGACAGCATTAAATCCTACCAATCGCAAAATCACACAAATAGACGACGGAAATTATAATGTACCATACCTATGCATTAGGCAATTATGTTTACTTGGGTAGAGTGAAAAAACGTTTTTTTAGCTTGAATTGATATAGCAACCAAAATTTGTCTTTTATATTGAATCATAAGTTCCACATTTACGCTCACTTATAGGGAAATAGCTCAAATATCTTTGAAAGTTGAAGATAAAAGCACAAACTAACCCTTTTTTGGAATCCAATATTATTTGGAAAACATGAAGGCTCGCAAAGAGTATTTCGTGGACGTCTAGGCTTTATATAAATTTACTTCCTAAAAAAACCAACCCGTAAAAACAATATTTTACTATAATTATTCATCTATATAATATGTGTATACTTGTATAGTATTTTCAAAATTTTGACAAAACTACCTAATTCAGAAAAAGGAAAGATTGCTTTATGATCATTTTTTTTATGCGCAGTGCAGAATGGTGTCATTATACCCTAGTTGCAGGATATATTAGTTTTCAGCGAACGTTTGCAACGCCAAGAAATAATGGGGATAGAAAAAAAGAATTATAATATGTTCATTGTTCATGATAGGGAAGGGAAAAGAAAACATTTTATGCATGTCTGTATGTCTCTCCAGAGGATAACTCGAAAAGGCTTTTAGCTAGAGATTTCAAATATGGTATAATAATACTTCGTTAAAATTGTAACGACAAGTTCGAAAATGAGCATATAAGTGTTGCCATATAAGCCTGAATTATTAATTGTATATCAAAATTCTGATTTTTAACACCTTATTTTGAGGTCACTTGATAAATTAAATAAAAATAGTGATAGTTGACGTTTTTAATAAATAATCAGTAATTTATTTATTATAAATACTTGTTAATAAGTAGATAAATTATCAAGACCATAAAACCCAGTGACAAAACGACTAAAATGTTATGCAACTTTTGTTATATGTAACATATAGAAAAGAGACAAAAATCACGTACTAAAATGTTATATAACAAAATTATAAAACAATGTTCAATAAAACAAAGTTATACTACTGTGTGCAAATATGACCCGGAATTACGTTTTAATTTTTAAAATTTTTATTTATTCTTCAAAATCAATTTCATCCCCTTCAAAATAATCCCTCTCCGCTCCAATGCACTTATGCCAACAGTTTTTCCATTCGTCAAAACACTTGGAGAAGACTTCCTTCGGTTTGGCGATTAATACGTTTTTCGATTTGGTTTCAATCTCTTCTATCGTGTCAAAACGGTGTCCCCGGAGCGGTCTCTTCAGCTTAGCGAATAGCCTGAAGTCGCACCGTGCTAAATCAGGTGAATACGGTGGTTGTGGATATGGGTGGAATTATTGGTGGAATGGTCACGATTCACGAAGAACGAGCGCAGTGTGAGATGGTGCATTATCATGGTGCAAAAACCAAGAATTGTCTCTCCATAAATCCGGTCTTTTGAGACGCACAACTTCACGCAAATGACGCATAACACTCAAATAGTATTCCTTGTTGACAGTTTGGCCGGTTCGGTTGGAAGGAATTCATAATGCACCACACCACGGTAATTGAAGAAAACTGTCAACATGACCTTGAATTTGATCGACTTTGACGTGGTTTTTTTTAGTTATGGCTCACCTTTTGCACAGCATTCACCAGATTGATGTTTCCGGGAAATCTAAGTCTCATATCCAGTTATGATGCGTTTCATTTTGCCTTTATAGTCGGAAAACATTGTACACGATTTAATGCTTTGTGTCTGTCTGTCCAGACGATACCTCGAGAACTCTAGTAGCTACAGACTTGAAATTTGGTACGATGATACTTCGTTAAAATGATAAGGTCAAGTTCGAAGATGAGCAAAATCTGACAACTCCTTTTTAGTGTTGCCATATAAGCCTGATTTGTTTTTATACAAAAATGTTGATTTTCTGTACTGAATACTTGCAATTAGGATTTCTTTTATTAAATATTATTATAAATACGTATTACAATTGATTATTTGCGAGAAATTTGTTATATTAAATTAAAGCTCTTGCTAGGTACTATTAAATTAAGCAGTCGCGGACAACAAGCCTTAGTTACAAGAAAATGGATGTCTAGATTTTTACATACGTACAATGAGTATATTTTTCTTCATCTAGGGTATCACGTAATTGGTGTGACCAATTACTTCCTTCCTAGTTTTTTGATTAACACAAGATAGGGGGTTGGGAACTAACTTTTGAAAAATTGTAAAATAAGGGCCACCCCAATATACAGGGTGTCCCGTAAATCAACGTCAAGCCGGAAACGGGTTATAGGCCAAGGGGTGACAGTTATCAGAAAAAAAAAATTAAGTCATGTGGTTTTCAAATTATAACGGTTCATAGGAAAATCGAGAAAATGGCTACCCTGTGATGATCTTTCAAGTACTGTGAATAAATCTCTCTACTTTTCTTCAATTTTAGGTAGATTTCGAAGAAAAGCTACCTATTGAGATGTATACCATGTCACGACTTTCGAAAAATTCTTTCATAGTTTTTCGTTTCATGCCTCCCTGAGTACGAAACCATCCCCCGTTCGAAAGTTTTTATATATACATATACTATAATGTATTTCAAAAATTCGTGGTTATATGATTGACATTTTTAAGATTTCAAACATATTTTCGTCGCCCTGCCCACATTTCGGTTTCAACCTGATTGAAAAACATTTTATATTGAAAATAAAAAACATATGTTAAAAGTGTGTATTTAGCATTTAAATAAATATTGTGTGTTTAAGTTAAGGTTAGAAAATCATTAGACATTTTTTTGTTATACTAACCTCTGAAAACATTTTATCGTTAAACTTTATTATAAAGATTTATCACATTATTAATTAAATAATTGTTGGTTTGTTTTGTATGTTTGTTCTTTCTCTTCAAATACTTCGTAACTTGCATTTACAGCGATGTACAAACAAGTAATAATGGAAGTTGTCCTAAAGAGTCCCACTATCCTAAATCTCCTATTAGTTTTGGTACCGATGATATAACTGTAACTGTTGTCGGAAATAATAATCAAAGATCTCAACAAATTCATAGAGCGGCCGGACCAAGCCATAATTCCGACCGTCGAATGGGTGGATTACCTCCCGAAAGACGTCATACAACAAGCTCAGGGTTAATTGACAGGCATATGGTAAGCTGTTGCTAAATGTAATTAACTTCATTATTCTAACTGAGGTTTGTTCCTCCAGCATTTCGAGGGACAAAACTCTAGAAATACTGAACTACACATAGATACTAGACCTGGTATTATAGATTTACAACGTTCTGTGAACGTAAACCGAGAACGAATCAGTCCACAATATCATAATCAAAATAGTAATATTAGCAATCATTCAAATCATCAAACACCAAGCCCGCCATACTGCCCCGAACATGGAATTAAATCAGATAGTCCGTCACGGAAACGACGGAGAATTTCGCGATTGCCCAGTCAGTCCCCACCTTCCATTTGGGAGCAACGAAGATCACCTCGAACTCAGCATCAGTCACAGGTAATGATTTGACTGTGACAATTACTGAATAATGGCACGATGTTTTTTAAAGGTGCAAATACAACAAATAAGTCCTCCAATACGCAGGCCAAGGCTAAGAGAACAGCAACACCAACGCACTTGGGAGCCAAATTTGACGATTCTTCAGCAAACTACTACACCACCCCATCAGCCACCCCCTCCACTAATGGTAGAAATAAATCACCCGGTTAGCCTTCCACTGCGACATGATCCCATGTGGTCATACTCCACCGGGACACATGCTTCAATATGTGCCTATCCAGCTCCTCCACGCTTGGCTCCTTGTCAGGTTTGTGTAGACTTAGTTTTAGAAGTGTTTATCATTCTTGTAATAAAAACTTCCAATAAATATTTTTATAGATTGGAGTATACCCACAACCATATCCCCAAACTTGTAATATAAACGGACATCATTTTGGTGGTTTTCCATCAACAGCTCCACCGATTACCGTGCCACAGCCGCACCAACCTAACTACCAACCACATCAAACTAGTTATCCTCATATCACACAGCAGGTATTGATAAACTTAGCTTTTATTTCGATGTTGGTTTTACAGCAAATATTTTGAAAACAGAGGGCCGAAGGTATTTCACTGGATTCGTTTGAAAACACAGGTACTTCCCCGGTGCATGTGACACCTATAACACATGCTCATATACATTCCTCCACACAAATTGCACAAGTGTCTCCTCCACAGCAAATATTCATTTCAACTGAGGTACGTTTTCACGCACAGTTGTTTACATTTTAAATAAAACCATGGCTAATACTAGAATCGCCCTAATCAAATGGAGCTGCTTCATCGTCAAGCAAGAAGAACTCTAGCAACACCACGTCGATATGCTAGGTTTCATTGGCCAGCGCCCCATCCTCATGCACATCGACATACATTGCAACATCAAGCTATTGGAGCGCATCAACCTCCGCCAATGCAAATACAAACAACAGGAATCATCAACTCTGGATTTTTGCTTAATTTCCTGTAATTATAACTGTTTCATGAGACTTCAGTTTCTATAATGAATACATTTTTTTCTTTTAGCGCAATGTTCCCTCTTTCACCTTATGGCCAACATGAGTTAAACTCTCCCGATTCCAACGAAACAGAAAACTATGAAGCATTGCTCAGTTTAGCCGAACGGCTGGGGGAAGCTAAGCCTCGAGGATTAGCAAGGAATGAAATTGAACAGCTACCAAACTACAAATTCAATCCAGAAACGCATACTGGTAGTATTTGTCGGTCTTAAAAAAGCTAATTCTTAAATTCTGTCTTCTCCAGGTGATCAAACGTCTTGTGTTGTGTGCATGTGTGATTTCGAAGCACGCCAATTGCTTCGTGTTTTACCATGTTCCCATGAATTCCACGCAAAATGTGTCGACAAATGGCTTAGGGTAAAAGTCTTGATTGCATTCTAATTTCAATTAATTTTTTCCACATTTTAACAGAAAATGTTAATGAAAATAATTTATTTGAAATTTTCAGTCGAATCGCACGTGTCCAATATGCCGTGGCAATGCATCTGACTATTTCGAGGTAACGGAGGAACAGTAGAGAAGGGCTGTTGATTTTAAACCCTTAAAACCACATAAATACATATATATAGTACATCTATTTTCAAAAGAAAGCAATCCAAAATGTTGCTCTTCATTGTCGCAATTTTACTACTTATATACTTAAAACAGCGTAGCAGAGCCAGAGGAAATATTTAACTATAAAAATGTTAGTTTAACTTATATTACATCAATTTTCAGGCTAAGTAAAGTTTTTCAAACAAACTAAATGGATAGATAAACAATGAGATTTAACTGAGGGGAAAGTGTTGAAAATTGCGAAATTTCCCAAATTAATTTTCTTGCGCTAAAAATCAGGAAACTTTTCAACCGACTTGTGGATTGTAAATTAATTACCTACCTATTACAAATAGTTTCTAGAAAACCTTTGTTTGAACTAAAAGTGCAGTTTATTTGGGTATATCACATACATTCTTAAACCGAGAACTAAAACAAATATTAAATCATCCTTAAATCTTGATTATTATTTTCTGGAAGTTAATAAATTATAAATATAAAATTATGGCTTATATTAAATAATGTGATCTAATTATATTTATACACTTGTGAAAAAAATTACCTACACGTATGATTTCATATTATTTGTTTCTTTGTAATTACAACAATAGGTACGATTTAAAAACATTTCTTTCTGTTATGCTTATTTTTGAAAAAAAACATTTAATAATATGTACTTACGTGTATTAGTTATTGGGGAATTTAAACACATTTACAACTTTTCTCATTATTTTGTTCTATTCCTAAGCTTAGGAATGTTTTACTTTGAGAGAAAATGTTAGATTAATAATATACTACACAATGTAAACAGAAAATTCATACAAATACTGCAATAATTGGTATTAAACTAAGTTTAACAAAAAGTCACAGAAAGGGACATTTAAAGATTTCTGATGATATTGTTGTTGTAGAGTGTAGAGCATTAGGTGAAAGGAAACCAATAATTTTGTAGTAACCGAATGTAATTGCCTTCAATGTGCCCTTGGTGATTTGTAGTTAAAGTAAATTTTTGGTGGTCATGTGGGTGGGTTTGTTATCGTAAGGGCAAGATATTAAATTTGATGTTTTGTTCGTTTACCACGTTTTAGTTCTATTTAATATTTGCCAAATGTTCTTTGAAGAATTTGTTAGAATTAATTGTTCTCTTTTGTAGTCATTAATTATTATCGTTTTTTTTTTAAACAACGTTTATTAATACTTGTTCATGTGGTCTCTGTTCTCATTTATTCGTTTAACTAGCTTAACTTGTATTTCAATGTAGCATTCGATCTGAAATTACATCAAAAGTCCACCTTGTAATTTAATTTTGTGGCCAAGTTTGTATTGTTAAAGCGGTTTTGTTTTATTTTCAAGTTCGCCAATATACATATCGATGTCACAAAATTTCACGATTAACCTAAGACGTATGCCTTTATTATTATTATTAATATTTTATTAAATACTTTAAAAATTACTAATTGTAAAAATATTGATATTTTTTATTTTAGTTAATTATATTTTGAGTGGACTGTTTTGTCTTTGTTTTATTTATAATAGAATGATTGTTAAATATGTCTTTGTACTCGGGAAAAATGAAGAAGACAATGAATGGTTCACATGCTTGACTTTTTAAGTGGGCAAACCAACCGTCTTTCTTTTTTTATATTAAATGTTAAAAAATATTGCTTTCAGGACAATGTCATGTTTTAAGCAATATAATTTCCTGGCGGACATAATATTTGGAATTGGAACGAAATTCTTAGATCAGACTATGAAATTGTTCAAACGTTCTTCTTCCATTACCTGTACAGTGTACGTACGTTTTATGTTATGCTCAGGGTACAAATAATATTCGAATTTTATTCATTCTTTAAAAGAATATTCATCGGAAAATTTTAGTTTTCATTCCCACATCTTTGACATTTGCGAATGAAAAATAATATGCTTGATTCTTTTAGCAAAGAATATCTAAACTAAGAAGGGACACTCTTTCTGCTGAATCGGAAGAGTTCAAGAGTGCAAAATACACATAAAAGAGCGAAAGAGCTTGCACTATTTTTTGCTCGGCCGACACATGCATCATATTATATTTTGCACCCCCTTTCCACCCAATTGAAGAAGAATGAAAGATGTGAATATTCATTTTCATTCCGAATGATTGGCTTTCATTCTCTCGTGAAAGGAATGTATTCAAAAATTCTCTTCCAAATTTTCGAACTCAATTATTCATTCGCGAATGCATGTAAGATATAAACGATAAGAATGTATTTTTTTTTCATTCGTGAATGAATTTTGCCGAACCCTGTATGCTACTAATTCATAAAGCAATTCGTGATAATTTTTATATTGGTGGCTTTTCCTTCCTCACAAGGAAAGGTTAAATGGCTTAAGCCGGGGGTACACGATACGGAAAACGTCATATTTATAAGCGATACGCCATATTTCATATCGTGTGACTCGACGATAAGCAATATGGTATATAGCTTATAAATATCCCAAAAATTTCGGAATATTTTCGGCACATCAAAGGAATTTGAGGGTTCAAATTTCCCGAGTCACACCACACAAAATTTTATGTACACAGTTTTGAGATTACTGCTCTTACGGGCGTCGCGGTAGTCTGTGGATTGCAAAATACAGGTTGCAAGCTCATTTTTGCTTATCGTGTGACTCGATGTCACAAAAATATCCCACAAAGATATTTCCTTATAAATATGACGTTTTCCGTATCGTGTACCTCCGGCTTTACAAAAATTTTCAATGTAATTTCATATAAAATTTTTAAAAAATTATTCGAATGCGTAATCCACATATGTTCAACTCATACGTAATAATAATTTTTCTTAAATTTAGTGTTTTAATTTGTAGTCAACACAAATTTTTTTTAACAAACCCTTATCTGAAATCAACGTC
This sequence comes from Leptogaster cylindrica, assembly GCA_963082835.1. Classification (NCBI taxonomy): domain Eukaryota; kingdom Metazoa; phylum Arthropoda; class Insecta; order Diptera; family Asilidae; genus Leptogaster; species Leptogaster cylindrica. Next base: position 13,137,602 of record OY720107.1, on the reverse strand, counting down.
TTAACTTATATACCTTCTATTGCATATAAAAAATTGAAAAACCAAAACACAGAAATATAATTGAAGCACGTGCGTTAAAATAAAGTTTTAGCGTTGTTGGTGCGATTTCTTGTAAAAAAAAGTAGCCAGCTAACAAAGATCGGATTATTGAAAAAATGTGAGAATAAATTTACTAATGAAGAAATAATTTTATTCTTTTTAAGCTTAGATTCGTGCTTAAATTTATATGCTTATAACTTCCCCTTCAATATCCAGTTGAAGTAAAATTTTTGGGGTAGAAATGTCTTGTACATTATTTTACTTTGTAATGGATGCTACAATATAATTATTTTTCTCAGAAGAACTCTTCCAAGTACTACTGTGAGAATTTCTCCAAAGCATTAATAACAAAAACAATCAAAGACACACTGTATTCAATTCACAATCTAGTGGTAAAGTTTTAACACTTTTTAGCAACTAGTCAGTTATTTCAAACCAATTTGCAATTAAAATTAACAAACAAAAAATATTTTTGTAATTAAAAAAAAAAAAAAAAAATTAGATCATTACATAAATCAGAGCATCTTTAATGTTTATACATAATCTGCAAAACTCATGTAGCTCGTAATTAATTTCATAAAAAAAAAAAAACAAGAAAGATACGTACTAGTACAGATACAAAACATAAAAACGCAATAAACAGAAATGCAAAATGATATATAAATTTACAAATAAGAATATATAACGTTTTTGCTGTGATGTATTATTGTTAAAAGATTTTCATTATTTCAATGGCCTACTTTAACATTAATTGTTTATTGTACTAAGCATTGGATATTCTATTATTAGGGTACGTATAATAATAATTGGTGGATTTGGTTTTATAAAAAAAAAAAATATATATATATATATATATATTATATATACAATTCAATGTAAAAGGCAAAGTTATTAAGTAAGGACAATTCCACAAAGGATTAACGAAAGAAATTTATATGTATTAGAGATTGATGCTTAATAGTTGCAGTTTTTTCAATTCATTCCATTTCTTCTCTTTGATTATATTATTGTGGAATACCATGATTTTTGCGTACAATTTATTCTGATTCCGAACTATTAAAATTTGTATAATTTTATATACAAATGAAGAGTGCGAAATTGAAAAAAAAAAAATAAATCAAAAAAATAATAATAGCAATAGTAATAATAATAATTATTATAACTATTAAAGGTTAAAAATGAAAGGCAAGAAAGTAGATTATTTGTGTACACTAAGCATTTTTATACTATACCGCTCTCTTTCTAACTGTTTTAACTCGCTCTTGTGTTGTTCGAAATATGAGTGATTAATTTTTTAGGTATGTATTTTGTCTTTAGTGGATTTTACGATAGCTAAAAATGAAAAAAAAAAGTGAATTATATGAAAATTAAAATGGCAAATGAAAAATAAATAACGAATGAGTGACGAGTTTAGTTTTACTTTATAACTTATTATATATGTGTAAAGCCGGAGGTATACGATACGGAAAACGTCATATTTATAAGCGATACACCATATTTCATATCGTGTGACTCGACGATAAGCAATATGGTATATAGCTTATAAATATCCCAAAACTTTCGGAATATTTTCGGCACATCAAAGGAATTTGAGGGTTCAAATTTCCCGAGTCACACCACACAAAATGTTATGTACACAGTTTTGAGATTACTGCTCTTACGGGCGTCGCGGTAGTCTGTGGATTGCAAAATACAGGTTGCAAGCTCATTTTTGCTTACCGTGTGACTCGCTGTCAGAAAAATATCCCACTAAAATATTTCCTTATAAATATGACGTTTTCCGTATCGTGTACCTCCGGCTTAAGTCCAACTTATCATTCATTTGAATTGTGTATTATCGAGCAAATTATTGCCATTGATCTTAAGTGGACAGCTAGTCGAAACGATTGTGTATATTAAGTTCCTTGGCTTAATTCCTCTCATGGTTTTATAAATAGCCTTAATTGATTTGATCAAAAATGATTTGAAAGAAGTTTTGAAATACTTCAATTCGAAGACATGCTCCCACTTTTTCAGCTTTTTTTAGTAATTAATCATCATCTGGGTTTGTTTTACAATTATACATGTGGGGATCATTGAAATATCGTCGCAGATTTCCAATCGGCCACCACTGTTGTTTTCAATTCAGTATTTAACTTTACTTTCGCATGGACAGTTCAGCTGAAGAGCAGCTCCAAATAAAGTACGAAGAAGAACAACATGGTAAAATTTTTACTTTAACATAACGTACCTATGCCTTGTTATACAATGTTTTTACATCAGATCGATAAGAAAATTGTAATTATTTGTTTGATCGCGAGCTGTTCTGCTACAGTGATGCCAGCAGAATCAATTACAGATGATCACCGTCTACTTTCTAAACATCTGGAAACTTTCCATAAAATCTACTTAACCACGCTGGACCAAAAGTTAACTTCAATTGCTTCAACTATGAGTGCTATAGATACGGGTCTAAAGTTTTTGCAGGAAAAGGCGCATGTATGGGATATTTTCAGATACCACATTGATGCTTGGAATGATCACATGAAATCAGTTGATCATAAAATTGATTTAATCAAACGAAAACAAGATGATCAAAATATTATCGAAAATAAAATCAGCAGTTTGGAGTTTAAAATCAGTCTTATTTTAAATAAGATTGACAAAATATACGATGGCGAACAAACTCGTATACCTATGCTCGAGAAAAAAATAGACCACGTTGAACAGATGATAAGTGATATTAAAAAAAATGACTTATCCAGCAAATTAAGTAATATTTTAAGACATGTGGACAATATTAATTGCCGAACGACACGGAGCCCCAGAGTTCATATGCTTGCTACACCTGTAGGAATGAATACAGCTGCAATATTGAAGGATATAGACTTAAAACTTGATTCAGTTATTAAAAGCTTTCCTTTGGAGGAAGTGGAAAAGGTACATACTTGTGTAAATTTATCGCTGTAAAATTTACTACCATGTTTTATACAGGTTATGTCGGATACACAAAAAACGTTCGAAAGTATTGATGAAATTTTAGAAGTATCTCGCAGTGTGCACGATTTAACTTTACAAGTGAAAGGATCGCAGGAAAGATATAGTTCCAGTTTAGTGAAACAGTGTAATTCGATGACAAGTGAACTGACTACCTTTACTGGGAGTGCGGACTTACTACTCAAAAGAATTGAACAGTTGGTTTTACACGTACAACAGATAATTCAAGAAGGCAGTTACAAAAAAATCAATGATACCTTTAAATGCATTGCTAAAATTAATACTGATAGACAGGAACAAAATATAACCACTACAACAGATCAACTCAATGCTAATGAAATTAATACAACATCTGAATCCTTTCTAACTAATGCACGAGGTTATTTCAATAGTTAATTTGCCTGTTTTCTCTAATTTGTTGGAATAAAATTTCAGGTTTTCATCAACCAAACATGGAAGGTTGTCATGACCTAAGTTTTCCACATGTAGATGGCGTGTACTATTTCAACGAACGTGATTCAAATGTAGCAGGTCGCGATTTCAACGAACGGTTTTGTGTGTTCCTTCCAAGCGGAAACGGTTGGACAGTCATTCAACGACGAGGTCCATATGAAATACAGGAGAATTTTAATCGGTCTTGGTTAGATTACAAAAATGGTTTTGGCAGCCTCACCAAAGATTTCTGGTTTGGATTGGAGTTTATGCATGTCTTGACTAGCTCCTGTGCACACAAACTTCGTATTGAAATTGAAAGTTTCGACGGAAGGCAGGCGTGGGCAGAATATACAAATTTCCAAATTGAATCGGAATCGAATTCATATTCACTTCTAATAAATGATTACGATGGAAATGCTTCAGACGCTTTGTCATATCATGCAAATATTGCCTTTAGTACATTTGATAAAAACAATGACAATACCGTTCACAAATGTTGTCCATGTGCACCCGGGTATGGAAGCGGTTGGTGGTATGATAAGTAAGTATTGAGTGGCATTAAAAGCAGTAAATTAAAATATACTCCTATGTGAATAATAGTTGTTCTGAAGCTAATTTGAACGGAATATATCGAAATACACCGGAGGGTCACGATTACGTAGGAATTATATGGGAGAAGTGGCTTGGAGACTATTCACTGAAAACAGTCAGAATGCTCATTCAACCAATGGATGACGCTTGCGAAGTATTTACTAAAGTTGCAGAGGACCCCTAAAAGTTAATACAAAAATTCCAGTAGGAACTGGTTTTTATCATCCAATTGCATACGATTTTACTCGTAAATTAAGACAGGGTTCAAAAATATTTAAATATACCATGAATACCTATATTAGTAACTGTATTGAAATACAAATATGTACTTTGAAATATTTACCAAAAATGACTTTTACCGGTCACCTATTCAAATAGTAAGTACGTATCGTAAATACTTTTGTAATATTACGTCTTATTTTGATTTACAAGCAGACTTTTAAATAAATATGCTTTAATTGTAAAAAATTATTGTAAAGGGTTTTTTAAAAGCCGCGTGTAGAAGTTAGTACCGTAAAAAAAGTATGTTAGGCTGTTTCAGTAACGCAGCAGCCGCTGTGATGTACGTGAAACGTCTTGTGCTAAAACTATGTCACATCAGAAAACAAGTAAAACAAGTAATGACGGGTTAAAAAATGAAATGCTTTGTTTTTCCAAAATCAAAATAGTACCTACGAGCGCGAAATGAGAGCACAGTCGATATCCAGCTAACAACCAATCGATCTACAGTCAGCATCAGCAGATTAAAGCCAGCGTATATGACCGAAGACGACTTGACGTCCTTGCCCGACCAATTAGATGACTCGTCGTTGCAGGCATCTGCTACAACACAACGTCGTCTCATTACTACCCGCACTGGACGACAAGTTAATTTTCCGGACTTTCAAAAGATGTAATTATTTTTTTTTTGGGGAGATCGATGTGGCGAATAAACCACAATAATCTGGATCTTTGGCGTTTGCCGCGACATAGTGGCAATCTGAAGAGGTTAAGTTCGATCGTCATACCACTGTGGAAAATTATTATTTTCATATTAGATAGGGGATTCTGTGATTCCGTTCCACTTCTGGAATCACACGGTTATGTAGTCCATATGCCCCCATCTAAAAGCCAAGGTCAAATGCAGCTAAACTGTTTAGATGCTAATAAGTAGAGACTGGTAACCTTATGTAGATGGGTCGTAGAGACGATTAACAGAAAATTCAAACGGGATTTTAAGATCTTCGATACAAAGTATTTAATAGAGCACTACCGACAACAATGGTCGACTACAAGTTAGCTGCAACCCTTGTCAATTGCTACCAAGAACCGTATGATAACAGTAGATACACAGAGCAATTAATAGAAATCATTAACGGAAATATCCAGAAGCCAAATGTTTTGGCAGATTATGTATTAGAACAAAATATGAATCACCAACGAACTGCATTTGTGCAGATGGAAGCAAATGATCCAACATTGACACACTTCCCAAGATTTACTCACGAAGAACTTATATTATTCGAACGGGCGTATATGAAATTGAAGTTTTTAGAAATCCAATGCCCGTCACTTTTAGTACAGGAAAGATAGGTTTTAACCTGGAAATTTATAATAACAAACCTTTTTTTTCACCAATGTGTTCAGACACCCCTGGAGATGCCCTGAAAAAAAGTCCCACTCGTTCCCTTGGAGCGAAATTTTTTTTTTATCCGGCCCCAAATGAGTTCTTAATCAGGAATATGATGGCTATTTTCGTCATCTGTGACATTTCAGGACTTCCTGGAACAAACTGGAATTACCCTGGAACTTCAAAATTGGCCCTAGGAGTAGGGAATTCGTTTTGTTCGTATCCAATTAAGGGTAGATCATGCATGAGACGATTGTTGATAGAACGAGACGAACAGTGGGATGTGTTTGTAACTTGTAAGGAATAGAGTAAAGGAAATAAAACAACTTACTTCAAGCAGTCAACGGCGATATGTTCCTGGTATATATAATCCAGCCGATTTACCTTCGCGTGATTGTAACGCAAAAAAGTTACTGGAAAGTTAATGGTGGAATGGTCCGAAATGGTTAAGGAGTTATCATTATGATTGGTCAGGTTACGAAAAATCGTATGACGAAGAGGAGATTAATAAAGAAAAAAGGAAAACTTTAGTATCTTCTACTACAATAATATGCAATGATGAGAATGATGGTGTTTGGCATTATCGATATTTTTCAAAATATAAGCAGATAGTGAATTTAATTGGATGGTTATTGACATTCAGAGCGAATTGTTGCAAGACAATAGAGTTTAGAATTAAGGGTAGCCTTTCTGTAGAAGAATACAAAGACGCTGAATTAAGATTATTAATTCTAATTCAACAAAAATATATCAACGGCGTTAATGATCAAAGATTAACTAATCTACAACCATGGAACAGACGGACTTATACGATTAAAAACGAAGATATCTTTTGGAGATTATAGCGAAGACTTCTAGTATCCTATTGTTTTACCTGATCATCATCATCCAGTGATACAACGATTGATATTAGATTATCATGTTGACGCAGCTCATGCTGGTACCCAAATATTGATGACGATATTAAGAAAGAGGTTTTGGATATTGGGAGGAAGAAGGACAATCCGCTCAGTTGTAAGTAGATGCGTTGTATGTAAAAGATATAACTCGAAAAGAATACAAGTACTATCTTCACCATTACCTGTAGACAGAGTACGATATGCGAAAATATTTCAGATTGTAGGAATAGATCTAGCAGGTCCATTGTACCTATATTAAGACGAAACAAAGCAGCGAAAAAGCGTGGATTTGTCTTTATACATGTGCTGTGTACAGAGCTATTCATCTTGAATTGATATCTTCTTTGACCACGAAAATTTATAAGTAGAAGAGGTCGTCCAAGTGTAATATAAGCTGACAATGGAACCAATTTTGTTGATGCGGAGAATGCTTTAGCAAGTGTAGATTGGATTGAGGTGCAGAAGTATAGTACTATAAAGAAAATTAAATGGAAATTTAATCCTCCTTCAGCCGCAGGATGTTGAGGTTGGTGGGAACGATTGATTGGTTTGGTCAAACAATTATTAAAGAGAATTCTGGGAAAAACATCTTTGGATTTTGATAAAATGCAAGCGGTATTAAGTGATTGTGAAGCGGTCATTACCGCACGACCGCTTACGTATATTTCTGAGGATCCCACAGATTTAACACCTTTAACTCCGGATTTTTTCTTGAAGGAAATAACAGAAATTGGCGTGACTGATTTAGATATTATTCAGAATAAAACCGACATTAATAGAAGAGCTGCATATAGACTTCAACTTCAAGGAATACTCAAAAAGAGATTTCAAGAAGAATATTTAGGGAGATTAAAACTTTACACAAATAAAAATATATCAAAAGGCATTTGTGTGGGTAACCTGTTTATAGAACATGAAGGAATGAAAAGAACCGAATGGCCCTTAGCCCGAGTAACTTAGTTAATTCCCGGATGTGAAGGTGTTACTCGTCTAGTAAAATTGAAGACTTCTTCTGGATTTCTACTGAAACTTGTTCAAAGATTATTTCCTTTAGAAATGGAGTTTTCTAAAAATGTACGTTTCAACTTTACGAAAGACGATCGCTTATACGAAGAAAAAATACATTTAAATACATAGTTAGATACAGTATTATGTACTGTTAAAATTAATGCAGTTGTAGACTGGGAGGTGGGAGAATATTCAAACTAGGGAAATTTTAGTAGAGTGTGTTGTGTACTATGTAAAGTAGAATTTGTTTGAAAAATGTAGTAGTTGAATTTATTTGAAATATGGAGTAGCCCAACGAGAAAAATGAGGTTTTTTTCAATATCATTGTTCGATTTTTTACTGATGCAATAAATCGTCTCATGCATGATCTACCCTTAATTGGATACGAACAAAACGAATTCCCTACTCCTAGGGCCAATTTTGAAGTTCGAGGGTAATTCCAGTTTGTTCCAGGAAGTGCTGAAATGTTACAGATGACGAAAATAGCCATCATATTCCTGATCAAAAACTCATTTGGGGCCGGATAAAAAAAAAATTTCGCTCCAAGCTCCATTTTTTGCCGTTTTAGTAAATTCCTGGAAAATTCCAGGAATTCCAGGATATATCGCTTACCCCACCCGGGTAGGAGTGGGACTTTTTTTCAGGGCATCTCCAGGGGTGTCTGAACACATTGGTGAAGAAAAAGTTTTGTTATTATAAATTTCCGGGTTTAGGTTAAAATTACACTATCTTTCCTGTACTATTTCAATGATGAAAATTGTATGCTAATTAGGTGTCGCATTCAATCACGACATGTCAAAAGCAGGACGTCTTTTACATACATTTTAAGTAAAAGAGAAGACGGCAGAAGCGGTATATTGGAACATTACTGCTCCTGTATTCAATTCATGGTAAACGAATTACATTGGGTAGCTGCGCTCATGTCATATCCATATTATATTATCTCAGGTGGGATCATTATTGTAGACGACATAAAGCAAAACCTGCCACAGAAAAATAGCAATTTAACATAATTAGCCATAGATTTTGATGATGTAATCTATACAATATTTTATCACACATTATTACTTAAAATATGAGATACATATCGTTTGTGTCGGGCCTGGGTTTTTTTTTGGCATTGTCTTTTGGTGTGAAAGCTAAAATTATAGTCCAGTCGATAGCTGCAAAAAGGCAAGACTCCGGTGCTCTGCTATATGTAAGTACTACGTTGGCACCGCTTGTGCAAACTCACAAAAACCAAACATTAATGAGTTGACACGGACTCGGACACGGACACGCACGATGAATGCGAGCAGGTTCGGACAAACGTCCTCCACATAACCTTGGCACAGGAAGAGGACACCATGGCCGACCGCTATGGCAATAACGAGCAATAACGACGACGACGAAACCAACATACCAATATGTCCAAAACGGTCAAAGCATTTAAATGACTTTATTAATTAATGAAGTAATTTGTAATTAATTTGTAAATAAAAATTGTGAGCATAAAGCATTGATTTTTAATCTTCAACTACCGACTTTACATTAATTAATTATTTAAGTTTGAGATCAGGAGTGAACATTTGAACAAAGTCATTGACTGATGACCAGGGAATAAACTGCAAATGATGCAAATGATAACATTAGGCTCTTGGTCAGTTTGGGGGTGAAATTTCACAAAAACACGATGGTCATAGGTGTCTGTTTTGGTGGGTGAGATTCCCTTCAGCCACCTGCCCCCTAAATTACTTTACGTTGCGGTGAGGTCCACTTTCTCGTCGTCAATAATGCGTCCGAAGTGCATAACAGGCCCCCCCCCGACGCATTCACATGCTATGCAGAAGCTGCGAAGGAGGTGGGGGCTTGTTTTTCGCACCCCAACCCTTCCGTTTGGCAGTTGAAAATTCACAGTGGTCGAAATTAGACGTGAGGCACGTCGTTTCGTTTATTCTCGCAATCATACGACTACCCATTCGTTTAATAGGTTAAATTTTGAACCATCCAAGCATTGAAAATTGGACCAATTTGTGAGTTTGGTATAGTTTGTGCGCAAAAAACTTCTCCAAAAAACATGTATTTTGGCCTAAAAGTGACGAATTCGGAGGAATTTCTAAGGAATTCCGTTTAGTTTTGGAAATATTTAACCTCAAAAATGTTAAAATGTCATGTCACTTCAACCTGTTTTACAACATTTTACCACATTTGTTTTATACAAAATTTACACTAAAATAATTAAAAAACATTTTTACACTTATTAATCCTATTTTAATTCTTTTCTAATCTGAAAAAGAAGGATAAAATTATTAATTAAAAATTTGTTTACTTACTTGAGAAGTTTGACAGTTTTTCGCTCTCAGTTATCGCAATTGCAAGATCGTGCTGATTTGAGTTCGTTCGCCACAAATGTAAGTTATCGACAAGCACGCATAATGATGAATATAAATTCTCTAACTTAAATAGCCAAATTTGTATAAAAGTTACATTCTTGGCGAACGCAATCAAATCAGCACGATATGCCAACAGACAGCGCAAAACTGTCAACCTTCTCAAGTAAGTAAACAAATTTTTCATTAATGATTTTATCCTTCTTTTTCAGATTAGAAAAGAATTAAAATAGGATTAATAAGTGTAGATACGTTTTTTAGTTATTTTAGTGTAAATTTTGTATGAGACAAATGTGTTAAAATGTTGTAAAACAGGTTGAAGTGACACGACATTTTAACATTTTTGTGGTTAAATATTTCTAAAACTAAACGGAATTCCTAAAAAATTCCTCCGGATTCGTCACTTTTAGGCCAAAATACATGTCCATACAAAATTTCATTAAAATCGGCAGCTTCCTTCTGGGTGTTCCGTATTGTAAACTTAAACCAGTATGTTTTTAAAAACTGCATTTTCAATGGGGCGCGCTATACTTACCTCAAATAAAATTTGCCACGGTGACGTCATAGTTATGTTATTCCTTACTCCGTGAAGCGTTGTAAATATTCGAATGACAGCGAATATGAAAATGAAACAGTTTGACAGTATACTTGTTTCAAAGAACAGCTGTGAACGCGTAAATAAAGAACTCAAAAATATATTTTTACTATACAAATTTAAGTTTTTTTTGGTAAATAAAATAATATATGTATTCTCTTAGATTCTTTTATTACATTGACAAATTTACCCAGCATTTTGTTATTTCTGTTTTTTAACAGTAACCTAGTAGTTAACGTAGTGGTAGTCATTCAAAAACCGTATAAGTAAAATGCCGTCATACACCATGCAGCATAACTACGGGCTTAACATGTAGTTTACTATAGTGAAGTTTTTGAACACACTCCAGAACACATTTTGGCGAAATGTAGGGGTCGAGAATGTCGTATGAAAAACACAAAACATGAAAACAAGGGACGGTCGAGATGCTGAATGTCCTTTACCGGAATTAGAAAATTTCTTCCTACATCAATCAATAGCTGTAAATAACGTCTAAAAATAAAAACTAACTTTATCTGGCAGCTCGATTTCTCTCTAAAATTTCGCTGCGCAACTTGACGAAAGTGTAAGATTCGTCACTTATTTTTATCAGTCATCGGTTGCGAGAGTTCGCAGAGTATGTTTTGTACTTCTTTTTCCATGTTTTTTGCATTTATTTTGGATGGTAGACCTTTCTGTCTGTGCCACTCCTGTTTTCCTGTACATTGCAACATATTAAAAATATTTGAAGTGAAAGCAAATGGAGTACACGGTGTTGGAAATGTAAATCAAGGAATTGAAAATTCATCTTTAGTGGCTAGCTACTTGAGAGGATACGTGTGTGACTCAATTGAATGAAGTGAAATTTAGCAATAGGGCGAACAAGGCGTGTGGCAATAGTAACAGCTGAAAACATGTCTAGTTTCACAGGTATTAAAGGTTGGTTTAAGAAAAAGGAACAAATATCGGAAATAGGTAGGCCGACGAATTTTATGAGGCATGTTCATGTTAGCAAAAACCAGATAACTGGGGATCTGGAGGGACTGCCAACGTCTTGGGTACGTTTGATGAATGCACAAATAACACAAGATGAGCAGAATAAGAACCCGGATGCTGCTTACCAAGCTGTGAAGTACTATAATTATTCTATTAAGAAAAAGGACAACACAGAGCCATTTAAGCCGTTTATTACTGAAGAAGCTATCCACGAGGAGTCTGAAGAAATTGATAAATATGTCAACTTAAAAAGTACCCACAAGAGTCAGGATTCGTTGGGCGAAAGTCTAGATTCTTATGGTGGTGAAAGCAGCGAGGACAGCTCCAGCAATGAGCCTCCACCCCCCCTGCCTGTCAAGAAAGCAATGACTCTACCACCCAAACCCCAAATAATGCCCAAACCAAAGATCACAAATAGTAGCAAGAAACTTACCACAGGAATGCAAGATTTACGTGTAATAGATGAGAGTAAGACCGATACGATGATAATTGGAGATGCTCCCGATGAGGATGACACTATTCTAAGGCGCTCCAAAGACAAGAAAATCCAGAAATCTGAAGAGGAGGTGTACAAAGAACTCCGGGCTATTTGCAATTTAGATGATCCAAGGGAACGATACAGAACAAAGTTGGAGGTCGGCAAAGGGGCCTCTGGAATTGTTTTCATAGCAACTGATCTGAAACTTGATCAAGAAGTGGCAGTCAAAACCATAGACCTTAAAAACCAATCGTCCAAAGAATTGATTTTAACCGAGATTCGTGTGCTCAAAGATTTTAATCATAAAAACTTGGTCAATTTTCTTGATGCATATCTGCTTGAGCCGGAAGAGCAACTATGGGTGATTATGGAGTACATGGATGGTGGTCCACTTACAGATGTTGTAACTGAAACAGTGATGAAGGACAAGCAAATTGCCGCAGTTTGTCGGGAGGTTCTGTACGCGATCAGCTTCCTGCATGCAAAAGGCATCATTCACCGTGACATCAAGTCTGATAACGTTCTTCTGGGAATGGATGGTTCCGTTAAAGTTACAGATTTTGGCTTTTGCGCTAACATTGAGGGTGATGAAAAACGACAAACAATGGTGGGAACGCCGTACTGGATGGCTCCAGAAGTGGTGACACGAAAGAAATATGGGAAAAAGGTTGACATTTGGTCGATAGGAATCATGGCAATTGAAATGATCGAGGGACAACCTCCTTACCTTCATGAAACTCCACTGCGCGCGCTGTATTTGATTGCAGCTAACGGTCGGCCGGACATTAAAAGTTGGGAGAAATTGTCTCCAAACTTACAGGACTTTCTGGACAGGTGTTTACAGGTGGAAGTGGATAAACGAGCCACGGCAGATGAACTTCTGAAACATGCGTTTCTCGAGGACTGTTGTGAACTGAAAGCGTTAGTGCCTAATATAAAAGCGGCTAAAAGGGTACTTCGACGGCAGACATGATGCATATAATAGATCCAAGAGGCTGTGAGTTTTAAGTGCCTTTTTGTAAGTGAGACCCAAAACCTCTTCCTTTTTGTATTGAGTCTCGTCTTGTATCAAGTCCGTTTATACTGGGGTTTGCTTCTATTTTTTCGAAAATTTTATTTTGGTAGATTTTGAAAATTTGTAATTTTATGAAGATTTTGAATCTTTTAAAAATCCATGGTGAGAGTCTATGTAAACTTCGTACTAAAGCAAAAGAAAATATTTGTTCGTTTAGCAGTTTTAATTTTCAAATATGTAATAACAGCATCACAGTAACATGCAATATTGTTAGTATTTAATATCTTGATTGATTATTACAAAAGCCAAATACAGTCTTGTTTATTCTAATTTATTAATTAAGAAAAAACCAAACGTTTCGAATCTGGTTAGATTCTTCTTCAGTGGTCTTTGGGAAAGTTTTAAGTTTTAAGTTTTTTGTTAAAACTTTCCCAAAGACCACTGAAGAAGAATCTAACCAGATTCGAAACGTTTGGTTTTTCCTTAATTAATAAATTAGAATAAACAAGACTGTATTTGGCTTTTGTAATAATCAATCAAGATATTAAATAAGGAACAGTCGACAGGAATTTCTTTTTATTGTTAGTATTTGTCAAGTGTTGTTTAAAAGGTGTACCTATAGTAGGTTCATTAATTTTTTATTAAGATAGAGGTAACATATAATAAAGAAATGCTATTGAGTTTTCATAAGCTTACAAAATCATTAACTATCCCAAATTAAACAGATTTGCTGACAAATACGGACATGATAAACAAATAATACCATGCAAACTTGAGATTGCATTTTTGCCACGGGCCACTGCCCAGAAACATTAAAATAACAAAAAGGAAAGGAGGGACCAGTAGAAATAGAACAAAAGAAAGTACAAACAAAAAACATGCTTATACTTTCTTTGAAGCAACATATTCCAAAATTCTTATGCTATAAAATTGTAATTTATGTATGTAAATGCAAAAATTTGGAGATTGTATAATTATATTACTGGAACGAATAAGACTCGTCTTGATTTGTAATAAATTTCTTTTAATATAATGTTAAATGAATTTTAAAAAAAGCGGATATTTGTATGAAAGAGTAAATGGATAGTTTTAACACATTCAACATAGTCCAAAGTTATGCAATGAATGCATGCATATTGCATATACGCAATAAAGGAAACAGACATTTTGTGAAACAAAGCATATTGCCATCATTTTAAGTATATTTTTATTTACAGTTGTAATTCTTTCCAAAATAAACTAAATTTTACCAGTATTTAATAGCAGTAAACAACATAATATGTATTCCCGGTGTGTAAATTATCTACTATTAAAACTATTAACGCATTTTATGACACACAGCCCTGAAGGAATGAAGAAGAATATACGTTAAAGTAAATTCTAAGATAGTTGTAATTTATTACAAACCAATTAAATATTTAAGTATAAAAATTAGTATTTTCCACTACATATGCCGAATTATATTTTGCATTAGTAATTCAAAAAATGTAAATGAAGCGTTAAGCTCGACCATAGTTTCTTTTAGAGAAAAGTGAAACTCTTACTGAGGAAGAAATGTTTTGAAGATATCAAAAAACTTTTGGTTACAAATCATAATAAACAACGCTAAATGGGCAAATAAAAGATATTATGTATAGGTATACAATAATATACTATCACACATGTAGTCAGCAATTAAGCGATGAACAATTTTATGGGTCGATTTTTTAGACTTTGTTGAACTTTGAAAATAGGCATCAAATAAATATTTACATGTATGTATATTCTTAAAAGTTTGGATATTTTGTTTTTATTTTTTAACAACTCGTAAGCCATGTTAGTTTATAAAATTTAGAAAAATAAATATTTTGTACCTAAATTGAAGAATAGTTAATAACTTGAAATACTCCCTGGTTTTTTTTAGAGACGGATATGAGTATGTGAATTTTAAGTTTAAAAAGGACTTGATTGTTCGTTATTAATTTTCTAATTAGACTTCTCTTGATATACTCATCGTCATCAGTGGTGTAGTACAGTTCATAAATAAAACGAGGCAATGTTTACTCAAAAAATCACTATATTTTCAAATAGAACTGCAAACGTAAATTCATTTTAGCAAAACTGGGCTAATCTTGTTATGACCAACTTATAAGCTTTTTATTACTTTTCCTGAGATAAGCACCCCAAAATTCTGCGAAAACCATCACAAAGTGAATCTCCGAAGTTACCGATATCGTGTCTATAATATTAATAACCAATCACAGGAGGAATTCAGTGAATTGAAATGAGGCGGCCATATTAGTTCATGAAGTACATTAAAATAGCTATTTAATGACATATACGTCTCGTCCTTATTGACCTCTTGACCACCGCCCCTTGAGAAGAAAAAATAATCCAACACCCATAACAGTTAACTTTATACAGGGTGTTTAAAAAAGACACGGCAATATTTAAGGGGGTGATTTCTGAGTTCATTTTATGAAAAATACATTAATAATTAATATTATATACATTAAGATTATTTTTAATTAAAAAAAAAAAAGATGGAAAATTTTCGGCCGCGAAGTTCGTATAATTAAATTTTTTTAAACACCTTATATTGACCGTTTTTTTATTTTAAATAAACTATTTTTTATTTATAGTTTGTTTAATATTATTCCGGGATGCATTTCGACATTTATGTCATCCTCAGCGAGTTAAAAATTATTAACTAAAATATAAAACGAAAATTGTATACATGTACGTAGCATACTTTGAAAATAATTTATACAAAAAATAATAATTTATAAAAAATAATATGAGTGAATATAATTTTAAAGCATATTCATTAGAGTAAATAGATTGCTAGTATTGCGCTTCCATTGTGTTCATTAGTATATTACTTAAGATTTATACATGTATACACTGCTGGATTATATCTTTATTCAATTGGTGTATTTGATGGTTTTCTGTATACTGAGAATTCAATGATATTCTGGTTATTTTTTGTTAAACAAATATCTAAAAGTAGTAGAGAACCGTCTTTGTTTAATTCAATTGTAAATTTTATTGCTTTGTTGCACATTGTGCGTTCAACATGTTTAAAACTTCAATTGTTTTTGTTTTTCTCTATTACTGAAAAATTGGAGATAAGGGGAAATCAATTATGATGCTCTATAAGAGGTTATCAAAGTGAGATTTTGCATATAAAGTTTTCACAAATGTCCTAAAAATACTATATGTTGTGAAGGAAAAGAAATGACACAAATTAACCAAAAATTTGAAAGTTGGTTTTTTTTTGATTTTTTTCACAAGATCTATTAAATGCGCGCGCTTGATCGCACCTGTTAATTGAATTCGGAAAATTACCATTTCCGTTACCACCCATGATAACTTTTCCAAGAACACTTTTTTAGAATCTTGGCTTCTCTGGAACAAAAAAAGAACAATGGGAAATTTTGTATGGACTCCGTCCCCAGTAGTGTAGCACAATGCATGGGCTATGTGTGAAAAAATATATATTATTCTGAATAATAATTGAATAACAAGAAAGTTCAACAACAAGTGCCCTGCATTATTTAAACATGAACAAAGAGGCAGTCATACTAATAAATGAGATAGACATATTGACCACTCGAGCGCGCG
The DNA here is from genome assembly GCA_963082835.1 of Leptogaster cylindrica. Classification (NCBI taxonomy): domain Eukaryota; kingdom Metazoa; phylum Arthropoda; class Insecta; order Diptera; family Asilidae; genus Leptogaster; species Leptogaster cylindrica. The sequence continues at coordinate 13,121,010 of OY720107.1, read as the reverse complement.
AGAGCGAGACAAGTACACTACAACAGTTTCATTTTCTTACTTTTTTACATTCCCAACCCGAATTTTATTTTGTTGTTTTCGTGAGCGTAATTTTTCAACGAGAATTTTATTTTTTCATTCGCTCTCGGAGTGAAAAGTATTTTACCTGGGAGAAGAATCTTGAGATCATTCGTGAATTTATCAGGAATGTAAAGGAATGATTTGAGTGGCCAGAGTCTGATACTTGGAAACTGGACGAGTTTTATGAAGGGTTTACTGGAAAAAACTCGTAAAATACTACACAAGCAAATCGGACTAACCGGCGCGGCGGCGCCTAAAATGCGGAGTTACCCGAGCTGTCCTAGCAATAAGTTCCATAATGCAAACGTTTGTAAAGGATTCAATTCAAATACAAACTACCATATACCAAAGCAATTCTGTTAAGTAATAAAGACAAATATATAACTTCATTCATAAAAAAAAACTGTTCTTTTTTAATGATAATTAATATAATCTTTAATGACAGATAAAGAAGTGGCTTAATTTAATAACATTTCATTTCATTCGCGAATCATTCAAAAACGATATTAATCGCGAACGAAATCTATTTTCTATTCTTTTGAACTGCATTCTTTTTCCCGAATCTATCTATCTACCTATACCTATATATAAAAATCAATTGCATTGCGTTAGTCTCGCAAAAACTCGAGAACAGCTCGACCGATTTGAATGATTCTTTTTTTGTTTGCTTTGTCTTAATACAGGGGTGGTTTAGGAAAAAAGAAAATTCAGAAAAACTCAAAGGCAAAGCCGAAAAATCGAAAAAATCATGGTTTGCATTTTGTATGAGAATGCACTTTTCACAACCAGATGGTGTTGGTGGCGGGCCTGTCGTTTGATAGCTCGATTCGATTATTCATACTCAGTTCGATGATTGGATTACACCGTGCGGTTGTGCTCAAACAGTGAAATCTAATAAATTTAAAATTGTTTTTTCCGTAGAAAAGGTAGTGCATTTTGAGAATAGATTTTTTTAAAGCAAATTTATTTACATTTTATGAACAATCATTTTGATCACCCATTAAGGTAAATTGACTTTGCAGTTTTAGACATAAGCACAAATTCAAACCACGGCACCAGTTCCATGAAATTTGGAATACTTCTACAACTTTCCTAATAGGTGATCGCTGAGAATCAGAGAAATTCAACTTTTCAGGGGTGAAAACGGGCGAAAACTGCAAAATAGAGGTGGACAATAACCAGAAATAATGGTTTATAGGGAAGCGCTCAGCACAAAAAAAAAATGAAAACATTCAAGAGACAACATTAAATAGGATGCAATTACTGGCTACGTCTACCGCATACACTTATATGCCATTACCAGAGGGAGGTGGTGGGAACAAAGGGATTTGCCCATATATGTTTACTGTTTGTTTGATAATAAATGTGCAGAATAATGTTTTACCTTTTGCAAATTTTTAATCCAGCTTATTAAATTTACCCAATATTTTTACTTTGTGGAACACCGTAGCAAAGCACGGATATTGAATATTGATGATAAAGCATATCCGTGTAAAGCCGGATAGATCACCTATACACTAACAATAAGACAGTTCCGTAACTGACAGGCAGACAACGCACGGGCTAAATCGCTGGACTATAGAAAGCTGACATTTTTGCATAGAGGTTCCTTGACAAGCACTAGGGCCGAATTTTTTTAAACTCCACATCTAAAGGGGTAAAATAGGGGATGAAAGTTTGGTTAGAAATCCGCCATATTTTAAGTAAAAAATTCAAAAAAATTGGTATTTGTCCTTTTGTTACAAATAAAGAAATACCTGTATCAGAATTTTTGGAAATTCAACCCCTAAGGAGGTAAACTGGGGGTTGAAAGTTTCTGTTAATATTCCCCATTCTTGAAGTAAGAAAATCATAAAAATTTGGTATGGCTTTTTGATTAGAAAGAAAGTTAAATAAGAACTACCGACTTCTATCCTAATTCAAATCCCCGAAACCACCCTTGACTGCAGAAAACTAAACAACTATTATTTTGGCCCGTCCTACGAACGGTTCTTTGCAATATATGTTGCGTTCGGGAGCAGTTGTAAATTCAAAAAGTACTATGATGTATTATACAATATATTATGATTTTCACAGTCCCGGGTGAAAACGGGTAGACCTGCTAGTCTAAAATAAAATTCTTGAGAATAAAAAATAAAATTCGCGCGAGAATGAAAAAGAACAATTTATTGTGTTTATTATTTTTAAGGATGAATAACACTTTTTTCCATTATTATTTACACATTTACTGCCATACAACGAAATTATGTATTTTTTTACGCTCTTTCATTTCATACATGTAAAAAAGTACTACAAGGGTGGGGACGCTTCTTCCCTCAGAGTAAGGAGTAATCAGGAGAAGCCATTCCGTATAAAAATCGTGTACGTGAATGAAGCACTTTTTCTTGTATAACGAGCTGTCAAATGATCATATGGTCAAGACAGTTTACTTTGTGAACTTGTGATGAAGTTGCTTTTTATCAAATTTTTTTAAAGGAAAGTGAAAGGTTTTGTGAAAAAATGTTAATTGTTATGTATAAAATTATGTAATTCTCAATTTTAAAAATTTTGTTTACATGAATAATTTCTGTATAACGAGCTGTCAAATGGTTGCCATTGGTAGTGCCTGGGCCTGGTGACTACGACATGTGCAACGAGACACATCCACATATAAAGAAATGCTTCACTTTTTCTGGCTCATGCCTTCTCCTGATTACTCCTTACTCTGAGCTTCTTCCCAATGTTCTTTATTTTGAAATTATAATTTTTTTTTTTTTTTTGTTAAATATATTCAAACAATTTTACTCCTGGGCCCTTAACCTATTGTAACAGTTATTTATTTTATTATTTTTGTTGATATTTTAAATATATTTTCGAAGTGAAAAAATATAATATTGTTATATTCATTTGTTTTGTTTTTGCTTTGATTATATTTCTCTATAATCTTTACCTATAAAACAGTAAGAACCGTGCTTGACTGACAGACAACGCACAGACCAAACCGCTGGACCTAAAGAGCTGAAAATCTTACAGTGCATTCCTTTAATGACTTAGATATCCGCTAAAAAAGGATTTTTCATGTTCGGCTGTCGGCGAACATAAGTGCGTGCATGGTGGAATGATATATCTGTGACTTTGGTGTCTGCCTAATGGCTAGGGGTAAAGTGAGCGACAACCGCGCATTTGGCATCATTTGCGTAAGTGACTTGGTGCTGTGTTATATTATATAGCATGTTTTTTTGCAACATGCTTTTGGTGCCTGCACTAATGAGCAGGCAGGGACTAGCACCTGGAGGCTGTTCCTTGCGGCCGCCAGATGACAGTCCCGTCAAGACAGCTGTTGCCAGGAAGCGCCCGGCTCAAGAGCTTCCCCCTGTCGGCAATGGGACGCGCACGAGCTTGACGGCTAGCATGGCGGTAGGTGTGGGGGGGTTGGCCCAAAAGCGTCCGCGCCGACCAGGGCCTTGACCCGCATAACGAAGGGTCTCGTGCTAGATGGGAACGAACCACCGAGGTTCGCGACGGGGGTACCTGGAAAAAATGACGACGACGGGGGAAAACATGGTCGGACCTACCTGCACTGAGGGGGGACGAAGATGTTGATGTCCCCTTGGACTGCCCCTATCCTCCCTCTATTCCCTTCTATGTCCCTAATTGGGAAGGGAATCCTATTGGTGTCAACCCAATGCTGAAACTCAAAATTTATTTAGGCATGCGGGAAGAAAAGGGGGAAGAGAAACTCCTCAATTTCGAAAAATTAACAATTCATCATATATTTTCACTTCCTGACTCAAAATTTAAACCTTTGCATGGCGAGATACTTGTAAATATACCGATCTTCCAAAAAAAACTACCTTTTTACAAAACTACAATTCAGATCAGAAAAAGAAATTTTTCCACATTTCACTATTCAATTCACAACAATCGAACAAAAATTTAAGTTCCCCCTAGTAATCGTTTCGTTTTCTTGTTGAGGTTTTTTTTTCATATGCAGTAATTCGGATCGGATTTTTACTTATGTTTACGGTACCACAAAGAAAAGATGCATCCTTTTTTTTGGTTTCGGTTATTGGGGCGCTACCTCGGTAATTTCTTCGAGGATTTTGCGCTTCGCCTACTAAGCCGACGGTCGGCTCGCCCCCGGGGGCCGAGACGGAACGCGGAACCCGCGGTCTGCCCGGTCGATTACCAGGAATTTACAATATACACTTTAAATTTTCTGCACAAAATAAAGCAATCGATTGCACTTAGAGGGAAAATAAAATAGAAGAACTAAACTATATACATATTGCAATAGAAACAAAAAAAACTAATTTGATATGACTAAGCCATGCAAATAGGAAAAAGAAGGAAAAAAATAATGTAAACAAAGCTAATTAGATTGTAATAAATAGAAGTGATGATAAGAACAACATGCGGACTTGCCGGTCTCCGGTGGTGTCCGGGGTGGTGTTGGGGGGGGGAAGGTGGACGTTCCCTTCTACGCAGTCACTGGGGCACTTAGGCTTGCTTGGCTAATGGGGAAGGTCCCGGGGGGGGGGGGGGGGGGGAATGAGGCGCTCCACCGTCCTTAGTTCCTTTATGTCTAGGGGTGCTTCTCGAAGTCGCAATTACGCAATTATTAATTTGCAAGAACTTTCCACTAATGGGTGAATGAATGACCGAATTCCTCACTACAGAATCTTCCACCTTTTTAACACTTTGTTCTGACCACTTATTATATTCAAAGGGTTTCGATCGTTTGCATCGAAAATGCGATCCCAAATAATTGTCTGATGACACTGAATATTATTATTAAATTTCTTTTTCTTTTTTTTCTTTTCTTTTGTCTTTTAGATAACGAACATCCACTTTTTGTTTTCCCGCAAATTTTTTTCTTCCGAGACAATCGACAAATCACCACCGACTGACTTTCCCCAGCCTCGCCGGTGCCGGTCTTCCGCCATCCGTCGCCTAGAACATTCCCGCCGCGGAATCTCGGTCCCGGTGCGCCGCAGATCACGCGATCCTCCTCCAATCGGAGTTGAGAGATGATCTCCGTCGAACCGGGATCGACCCCCCTCGTGACGATCGCCCCGCGGTGGCCATGCCTGCTTGGGAAGGTTCCAGAAGGCGGATGCACGTTGCGCATAGGTTAAGTTCCGCCTCTAGTACCTTTTTTTTTTGTCAGCCAAACTCCCCGCCGTGATAGCAGCGAAGTCATCGTTGGGTCGAATATTTGGTCAGCTGTGAGGTGATTTTTCCCTTCCGAAATTCGGATATTTCCTCACAGCTGAGCCGACCACAACAACATCAGCTCGCCGGGAAGCCTGCGCCTCCGGGGAGTTGAAGAAAGGTCGGCGGCATTGAGTCCGGTGCCCAACATGTGGATCGACCCACGCCCGAGCTCTCATGCTCAGATTGAGCTGACCGGGCCTTGCCTCACTTTTTTTACTATGGACGTTCAGAGAAACTTACGATAAGGGTATACATAGGTGTTTATTACTTACTGTAATTCCATTTACAAAAAAAAAATATAATAATGAGGAAAAATAAGAATAGAAAAAAAAGGACAAAATTCAGATGGGCTGTTATGCCCGTTGTAGGGCCTCTAGGGCCTTGTCGGCGGCCAGCTCCCTTGCCGTTTGGGGATTGGGGTGGGTGGCCACCGCCGAGAGCTTGCCGGCGGTCACTCCCCAGCGCTGTCCATTACTCCATATTCCAACATGTCGAAAGGTAGGAGGTGTCATCCCCATCTCCTTCAATAAGTCCCGCAGCAGTGCGGAGGGGGTCCCCTTGTCGGCCTCGGTGCGGTGATCGCGCTTGCCGCGCGGTCCGGGAACGGCAAGGGGTCCCACGCTGGCGGTGGGCCTTCGCTGGGCGACCGGTAGCCTGCGTCTTCGGGGCGGGTTGCGTCGTGTGGCCTCCGCCGGGAACCGATACTCGGTGTTTTTCATGGCAGCTAGGGCTGCTTCACGGTTGGCCGTCTTGATGGTGGGCCCCCTGCCATGATAAGTCTCCGTCCCCAGGGTTAGCGTAACTTCAAATTTGGGCTGGTTCCGCGGCCCGAGCTCGTTCTCAACCCTGTATCTCGCTGGGATGTTGAGTGCCTGGGCCAGCTCCTGAATGCGGCCTCGGGGGTCCTGTCCCGGCCTCAAGTAGTATACTTCCATTACTAAAAGTGAGAAAGATTTCAGGTGTTAGGGATGGATTATGTCTTTCTTTTGGCTCTTAATATTTGTTCGGTCTAATTACTCTAGGCATGCTTTCTACTAATTAACTGTTATTTGGTGGTGCTAGTGGAAGAAAGTAGAAGAATAGTGTACAGAGATAGAAGCGTCTACGAAGGAAGTTAGTATTCATTCTACGCCCGAATGTCCTTGGCGTGGAAAGTGCCGAGACGGTTGCCCTGCAGATCCTCCAACTCATACAATGCGTTTCCTTTGCGGGCTCGCACGCGACATTTCAAAAACTTACGGAAGAACTTCGCGCTTTGTTGTCTGTCCGCGTTGCTCAATTGGAAGTTCCGCCGGTAAACTTCTTGTCCGGGAGTAAAACTGATCTCTTTAGTTCGGCGATTATAAATTTTTGCTCCCTTGGTGTGAGCGCGTTCGAGATTCTGTCGCGCCTGGTGCCTCATCAGTCTCAGAAGTTCCGGTTGTTCGACTTCAACGTCTTCATTCAGACAATTTAACTTCCGTAAGAGTTGATATGTGTTGCCGTGTGTGACCATATGTTGTCCAAATAGCAGTTTGTATGGAGCAAAGCCGGTCGCCTGATGTACACTGCTTCTCAAGGCGCCGGTGACGAGGCTCAGGTGTACATCCCACTTATCGTGTTCGGCTTTGATGTACGCTCTGAGGGCCGCGAGGATCGAACGGTTGACTCGTTCGGAGGGGTTCTCCTGTGGTGAGTACAACCCGGTCCTCAAGTGTTTTACTCCATAGCGCTCCAGTAGTTTCTTGAATTGGGCTGCCTTGAACTGGGTCCCGTTGTCAGTGACAATCGTCTCGGCAGTCCCCATCAGGTGAAATATGTCTTCCTCCACATATCTGCAGATGTTGGCGGTCGTCGCTCGTCGCAGCGGTTTCGTAAGGACAAATTTCGTTAAATGGTCCAGCGCAACCAGAACGTAGGCGTGTCCTCGGGTGGATCGGGGATATGGTCCTAGAAGGTCCACGCAAACACGTTGCCATGGTCGACTGGTGTCGGCTTGTTCTCCCATTGGTGGTCTCAAAATGGTGTTCGGAGCTTTGCACTCTTTACAGATATCACAATCCAGGACGTACCGTCGAATGTCAGCAGTCATCCCAGGCCAGTAGAAATATCGTTTAGTCCGTGATATCGTCTTCGCAATTCCACCGTGAGCTGCGTTAGGTGGATCGTGTGCGCGAGTTATGGTGTCTTGGATCAATTCTTCCGGGATCCATAGCTTCCAAGCGTCATCGTCCACCATCGGGTCACCGGTTCGGGGCTTCGTTCTGTGGTACACATATCCGTCAACAACCATCAGATCGGGCAATCGGTCTTCGTGTATTTCGATGTTTTGTATCAATTGGAGATACGATTCCGATTCGAAAGCAGGGGAGCTGAGATCGATCTCAGGAAGAACTTCCTCTGTCTCCGTGATGGCGTTGCATTCTATCCTGGATAGTGCCTCAGGAACGACGTTAAGACTTCCTTTCCGATGCTCGATGGTGAAGTCAAAACGCTGGAGCCGCAAACTCCATCTCGCTAGTCGTCCACTCAATTCTTTTTGTGACATCAACCATTTCAGGCTCGCATGATCGGTGATGATCTTAAACGGTAGTAACTCTACATAAGGCCGGAACTTTTCCACGCTGATGATGGCTGCTAGACATTCAAGTTCCGTCACTGAATAATTCCGTTGTGCCGAGTTTAGTTTCTGAGAAACGTACGCAATTGGCCTCTCGTTTCCTTCGTCGTCCAGCTGTAAAAGAACTCCCCCTACTCCCTGGATACTTGCATCGCACTGGATGATGAAAGGCCTGGAGAAGTCGGGGCTAACCAAAACTGGAGCAGAGGTCATCGTAGTTTTCAATTTTTCAAACGATTTCTGAGCTTCCTCGGTCCACGTGAATTGTGTTGATTTCTTTAAGGTGTCCGAGATTGGTCCAGAAAGGTCGGCGAAGTTAGGAATAAATCTTCGATACCATCCTGCCATACCTAAAAATCGTCGCACCTGGCGGACGGTCTTCGGCGGAGGATACTCTACAATTGCCTGCACCTTGCTTGGATCAACCCGGACTCCATCTTCTCCAATAATGAAACCCAAGTACTTCGTTTCTTTCAAACAAAATTTACTCTTTTCCACGTTGATGGTGAGACCCGCTTTCTCCAAACAGTTCGCCACCCGTGCTAGAAGTTCCAAATGAGAATCAAAGTCCTGTGACAGAATTAATAAGTCGTCGAGATATACCAGTACCTGTTCTCGTAAATCATAAGGTATCACTTTATCCATCAATCGACACATGGTCTGCGGTGCGTTGCACAACCCGAATGGCATAACTGTGTAGTGATACAGAGGACGTCCAGGTACGGTGAACGCTGTTTTATCTCTCGACTCAGGATCGAGAGGTATCTGCCAAAATGCGTCTTTCAGGTCTAAACTGGTAATAAATTTCGCCGAGGGGAGTCTACTTAGCATGCCGTCGATCTGCGGTAAGGGGTAGGCATCCTTCTTCGTCACCGCATTAACTTTTCGAGCGTCGAAGCATAAGCGTACTTTCCCTGGCTTTCGCACAAGTACAACAGGTGAACTCCAGGGGCTTTCGCTCTCCTCGATCACACCTAAGGACAACATTCGATCCAATTCGGCGTCCATTAGTTTTTGCACAGCTGGTGAAATGGGATAGAATCTTTGCTTGATCGGTTTTGCATCTCCGACGTCAATTTGATGTTGGAGTACATTTGTCTTTCCCAGTCCTCGTACTGAAAATGATGGGAACAATGCCTTTGTACGTGCTAATCTTTGTTGATTCCGTAGGCTCAACACATGTTCGTTGTTGTCAGCTTTCTCGGGTGGTGATGTTACGTCCAATGCCGAGTTAAAGCCGAGTACGTCGGGAGCCAGGCCGAAAGTCCTCCAGAAATCGATTCCCAGATACAACTCCTGTGTGAGACTCGGGACTATGAAGAGTTTAATTGGCTTGGTCTCTCCCCTGAATGTGATGTTAACGTGAGCATGACCGAGGACTTCCGGTCGGGCTCCATTAGCAACTTCGATGACGGATCGATATTGTGGCCAAGGAATATTAGCTTGTTGAAGACGGTCCTTTGCTCCTTTTCCCAAAATGCTTATTGATGCCCCGCTGTCCAACAGTCCAACCAGTTTTTGACCGAAGATACTTACTTCGGCATAAGGGCGTATGTCGGTGGGAACTTTGGTGAAAGCCGTAGCTAATATTCGTCGGTTCCTTTTAACTCGTTTCCAGAATCTTCCGGAGTCGCAATGTCGAACGTCGTGGCTTATAGGGACGGATGTTGTTTCCCATTTGACCAGGTATCGTTGGAACATGAATTTCCTCCGCAAAGATTCTTTCCCTCGCTGCGTTATATTCTCGAAGCCGTTGGTGATAAGGCTTTAAAGGAAAACGTCGAGGTTCGCTGAAATTAGAATTATTGATGGGATTTGTACGTTCTCATTGTGCTGGACGTTGCAGGATTGAGATGTTGTGATCGTCCAGTACAGGTAAAGTCGTATTTGATATTTTATTTTGGTCTTGCAGGTGTATGTTTAAGTCCGATGAGGAATTTTCCGGGGTCATCGGAACATCGTCCGAAGAACTTAGCGTGGCTGGGTCCTGTGTCGGGGGCTGGTGTTGTTGCTCCCGACTCGCTGTTGGTTTTTTTGAGTGCAATTGGGACATCGCGGTTTGATGACTCCTTTATGGCCGCAGCTGTAGCAAAAATATCCTTGGGGCTCATGCGGGCAGTCTTGGTAACCGTGTCCAATAGCATCACAATTCCAGCATTTCCAATTCGAAGTATCCCTAATGGGATTGATAGCATTTAGTTCCTCGGTCGGTTCCGGTGGTGTCGCTTCGTCTTCCTCGAACGCCGGTTCCTCATCGTATGTCGTCGGGTACATTGCCTCTTCGATCCGATACGAACGTTGATGCGACGGCAGCGGTCCGGGTCGAGTCCTTGTACGAGTGACCATAACCTGGGTCACTAAACTCCTCAGCTGAGCGATGGTGAAAGTTTGCTGTAAACAAATCTGTTCCTGTATGTAAGGTAGTAGATTCGCTCGAACTGTATCCACAAATTCAAGCTCTCCCATAGGAACTTGCAGTTGGTTGCAGAATTTCAGCATATCCTGATGGAAGGATGCAAAGGATTCGCCGGGTCGCTGTCGTCGTGCATACATCATTCGCCGGATGTCTACGTCCCGCATGTGTTCACCCCAATCGGAACGTAAAGCGTACTTGATTGAGTCCCAATTGGGTGTCGGATTACTCCTTAAGTAAGTCCAATACCAATCAGTGAGCGGCCCACTCAACAGCTGGTGCATCCCTCCGACGAGTGTGGCAAAATCTCCCGATAAGGTGTTCCGGGTAAGAGTTTCCGCTCGGAAGATAAATTCCTCGACGCTCAATTTACTGTTGTTCCCATCGTATTGTAATCTCCAATTCCTAATGGGACTGGTCGATCGTCGTGGTTGTGGTTGAGGTCTGTAGGGTTGCTGTTGGGGTTCCTGCTGTCGAGTAGGGGCTCGAACTGTTTCGTGGTAGGGTGGGGGTGCATCGTTAGCTGCCCAAGCGAGTTGGTCCGGCGAGCGATTGCTTACAGTGCTGGGAATGGAACGGGGAGCTGCAGGCCAGTTCCGTCGCTCCTGTGTCATGTCCGGTAATCGAGAGGCCAGCTGAGGTTGACGGGATCTCTGTGGTGGTGGAGGGCTTCGACTGCGTCGGATTTCTTCCCTCACCATTGCTGTAATCTGTCTCTGTAGCATCTCCATCTGTGTATCGATGTCCGAATGCATTGTCCTATTTGATCGCGGTCTATCAGCTGGTCTCCCAGTTCCATTGTCTTCCCCTCTTCTCGGAAGTTCCAAATTTGTGTTACGGCCGGTACGCGGATGAAATTCCGGAATGTCTCCATTCCCTTGTCGTTGTTCGTCCGGTTCCGTCCACAGGTGTTAAATGTAATGCCGAATTAAAGGGAATTGGTAAATGAAACCGCTCAAAATTCTTAATAAAATAAAATGTTTATTCTTTGCGAACTGATCACCACTGGGACTGGCTTAGAAGTGAAAGAGTTAAATTAAAGCAAACTGAGAGCTACTGTACATCTATTGATTAACTGTTAAGCAAAAATTACAATATCACAATGCAAGCAGTATATAAGCAGTACAAAGCAAAGTAAATAAGTGAAATTAACTGGATTCTATTTCATGCAGTGGCGTTACAATTATTTTTAAACTTTTATAAATTTAGTTTTTCAGTAAATTATTAGTGTAGTCTTAAACATTCCGCCCGCCTCGTGGGCACCACGAAAGTGAGGATAAGTAATCCGCCCGCCTTGAAGGATGATGGTAGCTCAAGCCGCCCGCCATAAGAGATTGCCGCAGGTTTCACAGAGTATCTAAATATGTAATAGAACATAAATGCAAGTAATGAGTAATCGGAATATGCATTGTATTAGTTTGTTGTGATTTCTAGTTAGTTGATCTCGCATAAACTGTATTAAGAGTTTAATTTGCATTGTTTTCGGTGGTGTCAACTGGGAGGACACATAACTTTGTTACAGGTCTTTTATAAGTTCCATCTTTGCATCGCACCGTGACGACGCGAACATTGCCATCGGCTCCATGATGCAGAGCTTCTATTCTACCAAGAAGCCACCGCTGTGGGGGTAGGTTATCCTCTTTAATCAGTACCAAATCGTTGAGCTGTATGGGATCCGATGGATGTTGCCATTTGTATCGTAACTGAAGAGTGTATAAGTATTCCTTGTACCAGCGATTCCAGATAGTTTGGTACATATGTTGAACCATCTGCCAGCGACTTAAGCGATTCACTGAAAGATCTAACAGGCTAGGTTCCGGTATTGCCAAGAGGCTTTCACCCACTAAAAAGTGTCCGGGCGTTAAGGCGTTGTTATCCGTCGGGTCATCTGATAGCGCTGATAACGGACGTGAGTTTAGGCACGCCTCGATTTGTGCCAGTAGTGTTAGCATTTCTTCTATGGAGGGTACATAGGAGCGAAGAACTCGTTTCAGGTGATATTTCATGCTTTTAATTCCCGCCTCCCAAAGTCCTCCAAAGTGTGGTGAGTACGGGGGAATAAAGTGCCATTCCGTTCCTTCTTTAAGAGTCATTTGAGGGAAGTTAGTTTCCTTCAGCATTTCCCGCAGGTAGTCCGAGAGCTGTTTATCAGCAGCTACGAACGTACGACCATTGTCGCTGTAGATGCGAGCCACTCGTCCACGTCGGCTAACAAATCTGCGAAAGGCAGCAATGAATGCATCGGCAGTAAGATCCATGACTAGTTCTAAGTGACTGCAACGAGTTACAAAGCATACAAAGAAGGCTACATAGGTTTTTAGTTGAGTGCGGTTGCGGCCTTTTATTAACTTGACTGCAAATGGGCCTGCAAAGTCAACACCGCAGTGCAAGAAGGGTTTCGCAGGACGAACACGGTCGATTGGGAGATCCCCCATAATTGGATTGCGAGAGGCTCCTTTAATCCGACAGCAGATTACACATTTTCGCAAAAATAATTTAACTTTGTTCCTCCCATTTATGATCCAATATTTGCTGCGTATATGCTGCAAAGTTGCCTGGGTACCTCCATGAAGTGTCTTAGAATGCGAGTATGCAATTACTAGAGTAGTAAACCGGCTTTCCCCCGGTAAAATCAGGGGGTGTTTCTCATCTTCTGATAGGAACGCATATTTCAGCCTTCCACCTACACGGAGTAGTGATTTTCCGTCGAGCATCGGCTTAAGTGTTCGAAGTTTGCTGTTAGATGCTAGACTAGTTCCTGTAGTATTTGAGAGTGCCTTTATTTCTGCCGCAAAGGCTTTGTGTTGTACAAGGTGAATTAGCACTTCCGTTGCCTTTTGGATTTCTGCAACAGATAATGGTCCAGAGTATTCAGAATCAGTGCGGAATTTGGAGAATGAATAAAAGCGTAGACAGTAAGCAGTTACTCGAAATAATCGCATCAGGTCCGAAAAACGTTCCGTTAACCATGTTATAAAGTCTTGGCCTTTTGATATAGTGGAAACAGCCGCTATTGTTACACAGTGCGTAGGGCGCGCTTCCTGAAGGGCTTCCTTGTCGGATTCGAGCTTCGTTTCAGGCCAGAGTACAGAGGGTAGTTTGAGCCATGAAGGTCCTTCCCACCATAGCTGAAATGTTGGTAATTCTGCAGCAGGGATACCACGAGTGATGCAATCAGCGGGGTTGTCAGTTGAGGATATATGATGCCATACTGCATTCGGAAGTTTTTCATGAATTAATGCTACTCGATTGGCTACGTAAACCTTCCACTTGGAAGAATGCGCTCGTAACCATGCTCGCACAACGGTTGAATCTGACCAAGTGTGTACTGGTATATCTGATAAGTTTAGATTTTCCTGTAAATAAGGAAGCAACTCCGCCAATAGTGCAGCCCCGCATAATTCTAGCTTGGGTAGAGATACGACGCGCAAAGGACTCACACGTGTTTTGGAGGCCAGCATGGTAACGTCGATGTTATTCGTGTCGTGAGTCACTCGAAGATAAACTGCAGCTCCATAGGCCCTCTGGGAGGCATCGCAGAAGCCGTGCAGTTCGAGCTTTTGAGCAGGATTCCTTGTTCCTATCCAACGGGGAATACGGATTTTGTTGAGCTCTTGAAGTTGTTTCTTATAGTTGAGCCATTCATTGCTCAGCTCTGAAGATAGGTTTACGTCCCAGTCAAGGTGGTTGCTCCACAGAGTTTGCATGAATATTTTTGCACTTATAGTAACCGGGCTTAGCCATCCACAAGGGTCGTAAATGTGGCTAATGTCGCTTAAGACTGTTCGTTTAGTATAAGTCGGGTTGTTAGACAGTTGAACATTAATGCTGAAGGTATCCAAGTCAGGATTCCACCCAACTCCCAGTGTTTTGATCTGCGAATCACTTACAACTTTCAAAGACGATGTCAGCTCCCGATCTTCTAAGGGTACTCCATCTAGCAGTTTCGATGAATTTGAGAGCCATTTCCTCAATTTGAAACCTCCTTGGAGAAGAAGAGTGTCCAGTTCTTTTCGGAGATCCTTAGCGTCCTTGAGGTTGAATGCCCCAAATAGGGCGTCGTCCACATAAAAGTTTTCTAACAGAATTTTTGAGGCTCTTGGGAACTGCGATTTGGAATCATTTGCAAGTTGCTGCAGAGTCTTGCATGCCAGGTAGGGTGCTGAGGCGGTTCCGTAAGTGACTGTGAGAAGTCTGTATGAAAGTATTGGATGCTGAGGTGATTGTCGCCACAGAATCCGTTGAAAATCGGTATCAGATTTGTCAACTAGGATTTGTCTAAACATTTTAGCAATGTCTGCAGTGTACACATAAGGGAAAAACCGCCATTTTGTCAATACAACTGTCACGTCGTTCTGCAACTTGGGACCCCTATGTAGTATGTCGTTGAGCGCGTAACCATTTGAGGATGTCTGAGATGCATTAAAAACCACTCGTAGCTTAGTAGTGCTACTAGTGGGTTTAAACACTGCGTGATGCGGCATGTAGTAACAGCATGTAGGATCTTCAATATCATTTTTGACTACCTCCATATGCCCCATAGATTGATATTCCCTGATGAAATCTGAATAGGCCGCCAGCAAGGCAGGATCTTTGTTAAACCGTCTCTCCATTCGAAGAAGAGCAGCCATTGCAGCCTCTCGTGAACTACCTAAAGGGGGGTGATTTGATTTAAATGGCAATTTAACAACATATCTCCCTTCGCTATTGCGATAGTATGTGTTTGAGAAAATTGCTTCACATTCCGCTTCCTCTGGTGTTAGGACAGAAGCTTTTGGAGGCTCCTCTGTTTCCCAAAACTTTCTGAGGAAAGAAGTAAGTTCTGCTGTTGTAGTGTGTAAACTTAACGTAGTTTTCTGCTCCATCACAGCCTTTTCAGTTGGGCCAGATAAGATCCATCCTAGCGTTGTATTCTGAGCCACTGGAGTTCCAGTAGGCCCAGTTCGAATTCCAGATTTGAGGATCTGGCTATACACATCTGCGCCTAATATAAGGTCTATAGTTGAGGGTTTATCGAAATTTGGATCTGCAAGCGTGAGTCCCGTAATGTGCAGCCAATCTTTCCTTTGCACTTGTCTGGAAGGAATAAGATGTGTAAGAGCAGGGAGTACAAGAGACTGGACGTTGTAAGTAGCAGATGAGTCGAAGCACGAGAATATATCGAATGTTGTTACAGAGTGAGCTGTTCCCGCCTTACATTGACCTACTCCCAATACAGTTATGTTTACTAGTTGTTTTCGCAGACGTAAGATATTGGCCAGTTTCTCGGTAATAAAGGACGATTCAGACCCTTGATCTAACAGAGCACGAGCTCGAAATAGGCGGCCATCAGCAGAACGAACAAGAATTAAAGCAGTTGCAAGAAGAATCGGAGAATGCCCGTATTTGTTATTCGACAGATGCGCTATTGTAGTGGTAACTGGATCAGATATGTTGTTTTCCGGTGCCGGAAATGATTCAGTAGGCGGGTGACAGGATGCGGAAGGTGCATCAGCGTTGATAGTTGTCCTATGCAACATTGTATGATGTTGTAGGTTGCAGTGCCTACAGCGATTAGCAGAGGTGCATCGTTCAACCGTGTGGTTTACTCTTAGGCAATTGGTGCATAACTTTTTGTACTTCACAAATGCGGAACGCTCATCGATAGATTTTGCTCGGAACCTTGGGCAGAAAAGAATGAAATGACTTTTCTTGCAGCAGCTGCAAGTAGAGGAGGAGGCAGCATGATGGGTGCGGGTGTATGATTTTGGTTGCCGTTTAACGACTTGTAATGTATTACTTTTAGAATTATTTAAGGACGAACTAGTTTCGCTGAGAGAACTTAATGCTTGTAATCGCGTTTCCAGGAATGTTTGCAGCGAAGTGAATGTTGGAACTTCTTTGGATGTGGTGAGCGAGGTCTCCCAATCCTTGCGCGTTGAACCGTCTAGTTTATTAGCAAGAAAGTAGACCAGCCAGTCATCCCACTCTTTCACTGGTCTTGATAAATTCTCCAACGCTCGCACTGCTTGAATAAACCGATCTAGGACTCGTCTAAGCTCACTATGAGATTCAGATGTCATAATGGGCAGCGTGATAATTTCGTTTATGTTTGAGTTTACGAGGACTCTTGTATTTTCATATCTAGCTAATATTATGGTCCAGGCAGATTGGTAATTTGAATTAGTTATAGCAAAGTGTTGCAAAAGTGCGGCGGCCTCACCAGTGAGGCTGGATTTCAAGTAGTGCATTTTTTGAACCTCAGAAAGCGACTGATTATTATGAATGAGTGATAAATAGGTATCGTGAAATGATGGCCAGTCAATATAACTACCACCAAAGCTGGGTAAATTAATTTTAGGTAGCTTAATTGTCTGCGAAGAGGACCCATTGTTAGCCGCGGAGGGAAGCATAAGTACATCGTTTGCACTTGTGTTCTGTTGTGGCCCTTGCAGAGCTGAAATTTCCTCCTGAAGCCAGGTAGTAGCTTCCACATAATTGCATTCTACATCGGAGAAAACTTCTTCGGTATTGAATTTATCCTGTTCAAGCGTCTCCTTATTGGCAGTTTCCAGCAGTTCCTCAAAGGCGTCCGTAAATTTCTCCCAATAACTCTCAAGGAGTTCTAGTCGCGTGTTCAAAAATGCTACATTTCTTTTCTCCTTCCCAGTTTTACTCGCGTTTCTAATAAAATTAGCAATTCTTTCTGAGAGCCAATTTACTTTAGATTTAAGTTTTTCCATGTTCACGATCAAGTAATTACAATTTGGCAGAAACGAGCACAAACGTATCAAGTCTAAAATTCTCGAGAAATTTGTAAAGTTCGTAAATCACAAAATTTATCAAACCCGACACTCACATTAAAACGCGACACAATTTTATTCAATTGTTTTCGTTTTTGATTTCAGCTGTTAACGGTAAAAATTTAGTTAAGAATTAAAGCACTAAATGTGTCCGTAAAGAGTGCACTTGCTGCTAACCATTATGCTACAAAAGTGAAATACATTTTAAATTAAGGTTTATGCACTTAATAAATTTCCTTTTATGAAAGTTCCGCTTAATAATGAAATTGGAGATAGGTACAATTAAGTTATTTCGCAAAGAGTTAGTCTTTTGGTTAATTTTGTCACGCATTTGTATAATGTATATTGTATGTGTTTTATGCTGATAAATTTACGGTTTTATGAACCTTAGTATTTTGAGTAGTTGAGCAAAATTGTGTTAATATAAAATTGGAATGGACTCACAGGAATCCCAATAGCAGATGAAAGTAAATTAGAATTTTGCTCCTTTGTCCAGCCCAGATGAGGTGTAACTGCAGTGCAGGCGAATGCAGTATAGACACGTGATGTCGTGATGATGTTGGCACAGACCCGTTGAGATTCAACAGCCAACAATGCGTGTAGCATATAGCATTTATGATGCAGGATGATGTTGTTGTTGAAGCCTTCTAGTGATAGATATTCCTATTTGTATGCTACTGCTCAGGCGTGAGTAGCATGAACACGTGCTGAAGTATGTTGGCGCAGACCAGAGTTCTAGGCACGTTGTTTACACAAATAGTCACCGATCGCACAGAACTACAAATTCCATTAAGCAATTTTAAGTCTTGAAGATGAGTTTTACGCGAATTTCAATTTCCCGATATACGACACACACTTTACAAAACTGTAGACGTATACTGTTATTCGTCGTATGTTGCCGAACTGTTAATTCGCGATTAAACGCTGTAATTGAATTAATTCGCGACTGAACAGAGAGATCCGGCTCGAAGGACCAAATTTTTATGTTAAATGTAATGCCGAATTAAAGGGAATTGGTAAATGAAACCGCTCAAAATTCTTAATAAAATAAAATGTTTATTCTTTGCGAACTGATCACCACTGGGACTGGCTTAGAAGTGAAAGAGTTAAATTAAAGCAAACTGAGAGCTACTGTACATCTATTGATTAACTGTTAAGCAAAAATTACAATATCACAATGCAAGCAGTATATAAGCAGTACAAAGCAAAGTAAATAAGTGAAATTAACTGGATTCTATTTCATGCAGTGGCGTTACAATTATTTTTAAACTTTTATAAATTTAGTTTTTCAGTAAATTATTAGTGTAGTCTTAAACAACAGGGGATGATCTACATGGATCTCCGGGGGGATAGGGGTGTTGTTTCGGATCTGTCCCGGTGGAGTGCGGGGTAGCGCGAACGACGACGTCATAGCTGCTGCAGCTTCCCGGTCCTGTTGGCGTGTCACCACTCCAACCCTTGGAACAGCTCCTGTGTTTTCCGTCATTGTGAAAATAAAATCGAAAAAAATTGCCAAAAAAAGTCTAATTTGTAACGCAGAGGTACTCCCCCTTATTCGGGATATCTTATAAACCAAAAAAAAATCCTGAAAAAAAACTTCTCGGTCCTCCTTGGACCACTAAAAATAATATTTTCAAAAAAAAAATCAAAAGAAAACCAACACGAATCTTTTGGCTCGTGTAATATATATATAACTAGCAGGTCTACCCGTTTTCACCCGGGACGATGAAAATCATAATATAATGTACATCATAGTACTTTTTGAATTTACAACTGCTCCCAAACGCGACATATTTTACATAGAGCCGTTTCCCGTAGGACGGTCAAAATAATAGTTGTTTAGTTTTCTTCGGTCAAGGGTGGTTTTGGGGAGTTGAATTAGGATAAAAGTCGGTAGTTCTTATTTAACTTTGTTTCGATCCAAAAAGCAATACCAGTTTTTATGATTTTCTTACTTCAAAAATGGGGAATATTCATAGAAACTTTCAACCTGCAGTTTACCCTCTTCAGGGTTGAATTTCAAAAAATTGTGATACAGGTATTTCTTTATTTCTAACAAAAGGACAAATACCAATTTTTTTGAATTGTTTACATCAAATATGGCGGATTTCTAACCAAACTTTCATTCCCTATTTTACCCCTTTAGGTGTGGAATTTCAAAAAATTCAGCCTTAGTGCTTGTTAGGCCTTAGTGTTGCAAAAATTTCAGCTTTTTAGGTCCAGCGATTTAGTCCGTGCGTTGTCTGTCAGTCAGTTATGGAAATTGTTAGTGTAGCTATAGTTGATCTACCCGACTTTACACGGGAATGCTTTATCATCACTATTCAATATCCGTGCTTTGCTACGGTGTTCCACAAAGTAAAAATATTGGGTATATTTAATAAGGTGGATTAAAAATTTGCAAAACGTAAAACATTATTCTGCACATTTATTGTCAATCAAACCGTCATTTACAATATACATATATGGACAAAAACCCTTTGTTCCCACCACGTCCCTCGGGTAATGGCATATAGGCTTATGAGGTAGACGTAGCCAGTCATTTGATCTTATTTAACGTTGTCTCTTGAATGTTTTCATTTTTTTTGTGCAGAATGCTTCCATATAAACCATCATTTCGGGTTATTGTCCACCTCTATTTTGCAGTTTTAGCCCGTTTTCACCCCTTAAAAGTTGAATTTCTCTGATTCTCTGCAATCAGCTATTAGGAAAGTTGTAGAAATATTCCAAATTTCATGGAAATCGGTGCTGTGGTTCAAATTCGTGCTTATGTCTAAGACTGCAAAGTCAATTTACATTAATGGAATGGGTGATGAAAATGATTGTTCGCAAAATGTAATTAAATTCGCTTTAAAAAAATCTATTCTCAAAAGGTACTACCTTTTTTTACGAAAAAAAAAAAAAACAATTTTAAATTTATTAGATTTCACTGTTTGGGCACAACCGTACACTGTGAAAAATCGAATCATTGAATTGAGTGTGAATAATCGAATCATCGAATCGAATCGAGCTGTCAAACGACAGGTCCGCCACTAACACCATCTGGTTGTGAAAAGTGCATTCTCATACAAAATGCAAACCACGATTTTTTCGATTTTCCGGCTTTCCCTTTGAGTTTTTCTAAATTTTCTTTTTTCCTAAACCACCCCTATATTGAGACAAAGCAAACTAAAAAAGAATCATTCAAATCGGTCGAGCCGTTCTCGAGTTTTTGCGAGACTAACGTAATGCAATTGATTTTTATATATATAGATTAGAAAACGAATAAAACGAGCACGAATCTTCTTGTTCGTGTAATTTATATTTATTTGTGTTGTTTATTTTAGTTTTAATTTTATTTTATTTTATTTTCTTTTCTAGGTCCATAAAAATTGATCGAGCCAGAAAAGGATTGTAGGATAGTAGAACAAAATCAAACCAAAATCTACTTAACGACCTAGAAATAAACGTAAATAATAACTAACTTCAAAGTGAATTATCAACTGCCTAAATAAAGTTCTGCCAAATAACAATTGAAAATTAAAGAAAATATCGTCGCTTTAAACAAAACCAAAGGAATTTCTCAATGAAATTCAAAAACTCAGAGAAATCAAGAGTTCTGCCACTTGAACTAATTAAACCCAAAGGAAATTCTCGACGAAATTAAAAAAAAAATCAAAGTCAAAATTTTCATACAAAGGAGTTCTCTCTCCCTCCTTCCGCATGCAGAGGGTTGACACCTATGAGCCCGCAAGTGTTCAAAAGAAAAATCTCAACGCAAAGTCAATTAAAAGACCTGCGGCCCAAAACAAAATTAATTTCCTCTGTGCTGTCCGATCATGTTTCCTCCCTGGAAAAGGAAAAGTGGGGGGAGGGGACATCTCAAGCTTTGCATGTCTTCCGTTATGGTTCCGACAGTAATGCTCACTCCTTGGTCAGGTAGCTAGCTCCATAGCCAACTCCTGCGTTACCAACTAGGGGAGAATACCGTGTCACCACTCCTTCGTCCATGCTCCGCCTAGAAAAGACCCTCCTCAATGGACAATGTTCCAGCTCGGACCTCTCAACAACTTGGGACAGCTTCAGCTAGCACCATTGCCAACAGGCTGCATGGTCCCGTACTTATTTAAAATGAGTAACCAAAAAGTAAACAAAAGTTTTGAGTAGGTCCAAGGTGAGACACCGGCCACTGAGGCCTCGATAGGAAATGAAAAGGATTAGATAATTGGAGCAAAAAGCTCAAAAGGAAAGGATAGAAAGCGATTGCATTCACCCAGAGCAATCATGAGTCGACTTGATGAAAACGTAAACAAAAAAAAATGTAATTAGAATTCAATTTGCTTTGCAACCGATGCAAACGCAAATGTAAACAATCGAAAAAGAATCAAAAATCGAATTAGAAAAACTCAAGGATCATCAGATCAAACGCGAAAATACTTGGATGCCGACTCACACGCATGCTCTGCGCGAACGCAAACACTTTTGGCCCCACGTTGGGCGCCACTTTATTGTTATGATGTAGCATGCATATTTGCAACATGCTTTTGGTGCCTGCACTAATGAGCAGGCAGGGACTAGCACCTGGAGGCTGTTCCTTGCGGCCGCCAGATGACAGTCCCGTCAAGACAGCTGTTGCCAGGAAGCGCCCGGCTAAAGAGCTTCCCCCTGTCGGCAATGGGACGCGCACGAGCTTGACGGCTAGCATGGCGGTAGGTGTGGGGGGGTTGGCCCAAAAGCGTCCGCGCCGACCAGGGCCTTGACCCGCATAACGAAGGGTCTCGTGCTAGATGGGAACGAACCACCGAGGTTCGCGACGGGGGTACCTGGAAAAAATGACGACGACGGGGGAAAACATGGTCGGACCTACCTGCACTGAGGGGGGACGAAGATGTTGATGTCCCCTTGGACTGCCCCTATCCTCCCTCTATTCCCTTCCATGTCCCTAATTGGGAAGGGAATCCTATTGGTGTCAACCCAATGCTGAAACTCAAAATTTATTTAGGCATGCGGGAAGAAAAGGGGGAAGAGAAACTCCTCAATTTCGAAAAATTAACAATTCATCATATATTTTCACTTCCTGACTCAAAATTTAAACCTTTGCATGGCGAGATACTTGTAAATATACCGATCTTCCAAAAAAAACTACCTTTTTACAAAACTACAATTCAGATCAGAAAAAGAAATTTTTCCACATTTCACTATTCAATTCACAACAATCGAACAAAAATTTAAGTTCCCCCTAGTAATCGTTTCGTTTTCTTGTTGAGGTTTTTTTTTCATATGCAGTAATTCGGATCGGATTTTTACTTATGTTTACGGTACCACAAAGAAAAGATGCATCCTTTTTTTTGGTTTCGGTTATTGGGGCGCTACCTCGGTAATTTCTTCGAGGATTTTGCGCTTCGCCTACTAAGCCGACGGTCGGCTCGCCCCCGGGGGCCGAGACGGAACGCGGAACCCGCGGTCTGCCCGGTCGATTACCAGGAATTTACAATATACACTTTAAATTTTCTGCACAAAATAAAGCAATCGATTGCACTTAGAGGGAAAATAAAATAGAAGAACTAAACTATATACATATTGCAATAGAAACAAAAAAAACTAATTTGATATGACTAAGCCATGCAAATAGGAAAAAGAAGGAAAAAAATAATGTAAACAAAGCTAATTAGATTGTAATAAATAGAAGTGATGATAAGAACAACATGCGGACTTGCCGGTCTCCGGTGGTGTCCGGGGTGGTGTTGGGGGGGGGAAGGTGGACGTTCCCTTCTACGCAGTCACTGGGGCACTTAGGCTTGCTTGGCTAATGGGGAAGGTCCCGGGGGGGGGGGGGGGAAATGAGGCGCTCCACCGTCCTTAGTTCCTTTATGCCTAGGGGTGCTTCTCGAAGTCGCAATTACGCAATTATTAATTTGCAAGAACTTTCCACTAATGGGTGAATGAATGACCGAATTCCTCACTACAGAATCTTCCACCTTTTTAACACTTTGTTCTGACCACTTATTATATTCAAAGGGTTTCGATCGTTTGCATCGAAAATGCGATCCCAAATAATTGTCTGATGACACTGAATATTATTATTAAATTTCTTTTTCTTTTTTTTTCTTTTCTTTTGTCTTTTAGATAACGAACATCCACTTTTTGTTTTCCCGCAAATTTTTTTCTTCCGAGACAATCGACAAATCACCACCGACTGACTTTCCCCAGCCTCGCCGGTGCCGGTCTTCCGCCATCCGTCGCCTAGAACATTCCCGCCGCGGAATCTCGGTCCCGGTGCGCCGCAGATCACGCGATCCTCCTCCAATCGGAGTTGAGAGGTGATCTCCGTCGAACCGGGATCGACCCCCCTCGTGGCGATCGCCCCGCGGTGGCCATGCCTGCTTGGGAAGGTTCCAGAAGGCGGATGCACGTTGCGCATAGGTTAAGTTCCGCCTCTAGTACCTTTTTTTTTTGTCAGCCAAACTCCCCGCCGTGATAGCAGCGAAGTCATCGTTGGGTCGAATATTTGGTCAGCTGTGAGGTGATTTTTCCCTTCCGAAATTCGGATATTTCCTCACAGCTGAGCCGACCACAACAACATCAGCTCGCCGGGAAGCCTGCGCCTCCGGGGAGTTGAAGAAAGGTCGGCGGCATTGAGTCCGGTGCCCAACATGTGGATCGACCCACGCCCGAGCTCTCATGCTCAGATTGAGCTGACCGGGCCTTGCCTCACTTTTTTTACTATGGACGTTCAGAGAAACTTACGATAAGGGTATACATAGGTGTTTATTACTTACTGTAATTCCATTTACAAAAAAAAAATATAATAATGAGGAAAAATAAGAATAGAAAAAAAAGGACAAAATTCAGATGGGCTGTTATGCCCGTTGTAGGGCCTCTAGGGCCTTGTCGGCGGCCAGCTCCCTTGCCGTTTGGGGATTGGGGTGGGTGGCCACCGCCGAGAGCTTGCCGGCGGTCACTCCCCAGCGCTGTCCATTACTCCATATTCCAACATGTCGAAAGGTAGGAGGTGTCATCCCCATCTCCTTCAATAAGTCCCGCAGCAGTGCGGAGGGGGTCCCCTTGTCGGCCTCGGTGCGGTGATCGCGCTTGCCGCGCGGTCCGGGAACGGCAAGGGGTCCCACGCTGGCGGTGGGCCTTCCCTGGGCGACCGGTAGCCTGCGTCTTCGGGGCGGGTTGCGTCGTGTGGCCTCCGCCGGGAAGCGATACTCTGTGTTTTTCATGGCAGCTAGGGCTGCTTCACGGTTGGCCGTCTTGATGGTGGGCCCCCTGCCATGATAAGTCTCCGTCCCCAGGGTTAGCGTAACTTCAAATTTGGGCTGGTTCCGCGGCCCGAGCTCGTTCTCAACCCTGTATCTCGCTGGGATGTTGAGTGCCTGGGCCAGCTCCTGAATGCGGCCTCGGGGGTCCTGTCCCGGCCTCAAGTAGTATACTTCCATTACTAAAAGTGAGAAAGATTTCAGGTGTTAGGGATGGATTATGTCTTTCTTTTGGCTCTTAATATTTGTTCGGTCTAATTACTCTAGGCATGCTTTCTACTAATTAACTGTTATTTGGTGGTGCTAGTGGAAGAAAGTAGAAGAATAGTGTACAGAGATAGAAGCGTCTACGAAGGAAGTTAGTATTCATTCTACGCCCGAATGTCCTTGGCGTGGAAAGTGCCGAGACGGTTGCCCTGCAGATCCTCCAACTCATACAATGCGTTTCCTTTGCGGGCTCGCACGCGACATTTCAAAAACTTACGGAAGAACTTCGCGCTTTGTTGTCTGTCCGCGTTGCTCAATTGGAAGTTCCGCCGGTAAACTTCTTGTCCGGGAGTAAAACTGATCTCTTTAGTTCGGCGATTATAAATTTTTGCTCCCTTGGTGTGAGCGCGTTCGAGATTCTGTCGCGCCTGGTGCCTCATCAGTCTCAGAAGTTCCGGTTGTTCGACTTCAACGTCTTCATTCAGACAATTTAACTTCCGTAAGAGTTGATATGTGTTGCCGTGTGTGACCATATGTTGTCCAAATAGCAGTTTGTATGGAGCAAAGCCGGTCGCCTGATGTACACTGCTTCTCAAGGCGCCGGTGACGAGGCTCAGGTGTACATCCCACTTATCGTGTTCGGCTTTGATGTACGCTCTGAGGGCCGCGAGGATCGAACGGTTGACTCGTTCGGAGGGGTTCTCCTGTGGTGAGTACAACCCGGTCCTCAAGTGTTTTACTCCATAGCGCTCCAGTAGTTTCTTGAATTGGGCTGCCTTGAACTGGGTCCCGTTGTCAGTGACAATCGTCTCGGCAGTCCCCATCAGGTGAAATATGTCTTCCTCCACATATCTGCAGATGTTGGCGGTCGTCGCTCGTCGCAGCGGTTTCGTAAGGACAAATTTCGTTAAATGGTCCAGCGCAACCAGAACGTAGGCGTGTCCTCGGGTGGATCGGGGATATGGTCCTAGAAGGTCCACGCAAACACGTTGCCATGGTCGACTGGTGTCGGCTTGTTCTCCCATTGGTGGTCTCAAAATGGTGTTCGGAGCTTTGCACTCTTTACAGATATCACAATCCAGGACGTACCGTCGAATGTCAGCAGTCATCCCAGGCCAGTAGAAATATCGTTTAGTCCGTGATATCGTCTTCGCAATTCCACCGTGAGCTGCGTTAGGTGGATCGTGTGCGCGAGTTATGGTGTCTTGGATCAATTCTTCCGGGATCCATAGCTTCCAAGCGTCATCGTCCACCATCGGGTCACCGGTTCGGGGCTTCGTTCTGTGGTACACATATCCGTCAACAACCATCAGATCGGGCAATCGGTCTTCGTGTATTTCGATGTTTTGTATCAATTGGAGATACGATTCCGATTCGAAAGCAGGGGAGCTGAGATCGATCTCAGGAAGAACTTCCTCTGTCTCCGTGATGGCGTTGCATTCTATCCTGGATAGTGCCTCAGGAACGACGTTAAGACTTCCTTTCCGATGCTCGATGGTGAAGTCAAAACGCTGGAGCCGCAAACTCCATCTCGCTAGTCGTCCACTCAATTCTTTTTGTGACATCAACCATTTCAGGCTCGCATGATCGGTGATGATCTTAAACGGTAGTAACTCTACATAAGGCCGGAACTTTTCCACGCTGATGATGGCTGCTAGACATTCAAGTTCCGTCACTGAATAATTCCGTTGTGCCGAGTTTAGTTTCTGAGAAACGTACACAATTGGCCTCTCGTTTCCTTCGTCGTCCAGCTGTAAAAGAACTCCCCCTACTCCCTGGATACTTGCATCGCACTGGATGATGAAAGGCCTGGAGAAGTCGGGGCTAACCAAAACTGGAGCAGAGGTCATCGTAGTTTTCAATTTTTCAAACGATTTCTGAGCTTCCTCGGTCCACGTGAATTGTGTTGATTTCTTTAAGGTGTCCGAGATTGGTCCAGAAAGGTCGGCGAAGTTAGGAATAAATCTTCGATACCATCCTGCCATACCTAAAAATCGTCGCACCTGGCGGACGGTCTTCGGCGGAGGATACTCTACAATTGCCTGCACCTTGCTTGGATCAACCCGGACTCCATCTTCTCCAATAATGAAACCCAAGTACTTCGTTTCTTTCAAACAAAATTTACTCTTTTCCACGTTGATGGTGAGACCCGCTTTCTCCAAACAGTTCGCCACCCGTGCTAGAAGTTCCAAATGAGAATCAAAGTCCTGTGACAGAATTAATAAGTCGTCGAGATATACCAGTACCTGTTCTCGTAAATCATAAGGTATCACTTTATCCATCAATCGACACATGGTCTGCGGTGCGTTGCACAACCCGAATGGCATAACTGTGTAGTGATACAGAGGACGTCCAGGTACGGTGAACGCTGTTTTATCTCTCGACTCAGGATCGAGAGGTATCTGCCAAAATGCGTCTTTCAGGTCTAAACTGGTAATAAATTTCGCCGAGGGGAGTCTACTTAGCATGCCGTCGATCTGCGGTAAGGGGTAGGCATCCTTCTTCGTCACCGCATTAACTTTTCGAGCGTCGAAGCATAAGCGTACTTTCCCTGGCTTTCGCACAAGTACAACAGGTGAACTCCAGGGGCTTTCGCTCTCCTCGATCACACCTAAGGACAACATTCGATCCAATTCGGCGTCCATTAGTTTTTGCACAGCTGGTGAAATGGGATAGAATCTTTGCTTGATCGGTTTTGCATCTCCGACGTCAATTTGATGTTGGAGTACATTTGTCTTTCCCAGTCCTCGTACTGAAAATGATGGGAACAATGCCTTTGTACGTGCTAATCTTTGTTGATTCCGTAGGCTCAACACATGTTCGTTGTTGTCAGCTTTCTCGGGTGGTGATGTTACGTCCAATGCCGAGTTAAAGCCGAGTACGTCGGGAGCCAGGCCGAAAGTCCTCCAGAAATCGATTCCCAGATACAACTCCTGTGTGAGACTCGGGACTATGAAGAGTTTAATTGGCTTGGTCTCTCCCCTGAATGTGATGTTAACGTGAGCATGACCGAGGACTTCCGGTCGGGCTCCATTAGCAACTTCGATGACGGATCGATATTGTGGCCAAGGAATATTAGCTTGTTGAAGACGGTCCTTTGCTCCTTTTCCCAAAATGCTTATTGATGCCCCGCTGTCCAACAGTCCAACCAGTTTTTGACCGAAGATACTTACTTCGGCATAAGGGCGTATGTCGGTGGGAACTTTGGTGAAAGCCGTAGCTAATATTCGTCGGTTCCTTTTAACTCGTTTCCAGAATCTTCCGGAGTCGCAATGTCGAACGTCGTGGCTTATAGGGACGGATGTTGTTTCCCATTTGACCAGGTATCGTTGGAACATGAATTTCCTCCGCAAAGATTCTTTCCCTCGCTGCGTTATATTCTCGAAGCCGTTGGTGATAAGGCTTTAAAGGAAAACGTCGAGGTTCGCTGAAATTAGAATTATTGATGGGATTTGTACGTTCTGATTGTGCTGGACGTTGCAGGATTGAGATGTTGTGATCGTCCAGTACAGGTAAAGTCGTATTTGATATTTTATTTTGGTCTTGCAGGTGTATGTTTAAGTCCGATGAGGAATTTTCCGGGGTCATCGGAACATCGTCCGAAGAACTTAGCGTGGCTGGGTCCTGTGTCGGGGGCTGGTGTTGTTGCTCCCGACTCGCTGTTGGTTTTTTTGAGTGCAATTGGGACATCGCGGTTTGATGACTCCTTTATGGCCGCAGCTGTAGCAAAAATATCCTTGGGGCTCATGCGGGCAGTCTTGGTAACCGTGTCCAATAGCATCACAATTCCAGCATTTCCAATTCGAAGTATCCCTAATGGGATTGATAGCATTTAGTTCCTCGGTCGGTTCCGGTGGTGTCGCTTCGTCTTCCTCGAACGCCGGTTCCTCATCGTATGTCGTCGGGTACATTGCCTCTTCGATCCGATACGAACGTTGATGCGACGGCAGCGGTCCGGGTCGAGTCCTTGTACGAGTGACCATAACCTGGGTCACTAAACTCCTCAGCTGAGCGATGGTGAAAGTTTGCTGTAAACAAATCTGTTCCTGTATGTAAGGTAGTAGATTCGCTCGAACTGTATCCACAAATTCAAGCTCTCCCATAGGAACTTGCAGTTGGTTGCAGAATTTCAGCATATCCTGATGGAAGGATGCAAAGGATTCGCCGGGTCGCTGTCGTCGTGCATACATCATTCGCCGGATGTCTACGTCCCGCATGTGTTCACCCCAATCGGAACGTAAAGCGTACTTGATTGAGTCCCAATTGGGTGTCGGATTACTCCTTAAGTAAGTCCAATACCAATCAGTGAGCGGCCCACTCAACAGCTGGTGCATCCCTCCGACGAGTGTGGCAAAATCTCCCGATAAGGTGTTCCGGGTAAGAGTTTCCGCTCGGAAGATAAATTCCTCGACGCTCAATTTACTGTTGTTCCCATCGTATTGTAATCTCCAATTCCTAATGGGACTGGTCGATCGTCGTGGTTGTGGTTGAGGTCTGTAGGGTTGCTGTTGGGGTTCCTGCTGTCGAGTAGGGGCTCGAACTGTTTCGTGGTAGGGTGGGGGTGCATCGTTAGCTGCCCAAGCGAGTTGGTCCGGCGAGCGATTGCTTACAGTGCTGGGAATGGAACGGGGAGCTGCAGGCCAGTTCCGTCGCTCCTGTGTCATGTCCGGTAATCGAGAGGCCAGCTGAGGTTGACGGGATCTCTGTGGTGGTGGAGGGCTTCGACTGCGTCGGATTTCTTCCCTCACCATTGCTGTAATCTGTCTCTGTAGCATCTCCATCTGTGTATCGATGTCCGAATGCATTGTCCTATTTGATCGCGGTCTATCAGCTGGTCTCCCAGTTCCATTGTCTTCCCCTCTTCTCGGAAGTTCCAAATTTGTGTTACGGCCGGTACGCGGATGAAATTCCGGAATGTCTCCATTCCCTTGTCGTTGTTCGTCCGGTTCCGTCCACAGGGGATGATCTACATGGATCTCCGGGGGGATAGGGGTGTTGTTTCGGATCTGTCCCGGTGGAGTGCGGGGTAGCGCGAACGACGACGTCATAGCTGCTGCAGCTTCCCGGTCCTGTTGGCGTGTCACCACTCCAACCCTTGGAACAGCTCCTGTGTTTTCCGTCATTGTGAAAATAAAATCGAAAAAAATTGCCAAAAAAAGTCTAATTTGTAACGCAGAGGTACACCCCCTTATTCGGGATATCTTATAAACCAAAAAAAAATCCTGAAAAAAAACTTCTCGGTCCTCCTTGGACCACTAAAAATAATATTTTCAAAAAAAAAATCAAAAGAAAACCAACACGAATCTTTTGGCTCGTGTAATATATATATAATTAGAAAACGAATAAAACGAGCACGAATCTTCTTGTTCGTGTAATTTATATTTATTTGTGTTGTTTATTTTAGTTTTAATTTTATTTTATTTTATTTTCTTTTCTAGGTCCATAAAAATTGATCGAGCCAGAAAAGGATTGTAGGATAGTAGAACAAAATCAAACCAAAATCTACTTAACGACCTAGAAATAAACGTAAATAATAACTAACTTCAAAGTGAATTATCAACTGCCTAAATAAAGTTCTGCCAAATAACAATTGAAAATTAAAGAAAATATCGTCGCTTTAAACAAAACCAAAGGAATTTCTCAATGAAATTCAAAAACTCAGAGAAATCAAGAGTTCTGCCACTTGAACTAATTAAACCCAAAGGAATTTCTCGACGAAATTCAAAAAAAAATCAAAGTCAAAATTTTCATACAAAGGAGTTCTCTCTCCCTCCTTCCGCATGCAGAGGGTTGACACCTATGAGCCCGCAAGTGTTCAAAAGAAAAATCTCAACGCAAAGTCAATTAAAAGACCTGCGGCCCAAAACAAAATTAATTTCCTCTGTGCTGTCCGATCATGTTTCCTCCCTGGAAAAGGAAAAGTGGGGGGAGGGGACATCTCAAGCTTTGCATGTCTTCCGTTATGGTTCCGACAGTAATGCTCACTCCTTGGTCAGGTAGCTAGCTCCATAGCCAACTCCTGCGTTACCAACTAGGGGAGAATACCGTGTCACCACTCCTTCGTCCATGCTCCGCCTAGAAAAGACCCTCCTCAATGGACAATGTTCCAGCTCGGACCTCTCAACAACTTGGGACAGCTTCAGCTAGCACCATTGCCAACAGGCTGCATGGTCCCGTACTTATTTAAAATGAGTAACCAAAAAGTAAACAAAAGTTTTGAGTAGGTCCAAGGTGAGACACCGGCCACTGAGGCCTCGATAGGAAATGAAAAGGATTAGATAATTGGAGCAAAAAGCTCAAAAGGAAAGGATAGAAAGCGATTGCATTCACCCAGAGCAATCATGAGTCGACTTGATGAAAACGTAAACAAAAAAAAATGTAATTAGAATTCAATTTGCTTTGCAACCGATGCAAACGCAAATGTAAACAATCGAAAAAGAATCAAAAATCGAATTAGAAAAACTCAAGGATCATCAGATCAAACGCGAAAATACTTGGATGCCGACTCACACGCATGCTCTGCGCGAACGCAAACACTTTTGGCCCCACGTTGGGCGCCACTTTATTGTTATGATGTAGCATGCATATTTGCAACATGCTTTTGGTGCCTGCACTAATGAGCAGGCAGGGACTAGCACCTGGAGGCTGTTCCTTGCGGCCGCCAGATGACAGTCCCGTCAAGACAGCTGTTGCCAGGAAGCGCCCGGCTAAAGAGCTTCCCCCTGTCGGCAATGGGACGCGCACGAGCTTGACGGCTAGCATGGCGGTAGGTGTGGGGGGGTTGGCCCAAAAGCGTCCGCGCCGACCAGGGCCTTGACCCGCATAACGAAGGGTCTCGTGCTAGATGGGAACGAACCACCGAGGTTCGCGACGGGGGTACCTGGAAAAAATGACGACGACGGGGGAAAACATGGTCGGACCTACCTGCACTGAGGGGGGACGAAGATGTTGATGTCCCCTTGGACTGCCCCTATCCTCCCTCTATTCCCTTCCATGTCCCTAATTGGGAAGGGAATCCTATTGGTGTCAACCCAATGCTGAAACTCAAAATTTATTTAGGCATGCGGGAAGAAAAGGGGGAAGAGAAACTCCTCAATTTCGAAAAATTAACAATTCATCATATATTTTCACTTCCTGACTCAAAATTTAAACCTTTGCATGGCGAGATACTTGTAAATATACCGATCTTCCAAAAAAAACTACCTTTTTACAAAACTACAATTCAGATCAGAAAAAGAAATTTTTCCACATTTCACTATTCAATTCACAACAATCGAACAAAAATTTAAGTTCCCCCTAGTAATCGTTTCGTTTTCTTGTTGAGGTTTTTTTTTCATATGCAGTAATTCGGATCGGATTTTTACTTATGTTTACGGTACCACAAAGAAAAGATGCATCCTTTTTTTTGGTTTCGGTTATTGGGGCGCTACCTCGGTAATTTCTTCGAGGATTTTGCGCTTCGCCTACTAAGCCGACGGTCGGCTCGCCCCCGGGGGCCGAGACGGAACGCGGAACCCGCGGTCTGCCCGGTCGATTACCAGGAATTTACAATATACACTTTAAATTTTCTGCACAAAATAAAGCAATCGATTGCACTTAGAGGGAAAATAAAATAGAAGAACTAAACTATATACATATTGCAATAGAAACAAAAAAAACTAATTTGATATGACTAAGCCATGCAAATAGGAAAAAGAAGGAAAAAAATAATGTAAACAAAGCTAATTAGATTGTAATAAATAGAAGTGATGATAAGAACAACATGCGGACTTGCCGGTCTCCGGTGGTGTCCGGGGTGGTGTTGGGGGGGGGGGGGGGGGGGGAGGTGGACGTTCCCTTCTACGCAGTCACTGGGGCACTTAGGCTTGCTTGGCTAATGGGGAAGGTCCCGGGGGGGGGGGGGGGGGAAATGAGGCGCTCCACCGTCCTTAGTTCCTTTATGCTTAGGGGTGCTTCTCGAAGTCGCAATTACGCAATTATTAATTTGCAAGAACTTTCCACTAATGGGTGAATGAATGACCGAATTCCTCACTAAAGAATCTTCCACCTTTTTAACACTTTGTTCTGACCACTTATTATATTCAAAGGGTTTCGATCGTTTGCATCGAAAATGCGATCCCAAATAATTGTCTGATGACACTGAATATTATTATTAAATTTCTTTTTCTTTTTTTTTCTTTTCTTTTGTCTTTTAGATAACGAACATCCACTTTTTGTTTTCCCGCAAATTTTTTTCTTCCGAGACAATCGACAAATCACCACCGACTGACTTTCCCCAGCCTCGCCGGTGCCGGTCTTCCGCCATCCGTCGCCTAGAACATTCCCGCCGCGGAATCTCGGTCCCGGTGCGCCGCAGATCACGCGATCCTCCTCCAATCGGAGTTGAGAGGTGATCTCCGTCGAACCGGGATCGACCCCCCTCGTGACGATCGCCCCGCGGTGGCCATGCCTGCTTGGGAAGGTTCCAGAAGGCGGATGCACGTTGCGCATAGGTTAAGTTCCGCCTCTAGTACCTTTTTTTTTTGTCAGCCAAACTCCCCGCCGTGATAGCAGCGAAGTCATCGTTGGGTCGAATATTTGGTCAGCTGTGAGGTGATTTTTCCCTTCCGAAATTCGGATATTTCCTCACAGCTGAGCCGACCACAACAGCTGTTCAGTTCGTTTTTAAAAGTTAAAACTTTAAAAGTAAGAAAATGGTTGAGGAAATTTTATTTGTTGACGGAGAAAATGTCCCTCCAACTGTCGTTCCTATTATAGAAGATGGAGCCTGCTTATGTCGTACTCTCTCCCTTTTGATGTACGGAACGCAGGAAATGGCTGACCACATACGTAAACAGATTGTGACTTATGTTAAGGTGCGTATTCACTTGAGCACGAACGAGAACGAGGCAAGCCGAGGCCGAATGAGCATGCGTATATTTGTTGTTGTGCGACGCCTCGGACCGCGGCAATTCGGAAGCCATCCGATGGGATCGGATCGGCATTCGTTCGGCCTCGGCTTGCCTCGTTCGCGTTCGTGCTCTAGTGAATACGCGCCTTTATAGGTAAATTGACAGAATTTTCTGTCATGTCGTGTGATGAAAGAGGATTCTTCTTCTATATATATAAAATCCAAAACCCACTGACTGACTGATTACCGATTTCCACGAAATTTTGTATACTTCTACAACTTATCTTATAAGTGCTCACTAGGTTTTTTGAAATTCCACCCCTAAGCCGGTAAAAAAGGGGATAAAAGTTTGTATGGAAATCAGCCATTTTTGCAGTAAAATTTCGTGAAAATTGATATTTGGTCTTTTGGTTAGAAATACAGAAACACGTGTATCAGGGTTTTTTGAAATTCAACCCCTAACGGGATGAAAGTTTTTATGGAAATGCGCCATTTTTGAAGTTAAATATTTGTGAAAATTGGTATTTCAACTTTTGCTAGAAACAAAAAAACATGCGCATCAGGATTTTTCGAATTTCTACCCATATGAGGGTAAAATTGGGGATTAAAGTTTCTATGAAAATTCGCCATTTTTTCAGTAAACAAATCGTAAAAATCGTTATTAGGCTTTTTGTTAGAAATAAAGAAACATGTATATCAGGATTTTTTTGAAATTCCACCCCAAAGGGGGTAAAATAGGGGATGAAATTTTGTCTGAAAATCCGCCATTTTTGAAGTAATTCTTCATAAGAATTCGTATTTCGACTTTTTGGTTAGAAAAAAAACTCAATGAGAACTACCAACCTACCACAAACCAACCACCCAAAACCACTCTTGACCTTAGAGTATGAAAATATGGAGGCGCTATAAGCCAAAAAAAGTGAAGTATTTTTCACGTATACGTTAGTGACAAAGGCGGCGTAAATTTTTGGATAAAGTTAGGGGGTTCATATACATTTATTTCAAATTTCAGAATAAAATTAGTAAAATTAATATGGAAAAACCATGATTTAGTATCTAATATTTTAAAATATTCATTCGGTCTATGTCAGTAAAAGAAAATTCAGAACTTAAATAAAAGGAAAAATAATAAAAAAACAAATTAATGTATTTCCACACCAATTAATGCTGTGTTTGTGCATGAGTAAACAAAATGACGAATAAATATATAAATGATTAAAAAATGATTCATATAAGAAATTATTAAGAAACCCCCGTGGGCAATATTTTGTTTCCACACCAATGGGGCAAAGGCGATATGGAGAAATATCAAAAATATGTCAAAAATGCAACACAAAACAGCGTACTTTATTACTAAAATATTATTTACCACATAATCAATTAATGAAAATTTAAATATTTTATGCTTTTTTACTTCTATTTGACAATAAATTCTCTTATATTTCGCTCGTATTTCACAAATATTTTTGAAAATTTGTATTTGACAGTTTAGGTTTCACACTGAAAATGACACATGAGGCGTTAAATTTATGCTAGAGCGAGAAGGCAATAGGCTTCACTACATGTAGTACGATTTACATGTTTATAGCGCCTCCATATTTTCATACTCTAAGCTCATGACTGAAAAAAACTAACTGTACGGGATACGGTTCTATGTCATATATATTATACGTCGCGTTTGGGGTAGTTGTAAATTTAAAATGTAATCTGTAATGTATTATGATTTTGACCGACCCGGGTGTAACCGGGTAGACACCTGCTAGTTACTGTATATAACAAGTATTCTACCTTGATCATTTACAACATATTTCCTTATACTATAGGGACACATGGATACCATGAACATTGAATACTAGTAGTATACTACATGACGTGTGTCACCTATATATTAGTTATATACCTTATGCCCAATTTCACAGTGCAAGCTTAAGCTCAAAAATAGGTTTAAAATTCTGCTTAAAGTATGCTTTGATTTCAAAGTGACAATTTTAGTCTTAAACTTTGCTTTAATTTAAGCAGCGAAATTTCGTCGCTTAACTTAAGTTTCATAAAAATGTATTGTCAAACAAACGTCATATGTCAATTGAAATTAATTCTTGATTTTGAATTGTATTTAATGTGCTTGGTAATTAAATGGTTTAATTTTTATAAAAATCAATTAAAATATAGATCATAAGCAAATAAATTCACTTAACAACAGCGGAATAACATTTTTGGCAAGTAGTTCACCGTATACAGTAGACTACAAAATTGATTCTTATAATTTAAACCAGGTTTACTCAAATATCAACTGTGAAATCCGGCAGAATTAAACTTTAGTTTAAGCTTCCTATGCTCGCTTAACTAAGCGAAAACTTAAGTATCAACTGTGAAATTGGGCATTAAGCCGGAGGTACACGATACGGAAAACGTCGTATTTGTAAGCGATACGCCGTATTTCATATCGTGTGACTCGACGATAAGCAATATGGTGTATCGCTTATAAATATCCCAAAAATTTCGGAATATTTTCGGCACATCCAAACAATTTGCGGGGTACAAATTTCCCGAGTCACACCATACAAAACTTTATGAACACAGTTTTGAGATTACTGCTCTTACGGGCGGCGCGGCGTCGCGGTAATCTGTGAATTGCAAAATACAGGTTCCAAACTCATTTTTGCTTATCGTGTGACTCGATGTGTCAAAAGTGACATCTACAAAGATATTTCCTTATAAATATGATGTTTTCCGTATCGTGTACCTCCGGCTTTAGAGTATGATTATATGGAGGCGCTATTGCCTTTTCGCTCTAGCAAAAATTTAACGGCTCATGTGTCATTTTGAGTGTGAAACCTGAACTGTCAAATAAAAATTTTCAAAAATATTTGTGAAATACAAGCGAAATATAAGTGAATTTATTGCCAAATAGAAGTAAAATAGAATAAAATATTTAAATTTTCATTTATTGATTATGTGGTAGGTAAATAATATTTTAATAATAAAGTGCGCTGTTTTGTGTTGCATTTTTGGCATATTTTTGATAATTATTCTCCATATCGCCTTTGCCCCAGTGGTGTGGAAACAAAATATTACCCATGGGGTTTCTTTATAATTTCCTATTTGAATCAATTTTTTTATCATTTATATATTTATTCGTCATTTTGGTTACCTATGCACAAAAACAGCATTAGTTGTTGTAGAAATTAGAGTATGAAAATATGGAGGCGCTATAAACGTGTAAGTAAAGTAAAAGGCAATGCGCATTTTACAGAAAAATGTATTTAATGAATAATTTACGTTATATTATTCGAAGAAAATGGTCAAAGGTATTTGAAATAAAGTTATTTAAATTAAATTAGTCATACTGTTATTAAATTTTAAGGTTCCTAATTCACAATTTTGGGAAATACATGTAAGTACGATGACCGATGATGATTTTAAAAATGCGTTTAGGGTTGATAGGTCAACTTTCAACATTATCGTAGAAAAATTAAAAGCAATGAAAAGACAAGACACAACGTGGCGTTTTTCCATGCCATTGGAAAAAAGAATTGCTATAGCACTATATTCACTTGGCTCCTCAAGTGAATATGGGAGTATTGCAAGCTTGTTTGGAGTTGGCAGAACGACCGTCGGAGAGATAGTTTTGGAATTCTGCAAAATTCTTTACAGCGAATTTCAAAAAAAAATTCCTAAACACTTATCCACCAAGTCAGGAAAAAATAGAAGAAATCATTCATGGATTCGACTTACTTGGATTTCCTCAATGTTTTGGGGTTATTGACGGAACCCATATTGAAGTAAGCCCACCAAAAAATGAGTCTGTCGACTATTATAATTATAAAGGGTGGTATTCGACGGCTTTGCTTGCGGCTGTAGACCATAGATATAGGTTTACCTACATCAATGTTGGAAGTCCTGAGAGATGCAATGACTCCACTATTTTTGAAAATTCTCTTTTAAAAGAACAGCACGAAAAACAACCCCATTTTCAAAATTAACAGCAAGCAAATTGCCGGGGTAGATGTACCAGATCTTCTAATAGGTGATTCAGCATTCAAACTGTCTGAATCTATGATGAAGCGTATTCCTTTTGCTGTGTGCCAAAACGAAAATGAAAAAACCTTTAATTACAAATTAAGCAAATGCCGAAGAGTTGTTGAAAATGCTTTTGGGCATTTAAAAGCTCGTTTTCGAAGAATTGGAAAAGGTTTAGAAATAGAAGTCCACATCGATAATGCAACATTTATCATAAAAGCATGTTGTCTTCTGCATAATATATATTTGCAACAACTACAAC
This sequence comes from Leptogaster cylindrica, assembly GCA_963082835.1. NCBI lineage: Eukaryota > Metazoa > Arthropoda > Insecta > Diptera > Asilidae > Leptogaster > Leptogaster cylindrica. Next base: position 13,083,340 of record OY720107.1, on the reverse strand, counting down.
GACAAAATTAACAAACAGTGGTTAAAAGACTTGGCAAACAGTGAAACTCGGTCGCAACCACAATTTATTAGAAGAACTGGGAACAGGGAAAATGGAATTAGAATAAGAAATGCGTACGTGGAATATTTTAGTAAGTTGATAATTTTTTTAATTATTTTTAGAGAACAAATCTAGCATTTTCTTCTGCAACTCAATATATTCCCGTAGAAGCTCATTACGTGTTTCGTCATTTTTCTTGGATTGATCCATGAAATCTTTAAAATTTTGGGACTCTTCTTTGGCCAATTTCAGTAATTGTTCATTCATTGCCTCTCTTCTGTTTTTAGGACGTATAGGAGTCGAAGAACGACCTCGTGTAGAAGATGGCCTTGATGTGGACTTGGATGTCGCAGGGGATATGGTTGGTGATGCATCGTCTGCCGTTGAATTTCCAACTGCTTTGGAGGATCCCGCTAACACTTCATGGTATGATGATGAAGGCATGTCTTGGGAATAAATATCGAAGTCCAAGTTTGAATATGTTTCATCTATTTATTGAATAAAAAAAAATTTAGGAAATATAATTAAAAATTTCAATATTACCTATACTCTCCACAACAAGCTCTTCTTGTCTGTTCGATTTGAAATCTCCAATAAATTCGTTGATTTCGTTAAAATATTCCCAATCTGAGGGAGATCCTCCAGACTTTCCTATTATTTGCTTTTCATTGCTAAATACAAAGATTTGCTTTATATTTACTATAATGCAAAGCAACTTTTGCTTGGTTTCTGACCAAGTCAGTTGTATGGGGAACCAATTCGAAACCAAATAATTAGAGTTGGTTTCATACCAAGCCAATGGTAACCCCTTTTGGACTCGACCCGCGTTTGCACTTTACATGGAGTCGAACCTGGGTTTAACCCAGATTCAACCCTGCATATAAACGTAGTACTTGCTACAATCTGCAAACATCAAGCGCTCAAAAACTTTACTATAGTCAACTACGTAGTAAGCCGTAGTTATGCTGCAGAACGTCATTTTGATACAGAAATTATGCTTTACCACGGGAGTTTTTGAACGACCCGTAGTTTAACTATGACATTGCTGCCAAAAACCAGAAACAGCAATCATTACTTGTCTCTTTCCCTCACGTCAGTGTTGGGTAAATTTTTCAAGAAAAATGTTTAAATTGAAGCGTTTGTAAAATCCGGAAAAGAGAATGTTATTATGGCAGTACCAACAGATGAGGCAATACCGATGGACGAGTCTCAAAGGGGCGAGCAGGACGAAAGAAGAAGAAGATTTGGTGAAGGAGGCTAAAGCCGAAGGTACACGATACGGAAAACTTCATATTTATAAGGAAATATCTTTGTGGATTTCACTTTTGACACATCGAGTCACACGATAAGCAAAAATGAGTTTGCAACCTGTATTTTGCAATTCACAGTTTACCGCGACGCCGTGCCGCCCGTAAGAGCAGTAATCTCAAAACTGTGTTCATAAAGTTTTGTATGGTGTGACTCGGGAAATTTGTACCCCGCAAATTGCTTGGATGTGCCGAAAATATTCCGAAATTTTTGGGATATTTATAAGCGATACACCATATTGCTTATCGTCGAGTCACACGATATGAAATACGGCGTATCGCTTATAAATACGACGTTTTCCGTATCGTGTACCTCCGGCTTAAGTTGTACTTTTGACAACCGCCGTGTAAGACGTAGTAGAAGTAGTGCTGAATAAATTAATGAGAAGATTGTGATAAATAAAGTATTTTATTAAAGAAATCCGAGTTTTACATCTCAGGTGTGGGGTAGAGTAACCGGACGCGTGAAGATAATAGTGAAATCGAGTAGTAAACCGCCGAAAAAGAAAAACAAGAACCGCCGCCGCGACAAAGCGCGTGATAAAAAACCGACGCGAAGGAAAAAGCAAATCATCCGCCGTAAATCGTGAAAATACACAAACCGACGAACTAAAGACGAAAGTGCCGACGATTAATTAATAAACCCGACGAAAAATTGGAAGATAAAACTAACGATGCCGAAGATAACGAAGGAAAAACTCCTTAAAGTACTAAGTGAAAACGGAGTGGAGTGTAGCGTGCGAATGAGGTTGGCGGAGTTAATGGAACTTTACAATCAATTCCCAGAGGAAATAAGGGAAAGTGTCGATGGAGAAAACAGTGGTGATGTGAGTGACAGTGAAATCACGGGGGACGAAGTTGCCAACAAAAAGGCTAGTGAGTCGGACACTGATACTGACGTCGATCTGGCACTAGACAAAGTGAAGAAGGAAATAAAGCTACAAAAAAGGAAAGAGGAACTCCTTCTTATGAGGAAGAGGATTAGGGAGCTGGAGGAGCAGGAAATCGCCGCCGACGCCGTCAACCGAAGTTCGACTAAAGTGGGACAGGGAACGCCAAAAGGAGAAGACGAAGAGGTTGTTCTAGGCAACGCAGCAGGAGTGACCCCTCGGGTAGCAATAGCGCTACCCAACAACCACAATCGCCTCGACTACCGCGACATCGAGGGGTCGCTCGTCAAGTTCAATGGAGATGACGTCATATATGGCGTTCAGACGTTTTTAGACGATTTCGAAGACATGATGAATCTCATCAAAGCCGACGAATTACAGAGATTGCTGTACCTCCGCCGATCATTGACAGGAGCCGCTGTAGCGGTAGTGTTCACAGCGGCTGCATCAACTTACCAAGACTTGAGACACAGCTTAATTCAGGAGTTCGAACGGAACACGACCCCGGCTGACGTGGAACGGATCATGCGAAGGAAGAAGTGGATCCGATCAGAAGGAACTACAGCTCTACATTTCATCCTAGAGATGCAGAGACTACGTAACCGCATGGGGCGAGATCGACTACTGGAGACGCAAATAGTAGACATCATCATACTGTTCAAAGCCAGAATCATCACTTACTTTACTTTATATTTACTATTTACTTTAAGTTAGGTCTAAATTAGTTTCACATGCATTTTAGTTTGAATTATACGAATCAATTAAATACTTTTTTTCTCACTGGCAAGCCTAAGTCATAACTGTTTATAACTGTTTCAACTTCTAATTGCAAAAGCCTGTAATTCAGACGGAGAGAGTTGTTAGTGAACTGTGGTAGAGTGCTGATCGATTTGTGCCCAATAAATTTAGTTTCAACCGCATTGTTTTTTTGTATGAGTCGTTTGACTTAAACTCCTGAAACCCTATTGCAGGAACAAACATCCTTTCACCGTCGTGAACACATACTAAATATCAATCTTTCCGACACAGCCACTGCAATATTACGAGGCGCCCGCACCATAGTGGAACTAAAGGAGCTAGTATCGAGATATGCTGATATTGTGAACGCCCCGCCGATACCCCATCATCAAGGTGCTATTGACGCTGGAAGAAGAGGGACTGGCCGAAACAATGTGGGGAACCGCCGAGGACCAAATGAAGTAACCAGACGGATATCTATAATAGCTGATCCAAGGAACCGCCGACTAGGGACTGATGCAGCTCGACAGGAGTCGAACGAGGGACTACGATGCTACAATTGTTCAAACGAGGGACACATCAAACCCCAGTGCCCGTACGAAGAGAGACCGAGGGATGTTTGCTTCCGTTGTTGGCGTGCAGGGCACTCGCGACAGAACTGTAAGTACCCCCGATACCGTCAGAGACTATTGACAGACGTCAACGCAGCTCATTTGGAGAACGACCAGGATAATGCCGCCGGGGGAAACGAGGAGGAGGATGAGATCCGCTTTATTCAGGAAGCTATCGCCGAAATCAATCTGGTAAGTGTTGCCTTTGAAATTAACTCGAGCAAGTGCACAGGATTTACCAATATCATGTCTCTTTTTGATACCGGTAGCCCAATCAGCCTAATTAAGAAATCGAAGTTGCCTTTTCAAGTATCTGCCACAACGACCGCCACCAAATACAGAGGAATAGGAGGACAGTTAATAAAAACATACGGAGTCATCGATTGTCAGATTAACTTTAACCGACGTACCCGACGAATGCAATTCACTGTAATACCCAACGATTATATGACAATCCCCATAATATTAGGGAAAGATTTTTTGAGAAAATTCAATATCAATTTATGTCAGAAACCTACAACATATTCGAAAGCTGAATTAGAAAAAGTCAATAAAGATATGTCGTTAAAAAAATCCTCTTTTTGTGCACTTGACTGCGAGTCTAGGTTAAAGCGATTTGATTTGTTAAAAAAACCCGTAATGACTACACCGCCGACTGAAAGTAATACCGATCATAAACCAATCCCTGATATAGCCCAAGTCTGTACTAAGCCTAAATCAATAAAAAAGGAAAATACGAAAATAAACCCTAGTTTACCCGACGCTGATCAGAAGTCATTAAAGGAAATTATTAATAAAGATTACGCGAATATAACCGACGATTACAAAAACCCATTAAAATATGAAATGGAAATACATTTGACTTCCAAAGTACCCATCCACCAACGACCCCGACGTCTTTCTTATGCCGAACGAGCTGATGTTCAAAATAAAATAAATAACTTGATTAAAGAAGGAATTTTTGAGCATAGTAGCTCCCCGTATTCGTCACCGATAGTTTTAGTCAAGAAGAAGAATGGTGAAACAAGGTTGTGCATTGACTATAGGGAATTAAACAAAATTACGATCCGTGATAATTATCCGTTACCCCTAATAGAAGATTGTTTGGAGTATTTAGGAGGAAAGAAATATTTCACCTCGCTAGATCTCAAAAATGGATTCCATCAAATCCAAATGGAAAAAGAATCCCAAAAATACACTTCCTTCGTAACTCCGTGTGGCCAATACGAATATAAAAGAATGCCTTTTGGACTAAAGAATGCACCCGCCGTCTTTCAACGATTCGTTGACTACGTTTTTAAAGATTTGTTAGAACAAAGGTAGATCATCATTTATATGGATGACATTTTATTGGCGACAACTAACATAGATGAACATAAGATGTTATTATCCGAAGTTTTAAAATGACTATCCGAAAGAAACTTGGTATTAAACATGGAAAAATGTATGTTCGGCTACACCCAGATTGAATACTTAGGATTTTTAGTAACTACGAAGGGAATAAAACCAACAAACACACACATCCAAGCGATATCCGAATACCCGGTTCCCCGGAACGCTAAGGAGTTACAATCCTGTTTAGGATTATTCTCATACTTCCGCCGCTTTGTCCCTTCGTTCTCTAGCATAGCTAGACCTTTACAGAACTTACTAAAGAAAGACATAACTTTTAAATTCGACCAAGAGTGCCTTTACGCCTTTGAGACTCTAAAAAACCGATTGATGCATCCACCCGTATTATCTATTTACGACCCAAGCAGAGAAACGGAACTCCATTGCGACGCTAGTGCTCTAGGATTTGGAGCCGCTCTTATGCAACGCCAAACCGACGATAAGTTTCACCCTGTCGCTTATTTTTCCCGATCGGCTTCTAAAGATGAAGCACGATACCATAGCCTCGAATTGGAGACCTTAGCTATTTATTACGCTCTAGAACGATTTCGAGTATACCTGGAAGGAATACCATTCGTCATTGTAACCGACTGTAATGCATTGAAGTTAACACTAGAAAGGAAAAACATAAACCGACGAATAGCACGATGGGCTCTAGAATTTGTAAAATTTAATTACACCACCAGACATCAACCAGGTACTACTATGTTACATGTTGATGCTCTTAGCAGATGTCAACCTAAAAATAAAGAAGATACAGAAACAAAAAATGGAATTATAGAAAAAACATGGAATACCGACACGATATGCCAAGCGATCACTACAGAAATGGATGATATTGAAATCCGCATAAGAATAGCTCAGAGCCGGGATTCGGGAATAATGGTTATAAAGGATAAGCTAGAAACTGGACAAACAGAAGAGTTTGAATTGAAGGATGGATTGGTGTATCGAGTACTTGAAAATGACCGGCGAACATTATACGTTCCGGAAGACATAGAAGAAAACATCATTCGTATCACCCATGAACAATTAGCCCATTCGGGAGCTAAAAAGTGCTATGAAAAACTTCGAAGATGCTACTGGTTCCCGCAGATGCGGTCAAAAATACAGTCCTTTATACAAAGATGTATCAAATGCCTCATGTATTCCCCGCCGGTCCGAAAGTTGGAACAAAGTTTGTATCTTATTCCTAAACGCCCAATACCGTTCGATACGTTACATGTAGACCACTTCGGTCCTTTGCCGTCACTGATAAATAAAAGAAAACACATATTATTGGTAATTGACGCATTTACTAAATATGTCAAACTATTCGCCGTAAACTCAACTAGTACTAAGGAAGTGAACGCTTCACTGGATAAGTACTTTACATTTTATAGTCGACCCTGCCGAATGATTACTGATCGAGGAACCTGCTTTAGGTCATTGGAATTTGCAGAATTTGTACTTCAACGAAACATAAAGCATATCAAAGTTGCTACTAGTTCAGCCCAAGCAAATGGTCAGGTCGAACGAGTCAATCGTGTGTTAAAAGCCATGCTTGGCAAACTAAGTGAACCGATTGAACATGCCGATTGGTCTCAGAAATTAATTCAAGTAGAATATGCCATAAATAACTCTTGGCATAGCACAACTAAATATACTCCGAGTCAACTATTATTTGGGACGGAACAAAGAGGCGAAATATCAGACGAACTGACGGAATACCTGACGGAAAAATTTGAGCTAGATCAAGAAACCAACTTGCAGGACATACGGGACGATGCTTTCAAAGAAATTGAAAAAATACAGGCGCAACAACATACGAAGCATGATGCAAAGGCTAAACCGACGAAACAGTTTAAAATCGGAGATTATGTGGTCATCCGAAATATTGACACAATTGTGGGAACAAACAAGAAATTAATCCCAAAATATAAAGGGCCGTACGTCATTCATAAAGTATTAGGGCATGATAGGTATGTAGTCAGAGATATTGAGGGTTGGCAGATAACACAGATTCCATACGATGGGGTTGTAGAAGCCAATAAAATAAAAAAATGGGTAGAAGAATCAAATCGCAGGCCTAGTAAGGGCAACACTAATCCATTAGAACCTATTCCAGATCTCGAAAACGCCGAAGGTTCCAGTACCGACGATGACGAATGTGAGGACTACGAATACTTAGATGATGAATACGATGACTACGAGTATCTGGATGATGACGTAACTGAATTGATCGAGGGCGATCAAAACTGTCAGATTGGCCGAGTTGTAAAATCCGGAAAAGAGAATGTTATTATGGCAGTACCAATAGACGAGGCAATACCGACGGACGAGTCTCGAAGGGGCGAGCACGACGAAATAAGAAGAAGATTTGGAGAAGAAGGCTAAGTCGTACTTTTGACAACCGCTGTGTAAGACGTAGTAGAAGTAGTGCTGAATAAATTAATGAGAAGATTGTGATAAATAAAGTATTTTATTAAAGAAATCCGAGTTTTACACGTTATTAAAAAAATAACAAATTTGTTTAACAAAAATATATTTTTCAGTTTTATATCTCTGTTTATCCTTTTACGCCTGTTATTTGTCTTAAGTTTAGTTTTCAAACAGTGAAACAGATTGACTTTCGCGACTTGTAGCAGAAGTGCGTCTTTCGAATTTACTTCGCATATCGACAAGCACGCATTTGTATTTTTGTATTAATTTTAATTGTAAATCAGCACTAAATTTTAATTGCAACGTTCATCAAGTTTGCAAGGTTGAGTTGGAGTTAAGTTATCGTTGAGTTAATAAAACGGCCGCTTAACCTGAAGTGTTTCCATGTACTTGAGGAGTTGAGTTGATAGTTGGCATTTGGTGTTAGAACTCAACTCAATTACTCAACCCGACCTTTTTCGTGGAGTTAACTTGGATTTAACGAAACTTGCGTTTCCATGGCCACTAACTCGAGTTCAACTCGAGTTGAACCCCGCATGGAAACGTAGTAGTTGACACATGCATGTCAGCTGTGGTTTTCGCAAATAAATTTTGTGGATATAAATACGTCAAAAAACCGAAAAATTACATGAAATTTTGGTAATATCCTAGCAGAGGGTCCCGCTAAACATGTCAACAGTAATTCGAGCTGTCATTTCAAGTAAAAGTGCGTGCTTTTATTTTTTTTGCATATCGACAAGCACGCATATGCATTATTATATGAATTAATACTCTAATGCCAAGGGTTGGATCCTATCAGAGGGTCCCTTGACAGTTGATAGACATTTCACAGGCGGAGTTTACACTAAAAACATGTGAATGCGTGCTTACCGATACGCGAATTAAAGACATTAGAGTATTAATTCATATAATAATGTATATGCGTGCTTGTCGATATGCAAAAAAAATAGAAGCACGCATTTTTACTTGAAATGACAGCTCGAATTACTGTTGACAGGTTTAGCGGGACCATGATACAAAAACATAAGGTTAAGTACACATTTGACAACTGCCTGCTGTGACGTCACTGGCCTGAAACTTCAAAATTTTTGACATTACAAAGGTAAACAAACAAAAGTAAACATTAAGTAAATTGCACTTAGAATTAGCAGAAAAGTCGATTAGGAAAACTGTTTAGCTATTTAATTTGAAGACTTGCTTCGCAGCTGTTATTAAATCCTACGCCCCAACTGTAGAAGACTTTTCAAGGTATCAAAAATGGTTTGCTTGTATCAGATGTAAACAGAAATAAGTAATTCTCATTAAATTCATGCACTTCACCATTATAAAACGTTGTTTTTCCTTAATTATTAAACCTAAAATCACTTTTTGGTTTTCTAAAATATGTAAACAATGATATTGACAGAATAAAGTTTGACGTTTCAGGTCAGTGACACGCAAGATGGTAGAAGCACTAGTCAAATGTACTTTAGCTTATGTTTTTGTATCATGTAGCGGGACCCTCTGCTAGGATTTTACCACTCCGCCTGTCAAATGTCTATTAACTGTTAAGGGACCCTCTGCTAGGATTTTTGCATCGTAAAATGTATTTGGTTGGATCCTAGCAGCGGGTACTGCTGACATTTGACAAGCGCGGTTTTCACTAAAACATATTAATGCGTGCTTGCCGATGCGAATTAAAGTAGAAACATGCCCTTTTAGTTGAAATTAGAGTAATTAATTCATATAAAGATGTAAATGCGTGCTTGTCGATATGCGAAAAATATATACTACGTTTACATGCAGAGTCGAAAGATCGAGTCGAAAACAGGTTTTGAACTCGAACCCGCGTTTTGAGCACTCCGGGTTGAGGGATCGAGTCGAAATCGAGTCCAAATGTAGTCGAAGTGACAGCTTATTGCAATAATTTGATCTATTATATTAACAATTTTTGGTAAAATCCTAGGAGAGGATACCTCTAAACCTGTCAACGGTAATTCGACTTGTTATTTCAAGTAAAAGTGCGTGAATTAATGTTTTTTGCATATCGACAAGCACGCATATACATTATTATATGATTTAATTACTCTAATTTCAAGTAAAAGTGCGTGTTTCTACTTTAATTCGCATAGTGGAAAGCACGCATTCATCTTGGTTCAGTGTAAAGCACGCCTGTCAAATGTTGAGGTATTCTCTGCTAGGATCCAACCCAATTTTTTCAATTATTTCGAGTTTCATTCATATTATATAAACATTTTAAGGAATTTGATTTCGAATAAAATCTTATGTTTTGGAAAATTAGTCAGAAAACATGAAAAAACTGTCGAACTGACAACTCGACTTATCAACCCGCGTTTACATGCATTTTAACTCGACTCCTCGACTCAACCCAGGTAGCAAAGCTGGGTCGAGTCGAGTTCAACCCGGTTTGGACTCTACTCGCGTTTACATGGAGTCGAACCTGGGTTCAACCTTGGTTCAACCCTGCATGTAAACGTAGTAATAGAAGCACGCACTTTTACTTGAAATGACAGCTCGAATTTCTGTTGACAGGTTTACCAGTACCCGCTCCTAGGATTTTACCCAGTTTTTGAACGCGCTCGTATACAGTCGTACATCGCTTAATTTAAATACCCAGAGAGAGAGAGAGAGAGAGAGCCCTATAGTAAAATTTAAAATATTCAGTCGAAGACAAATTTTCGGAGGGTTTTTATGGGAAACGTAAAGAAATTTCGCGAAATAGCAAAATATTCAATTTGCGGCGGCTAATCAAAACCTAATTAAAATAGTTCTTCTATGGTTTTAAATGGTTCTGGTTTTATAATTCCCCAGTTGCATTTTGTAAATTCTTCAATTAAATTATCTAGATAGGTGTCAGCACATCCGCACTCCACAGTATGCAATCAATTTAAAATTGAGTAATAGATCGGAAGACCGTCTTTAATAGCTGAATTCATCTATTGTGTTGTTTTAGAAAGCCAAAGCAGATTCTTTCTCGTTCATTTGTGGCAAGAACTTGGTCAGAGTCGGGTGTGTTTGAGCATAATAGTGAAGTGGAAATAAGCATATTTTAATTGAGTCTTGACAAGATGGATGCTCAGGTGAAATCCGAACAACAGACTCCGCTGCCTCAGCGCAATCCTAAAGTTAGTAATCAAAATAAAAATGTTAATGTGAGTGGGGGAATCAATCAGCAACAACAGCAGCAAAATCAACAGGGACAATCACAGCAGAATCCTCAGCAAGAAAATGCAGAAAATGGCGTCGCCGAGAAGAAGCCACGTTTTGATCGGATTATCGGAGGAGGCATGCAACAAGGACATCTTGGAAGCGGTGGTAATCGTGGTGGAAACCGCGACAATCGTGGGAGTGGCCGCGGTAGATTCGGGGGTGGAGGAAGAGGACAAGGAGGTCGAAATCGTGGAGACCGCGATAACAAAATTGAGGTAAGTCGACAATATTTTTCTTCAAAGTTGCATATGATTGCTTTACATAATCATGCATTAAATTTTTATATTCTCCATAAATTCTTTTTAATGAAAATATTTACCGGGTAAAAATTGGGGCCCACGTGGGTCGACGCCATTTTGTTCAACTAGTAATCTAAATTCCGTAATTTCGTTCGATTGACTTCTAAAGTGTTTGAAAGCTTTGTTAAAAATAATAAAATGTTACAGAATGAAAGTATTGGTGGAATGGAAAGACTTGAACGTGGCGGCCGTGATTTTCGTGGCCGAGCAGGAGATGACGATCGAAGAGGCGGCGGTGACCGCGGAGGTCGCAAAGGTGAAGATTATATGCTACAGCAAAAATTAAAGAATATTGGGGGCTCTACGCACGAATTGCCGCCTATTGAGACGGAGGAGAGCAAGTTCTCGGGAAGAAACAGATTGTATATAGGAAATTTGACAAATGACGTGACTGAAGATGAAATTCGTGAAATGTTCAAACCATTCGGAGAAATAAGTGAAGCATTCATAAATGCTGAGAAAAATTTTGCATTTCTCAAAGTGGATTACCACGTGAACGCTGAAAGAGCGAAGCGTGAGCTGGATGGGTCCTTGCGGAAGAATCGTTCTCTGAGAGTACGATTTGCACCAAATGCTACCATTATACGAGTGAAAAATCTAACACCATTCGTCTCTAATGAACTATTGTTTAAAGCGTTTGAAATTTTTGGTCCTGTTGAGAGGGCTGTAATCGTTGTGGATGACCGCGGCAAGCCCACTGGTGAAGGTGTTGTTGAATTTGCAAGAAAAGCGGGTGCAATGTCTGCAATTAGGTATTGCACAGAGAAATGTTTTTTCCTAACAGCTTCGCTACGTCCATGTGTTGTGGAACCGCATGAAATTAATGATGATACCGATGGCTTACCCGACAAGTCAATGAACAAGAAAACACAAGAATTTTTTAAGGCAAGGCAGGTTGGGCCACGTTTTGCTGATATTGGATCGTTTGAACACGAGTATGGAACCCGCTGGAAGCAATTACATGAACTTTTCAAACAGAAACACGAAGCTCTAAAAAGGGAGTTGCAAATGGAAGAAGAAAAATTGGAGGCTCAAATGGAGTACGCTCGTTATGAGCACGAAACGGAACTTCTTAGAGACCGTGAGTGGCTTTTATTTTTCCAGTAATGTGCTTAATTTTGGAACGCGTATGTTTTAGAATTAAGAAAACGTGAAGAAGCTCGAGAAAGACAGAAAATGGAATGGGAAATGAAGGAGAGGCAAGCAGAAGAAATTAGAACAAGGGAGGAGGAGAATATGAGGCGCCAGCAAGAAGATATGCAGATTAGAATGAACAGACAAGATGATGAACTGAGGAGACGCCAGCAGGAAAATACATTATTCATGCAGGTAATTTTCATTGTATGAATTGTGATTTTTTGCACGTTAATTATATTTAATAGGCACAACAATTGAATTCGTTACTTGATCAACAAGAAATAAATCAGGCTGGAAATGGAGGTCCTAATAATGCGGGAGGTATGGATCGCAAAGGTTTTGATGGCAATAGAAATTTCCCTTTTGGAGGTAAAATTATAAATATCCTTTATGGAATTAAAAAATTATTTATTTTTATTTTTGTAGGAAATAATATGGGAGCAAATCAGGTGAGTCAAGGCTTTGTGTACATTTTATAAAAGCTTCTGTTTTGAATATTTTTACTAAATTCATAAGTACAAATTTAGAAATCTCCATACAAAGTTTTGGGTACTTTTTCGTATCGTGGTTTAGCAACATCATTATTTCTCTGATTTCTATTCCCCTCTCGGCAGTGATCATTTCTTGTGATTCAATTCTTATGTATGAATTTAGACTATAGGTATATTTCTATTTGTGAAAACACTTGACAAAGCCAATTGCTACATCTTGTATTACAGTACAGGATATTATATAGTAATAATTCTTCAAGTGTATCTAAAGTACTTTTTGAATGACTTGTAAACATTTTCCTGAATGATATCGCCTCTGGAATATTTTGATCGATCACTGCGAGGGGATAGAACTTTTTCCGTCAATGATGTTGCAAGAATATTCTATTGTTATTATGTAGGATTGTCTATTTTTGAATGTTGTTTCGATAATATAAAAAAAAAGTGTTAAAATATTACAATAATATATTAACTGCTCATAATGTTTCACCTTAACTTTACAAGAATCGAAAGCAAGTGAGGAAATTGCTTCTCAGATTCATTTGATCACGAAAACAGCTCTTATATATAAATGTAAAGAAAAACAATAAAACCTCTCTTCGTAATACTTGATGCATAAACGTAATTGAAATTACCATTTTCTCGTTGAAATATATAAAATGTATAAAAAAAAAAAAAAAAAAAAAAAAAAAATTTTAATGTAAAATATAAAAAACTATGGGTTATTTTCAAAAACAACAACAAGTTAAACTTGAATTTCTTTCAACTAGAAAATAATGCAATCATTATAAATACTAAAATTACTGGAGTTTGATTTTTGGAGCAAAAATGTTGGGAGAAATCTTATATTTTTTCAGCTTGGTGTTGCCATTGAGCGTTGAGTTTGTTGAAGCGTTGCGTAGTTTTTAAGGTAAAAGTGAACTTGTTAGATTATTGAGATTTAAAAAAAAAAAAAAAAAAACTATAACAAGGAAACTACCAAATAATGCTGAAACAATGATTCCAAAAAAGTAAACAGCTTATGTTAAATTGCAAAACAATTTAAGAGCATCGCACTTTCACTTTTTTTTGTTTTGCTAAAAGTATCTATGGCAACGTTAACGTCATTCCTTCAAAGTCAAACGTACTTTGTATCGAATTGATGAAAGTAAACAGCATTAAACTCATCTGTTGTACAATTGTTCTACTCATTTGGAACAGTAGCCATCACCCCATTATCCAAAATAATCAGCGCTTAAAGTAAAAGTTGTATGGTACGGCTTAAATCATATCTCCGAAGAGTGGAGCCCAAGGGTAAACAACACCCAGAATTGTCAAGTAATACGGAACCATAAATTAGCGATTTGCAGTACGAAGGGCGAGTGAACGCCCAGTGTCTGGCGGCCTCATTCGTCATCACCCCATATGTATGCGCCTAAACCCTTCTTCGCCCTGAGATGAGCTGTTCGATATGAATAGGCTAGTGGTGCAGTGCTTTGCATCGTCTACATTCTGAATCGATTTTGTACATAAGTATTATGTAATGCATTATGCAGTTCTAATATTTTTGCTAAAAAAAAAAAATTTTTTGAATAATAAACCTCGGGAATCGAGTATGAAGAAAATAATTATAATCCCTCTGAAATTTTAAGTTTTTGGTTTTGAGACTGTAGAATTTACATATCTAAAAACGAAATTGAGGAATAAAATATATAAAAAATCATATTTCCGTAACTGTTCGAGGTGTACCAATAAAACTCTGAATATGCAATGGTAATACGATATTTTTTCTACATGACCTTAGCTCAATTAGTTGAGTAATGAAATTTTGATTTTCGTATCATGACCAAATATGTACAGAAAACAAAAATTATTTTTGAAATGATAAACCTTTGTGAAAACTTTGCACTTCTTTAAATTTTTCTCGTATGAGCAGGTCCCGGAATATTGGAAGTTTACTCCATACGCAAATTTATATAACTCAAGAAATTGAGCAATCTGAAAGCAAAGCAAAATATGAATAAGTATATATGTATGTATGTATAAATTTCATAACGAACATGGCAAATACGCCAATGTTATAAGGAAAAAAGTACATTATAAAACTATGTATCTATAATATACAAAACATACATAGTGCGATGCGATTTAATAAAACAACAATTTTTCATTTGATGTAAATATTACATATTATGTGTATGTTGCAATCAAATAATATTGAAAATCTTTGTGATCTTATACTATGTTGAACAATGTAGCCAATTTTTGTAATATAGGGTTAAATTTCGGCTATATTGATTCAATATACAGTACATCTATATTGCAGCTAAATTGAGTGTAAAAAAAACACCCGCAAAAACAGTTTTTTTGCAAAATTGTGACATTTAAAATCAATTAAAAAAAAAATGACTTGATTTTATGATATTTTTTTTATGCACAGTGCAGAACGTTGTCACATTTGCATTATTATTAAAGATTTTATCCGTTCCTTCTGTGATAAAGGGATTAAAATTTGATAGAATGCATTGTCATCGACAAAGAGCTTATATGTTTGAGCTCGATTTGATGACAGAAAGTGTGTTAATTAGCCGTTGAAAGATTTGCCTTAAAACGGCACAAATACACAAATAAACAAACATACATGAATTAAAAACTGCAGTCACCCCTGCAAAATGAATTCAAATTCATCATATTTTCATCCATTTTGATGTTTGAATTTATTTGTTAATTTAATTTGAATAGTTGCAGTATAACACTTTCGGTATGAATTTATGCATTTAATACTTAGAGTATGATTTTATCTAATAAGATAATATAATTAATACTTTTTATGATCGTGTTCTAAGATTTAATATCATTAAAAACGAAAAAAAAAAAATTGAAGCTGTCCGTTTCAAGCGCCAGACAACATTTTTTGTGTATACCTTCAGAATATGTTTTTAATGCAGCTGTTATTAAAATGGTGTACATAAAAACAAATACCATTATTAATTTTTACTGATGACTTACAACTGGAGGAAATATGGGTACTCACTCCAGTTCAGCGTGTTTATTGCCTCCAAACACAATGCGATGGCTAGATCATATCAGTACAATTTCCGTCGATGAAAATATTTAACTGCCTTATCAGTGCAAATATTGAATAAGAAATTTTGTTTGGCGTTCGAGCCCTTTTTAACATAGTAGTAACATTTTTATTTCAGGATCAAAATAATTCTCTAATTATTTCCGAAATACTTTTAATCCGATTTAATCCACCGCAGATCCGAAAACACTGATCAACAAATTAAAGCTTTTTTTTTTTTTTTTGGATATCTGCATCAAACAGGTGTTTTAAATATGCAAATTTCGATTTTGAATATTCGATTTCTCTATCACCGAGCGTTTTTAAGTGGTATATTGTTCATATACAATTTCATCAATGCTTAAACTTTGATCATATAGCAATAAACTCCCTTTGAATTGGCACAAAATCGGCCATTTTTAATTTATCCATATTAACTTCACGAAAATTTTTGTATCATATTTGTGCATTGTGCCGTTAAGGCAAATCTTTCGAAGCTTAATTATCACACTTCCAGTCCATCTAATCGAGCTAAAACTGCACGGATAGGCTCGTCGATGACAATGCATTCTATCAAATTTTAAACCCATTATCACAGAAGGAACGGATAAAATCTTTAATAATAATGCAAAATGACAACCTTCTGCATTGTGCATAAAAAAATTTATCGTAAAATCAATTAGTCATCTCATTTCATTTCAATTATATCTTTAGCGTTTATATTTTACATTCATTCAGTTTGGGATTCGTTAGTCTAATTTTATTCGCTTGAGGGAGAGTGAAATATAATAAATTTCTTACCACTCTAATGTGAATTCATTACTTATATAGTGACCTAGTTGGTACAGAGTAAAAAATAACTTTTATTTCGGAGGAAAAATTTAAAAACCTATTGCAAAGTCATCTTTTCTTTCGTTTTATTAAGTTTAATTATATCACCATTTTGAAAGCTATATAGATAAATTACAGTGAAAAACAGTGTTTTCACAGGTTGGATTGTTAGTATTTGAATCCGAATATCTAAAAAGACGGTGGGTGGTAGACAAAAAGAGTTTGCATATTTGAAATCAGCATATATGCAGTGGATATTAGACATACAAAAACCTTTTTGATCAGTGTAATCAGAAATTTCGTAGATTACCAAGAGAGGTTTTAGTGTAATCTTAAGAACATTCTGCATTTAGATAATATTTAAATACAAATATCGTGTTTAATTCTACTGTTCTCAATATATTCTAATACAAACATAATTTTGGCATTTTGTCAAATTTTATTACGTTAGGATCAGGGATTCATGCCATTCGATATTGGCCAGAATAAACCAAATCGCTTTGATGATCAGAACCAAAGCGGTGGAATGGGACAACAGCAACACCAACGTGGAAATAACCGACCATGGGATCGGAGAGGAGATGATTTTCAAAATAAACGCAGACGTTTCTAAATAACACATGAATTAACAATTTATGTACCGGAAATTTTTCCAACTTGACATGCGATTGTGCAGAACTACTTTTTAATTCTAAGTTAGTTATTACTTTTACCTTTATGTGGATTTTGAGTATGATATTTGTTTTATGAAAGGAACAAATTTGAAGACATATTTTACGCTCATTGCTAAGCAAATGTTTAAGATTTTTTTCCTTTTTTTTTTCATAATGTAACCTATATAGAATGTCTATATAAAATCAGAGAAAATGCGAAATAATAGAAGTAATTTGAAAGTTTATCCTTTTATATTTAACCTCAATTCAAAATCAATTTCAGGTTGCATATTTACACAGTACCTACGTATTTGGAGTGTTTGTGAACTCATTGTCAATGGTTTAAAGAATTGAAAATATTCTAGCGTTCAATTTTATTCTTTCTATTTTTGAAAAACTATTCAATTATATCTGAATTTGGGTTCTATGAAGGAAAAAAGGTCTTGATTCCACACAGACAAATTTATTTTAACACTTATTTCCTTGGTATTCCTTTGTACTAATTACACAATCCTTTGATACGTCAATAATGATTTATTTCGAGTCTTACAAATTTAATTTGGTTCAGGAGATTATGCAATATATATTTTCATAAATAGATTGACGTCGAAATCTATGTAAGAAGTTTGTTCAGAGCTAATTGAGTAATACAATTCGTACAATTTCTTTTCACAAAACATGGATTTTCTTGGGACGCAAATGATCAAGTTTTCTTTGATTTCCTCAATTATTAAATTATTCTAATACAATTCCTTTGTCGGTGGCGACATTTAGGTTTACTTTCGGAGTCAGTTCCACTTCGATTAGTCTTGAGTGTGATACTTCCCTAGGAGCATTCAGATAAGTCTTCTAAGTAGATATTCTTTATCATGTGCTTGTTTGGAATTATTGCTTAATTTTTTCTTAACATTCCCATACTCTTTAAGTGAAAACTGTAGATAACTTGTTAATTCTATCTTCTATCCATAGCAGAGTGATTACCGGTGTTACGTTTAACGTTGGTATTATTTTTTGTGGTGGTCCATTCTTTTACTATAAGAAAAAGTAAACTTAGAGGATTTCGCACTTTGAAAAGAGGAATTTGATTCTTGAAGAAGTTAATGAAAATGTTTGAAACTATACATATTATATGGCACTCTCATAAACATTGAATTTAACGTATTGAAAGGTTTTAAATGAAAGAAAAAATTGGTGTAGTAAATTCTAACTGTTTCTTTCTTAAAAGAGTACGGTTATTTTTCTTTTGACGCCAATTTTTTAAGGTTATTTTTTTAAGCGATTCGTTGAGCGTTTTTACGCAAAAAGCGCAATTGTATAAACCACAGGAATTTATCTATCGCTTAAGGGGGAAAACTACATTAGGGAGCTCATTTTGAGGTGTTATTAAAGAATTTTTTTGAGTGTGAAAAATTTGGCATTATTTTATTGATATTTTGAATTATATTTACAAATTTTTTCCAGTCGTTTTTGGAGAAAATGTCGAAATTATGGTCTAATTTGAATTTATATAATTTAACGAACTTATATAATTTAAAAAAGAAACAATTTTTTTTTAACATGCTAATGTGGTTTCCTTCCTTAAAGATAAAATTGATAAAACAAGTAAATATTTGAAGTACACCTAATTGTTAATCGAAAAATTTTAAATCTGAGAAAGCGTCTGCTGAACGTTATTTTAAACAACATAATAATCTCCTGGACACTCAAATACAACTACTGAACCTTGAATGTTTATCTGGTTCAAAACCTGCTGTTTTTGTGACATCAAAGCCAGTTATCGTTACTATTGCTGAAATTCTTTATATATTTTCCAGAGGTAAGATATTTTTAACTTGTTTTTGTGACACTTGTATTTTTTATAGTTAATATATCCTTAATATTATAAATTATAAATATATGCTCATATTAACCCAGATATGCCAAACAATTCTATTGTCGTAGGAACAAAATGTTCTCAATGCTGTTGATCTAAGATCTTTTAAATGTAAATTGTATGCCTTTACGACGTTTTTAATACGGTAAAGAAAAATATATCAACTGAACATATTTATTGTATATTATGTCTTTCAAAGCAAAGCACTGACTCGTTTACTGAAGCTCGTTCTTTTTCACACCTTAAGAACCGCCGACGCCAAGAAATCTGGTGACAAAGGTTTGACACTAGGCTTCATATGGCCGGGCAGGAAAAACCCTGTCCTATTTTGTCCTGATCTTTCTTGCATTATTCCATGGAGCAGGAATATGCGATTTTTGCCTTGTTCTACAATGGGTTGAATTCTGACCGTACTGCTGCAGTGCCCGAAGTTCCAAGTCGCCAATGATCGCCAGCTACTGCGGCTATTAGTAAGATTGCATAGTTCTGTGGTATTTTCATAGAATTTTAATCTTAAATTTAGTTTACAATAATATTGATGTAAAATAACATAATATACATATATTATATATATATAGGTACTTTGAGTCATTGCTAGTATAAATGTGATTATGTTACATTAAGTTGTACTAAAAAAGATATACTTCATGCTGAACTGAACAACCAACAATAACAAAGTTGTTTGCTTTTTATATAGTAAATTTTTATCACGACCATAACGTCATCGGTGACATCGACTATGAAGAAGAAAGTTTTTTCAACAGAAACGTCCATGTCCAAGAGACGTGTATAAAGTAAACGTTCACGTATACAGGTATCGTCCTCAAATATTTGATGCTAATGTGCACAAATTCGGGGGCACTATCAAATGAAAAATAAGTTCCGTCGTTATGTTATGCATAAAAAGGAAGTTTTTTAACTGAAGAACAAACAGTGGGAAACTATTGATATTAATAGAGAATTCTAGAGCAACCTTATTACAAAAGTAATAATAATGATTGACGTAATATGGGTTTCTTTTTACTTGGAAATATATATTACCATATTGTTTATAACAAAAAAAAATTGCTTCCAAAAAAATAATTTAAAGTTCTTTAATAAATTGTCCTGAGTTCGTTTCTAAATGTAATTTTCACATTAATATTCTTACACTGGCTTACAATATTTTACAACTTCTATAGGAGGGACAAGAATTATAAAATAAAAGCCAAAAAAAAATTTGATTGATTGATTTTGAACGACTTGCAAATAATGACGACTGCACGTTAATTCTGTCAAAAACTCAACACTAATTTTTCTTCGTTTCTTCTGCTTATACTATATATTAAGTATGTACAAGTTTTATAGAACTTAAAAAAATTTTGCTTAAAGGATGTATTCATTTGTTTGTAAGGTTATCAGAAGTATTGGTCAACCTTAACCCGTTGCCGCGGGCACAAGAGTTATACTTTTAACAAGCCCTTTTATTTTTATTTGTGGTATAGGGATGGTTATATTATAATAAGTTTGTGATAATTTCTTTTATCTAGGGGACGTTTTACAAGTATAATTCGGCGCAATATTTTAATTTTATTGTTGGAAAATGATCCAATTTTCTATCATATACATATATCTGACGCTTGCGATTAAGTTCTTGGGAAAATTTTTTCAAATTAAATTCATTTGGAACATTTTTTAATAGTTCTACTCAAATTGCCAAATTAAGTGTTTAATATTTGTTTTACTGCTTTGTCAGGGCTACAAACTGATTCAGTAAAACTTTCAAAATGGAACTATTTGTAAGTGATTATTTTCATTTTTATATTTAAAAAGAAAAACTCAGACTTTATCTAAAAAGAAAAAATTGCATATTCCAAGAAATGAAGTAAATTTGTTTCCGTTTATAACGTGCGCTTGTGTAAAAATGTTTAAGAAACTAAAGGCGCACATCTTGTGTTTGTGTTTGTATTACTATAGTGTTAATACAGTGGAACTTGGATCATTTGGATCAATGAAAAAATTCGAATTATACAAATAATCGAATTACACATTTTTTTTCTCGGAGTCAGACGATATCAAAAATCTGACATTTATAAGCAATTTAAAAAATTTTTTATGGTTTGACTCGACAATATGCATTGTGGCATATCGCTTATATTAATATGCCAAAAATTTCGGAATATTTTCGACAAATCAAACTAATTTGAAGGGTTCAAATTGTCCGAGTCGCACGACACAAAGCCTAGTGTACATATATTTTAGGTTGCTGCTCATGCGGGCGTCGCGGTTGGCTGCGAAGTGCAGAGTGCAGGCTGCAACCTCACATTTGTATATCGTGTGACTCAATGTCGTGAAAATATGCCACAAAAATATTTGCTTATTTTGTGAAATTTCAGACGATAGCGACTTGGCTTTATACATCTTAAGCATGCATATAACAAAAAAACAGTGCATGTTAATACAAAAACGTTCAAAATACGTACAACAAAGTCCTAGACATTTAAATATTGTTTCTCAAAGAAGCTGGAGGTCGACTTCTTTCCTAGAATTCCTAGTCCTGAAAATCGCATCTGTTCCACGTTTTAACTAAGTAAAAGCTGGAAGTCTTCAAAATATTCAAATTAACCACGATTTTTAAATATTGTTTAATGTTTATACATATAGAAGATTCCAGCAACCAACAGAAAAAAATCGAATTAAACAAATTCAAATTACAGGAGTTCGATAAGCCAACCATGTTATTTATTAGACAAATACACTTTGTTGATTCTGTTCCTTTGGAAAAAATATTTTCTACATAAATTTTACAATACATTTATCTTTAAAAAACTTTCCGACTAGTTAATTGACAATGTAACTTCTACCAAATTCGAATATACTTAGACTTAATTAAAATACATTCAATTCATATAATAAAAGACAGTGCGCTAAGTTTTAATGAGGCATATCTGGGGTTTTTTCTATCTCAATTTAAAAACAAATATAAGTAATAAGTACCTATATAGGTATATGTATATTATACATACAGGGTGTCTCAAGAAGTAGTGTTAGGCGGAAGTCCAGAGGTAGAGCAAATCAAGGACTACCCGAATCACCGCCTTGTATGTTCTACGATTTTTAATAGTTTTCGAAAAAAATTAGAATTTTATCTCGATTATTTAAGTCACTGTGACCAAAAATGCCATTGGATTAGTAGTTTGGTGAAAAATCACGAAAGAAAATCCATAACTCGAAAACTATTAAAAATCGTAGAATAGACATGGTCGTGATTCGAGTAGCCCTTGAGGTGCTCTACCTCTGACTTTCCCCTTAACACTACTTCTTGGGACACCCTGTATATATTATATATTATATACACATAGATTTTGTTTTAAAAACTTTCGTAACCACTTTTAATATTTCAGACGCGTCACTTCCTCGAAATTTTACATGAATAAAATCCCTGCTCATTTTGCTTATCAAGGAAATCGAATAATTTTGTATTTGTAAAGCAAAATTTTCGTCAAAATAGATATCGATAATATAGAAATTTTCAAATTATTTATGTAAATTTTATGAAATAAGTACCTGATATATATAAAAGTATGAAACTCTTATTCATTTTATATATCGTCTGCGTTGGTTATACCAATGAATGAAATCGCGTTCAGTCATATAAAACTTGAAGTGGAAATGAGTTAAGAATCTGAACAGAGTGAAAGCATACAACTGCATTTTCCAATATAATTTCTAATTATAGAATGCCTCTTTCGAGAATTGCTTCCAACAAAAATATATTAAGAATGTTAAGAATATTTTGCATTTTATTCAAACTTGTTCCAGAATTTAATTGAAACACGCGTTGGCAAGATTTAATCGTTTTCCAGGTTTGAGAGAGTTTTTGATTTTTTTTAATTTAAAAGATATAAATTCTATCATTGGTTGTATGCAGTGACAAATTCGTGCTTTTAAAAATATTTCTTCTATTCAAAAGCAGTAAGAAATCCATCACGTTTACTACTTTAAAATGCGTATTGTTTTGTTTTTATTGTGTTACGAGAAACTTTTTATCTTTGGTTTTTAGTAGATTAATTACCCATAATTTCATTTTAAAATGCATAAACAAATTCTTAACTGACTTTATAACGTGTAATAGTTTCAAGAAGTTTATCTAGTTTAAATTTGATATGCAATATCGTACTACTTCGCTGAAGATGTTTTTATTGCTTTCACAAAATTTGCAAATTTTTAAGAAATTATTTTATATTATCGATATCGTTTTGTAAAATTTGGTTAATCTAAACACGTTTTTTAATTTTTTTAAATTTTTTTTTTTTGTAATGTTAAGTAATATGCTTGCTAATAGTTTACAAATTTGCAGGTGAATGGAGTTGTCACAATTGTTGAATCATCTGTATTTGCTATATAAATGTAAGGTATGTTTAATATCGATTTTATTTTTAAAAATAGTAATTTATTTTTAAAAACATGATTAGAATTATTATTACGGATCTAATTTCTGAAATGTCTTTGAGGATTTATTTCAAATGAGTAAATTAGTCAGTCAATGAAATCATTTGCATCGAGGTTTTCTTAAAGTTGAAATCATTAGTTTGGGCAGTTTCGTAAAAAAAAATACACCTTTTCAAATTGGAGCCGTTTTAAATGAAAGTGGTATGTCCACAAAACATATAAAATATGTTAATGATTTCATTGTTGACCATGTACGATAAACCATAGGAACTCTTGAACTATAAAATGGAATAACACTGTGTTTTTTTTCATCAGTTTAGCATTACAAGTTGGAAACTCTTAAGGAGGCAAGCAGTATTAATTCCAGGTAAGTTTCTGAATTTTACTTATTTCAGTATTAATAAATTAAGCTGCTATTTTAAAACTATTGGTGTAAATCTTGCACTAATTTCATGTGGATATAGAATCCTTATTTGAATTTAAACTGATGAAAACAATTACCGTTTGAGTGCATAACTTGTGCATGATATAAATCACATGGCTGCAAATTTTATCTGAATTTTACCTTTAGATCAAATTTATATGTAAATGTGTTTTTAATACAACAAAATGATTTGGAATTATTATTTATTTTAGAAATGCCTATACAGTCGGGGTTGAGGAATCACTGCATAAAAGCGGAATAAAGGTAAGTTATCTGCATTCCTATTTACCTATAAATTTTTTTTATATGCTCTGTGATGAAAATAATTGGTCCGTGTTGATGATTTTCTTTGATTATAATCTTCCAATTACTGATATAAAAAAATTATATGATGTAAAAATTATGTCATTTATTTCAATTTTCATAATTATATAATTTTTTCAACTTGTTAAACTTATTTTCTATCGGACGATCCTAAATGTTCGATGTATTTAAAATTTTCTATTTTTTACTATTGCAGTGCAGGCATCCTTTATACTTGTAGCTGGAGTATTAAAACACGACCCAAATTGTAATCACTCTTTTTGAAATGGTAAGCAAAACTCTTAGTATTATCTATAATTTTATATTTATATTTAGTGATGATATTTACCTTAAATTGTCTTCTTTCTCCGTCATAATTTTATGACTGATGAAAATTATATTGAATCTGATGTTACATGTGTTTAACTTTTAACAGGCTTTACCAAAACGTGTAAAATAGTTCATATTAATGATCTATATTCTCCGTTACTATTTGTTGAATCTAAATCAAACTTTTTTTAATGAAAAGACCAAGTGTTTTATTTCCTATAAGTGGGGCATATTTTTGAAAAAGTATTTAGTTTTGTTTTTATGATCCTTGAAAGAAAGGACTAACTCCAACTTTTGACCCACTTAATGACCAATTTTCACGAAAATTATTTGACCAAATATAGTAAATTGTATTATATTTCCAGAGGTAGGTTAAAAGGTTTTGTGTTGACTAAGTGCAGCACTTTTCAAAAAAAATCTGATTATGTTTCATGGAAAATATTGGAAAAATTTAACAAATTGTAAAACATTTTTTTTGCCTAATATTCTTGAATCCTATGCAAAACGGGGACCACAACTAACTGCATTTTTCTCGGAAATTTGGTTCAACGAGTTGAATGTAGGTGGCCAGAATTGATTTTACGCAAGTGGCGTGAGTTTTTTCCAACAGTTATAGGAGGCTGGCATGCGTGCGAAAATACGTCAGCTGCTTTCCATGCAGTAAGTGGATATTCTTTACTCTTGCTATATGCTATTGAATAGGAAAACGTAATTTTTTTATTTTTTGCGGCCATCGACAGGCAGTGTGAATAGAAGGAACTTTTGCGGGGTTGTACAGTGTACACTGCGGTGATGCGAATGCTGAATTGATGTTTTTTCTGATTGTTTCAGTGCCGGCAAGAACATGAATTTCTTTTATGCTGCGGCACATTTTTTTCATTTTATTTTCTGAGCAGCCGTAGCATTTTCTGATAAAATGATTCCACTATAAACCAAATATCGATCCACTGCCATTGAATGAAAGCAGCTCTGTGACGTATTCTTTAAACACGCATGCGCTGATCTGCTGAAATAACTTTACTCGCGCTGCCAAAATTTTCTTCTTTGTTTTGTCTTGTTTGCAAAGTGTCTTCACTACTGCGGTAAATTGTCAATGCTAAGAAAACGATTTCTGCTCTAGGTACATTTGCCTCTTAAGATTTTTGTGGAGTCAGTGAAATAGCTAATTGAAAAAAAACTTACCGCAAAAAGTATTCGGGCAGAAATTGTTTCCACTGAGCCCACAAAATGTTCATAACTTTTGATATACTAAAGATATTGGTATGATTCCTTTTTTAAGATAAATTTTAATAAGAGCAGTTTTAAATCAGGGATGGGCATGCAAGCACAGTCTCTAAATGTGATTGTGTGAAAGCTTTTCAAAGCTCTCTCACGCTTTTTGCACAGTGCAAGAAAGTTTACAACTTAGCTGTTAAGGTAAA
Organism: Leptogaster cylindrica; assembly: GCA_963082835.1. Lineage (NCBI taxonomy): Eukaryota > Metazoa > Arthropoda > Insecta > Diptera > Asilidae > Leptogaster > Leptogaster cylindrica. The sequence goes on along the minus strand of OY720107.1, from coordinate 13,057,496 downwards.
ATTGAGCCACATGGCAAAATGATTTCAAATTTACAGTGTACCTGAAACCAAAGTGCAAAGAAACATAGTCCTGTTCGCATGACGGCCGGCGGCCGAATGATGCGCTCTCGACTTGCGAGCTGCTCGTGTACATATTCAAAGCTTTAAAAGCTTGAGTACCCGCGGGCATAGGCCTGCCCAAAGAATATCTACTCAATAAGAAGCGACACTACTATCTGTACACGGCTGGATTGCTGATGTGTGTATCGGTGCTGTGGAAAATTAGATAGCAGCAGAGTAACATTTGTTAAAGCGGAATAACAAATGGGGGCGTATCGTACAGCGTGGTTCATATTTGCCGCAACTCATCAAAAGCCGCAAGCAATCTGATTTGCGATCGTGCGTATTCTAAGTCGCCCTGCAGTGAAAGCACTTTTCAACTCAGTTTACACAGAGCTTTTGACTTGTTACAAGCTTTCATTTTGAGTTTAGATTAGAACAGAGATGGGCAGGCCTATGCCCGCGGGCACTCCAGCTTTTAGAGCTTTGAATATGTACACGAGTAGCTTTCAAGTCGAGAGCGCATCATTCGGCCGCCGGCCGTCATGCGAGCAGGACTATGCTTCTTTTCGCTTTGCTTTCAGATACACTGTAAATTTGAAGTCATTTTGCCATGTGGCTTCACTTTTACATGACAGGTGACGTCACCAAAATTAACAGCGTAAAAAAGGCCGGAGAGAGCTTTGAAGAGCTTTTACACAATCACATTTTGAGACTGTGGTTGCATGCCCATCCCTGGATTAGAAGCACTTAAAGCACATGTTTACCCATATAAAAGTGCGGCATGAAAAAACCGTCAGCTGATCGTCAGAGGCAAAGAATATCGACGTCAGAGGCAGAGAATTACTACGTCAGACCCGACGAACTTCTTGGCACTCTTTTCCTCTTGTGGTTCTTATTGAGTAGATCAGGGATGGGCATGCAACCGCATTCTCAAATTGAGATTGTGTGAAAGCATTTCAAAGTTCTCTCCTACTTTTTATACACTGTTAATTTTGGTGACGTCACATGTCATGTAAAAGTGAAGCCACATGGCAAAATGATTTCAAATTTACAGTGTACCTGAAACCAAAGTGCAAAGAAACATAGTCCTGTTCGCATGATAGACGGCCGGCGCGGCGGCCGAATGATGCGCTCTCGACTTGAAAGCTGCTCGTGTACATATTCAAAGCTCTAAAAGCTGGAGTGCCCGCGGGCATTGGCCTGCCCATCTCTGGAGTAGATATTCTTTGGGCCTGCCCATCCCTGCTTTAAATGTGATAGTTCACAAAACGTGATAGAATATGTTAATGATTTCATTGTTGATCATGCTTGATAAACCATAGGAACTCTTTAAATTATAAAATGGAATAAAATTGTGTTTTTTTTTATCTGTTTAGCATTACAAGTTGGAAACTCTTAAGGAGGCAAGCAGTATTAATATAATTCTAGGTAAGTGTTTTAATTTTACTTATTTCAGTATTCATAAATTAAGCTGCTATTTTAAAACTATTAGTGTAAATCTTGCACTAATTTCATGTGGATATAGAATCCTTATTTGAATTTAAACTGATGAAAACAATTACCGTTTGAGTGCATAACTTGTGCATGATATAAATCACATGGCTGCAAATTTTATCTGAATTTTACCTTTAGATCAAATTTATATGTAAATGTGTTTTTTTTTTTATAACAAAATGATTTGGAATTATTATTTTTTTTTAGAAATGCCTATACAGTCGGGGTTGAGGAATCACTGCATAAAAGCGGAATAAAGGTAAGTTATCTGCATTCCTATTTACCTATAAATTTTTTTTATATGCTCTGTGATGAAAATAATTGGTCCGTGTTGATGATTTTCTTTGATTATAATCTTCCAATTACTGATATAAAAAAATTATATGATGTAAAAATTATGTCATTTATTTCAATTTTCATAATTATATAATTTTTTCAACTTGTTAAACTTATTTTCTATCGGACGATCCTAAATGTTCGATGTATTTAAAATTTTCTATTTTTTACTATTGCAGTGCAGGCATCCTTTATACTTGTAGCTGGAGTACTAAAACACGGCCCAAATTGTAATCACTCTTTTTGAAATGGTAAGCAAAACTCTTAGTATTATCTATAATTTTATATTTATATTTAGTGATGATATTTACCTTAAATTGTCTTCTTTCTCCGTCATAATTTTATGATTGATGAAAATTATTGAATCTGATGATACATGTGTTTAACTTATTAGTTGTGCTGCCATGTTGTTAAGTTTTGCATACGTTTGACTTGCGTATGTGTTTTTGAATTTAACATTCTGGTTGGCACTTTCGTTGGAATTTTTGTACCTTGCTCCAGTGACTAATAATACAAATTGCATATGAGCGATAAATATCACGCAATATATCGAATCCAGCAATTGAAATGTCCGGGTTTGATAAAGTTTTTTTTTTTTTTTTTATAAATTGATATAGAAATAATATATAGTACGAGGGTAGTTTGATAAGTCAGACTTTTTGAATAAAAGATATAATTTTTGGCAAATTAGCATTTTATTTCTCAACATAGCCTGCTTTTAGCGCGATACATGTAGTCCAGCGTTTTCCATTTTTTTTTTATTCCTTCCAAAAAATAAGTTTTTCGAGTCCCTTAAAATAGGCGTTTGTTTCAGTGATGCCCTCTTTATTTGACCCAAATCTCACGCCCGCCTACTCCAAAACTTACTTCCGATCGCGATCACGGTCTAATAGGGTGTTCAGTGTTCACACTGCGAGATAATCACGAGATTAAACCGGTTTCTTTAAATAAATTCGATGAATAGTAATGAAAAATAAAATAATAAGCGCAGTTGCTATGGGTTACCCATTGCAGCGAGGGAATCAATATTGTCAACAGTTTTTTATTTTTTTATGGACAAATTAAGTCAACATTTGCTGCACAACTAATAAGTTAATATAATAACAAGTGAAGACCTTTTCTTTCAATATCAGTCCTAGCTTTCTTATTATTGTCAGTTTCCAATACCATTCCAGAAAGCTTGGACTGCAAGGACTATCTCAACCAATGAACATATTCAAGTTATAGAGCCAAACTGGTAAGTAATCTTTAGAGTGTGATGTAATTGAAAAGATGAACATTAAAACGGTACTTTAGAGGATGATTTTGAACGCATGTTTTAAAATTTAAAAAAAACTTCAACTTCACTATTTTTAATTTTTATAAAAATAAAAGCCAATCCAGTCTTCTTTTTCAATTTTAAGAGTATCGTTGGTACATAAGAATAGTGAAACAATTCAAAAACTGTCATTTTTCATAATTAATCATATTCGAGGTTAATAGGATTTTTTCTTAATGGATTCAAAACCTAGCCTAAACACATTAACGTTTATGACGCATGCCGTCGCGGGCGACTGACAAAATTAATAATATGAAACTTAATTCTGAAGGCTGGCCGCTGTGTTCGGGCCGTCGGCAGCGTCCGCGTTAATTGTGTTTAGGATAGTATTGTTATGATTCAAGGAACAATATTTATAATACTTTCCAATTTTTAAAAAAATTCTTTACGGCAGACCTACTAATCCAGTCAAATTGTGCTCATAAGGGCCCCTAGCCCGGAAGTTGTGGGGTAGTTTTGATTTCTTTCATTCTTAATGTTGGGGTGCTGAATCCGAATCTGAGGTTTGCTAACAAAATGTTGTGACGCAACATTGAAAAAAATGCCAATAACGGTCCAGAATTTCATTTTGTTGCGGTTTTTTTGCTCATAACTTCGAAACTATCAATTTTTCGTACATAACCTCTTTATTCAAAACTAAAGTACATAAAATTTCCTGCAAATTTCACTATTCAGGTTATTTTGTCCGACGTACCGTTTGGGCTCAAGTGCAAGTTGAAAATTGGTGCATTGTTGCTTATCCCCACCATGATGTGATATGACGAGCGTAAAAACTGCCTTTGTCAAAACCCGCAAAATCAAATAACAAGAACTAATATACCCTAGTTGTAGTTGTAATACATATTACATTGTATTACATATTTTTATTATATAATATATACATTGTGTGTTTTGTACATTATATTTAATTATTTTTATAATATGAGCAAAAACACTGTGCAACAGCCAAAACTCAAATTGAGCAAACTAAACGATTCTAAGATAAAATTGGGCCGCTGAGCTCGAATTTATCATCCGTTTTGCTGTAGGTCGTCAAAATTTTGAGATATTTACAGTTCAAGGTCAACTGGACTGCCTTTGAAATCGTTAGCTGTAATTCATTTTTTTGAACTCCAATCAAATTTATGTCTTAGGCAAAGTTGTTCGTTATTTAATTCTACATATTTTTTATCACCACACCCCCCACCCGCCCCCTACCCTTACCCATTTTTTTTGCAAATTTCTGAAAAAGACATGCCGTACAGAGTGAACCGTTAGGAAAAATAACAATGTTTTTTCGGAAGAAATATTCCTCATCTATTTTTAGGTGGGGTCTGCGAACATCAAAATTCTCTCAGACCTAACCCTAATGGCAAAACCCCCCTCCAAAGTGAAACATTCTGATTTTTTTTCACCTCTTTATGCCGTGAGGGGTAAGCGAATGCAGTTAAACTTCATGTGTGTTAGGAAAAAATGTTCCTTTTTGAAAATAAGATAGGGTCTTAAAGAAAAATATGAGAGAGAGAGAGATCACTAAAATAATGTAGGAGGAAAAGAGTGCCAAGAAGTTCGTCGGCTCTGACGTCGCATCCACAATTGCCTTGGCAGCCCTTTTTACATTTGCAAGAAATGTGCCGGAGTATCGAATCCGGTGCTGGGCTCAAAACTGGCACTGGCTCGAGAGTCAAGACCCCTTTTTCTGGTTTTCCACCCCGTCATTTGGATCTCTTTGTTGGAAGTCGAGTGTGGTTTGACCGCATAACCACTGCTGCACCTGAAAGTAAACTCAGTGAATGTTGTCGTGCAGCATCTTCCGTGGGGGTAATGAGGCAATGTTGGGTTTACATTTGTACGATGAATATACGTATTGCCTGTATCGCAAATTGTTCAGGCTAGTCTTATGTACTTTAGAAAATCGTTTCCAGCTTCGGCAATCTCGTCCTGGTGTGCATAAGGATCTTTAAAAGCATCAATGACTGATTGCAGATCATTGTTCTTCCGCAGGACTTTTAAAATTTCAGTTTTCCTTGATTAAACAAACCAGAAGTGGTGTCATAAGCGCTCTTATGTTATCTCTGTCATATGTGACACTTGTGGGGGAAGATATTGACCTTTGGTGATTTTAATTGGCTTATGAAAACTTGATATAAAGAATGCCTTCTTTTACGAACCACGAAAAGGTAAAGTTTCTGAAACCCTCTACCATTCCTCAAAAAATTGGAACTACCTACATGATATTATTCGGCTATTTTTCCTATTTTGCCTGGGCTATCGTGTTCGCGAACATTTCTGTGGATACTGCGGCGAACATTTTCCGTTTTGCTTGAGGCACGGTTACAACAAGGGGAACACTTGCGAACGAGGAGTAGTCAATGCGAAGTTCGCTTTGGTCTGACCAGCAACTCGAGCGGGAGCGAATGCCGTTCGGTTTCATACGTTAATGCTTGGTAGGCGTATATTTGCGTTCGCAAGTGCTCCATTTGTTGTCGGTTTTGCAGCGAATCATCAAAGGAAAGCCGTGTTTAGTTGAGCTCGATTCGTGTGTGTTTGCTCTAGTGTGACTGCACCCGTTCTGCAGTGTTCGAAAGCGCTAGCGAACCACTGCAAACACTCGTTAATATTCGCTTCACAAGTGTTCGCCTTGGTGTAAACGTGGCTTGGCGAACGAACATCTGCTCGCGGACAATTTTGTTCGGGCAGACGAACATCGCTCATTTGCTTGTTTGGTTTTGCATGTTTTGTGAAGACATTCTGTGCGCGCAAGCGAAATGATCACCGAAAATGCTTTTTTGATGTTTGTCAAATGTACGCGAGCACGTATCCACCAAAGCAACATTTGCTCAAAACATGCTCGCGAGCTGCTTGTTCGTTTGGTGGATCCGGGCCTCTAGAAGTGGAACTTTAGCCGCCCATTCTTTTACTTACGTAATTTTATGTTAGTAAATGATAGTAGACAAAAGAACTTAATTTTTGTCTTTTTGGTGCACTGGAAGCAAAATCGTCTTTTTAAACTTTTTTCATACACGTATATTTTTTGAGTTGCGTCACTACTTTTGTGCACCTATGATAGGAGTACTGTATAATCCTGTCTTAATACCACTATAGAGACCTTATAGACCTTATAGTGTCTTAAGCTGGAGTCAGACCATAGCAAAACCCCCATACTTATAAGGAATATTGAATAGTTTTAGCGTGTGACTCGACAATATGCAATATGGCAGATCGCTTAAAATTTTCTTAAAATTTCGGAATATTTTAGGCACATCAAAGGAATCTGAGCGGTTCAAATTGTCGGAGTCATACGACACAAAACTTTATGTACACATTTTTGAGGTTACAGGCGACTGAATTTGGCGCGAAACGTCAGTTTGTGTTAACATTTTGCAGTGCGTGCGAAGGAGAACAAAATTTTCTAAATATTCCGACCGAAAAATATTAGTAATTTGCTTATCGTGTGACTCGATGTCACAAAAATATCCCACACAATTATTTCCTTATAAATATCGGGTTTTTGGTATGGTCTGACTCCAGCTTTAGTGTTTAGGCAAAGACTATATAAACATTAAGACGTCCCAAGCTGTAAAGGGCACACGCCTCGACCGAGAATGCTGATTGCTACTTCAGAGAAAATAGCTTTTTGCGGGCGTCAGTTGCAGCGCCCACTGTTCAAAGCACTAAGCGCACAAGGCAGTCGCAGCACAGCGGCGAACACAGCGAAAATTTCGATATGTACACGCAAGTGGATCTCAACTTGAGGCGTTTGTGTGCGAAATGAGAACCAAAAGAACCATGCATGCTGCTTGCATTCAAATGCTGCCCAATATCTATCACTGTGTATATAGTATATATACTGACATTCGGGGTTCATTTAGTAAGTGATCCGGTACAAATCCTTGCTTTGAGCATAGGAAAAAAGTTCTTGATTTCATGATACTTGTCCTTTTAAGAAAAAATTATACGTGGAAAATAAAAATGGAAACTAGCATTTCAGCTAATAAAAATAAATTTAATATTATGATGCAGTAAATTGAATTGACGAATTTTTTAGAAATGAAACAGCCACAGCTTCCCTAATATAATTCGTTCACCCAAAAAGAAAAAAAATTCTTTTCGGCAGGCCTACAGGCTGAGGTAGATTTCGAAGTGTTTTTAATTGCATTTTTTGGGGTAATTTTTTTCAAAATCGAGAAACTAGTTATTGTTTTAGAAACTACTCATCAACGATACCCCACAAGACGTGCTTCTAAAAATTTAGAATATCCACCGTTTATTAACGAACTTAACTGAATTATTAACCCTAAAAATAACATAATAAAATTTGGTTCAAATATCTTCAAAATTGCGGCAGCTATCGTGTCCCTAAGAACACTGTAAACTGCGTTATATATATTTTGGGGTCCAGGGGTCATGATCGGAGAAACTATGTAAAAAAGGTGACAAAATGTCCTTAAATTACAAAATTGAGCGAACGATTATAATTTTATAAAATACCATATCCTTGCCTGCATTCAGAAATCTGAAATTCATTGATAAATGGAATTAACACAAATCTGGTATCCTTTTATCTCCTTCACAAATAATTTCACAGAACAAAAATAATCAACAAATTCAAAAGAAATTTTTTTTCGGGCATTCACATTCGTAAAATTCATTCAAGAATCAAGAGGCAATCTTTTTTTCCACAGGTGCAAAGTGCTATTGAAATATTGTCTCTGAAACCAGAGCAGTGCGCAGGCAGATAGCGAGATATCAGCTAGCAGAAAAACGCTTTTTCAAACAACCCGCCTACCGCTGCCCACCCCGTGCGTTGATGTATTAAGGGGGGCACTCCATATAGAATGTCATATCTTAGTCGATTTTCATGATTTTTTTTTTGGAGGGTAAGGAATGCATACATCCTTTCAGGGTAATAGTTTTTTTTTACTACATAATTCTAGTTTTACAAACTATTTTTTTTTGGTTAAAATAAATTCAAAATGGCGGAGATATAACCAGTGTTCATTAGGTTGTTCGGAAAGGAGACTTGAAAATCGGTGTACACGATTACTCAAAAACTATTTGACCGATCAAGTTCATATTTGCCACACGTTTTGATAACACTTTTGTACAATTGATGAACCTAAGACCAACTAAAAATTATCGAATCCAACATGTTTTTGGATGGGTCAAAGTATGAAATTTTTCCCGAAAAAATCTACTTTTTGGTTCTTAAGCCTCCCCTGTAACCAATTATCATTATTTTACCAATATTAGAGGTTCATCGAGTGAGCACCTGTATATACAAATAAAGTTTTTTGTGTTGGCTGTTTCAAATAATCCTACGATGTACAGGAGTGTACACCGCTTTCGGCCTCCTTTCCGAACAACCTAACAGAGACTGGTTATATCTCCGCCATTTTGAATTTATTTTAACCAAAAAAAATAGTTTGTAAAACTAGAATTATGTATTAAAAAAAGCCAAGGACCCTGAAAGGATGTATGCATTCCTTATCCTCCAAAAAAAATCATGAAAATCTACTAAGATATGACATTCTATATGGAGTGCCCCCCTTAAGCCCGGTCCAGACGCTCAGTTTTGAACAACGATTTGTCTGCGCAGCTTTATGACCGAATGAAATCGTTGCGATATTTAGAGCGTCCACACGGCAACGACATATCTGCGTATTTCGCTCTGTTTTGTGTGATATGAGTTCAAAGTTCATGGAAGGCCGCACAGATTCACGGATATCTATGCTCTTTAGCTCAGATATCGTTGCAACTGCGCAGACTTCAAATCGTCGCAGTTTTCCAGTCTACACGCAACGATTTGTCTGCAACGATCTGATCTGCGCAGACAAGTCGTTGTTCAAAACTGAGCGTCTGGACCGGGCTTTACACAGTCCAGCCACTGCTCTCTGGTGCTTTGAACAGTGGGCGCTGAAACTGACGCCCGCAAAAAGCTCTTTTCTCTGAAGTTGCGATCAGCATTCTCGGTCGAGTCAAGTGTGCACTTCACAGCTTGGGACGTCTTAATATTTATATAGTCTTTGGTTTAGGCTTACCAATAAGAGCATTCCAACTTTAAAATGGAATTAAACTGCAAATCTTAAAGCGAAATTCAATTCGAAAGTTTTATTTGACGTATAATTTTATGCCATTCATGATTTAAACAAGATATCGTTCAAATGACCATCGTGGCTTGCTTACACTGCTTGATCCGGTTAATTCAATTGTCGATGACTCGGTGCACATTGGTATGACACTATGACACCTATGGTGCGTCGAATGTTGGCTTCGAGTTATCGGCCACATTTTCTTTTTTACGCGCGTTGGGTACACAGACTTTTTATCGTGGAGAGAGAATCGTGTTATAAACATATTCACTAAACGGCCAATCGCGCATTAGGCCGAATGAATTAGGTAGAATGCCGAATATGCTTCAAACCAAAAGCTCCTTGAGTTTGGGCAATCGAACTCGAATTTTGATAGTAAATAGGATAATTTCGCAGTTTTGTGGCAGCGAAAAATTGTCATGGTGAAACGGCAAATCTTACTGGACACAAATGACAGTACCTCCATGACAAATATTATTCAAATATTATAGCAGCCATGCACTGTAAAAATTGAGACATCCCTATTGGTAAATCCTTTATTTCGTTATCAATTTAATTTAATTTAGCGGAAACACTTTCTAATTTTCGTCTTTTTTTTTTTTTTATAAAAAAACCGTATATTTTCTAAAGTTAAATTGCGATTGATAGCGATTGTACCCCCTTTTCTGTGATTTAAGAAACTTTTAGAGTGCTGCTATGAAATGCAAAAAGGTCTATTTTATTTCCAATTTTTTGTGTTTTAATTCATCTAAATTAACTTCGCGAAAACTTGCTTGTTTGTTCACATGTGTATTTGTGCCGTTAAGTCAAATATTTCGATGGCTAATTAACAAACTTTCCGTCCTCCAATCGAGGTAACGTACGCTAATTGTCCATGACAATGCATTCTGTCAAATTTGTATCCCTTTATCACAGAAGGAACGGATAAATTCTTTAATAATAATGCAAAAATGACAGCGTTCTGCACTGACTATAAGAAAAAAATTAACATAAAATCAAGTTCAAGTCATCTCTTTTTTATGAATTTTATGTGTCAAAATTTCAAATTATGTGTAGACGAATTATATTAAAAAACAATGTTTTTACGGGTTGTTTTTTTAATACCCTAGATGTAGGGTATGTTAGTTTTGAGCGAACGTTTACAACTCCAAAAAATAATGGTGACAGAGGAAAAAGAACTATTTATTCATGATTGGGAAGTGAAAAGAAATCGTTTTATGCATGTCCAATGTCCATCTATCTGCCTGTTGTCTGTCTGTCAAGACGTCTTCTAATTTCAAAGTGGTGATTTTTAGCAAGTACGCCTGGTTTTTCTCGGAGTCTCCCGCCATCTGCCTCCCCCATGGATCCGTGAGCTTTACGAAATGGATAGATAAGTCTGTTAAGTTCGCCGGTATTAATAAGCATGTATTAGCTAACAGTTCCCCCTCTGTTCACCCTTCTCATTCCCACTCGTTTAATGTTATTCCCAGCGTTTCCCGTCCTTCCTCTTTATCTTCTCAACCGCCTCGCTCTTCCTCTACTTCCAATCACAAAGTTTCATCCTCCTCCGTCCCCCAGCAGTTTAATCCATCTCGTAAATTTACAGGGTCCGACCCTAACTGGAATTTGAAGGCCGGGGTTTTCCCTAACTTCAATTATTGCTCCTCTTTTAAATATCCCAACTTCATTAAATCGCACACTCTTCACCCTACGCCGCCCAGCGTCTCTTTGGCCGCGCCTGCTGACCTTAGTCCTTCAGTTGCTTCTCCTCAAATTGACCTTCCTCCTTCTTCCTCTTCTGTTGCCACCCCCGTTAGCAGGCTTCTAGCCGGTCCTTCCTGTTCCTCGCAGGCCGACGCAGTACCTCTTTCGGTCGCCCCTCCCACGTCGTCGGTTGCTAAGACCTCTTTCCTTGATCCTCTTGTCCCCCCCATTGTTAAATTGACTAAGCTTTCGGCTGAATCGACTGATCGCCGTTACATTCTCTCCCGGTTTCGTGATCGGCACATTTACGATAACGTTCGCCTCCTCCTCGCTTACCTTCATGACAAACCTGACTCGGTTTGCATTGATGGACGGACTAAAACTAATGTCCTAGTTTATATTAACCAAGAGGGCCTTCCTACTGACCTGGCTACCTTACGTGATCTGTTTTTTAAATACCACGAAGGAGTTGGTATCTCTTCCAAAAGCGTGTCCGCTGACCTCACCTCTTTCGGATCGTTTGTCTCCTCCAGGCATATCTCCCACCTTCAAAGGAGTCGAGACGACCATAACAAGTTTTTTCGTTCCTAATTTGCCTAGTACCTTCCCAACCAACCCCAATGTTCCTTGCACCCTCGCCAGCGTTAATCGCCCCCTCTTCCCGTCTTTCATTAACTTTTGTCGCCCCCAATTCCTCTAACGATTCCCACCGGTTATACCCCAGTAACCGTTGCTCTTCTGCTAAACGTGGCCGCTCCTCCGTTCCTCTTTCTATTTACTACCAGAATGTCAGAGGGCTGCGTACCAAAACCCGTGATGTTCTCCAGAACTCCCTTTTACTCCCCTATGACATTTTTGTTCTTAGCGAGACTAACCTCTCTCCTAGCATTTTCAGTCAAGAGCTCTTCCCGCCTTTTTTTAATACCTTCCGTGCTGACGGTTCGAGCGACGACGGGTCTTCGTCCGGTCGTGGTGTGCTCCTTGCTGTGCACAGCCGCTTAGGTGCAACCCACCACAAATCCTCTTCCTCCCCCTTATGCGAGTTTGTTTGCGTCAAATTCAGTCTTAAGTCTCGCTTCGTATATATTTTCTGCTTTTATATTCGCCCCTCCCAGCCTTCTGATGCATACGAGTATGCCACTGATGTAGTTGACGCGCTTTTTAATACTCTAGAACCTACTGATGAATTAATTGTTTTGGGTGATTTTAATCTTCCTCGCATCCTTTGGTCCTTATCTGATGATGAATCCTACTTTACCCCCTGCAGCGTTCTTTCCGCTAAAGATTCATCATTTTTAGACAGTCTCTCTGATTCAAACCTCTACCAAGTCAGTGGTGTCAACAATTGCCTTGGTAGACAATTAGATCTTATCTTTACGTCCGATCCCATTAACTCTGTCGTCAGCGAGTGTAGGCATCTACTCTCCACGCTCGACCCATATCACCCTCCTCTCCTTCTAACTTTTTCTCTTGATAATATTTTTGATTGTCCGGCCATCGAGCCCTCTTTCACTTTCAATTTCCGAGCTGGTGATTTTAATAAACTTAATCTCCTACTTTCCAACTCGCCAATCGCTAACACTTCTGATGACCCCAACCTTCCGGTCGATGAGGCCCTTGCCTTTTTCACGGATGTTGTTTCGAATTGCATCTCTCAGTCCTTCCCCTTTCGACCTCGTAAACCCTCCACCTCCTCGCCTTCGTGGTATGACCGTGAGCTTCGGTATCTTCGTAATAAGAGGAATAAGCTTTGGAAGTCATATCTCCTTTCCAGATCGGATGAGGATTATGCTAGGTTCATATCGGTTTTTAACTGTTTTTCGGAACGCAGCCGCCTTTTGTACAATAACTATATCAATAAAATGAAGTCTGAAATTATCACCGATCCTAAACGTTTCTTTCAATTCGTTAACTCGAAAAGAAAATCTAACGGTTACCCTTCCCTCCTCAAGCTAGGTAGTTCTTCTTCTAACGATCCGGCCACTATCGCAAATTTATTTGCCAATCATTTTAGCCAGTCGTTTTGTGAGTCGTCCTCCGTAATCGACTGTGACTATTTTAAGTTTTTACGCACTTGTCCTCAGACCTCTCTTTCTTCTATCCGCATCGACCCTGCGATCGTTGCCACCGCAATTGCTTCTCTTGACGAGGATTTTAACCCTGGTCCTGATGGCATCCCCGCTGTGGTTCTTAAGAGATGCGCTCCTCATTTAATCGAACCACTGACCTTTCTTTTTCAACAATCTATTTCCCAAGGCGTGTTTCCCCTCCTTTGGAAAGCTTCCTTCATCATTCCTATTCATAAAAAGGGCTGCAAGTCTGATGTGGCAAATTATCGCCCGATTGCTAAGCTGTCCTGTATTCCCAAACTCTTCGAAAAAATCCTCTATGATTTGATCTTTTTTCATTGTAAATCACTGTTCTCTCCTGCCCAACATGGTTTTCTGAAAGGTAGATCTACTTCTACTAATCTCATTGACTTTGTGTCTAAAACTTTAGGCGCCTTGGAAGATGGCGATGAAGTTGATGTTGTGGCTACGGATTTTAGTAAAGCCTTTGATAGAATTTCTCACCAGGTTATTCTGTTTAAGCTCTACACCCTTGGTTTTCCCCCTTTTTTCCTTTCATGGGTGAAATCTTATCTTGAGGAAAGGGTATATATGGTCCTTTTTGGCACAGTCGTATCATCAGAATTTCGCTCTCCTTCTGGTGTCCCCCAGGGTAGCCACCTTGGTCCTCTGATCTTCATTCTAGCAATCAATGATGTTGAGCATGTATTGGCCCACTCGAGTGTATCTATATACGCCGATGACATGAAGATCTTTAAGAGAATCTCCTCCCCATCCGATTCTGTCTTCCTCCAAGCTGACCTAGACAGCTTCTGCACTTGGTGTAATAAGAATTTTCTCGACCTCAATGTGTCCAAATGCCAGTCCATCACCTACTCTCGCAAACGCCTCCCTCTTCCTCTTAGACCCTACACGCTATCAGGACATCGAATCCCGTCGGTTACCTCGCTTCGCGACTTGGGCGTGCTGTGCGACCGTGAGTTGAACTTTCGGTCCCATATTGATAATATTATTGGTAGAGCTAATGCCACATTAGGCTTTGTTAAACGCTGGTCTCGAGAATTCTCCGATCCCTATTTATCTAAAGCCCTCTTCGTTTCCTTCGTGCGACCCATCCTTGAGTACGCCTCTCCGGTCTGGTCTCCTTATCAATCGACTCATGTTAACAGAATCGAGTCTGTTCAACGTAGGTTCCTTCGCTTTGCCCTTCGTAACCTCCCTTGGTCCGACCCTTTGTCCCTTCCCCCTTATGAGCACCGGCTCCGTCTTATTGGCTTGCATCCACTTCACCTTAGGCGTGACGCAGCTGATATCCTGTTCTTACACCAACTTCTTTCCGGTTGCATCGATTGCCAGTCTCTGCTGCAATCGGTTTCTCTTAACACTAATCCCCGTAGTCTCCGATCAGTTTCTCTCTTCCGTCCCATCAACCACCGTACCAACTAGTGATGGGACATCGACCATCGAACATCGGAACTATCGATGGTTTTGATGCGATGGTCGATGTTTTTGCCCTCGATGGTGAGGGACCCGATAGTATCGGAACATCGATGGTATCTAGTCGATGTTTTGCTTAAAAAAATGCCACAATTTTTCCCTTAAAATATTTTATACGTGCATGTTTTTAATATACACCTAAGTAATATATATAAGAAAACTCATCCATCCCGAATAATTTCAAAAAATATAAATTATAAATGCAAACCACTCTTTGTATTTCTATAGGCGTCATTCGAGGGCATTTTTGAACCACATTTGAGAAAAATGTGTCTCGTAGTCGGTCTTATTCGTTCGTTAATGATCCACACCAGGATTGTAAAATTCAAATCCATAATAAAAAGATAAAAGGATATTTTATTTAGAACCCGGCTCGGGCAATACACGAGAGAAATTTTCCTCAAATGTAATATATAAGGTAATGTATTACATGTAGGCATGGGACATCGAACATCGGAACTATCGATGGTTTTGATGCGATAGTCGATGTTTTTGCCCTCGATGGTGAGAGGCACGATACTATGGGACATCGATGGCAACTATTCGATGGCGGTTTCGATGGTGAACATCGATGGTTTGCATTCGATGTCCCATCTCTAGTACCAACTATGGCCTCAACGAGCCCCTCACTAGGATGCTTCGAATGGCCAATTCCCTCCCGTCCTTTGATTTCCATTGTAGCAGGGATTTCTTAAGGAATTTGATTTTCAATCCCGCCTAATTTATACTACCTCCCCCTCCTCCCCATAATCTGTTGCTGTTAATTGTATTTGTTCAGTTAGTAGTATTTTTAGTTATAGTATAGTGTAGGTTCTTGTGTGATATTTGTGTAGTCTTAGTCTTAAATTGCTTGTATTAAGCGTAAATAAATAAATAAATAAAGACGATGTCGATAACTCGAGAATTCTTGTAGCTAGAGGATTGAAATTTGGTACAACAATATTTTGTTAAAATTGTAAGATCAATTTCGACGATCAGCGAAATCGGACAACTCCTTCTTAGTGTTGATTTTAGAATGATATGTTCACAAACTTTCAAAGTTCCAATAAATTTAAGGAATTGTTTCTAACCCATTTGTTTGCTTAAAATAGTTAAAATATTTTAGTTTAAAATATTTTTTGTTTCTAAATAAATAAAACGGCAAGCATGTTACATGCCTTTACTTTGTATGCTAATTGATTCTGTAATTAATTTTTGTTCTTATATTTCCAGAACGGTGAATTCGAACATGGTTGCGAAAGTATGATGGATGATTCAAAAGCGTGGACATTGCCAGCAGAGTTAGCAATCCGATTTGAATGTGTACATTTCCTTGAAGAATAAACAAGAAATAAACTACAATGAGTGTAAATGTATTGAAGCGTTTTTTTATTTACGTATTTTAAAGTTTGTGAAAAACCGGTGTATATACTTATATACCCAACAAACACACTTCCTATTAATTAGCTATTAATTAACTAATCAAATCAAGTTAATTAATGGGCGCCTTAATAAACTTAAATAACTTAAATTTAAATATCTATTAATGTTAATTATCCGTAATTCAACCATATAAAAATAAAATATTTCTAACATAGCTCTTTTTTAACTATTTACCAATAATTAGCCAATACATAACTCTTAATTAGTCGTTTTATTTAACTTTGTGTTTGCTGGGTAGCGTTGGCCAAAAGTATTATTACCCAATGAAAATTGTACCATACAAGTTATTTGTGTAGATTATAGATAAACCAGCAGTTCCCGCGATTCCGCTAGCGTAGATTTCAACATTACTGTTGAAATAAAAAAAAAATTTTTGGTATTTACTACCGCCAAATGCGACGTATATATAGAAGCAACCGTTTCCCGTGGGTCGGGTAACAATTATAATTGGTTAGTTTTCTTCAGTCAAGTGAGGTTTTGGAGGGTTGAATTAGGAAAGAGTCTGGAGTTGAAAAAATACCGATAGCCTTTCATCGCCTATTTTCCGCCTTTATGGTGAAATTTTGAAAAAATCCACTACACATGATTCGTTTTTTCTAACCTAAACGCCAAATACCAATGTTTATGAAATTTTTACTTAAAAAATGGCGTATTTTCATACAAACTATCATCCTCTATGTTATCCCCTTACGGTTGGAATTTAAAAAAAATCCTTATACTGTCGAATTAGTTCATTGGGACTATAGGATATTGTAAATAAAACACGTTCCTTATTAAACCTAAATGGTTTAATATGCATTTGACAACAGCTCTAACGAAATAGAAAAATTTTAGCGTTTAAGAGGAGGTTCTACTCAGCTCAAAAATCGTTTTCGTAGCATAGACAATTACCGCAGTAGTAGGGACACTATTTCCGAAGCAGCAAACACAAAGAAAGGAAAGTTTTGTATGTGTTGAGAAGCCAGAGAGTAATTTTGAGAGTGAAGGCAAAGTTGGCAATCTGGTTTTTGTCAATTTTCACCCCACATTTTTTGCAATTTTAAATTTGAATTTTGCTTGGTCTGACTTTGGCGATGAGAATTCTAATATGGAAGGGAATTGGGAGGATAGCGAAATTTTGTTATCTTTTTTCTTTCTAGCCCACATTTTCATATTATAAAGAAGAAAGTGTTCTTTTGGCCTTGAGAATATTGTTGTTTTTTTTTCAGGGTCAATGGATTAGTGGGAAAGGTCTGGGTTGTACTACAATTGTGCAGACTATTTATTTTATTGCAATTTCAATTATTTGCAAGACTATATTAGTTATGCAAATCTCTGCAAACAAACCAAAACAAGCACTTTGCGCTTGCTTGCGGTGTAAAATTACCGAACGGAGGGAGGACGACGTACCATAGAGCAAAATCGATTTTTGCAAGGTTTTATTTAACTTCGTTTTCGGTTTCTCTGTTTCACTGTTCGGAACAAATATTGCAGTTTTTAACCAATTTCTACCACATGAATTTTCATGAATTTTTTTTCCATAGCACAGATTTCAGGAAGAGATATTTTAAAAAAAAAATAATATGTTTATTGTCAAAATCATTGCAATTAGAGCATAATTGTTAATCAAGTATTATTGAAATTGCATACGCATTTCAGTCAATTTCAAGGCAAAATTAACATTTGCCAAGAAGAAGACTGCTTACTGCCTGCGCACATTTTTATGTCACTGAGCTGCGGTGGTTCATTGCCAAAAACAAGTTTCCTGCTTCGAAACACGCACATATTTTCTCCTTGCTCTCAACGAGGCCAGGGGGAGATTTTTGTGTGCTGGCGAGGTCTGAATTAGGATAAATTTGCGCCTATTTGGTGGATGCACATTTTTGTTATGATTCTTTTTTAGCTGAGGGGTGGGTAATTCTATTCTTCATATTTTTTAAAAGAAATGTTTTCTATTTCTCAAATGAGTAACACCGCAAGAAGTATGGAGCAGTGACGTTTATTCTAAGGTGCGCAGGTGTTCTCTGAACACCCGCCGAATTTCGATATTTGATATTGAATTTTTTTTTTTCAAACAATGTTTACATTAAACAATTTAATTCATGTTTATTAATGTTCGCCCTATCCTGTCGCACCATTCCATCATATCATTTCTTCTCAACATGCATGCAACTTTCCGATAACGTTCTCCTCTCTTAAGCGCACGATGTATGAAAATTTTAAATACGCATTGTGCTGAGGCTTGCCCAGCACAGCAGTACCCAACGCATTTGATCGCATTGAAATCTATTCGACGCGACGCGACGCCTCGACGAAGTTCGAGTGTTCTCTTGTCTTCGGTGCACAAAACCAAAGCAAATACCCTACTTGAAAAAAATGCTACCACACTCGCAGTCGAACAAGCTTCATATAAAAAGCAATGAATGCGTGTTCTCCAGAAAACTTCGCACACCTCACACAAATCAGTTGGGACTGAGAGCACTGCAGTGTTCTCGATTTAATTTCACTATCGTCATGCGTCGGCGGCGGTGGTGCGGCGTTGGCGTAGTACGCTCTAGTCTGGTTTCACTGCTATTGACCGCTCTGCGCTCTCATTTAACTGCAGGAGTTGTGAACTTCAGGGCAAAGAATATCTACTCAATAAGAACCGAAACTCTTTTTTGAGTGTATAGGATAAAAAGATTAAAAAGAAAAATGTGAGAGAGAGGTCACTAAAATAATGTAAATAACGTACAAGAGGAAAAGAGTGCCAAGAAGTTCGTCGGCTCTGACGTAGTAATTCTCTGCCTCTGACGTCATATTCTTTGCCTCTGACAATCAGCTGACGGTTTTTTCATACCGCACTTCTAAATGGGCAACCATGAGCTTTAAGTGCTTCTAAACTCGAAATGAAAGCTTGTAACAAGTCAAAAGCTCTGTGTGTAAACTGAGTTGAAAAGTGCTTTCACTGCAGGGCGACTTGGAAGTTCGCACGATCGCAAATCAGATTGCTTGCGGCTTTTGATGTGCTGCGGCAAATATGAACCACGCTGTGCGACACACCCCCATTTGTTATTCCACTTTAACAAATGTTACTCTGCTGCTATCTAATTTTCCACAGCACCGATGCACACATCAGCAATCCAGCCGTGTACAGATAGTAGTGTCGGTTCTTATTGAGTAGATATTCTTTGTTCAGGGTGTGCTCTATTTTTGTTGAACGAGTGAATCAGAACTTCGAGATCTGAGAAGCAATTCGCAAATTAAAAGAGAAATATCCTCATTCGTTTTCTGGTAGTCGAAGTGTAAACTTGGTTTTGAAAAAGAAGCTCATTATTGATTTTGTTTTAGCCTATAAGAAGCTAAACATAAAAAGTTTAATGGATGTAGGATAGGTGGTGGATCAAGAATTGATAGCCAGAAAATGAGAACGTCAGATGATGGTTGTATTCAAAATAAAAGTAATATTTATTCAAAAAGACTAGATCACAGTTCTTCTTACAACTAATAATTAAAGGTTACGAATTCAAATACAATTATTTACCAATAATTACTCTAAATCTAATAATTCAAAATTGTATTTCCAACTTCAGTCTGTATAGTTTTAATTATCTTATTCAAATGTATATTTCACTGACTGTGTGATTGACAGTACTTGTACTAAACTAATTGCCTGAAAGTAGACAAAGTTTCTTTGTTATGAATGGTTCCTTGAGAGCAGAGTTAGAGATGTAAGTGGTTAATAGAGAGGGTTGATTGCTTGAGAGCTATGTAAAAAGGAGAGACCTGGATGTAGTATGATACGACTGATACCTAGTGTAATTGTACGGAGATCTAGACTGATATAGTAATAACTGGAAGTCGTTTTGACTTGAGTAAGTGCACTATGATGGTGCAAGACGAGTCGATATCTGACTCGTGGGCTGCGAGCGAAAGTCAGGTTGTAAGGCTGACTGAAAACGCAGTATGGCCGAGCACTATATGAGTGCTATACGAGTCAATAGAGGACTCGGAATATCCTGCAAGCGGAGGTCAGTCGAAATGCTGCCCGAGGTGCCGCAAGCAGAGGAAAGCGTGGTTGCAAGGCTTCACTGGTTTGAATGCACTTGAACGGAGTCGCTATTTCCTGGGCTAGAACTGAAAGCAGTTCAATTTGCCAATTTAAGTCTGGTAGATCTGAAAGCAGTTCTTACCTCTTAGATGACTGAAAATGCAGTGCCGAATCGTTGTGGAGCCACCGTATTTATAGTCCCCGAAATGCATTGGGTTAAATGCACAAAGGGATAACGGTCCTATTTGGAGTGCTTGTGCACATGTGAATTTCTCTAGCTTCTAGCTTCTAGAACATTCTCATTTCAATTAGAAGATTGTAACTAAGCACGGTGGCAACCTAATCTGATTTGGCTCAGTGGTCTGAGCGCTGACTCTATAACCCGTAGTACGCGGGTTCGAATCACAGCCTCGGCAGACTTATTTTTTTTCTTTTTTATTTCTTAATTTATTAATTTCTTTTGAACGTTGGGGGCCCCAACATTCTCCCACCCTCAGAAAGTGATGTTCTCAGTAGACGAAAAAAATGGTTGTACTTCTGGTCCTTCCGGGAGACTGGAGTTCGTTGCTGTACTTTCGTATGGCGAGGTGTCCCGGGATGTTGTTGCTCGTAATGTTCGAGTTTGCCGATTATTTCGAATCAGTTTCTCCTGAGTATTAATTATCTTCTTTTGGGTCCGGATTGTTTCTTGCTGCTCCGAAACCAGGGAGCGAAGGATAATTCGGTTGTGGTGCGAGTCGATGTTTTTCTCGAGGGCTACGGTATTGGTTGGAGCGGATAAAGCTGTGGGAACCCTTCGTGGTGTAGTCGGGCGTCGCAACCATGATCCCTTGAATTTCGCCACTGATTTTTTTTTTTTTTTTTTTTTTTTTTTACGGTGGCAGCCTGGAAGTGTGGTCGAAACGGTTCTAGCTTGGTTGGAGACGCATTAAGAGTTGGTGGTTCAGCTGCTGTCGCCGTTGGTGGGTTAGGAACCTTCGCAGTTGGTGGACCGTCCGCCGTGTCTAGTATTTCCAGATTTGGAACATCGTCCAGGAGAAGAACATCCTCAAGCCTATTGGCTTCGGACTCCGAAACGTCGGAGCCGCTTAAGGTTCCAAAGACTTCTACACGATCCATTGGAAATCGTGCTAAAAGTATATTTTAATTAAAGATTGGTTACTTGTACAGTTTTGTACTTTATCAGTCTAGATCTTTGATGGTACTGAATGTCTCAAATGATTAGTGTGGTGGAAGTGGTATATGGCCTTTATTGAGAAGCATACAAAAAGGCTTGGGTACGCTTTGTGTATTTTAGCGATGAGTAATTTGGACATTTTGATGTCGACAGTTTGGGCGTAATGTACACCAGTGTGCTCGTATGTGCAAGATGAGTTGACCCTAGATCCTGGTAGATGCCCATTGATTTGTTCTCTGGGTACGAGATTGACTTTGAAACAAGAGATGCATTGTTCAATTCGCTGTCGAATACTCTTCCTGGCGTGTGAGTACCTAGTACTTGTTTCGTGATATGTTTAAGACGAGTTGAGTAGCACCGTATAAAATTGTCTTTTGGATAGAGTCGATCATTCGTTTTGTTGTGTGGAGGTTGATTGGTATGTTGAGGGGATGCCTTTGATTGTATGTCAAAGTTCCGCTTTCTCGACGGCCTCCAGCTCCAACACAACTTATTGTTAGATGGCTGCTGTCCACGACTGGATGAAGGGGTAGTAATCGATTTCTTTTTAAATCTTGGTTTCCGAGATTGGCCTAGGAAAGGCCCGTGGGTATCTCTGTGGTAGAGTTCTACTTGAGATCTCCCATTGCTATGCGTGGATCGATACTTCTCCTCATATTTGACATCATTTAGGTGATCAATCCTTTGTAAGATATCTTCATCCTTATATTGTTTGGGTCGCTTTTTGAGCGATTGGAATGTGCTTACCTTGGTCGAGAAGACTCTAGGTGTTCGCGATGTGTTCTCATTTCTTCCCAGTATGAACCAACCTAAGAGGGTATTCTGGGCTGTTGGTTTTCCTTTACCACCCTTGACGATTCCGTCGATAATGATGTCTGAATAGACATCTGTACCAAGTAGGAGATTTACCTGCTGTGGCTTTGAGTAATTCGGATCAGCCAGTTTAAGGTTACGAAGATAGCTTAGGTCGGTTGTGTCTATTTCCTTGGACGGAATCACATCTGTTATGTTCGGTACTACAAGTGCCGATATGCTGCACTTGAATGGTGTGCAGGTTGATTGTATTTTGAAATCAACTTGTGATTGCACGTGTGCCGTTTGGGCATTTGCTAAACCTTTAACCTCCATTTTAATATGTCGTCCTTTTAAATTTAATTTGTTGCGTGCAGCCTTTGTAATGAAGGAAACTTGTGATCCAGAATCGATGAGGGCTCTCAACGTAATATTTTTGCCTGTGCGGCTGATAGCTGTGACCATGGCGGTCGACAGAAGAGCGGTATTGATTCGATTGGAGAGAAAGGACTGTAGTGGTTCTGAAACTGTCTTATCAACTGCAACTGAGTTGTGAGTAATGGTTTCAGGGTCTGTCCTTGAGGGTCTTTGGGACTCCTTTTTCTCAGGTTGGTCAGGTTTAGAAAGATGTAGAAGTGAATGATGCCTTTGCTGGCATTTGAAGCACCTGTTACGACTCGGGCATTTGTAGGTAGAATGTCTTGTGCTTAGACAATTTTTGCATAAATTTAATTTGACCACGAGTGAGAAGCGTTGTGTCGTACTTAGCTTCTTGAAATCAGCACACTTATGTATTGTGTGATCTGATTCGCATTTTGGACAGGTTTGTGCTTTATTGAGGAACATACATGTGCCCTTGTTCGTTTTCACCGGTGGTGATGATGATGTTCCTGTACGTTGAGGATAATTTTGAATAGCTTCAAGAGTTCGGAAGCGTGACTCTAAGAATTTCGTGAATTCTTCGTATGTTGGTAGAGTCGTGTTGTCCTTTAATTGTTCCTCCCATTTAGCCACCGATTCGGGTGGAAGTTTTTTAGTGAGGACATGTATCAATATAGGATCCCAGTTATCGACCGAAATGTCGAGACACCTTAATTCGTGTAGACATTCCTCGGTTTGATCGAGCAGCTCTTTGATAGCTTGTGCAGATTCTGTTTTTCTGCCTGGCTGATTGAAGAGCAAATTTAATTGAATGTTGACTAGAACTCTGGGGTTATGGTATCGTTTCTCGAGGAATTCCCAGGTTTTCTTGTAATTGTCTCCGGTTATTTCGAATTGGAGCAATAGACGTTCAGCTTCCCCTGTTACTGATGTCTTTAAATAGTGCAATTTTTGCACTGGCGAGAGTCGTGGATCACTATCTATGAGGGATTTGAATAGGTCATGGAATGCTCGCCATAATCTATAGGAACCATCGAATTTTGGAATGGTGATCTTTGGTAGTTGGACTTCGCTAGTATGATTGTTAGATTGGACGGGTGTAACCTCTTGGTTCTCTGACTCTGGTCTAATTTCTGAAATTGCTTTGATATACATCTGTTGTATTTTGAAAAATGGATCAGCTTTAAGATATTCTTGGGCTTCGCTACTGTCTTTTTGTAGTAGATCAAGATGATCTTTTTGAATTCGATCCCATAGTGGACTCATCAACTCGAAGTAAGTTGCACGAGCGCCTGGAGTAAGCTGATCCTTGGATTCGGATTCGTAACCTCTGATTAAGAGTTTTAAACGCTCTTGGAGAGCTGTAACGCGATCTATTATTTTTGTCGTCATTTTCTGGCTTAATGGTTTATACCTATCCGGCTCGAAGGACCAATGTTTTAGCCTATAAGAAGCTAAACATAAAAAGTTTAATGGATGTAGGATAGGTGGTGGATCAAGAATTGATAGCCAGAAAATGAGAACGTCAGATGATGGTTGTATTCAAAATAAAAGTAATATTTATTCAAAAAGACTAGATCACAGTTCTTCTTACAACTAATAATTAAAGGTTACGAATTCAAATACAATTATTTACCAATAATTACTCTAAATCTAATAATTCAAAATTGTATTTCCAACTTCAGTCTGTATAGTTTTAATTATCTTATTCAAATGTATATTTCACTGACTGTGTGATTGACAGTACTTGTACTAAACTAATTGCCTGAAAGTAGACAAAGTTTCTTTGTTATGAATGGTTCCTTGAGAGCAGAGTTAGAGATGTAAGTGGTTAATAGAGAGGGTTGATTGCTTGAGAGCTATGTAAAAAGGAGAGACCTGGATGTAGTATGATACGACTGATACCTAGTGTAATTGTACGGAGATCTAGACTGATATAGTAATAACTGGAAGTCGTTTTGATTTGAGTAAGTGCACTATGATGGTGCAAGACGAGTCGATATCTGACTCGTGGGCTGCGAGCGAAAGTCAGGTTGTAAGGCTGACTGAAAACGCAGTATGGCCGAGCACTATATGAGTGCTATACGAGTCAATAGAGGACTCGGAATATCCTGCAAGCGGAGGTCAGTCGAAATGCTGCCCGAGGTGCCGCAAGCAGAGGAAAGCGTGGTTGCAAGGCTTCACTGGTTTGAATGCACTTGAACGGAGTCGCTATTTCCTGGGCTAGAACTGAAAGCAGTTCAATTTGCCAATTTAAGTCTGGTAGATCTGAAAGCAGTTCTTACCTCTTAGATGACTGAAAATGCAGTGCCGAATCGTTGTGGAGCCACCGTATTTATAGTCCCCGAAATGCATTGGGTTAAATGCACAAAGGGATAACGGTCCTATTTGGAGTGCTTGTGCACATGTGAATTTCTCTAGCTTCTAGCTTCTAGAACATTCTCATTTCAATAAGAAGATTGTAACTAAGCACGGTGGCAACCTAATCTGATTTGGCTCAGTGGTCTGAGCGCTGACTCTATAACCCGTAGTACTCGGGTTCGAATCACAGCCTCGGCAGACTTATTTTTTTTCTTTTTTATTTCTTAATTTATTAATTTCTTTTG
This sequence comes from Leptogaster cylindrica, assembly GCA_963082835.1. Classification (NCBI taxonomy): domain Eukaryota; kingdom Metazoa; phylum Arthropoda; class Insecta; order Diptera; family Asilidae; genus Leptogaster; species Leptogaster cylindrica. The sequence continues at coordinate 13,032,596 of OY720107.1, read as the reverse complement.
AACGTTGGGGGCCCCAACATTTTCCCACCTCAGAAAGTGATGTTCTCAGTAGACGAAAAAAATGGTTGTACTTCTGGTCCTTCCGGGAGACTGGAGTTCGTTGCTGTACTTTCGTATGGCGAGGTGTCCCGGGATGTTGTTGCTCGTAATGTTCGAGTTTGCCGATTATTTCGAATCAGTTTCTCCTGAGTATTAATTATCTTCTTTTGGGTCCGGATTGTTTCTTGCTGCTCCGAAACCAGGGAGCGAAGGATAATTCGGTTGTGGTGCGAGTCGATGTTTTTCTCGAGGGCTACGGTATTGGTTGGAGCGGATAAAGCTGTGGGAACCCTTCGTGGTGTAGTCGGGCGTCGCAACCATGATCCCTTGAATTTCGCCACTGATTTTTTTTTTTTTTTTTTTTTTTTTTTTACGGTGGCAGCCTGGAAGTGTGGTCGAAACGGTTCTAGCTTGGTTGGAGACGCATTAAGAGTTGGTGGTTCAGCTGCTGTCGCCGTTGGTGGGTTAGGAACCTTCGCAGTTGGTGGACCGTCCGCCGTGTCTAGTATTTCCAGATTTGGAACATCGTCCAGGAGAAGAACATCCTCAAGCCTATTGGCTTCGGACTCCGAAACGTCGGAGCCGCTTAAGGTTCCAAAGACTTCTACACGATCCATTGGAAATCGTGCTAAAAGTATATTTTAATTAAAGATTGGTTACTTGTACAGTTTTGTACTTTATCAGTCTAGATCTTTGATGGTACTGAATGTCTCAAATGATTAGTGTGGTGGAAGTGGTATATGGCCTTTATTGAGAAGCATACAAAAAGGCTTGGGTACGCTTTGTGTATTTTAGCGATGAGTAATTTGGACATTTTGATGTCGACAGTTTGGGCGTAATGTACACCAGTGTGCTCGTATGTGCAAGATGAGTTGACCCTAGATCCTGGTAGATGCCCATTGATTTGTTCTCTGGGTACGAGATTGACTTTGAAACAAGAGATGCATTGTTCAATTCGCTGTCGAATACTCTTCCTGGCGTGTGAGTACCTAGTACTTGTTTCGTGATATGTTTAAGACGAGTTGAGTAGCACCGTATAAAATTGTCTTTTGGATAGAGTCGATCATTCGTTTTGTTGTGTGGAGGTTGATTGGTATGTTGAGGGGATGCCTTTGATTGTATGTCAAAGTTCCGCTTTCTCGACGGCCTCCAGCTCCAACACAACTTATTGTTAGATGGCTGCTGTCCACGACTGGATGAAGGGGTAGTAATCGATTTCTTTTTAAATCTTGGTTTCCGAGATTGGCCTAGGAAAGGCCCGTGGGTATCTCTGTGGTAGAGTTCTACTTGAGATCTCCCATTGCTATGCGTGGATCGATACTTCTCCTCATATTTGACATCATTTAGGTGATCAATCCTTTGTAAGATATCTTCATCCTTATATTGTTTGGGTCGCTTTTTGAGCGATTGGAATGTGCTTACCTTGGTCGAGAAGACTCTAGGTGTTCGCGATGTGTTCTCATTTCTTCCCAGTATGAACCAACCTAAGAGGGTATTCTGGGCTGTTGGTTTTCCTTTACCACCCTTGACGATTCCGTCGATAATGATGTCTGAATAGACATCTGTACCAAGTAGGAGATCTACCTGCTGTGGCTTTGAGTAATTCGGATCAGCCAGTTTAAGGTTACGAAGATAGCTTAGGTCGGTTGTGTCTATTTCCTTCGACGGAATCACATCTGTTATGTTCGGTACTACAAGTGCCGATATGCTGCACTTGAATGGTGTGCAGGTTGATTGTATTTTGAAATCAACTTGTGATTGCACGTGTGCCGTTTGGGCATTTGCTAAACCTTTAACCTCCATTTTAATATGTCGTCCTTTTAAATTTAATTTGTTGCGTGCAGCCTTTGTAATGAAGGAAACTTGTGATCCAGAATCGATGAGGGCTCTCAACGTAATATTTTTGCCTGTGCGGCTGATAGCTGTGACCATGGCGGTCGACAGAAGAGCGGTATTGATTCGATTGGAGAGAAAGGACTGTAGTGGTTCTGAAACTGTCTTATCAACTGCAACTGAGTTGTGAGTAATGGTTTCAGGGTCTGTCCTTGAGGGTCTTTGGGACTCCTTTTTCTCAGGTTGGTCAGGTTTAGAAAGATGTAGAAGTGAATGATGCCTTTGCTGGCATTTGAAGCACCTGTTACGACTCGGGCATTTGTAGGTAGAATGCCTTGTGCTGAGACAATTTTTGCATAAATTTAATTTGACCACGAGTGAGAAGCGTTGTGTCGTACTTAGCTTCTTGAAATCAGCACACTTATGTATTGTGTGATCTGATTCGCATTTTGGACAGGTTTGTGCTTTATTGAGGAACATACATGTGCCCTTGTTCGTTTTCACCGGTGGTGATGATGATGTTCCTGTACGTTGAGGATAATTTTGAATAGCTTCAAGAGTTCGGAAGCGTGACTCTAAGAATTTCGTGAATTCTTCGTATGTTGGTAGAGTCGTGTTGTCCTTTAATTGTTCCTCCCATTTAGCCACCGATTCGGGTGGAAGTTTTTTAGTGAGGACATGTATCAATATAGGATCCCAGTTATCGACCGAAATGTCGAGACACCTTAATTCGTGTAGACATTCCTCGGTTTGATCGAGCAGCTCTTTGATAGCTTGTGCAGATTCTGTTTTTCGGCCTGGCTGATTGAAGAGCAAATTTAATTGAATGTTGACTAGAACTCTGGGGTTATGGTATCGTTTCTCGAGGAATTCCCAGGTTTTCTTGTAATTGTCTCCGGTTATTTCGAATTGGAGCAATAGACGTTCAGCTTCCCCTGTTACTGATGTCTTTAAATAGTGCAATTTTTGCACTGGCGAGAGTCGTGGATCACTATCTATGAGGGATTTGAATAGGTCATGGAATGCTCGCCATGATCTATAGGAACCATCGAATTTTGGAATGGTGATCTTTGGTAGTTGGACTTCGCTAGTATGATTGTTAGATTGGACGGGTGTAACCTCTTGGTTCTCTGACTCTGGTCTAATTTCTGAAATTGCTTTGATATACATCTGTTGTATTTTGAAAAATGGATCAGCTTTAAGATATTCTTGGGCTTCGCTACTGTCTTTTTGTAGTAGATCAAGATGATCTTTTTGAATTCGATCCCATAGTGGACTCATCAACTCGAAGTAAGTTGCACGAGCGCCTGGAGTAAGCTGATCCTTGGATTCGGATTCGTAACCTCTGATTAAGAGTTTTAAACGCTCTTGGAGAACTGTAATGCGATCTATTATTTTTGTCGTCATTTTCTGGCTTAATGGTTTATACCTATCTGGCTCGAAGGACCAATGTTTTAGCCTATAAGAAGCTAAACATAAAAAGTTTAATGGATGTAGGATAGGTGGTGGATCAAGAATTGATAGCCAGAAAATGAGAACGTCAGATGATGGTTGTATTCAAAATAAAAGTAATATTTATTCAAAAAGACTAGATCACAGTTCTTCTTACAACTAATAATTAAAGGTTACGAATTCAAATACAATTATTTACCAATAATTACTCTAAATCTAATAATTCAAAATTGTATTTCCAACTTCAGTCTGTATAGTTTTAATTATCTTATTCAAATGTATATTTCACTGACTGTGTGATTGACAGTACTTGTACTAAACTAATTGCCTGAAAGTAGACAAAGTTTCTTTGTTATGAATGGTTCCTTGAGAGCAGAGTTAGAGATGTAAGTGGTTAATAGAGAGGGTTGATTGCTTGAGAGCTATGTAAAAAGGAGAGACCTGGATGTAGTATGATACGACTGATACCTAGTGTAATTGTACGGAGATCTAGACTGATATAGTAATAACTGGAAGTCGTTTTGACTTGAGTAAGTGCACTATGATGGTGCAAGACGAGTCGATATCTGACTCGTGGGCTGCGAGCGAAAGTCAGGTTGTAAGGCTGACTGAAAACGCAGTATGGCCGAGCACTATATGAGTGCTATACGAGTCAATAGAGGACTCGGAATATCCTGCAAGCGGAGGTCAGTCGAAATGCTGCCCGAGGTGCCGCAAGCAGAGGAAAGCGTGGTTGCAAGGCTTCACTGGTTTGAATGCACTTGAACGGAGTCGCTATTTCCTGGGCTAGAACTGAAAGCAGTTCAATTTGCCAATTTAAGTCTGGTAGATCTGAAAGCAGTTCTTACCTCTTAGATGACTGAAAATGCAGTGCCGAATCGTTGTGGAGCCACCGTATTTATAGTCCCCGAAATGCATTGGGTTAAATGCACAAAGGGATAACGGTCCTATTTGGAGTGCTTGTGCACATGTGAATTTCTTTAGCTTCTAGCTTCTAGAACATTCTCATTTCAATTAGAAGATTGTAACTAAGCACGGTGGCAACCTAATCTGATTTGGCTCAGTGGTCTGAGCGCTGACTCTGTAACCCGTAGTACTCGGGTTCGAATCACAGCCTCGGCAGACTTATTTTTTTTCTTTTTTATTTCTTAATTTATTAATTTCTTTTGAACGTTGGGGGCCCCAACAGATTTATTCATTATGACTAATTGTAAATGCGTTATTGAAAAATTATTGGAGAAACAATTTTCTCAATTGAATTTAGAGGAGAAATCAGAAATTATTAATGCCGTTAGGCCGACACCGCCGCTTCCGGATTTGATTTGCAAGGTGGTTTCGAAAGGCAAATCTTTCAGTAGACATTTTCAGGCTTCAAATTATGAGGCTAAGTTTTGGCTATGTGGTTGCCCGGCTATAAATAAATTGTTTTGTTGGCCTTGTTTACTTTTTTCCAGCAGTAAAGAAAGAGGCGTTTGGACGACGGGTTATAATGATTTAAATCATTTAACTGCTGCAATGGCAAAACACGTCACTTCTCAAGTACATATAAATAACAGTGTTGCTCTAAAAACTTATGGCAATGTACGTATTGACTTATTGCTCGATGAACAAAAAAAAGTTTCAGTTTCACGACACAATGAACAGGTGTCCGAAAACCGTCAAGTTTTGGAAAGGCTTGTGGATTCTGTGTGCATTCTAGGCTCTCAAGAACTAGCTTTTAGGGGCAGTTGTGAAACCGAAACTTCAGAAAACAAAGGCAATTATATTGAGCTTCTTCACTTAATTGCTAAATATGATGACAAATTAAGACGACATTTATCTACGGCAACTGTTTTTAAAGGTACTTCCAGCCACATTCAGAATGATTTAATTAATTCTATTGCTGTTGTTATTTTAAATAATATTGACAGGGAAATAAATGATGCGTTGTTTCTTTCTGTAATGCTTGATGAAACAACGGATATAAAGAAAAAGGCTCAATTATCCGTCATTTTTCGGTATATCGATGGCAAGGGTTTGGCGAAAGAACGATTTTATCAATTTTGGGATGTGAGCGATGATCGTACGGCTACTGCTATTGCCAAAAAATTGATAGATTTGATTAAATCTAAAAATTGGGGTGGAAAGCTAGTGGCTCAAACATACGATGGTGCAGCGGTTATGTCTGGTGATTTAAATGGAACTCAAGCCAAGGTTAGAGATGAGTTTCCAAATGCTATTTTCATTCACTGTAATGCACATGTCTTAAATCTTGTTCTATCACAGTCTGTAAATTTTATTCAAGAAGTCAAAATATTTTTTATTAGTTTGTCCGGGCTGTCAGTTTTTTTTTCTCAATCAACGAAGAGAACCAATTTCTTGGATCGAGTTGTTAGGCGAAGACTCCCCACGGTTGCACCAACGAGGTGGAACTATTCATCTCGAATAGTTAATGTAGTGCATACACATATCGGTGATTTGACTATTTTATTTGAAGAAATGATTGAAGATCCAGACACTTGGGGTGCCGATGCAATTCAAGCGAGGGGGTTTCTTCAATTTTTGACTGCATTTAATACAGTTTTCATGCTAAATACATTTAATGAAATATTTTCATTTACCGACATTTTGTTTAATATTCTACAAACAAAATCCTTCGATATTCAATATTGCTGTGACCAAATTGAAGTTACGAAAAATAAAATTTCAAGTACCAGGTCGAAGTTCCAAAATTCTTTTAATGCCACAAAAAACATAACTAATCCAATTCCAAAACGAGGGGAAGATTTAGAAAGTTTTGAGTTACGGTACAAACGAATTTTTTATGAAATAATTGACACTTTATCGACGCAAATGGACATAAGATTTAAGGCATTAAAAGAATTAACATTTTTGGAATTGTTAAATTCAAAAAAATTTGTTCAATTCGAAAAACAATTTCCGAACGAAGCTCTTGAAAGCCTCAAAAAATGCTATGGTTCTTTCTTTGAATTCATAAAACTTAAAAATGAGTTAAACGTTTTTTTTTCATGTGCACAGTTTCGAAATATTTTGGTGAAAGACATACCTGAGCTACTTCTAAATTTGGATTTGAAAGATACTTTTTCGGAAATTTTTAAACTAAGTTCGTTGATATTAACAATCCCAACGTCAAGCAGTTCAGTTGAAAGGTCATTCTCTGCATTAAGACGAATAAAGAGTTTTTCGAGAAATGCAATGCTGGAAGAAAGATTATCGGAGTTAGGTTTAATTTCAATTGAAAAAGCCTTTCTTAAGGAAATAAAAAGCAAAAATAGCTTTTATGATGAGGTCCTGGAGAATTTTGTAAAAAAAACACGTCGTATCGAACTTACATACAAGTAAATAGTTACCTATATCATTTTTTCAAATAATGAATAGGCAAAAAAAAAACAACATTAATATATACCTTGTACATACGTTATCCTATATTTAAATATCTACTGAACACCCTGCTAAAAAGTTCACCGCACGTCACTGGTATGGAGTGGGAGCTTTTTAATATGATTTTATAATCATTTACTAAAGCTGAAAGCACCATTAATTGCATATTATTATATACCTATATATATCTATGTAATATTTGTATTACATATTATATATATTATAATAATAAATAAATACTATACGAATATATTCAGTTGGATATGTTTTGTGGTAAACACCTGGACAATGTATGCGCGTTGCGCATATAAGTATATATTTATTGATAACACCGTGCTCTCCGCTCACACGTTAAAAGGTAAGGTCCACCGAAGGAATCAGAAATAAATTTTTACTTAAAAAATTAGATTACAAAATTTTATTTTAAAAAGCACTAAAAACTAAAAAAATAAAAAATTAATAAATTAAAAAAATTAAATAACAATGTTTTATTTTAAAAAGCACTAAAAACTAATAAATAAACTTTCTACTTATACCGCAGTATTTTGGTTACATCTAGTTTAAAATAAAAACTTGGGGTGCATCTTAGAGTATAAAAGAGGAAGCGCTATAAATGTGTAAGCCTATTTCTTTCTCGCTCTAGCACATATTGAATTAACGCCTTATGTGTCACTCCATAGCGCCTTAGACCTAGTAGTGTGGAAACAAAATATTTCCACAATGAATAATATATTATATTAACCCCCCAAGTTTATCCAAAAAATGTCGCCGCCTTCGTGAAATGCTTCACTATTATGCGTCTCATATAATCAGCCGAAGGGGTGCATCTGCGTATAGTTAGATAAAATTTAATATTTTGTATATGTTTCGTTTCAATGATAAGTAAAAGCAATCACTAACTGTTCATAATATTTCCAATTGATAATTTTAAATTTAAGTTATAGGTAAAATTATATTAGAAGTGTGTGTATGTGCATTTTGTATCATCAGCACCCCAAGTTTTTATTTTAAACTAGATGTAACCAAAATACTGCGGTATAAGTAGAAAGTTTATTTATTAGTTTTTAGTGCTTTTTAAAATAAAACATTATTTAATTTTTTTAATTTATTAATTTTTTTTATTTACATTGAATTGTTATTTTGCTATGAATTTAGCTGGTTTACGCAGGGTAAGGGGTAAAATGATTTTTCGTTCCCAATTGTAATTTCACAATGGATGTGGTTTACACATTGTAAGGGGAGGGTGAGGTAAAGGACGAATACGATATTTGCATACATGTCTTTAGCATTTTCACTTGTTCAAAAAAAGAAGCGTGCATTGCATTTATGAACTTCTGGTACCAATTTGTTTTTTCATACGCTAATAAAATTGTAACAATATAAAAATAATATTGGAAAAAACTAAATGCGGTCTTCACAATTTCCATACTTTCGTACTTTGCGTATTTTCGTTAGTACTGCGTTAGTTTTTTTGTGGTAAAATTCATTCATGTAATCCGTGTTTCTGTTATAAGTTATATCAAAATAAAAAATTGTAACAATTTTATTAGCGTATGAAAAAAACAAATTGGTACCAGAAATTCATAAATGCAATGCACGCTTCTTTTTACGAACATGTGAAAATGCTATAAAGTCATATTGTATGGAAAAATATCGTAAATTATTCATAAGAACTCAACATCGAAACCTACCTCCGGGTATTTTTTTATTTATTGAATGAAGATTAAAGAACTGTGATACGCATAATAGGAAAAGACGAGACGAAGGTGACGTTGCATGTTGCCTTAAATTGAAAATTTAGATCGCTTCTGCGGGTCCATTGTATGTACTTTAAAGGTTATAAAGAGCTTAATTGATTTTTCATTTCTTTTTATATCAGTCCGCAGAACTCCAATTTGGTCGCAGTTATGCTTCGCTCTCTTGCACGTTTGTACGTTGAAAAGAGAAAAAATAAAACTTTTTTTTAAAAAAAATTGAACCGACTTCAAAAATCTTGCACTTAAAAAGTATAAAATAATTTTTAATTTTTATATAAAACCGAAATTTTTGAAGTCGACGCTTATAAGTAGTCCAGCATATATAAATGTACAGAACCTAATATTGACAATTCAAACTAAAAGCAGCTAATCTCTGCTAAATCAAGAGATAACACTTATAACTACAGTAGCTCAAAGTTGTGGTAGGGACCTAATTGACTAAGCTCATAATTCTACCTTTACCGTTATGCAAAAATATGCAGATACATATATACCTATGTATAATTTTTAGGTTTATTGTAATGGATAGATAAATAAATAAGTTTTTATAAAATTGGTGATAAATTGGCGCCGACTTCGAAAAGTTCGGTTTTAGATAAAAATTAAAAGTTATTTTATACATTTTAAGTGCAAGTTTTTTTGAAGTCGGTTCAATTTTTTTTAAAAAAAAAGTTTTATTCGCATACGTAACTTTTGGAGTATGTACTTTCTTTCGAATGGTTTATGTAAGACGTATTCTCGAAATCACTTGAATATTTTTTTACCATTCGAATAGAATTGCGAGTGTGGTGAAATTGTGAAACGTCAAAACCGCTTTTCATGAAATCTCAAAAATCATTTCATTTATACTTTGTGCTGTTTATCGTGAATTGTAAATATAAGAAGAACGCAAGAATTTTGATGGCCTTTTTGAAGCAGATAGAACTGAAAAAAGTATACCTTCTACGTTCTACTAACTTAAACCCTTTGCTTGCTGAAGGAAGAAGAATTCGTACGTCAATAGTGAAACCCCACTTCTATTAAAATGAATTTTATTCTTGTGTTTTTTGTTAGCATGGATTTTTAATTTTAAAGACATATTTACATATTTTTATAATTTTTATTATAGTAAATATAAAATCTTATTATCTATTGTTTTTTCTATTCTTGCATATATATATTTTTTACACTGTAAATATCTCAATCGTAGAATTTGGTGCTCAAATTCGTTAAAGCAGTAGCGGCTGTTTCAAGTGCACTGGCTTTTCTCTCCTCTGTTGCTGCAATTCTCAGAAGCGCTTTTAATTTTTCTTCAAGGAGCTCAGATTTTTTCACAATAACTTTTTTTCAAAGTTAATTTAGCCTCTGATGCTTCAGTAATTTTGTTTGCAGTCTCAAGTGAAGTTTGGCGTATTACGCCGATTCTTGGACGCATCAAATTTGCCAATTTTTAAATTTGGATGCACGCGTAAAAAATTTATTAAAACTTCCTTCTGCGCAGCCGACCTATTCGCACCTCTTTTTTTTGTTAATTATAATGCCATTTTTCGGCAAATTAATTAAGTTTCTTTCAAATTTTTCACAAAATCACAAAATTCACTCACAAAAATTACCCTGCGAAAAATTTTGGAAACGTCAAATGACACTTACGAATGCAAATAGTCATTCGTACCTTTTCGAACGATTTTTATTCGAATGTTTACGTATACGAATCTCGAGAATACACCATACATCAAATCCAATCGTAAATGGTGAGTTTACGTATTCGTAAAGCTACGAGTGATTTCGAGAATAGGCCCCCTGGTCAAAAACTCAAATCAGAATACAAAATGAAAAAAAAAAAATGTGCCGCATAAAAGAAATTCATTTCTTGCCGCAAAATAATCATAAAGAACATCAATTCGGCATCTGCATCACCGTGCACACCCCGCAAAAGTTCCTTCCATCGCCGCTGCCTGAGATGGCAAAAGAATAATAAAAAAGATACCCCAGAAAACAAGCAAAATTTCGGCGTAGCAAAATATGTGTTTGCAAAGTGTAAACCGAATATCGATCCACTGCCATTGAATGAAAGCAGCTCTGTGACTTATCCTCTAAACACGCATGCGCTGATCTGCTGGAATAACTCCACTCGCGCTGTCCGAATTTTCTTCTTTGTTTTGTCTTGTTTGCAAAGTGTCTCCACTACTGCGGTAAATTGTCCATGCTAAGAAAACGATTTCTGCTCTAGGTAAAGCCTCTTAATGATCTTTTACATGTTGGGCCGAAGTTGCAGAACGATATTTTCTCAGTTTTGCTTAAGAGGGAAATTTACCCAGAGCAGAAATCGTTTTCTTAGCATGGACAATTTCCCGCAGTAGTGGAGACACTTTGCAAACAAGACAAAACAAAGAAGAAAATTCGGGCAGCGCGCGCGAAGTTATTCCAGCAGATCAGCAGCGTGTTTAGACTTAGAGATACGTCACAGAGCTGCTTTCATTCAATGGCAGTGGATCGATATTCGGTTTACACTTTACAGCAGGGATGGGCATGCAACCACAGTCTCAAAATGTGATTGTGTGAAAGCTTTTCAAAGCTCTCTCCTGCTTTTTATACACGGTAAATTTTGGTGACGTCACCTGTCATGTAAAAGTGAAGCCACATGGCAAAATCACTTCAAATTTACAGTGTATCTGAAAGCAAAGCGCAAAGAAACATAGTCCTGCCCGCATGACGGCCGGCGGCCGAATGATGCGCTCTCGACTTGCGAGCTGCTCGTGTACATATTCAAAGCTCTAAAGCGGTAAACACAATTGGACGTTCGGCTTGGCCGACTTTCGAAACTTCCGACTTCGAGAACTTTCTGAAATTGTGCCTAACACAATACAACTTTTCGAACTTTTGCCAGTCTCATTCCTTTTTATCGAATTTCCGGTATTCACGGCTTTTGATATTGAAAATATCTTTTTCCTTGATCAGAGATATTAAATTTTCTTCAAATGACATTTTTAAACTTTTATTCTTTTATAATTTCAAAAAGGACCAAACAAACGTAAACTCTTCAGCTGACTGTCAAACAAAAAATAAGTATCAAAAGTCGAAAAAGTTCGGCTCCAGTAGAAAGTAGACCAACTCAGAACTTGGCCGACTTGGCCGGCTCTGCCGACTTTGCCTTTATGTTAGGCACAACTCAAGCACGTACGGTTTACTCGAACTGTCAACAGTCGGCCAAGCCGAACGTCGTATTGTGTTTACCGCTTAAAAGCTGGAGTGCCCGCGGGCATAGGCCTGCCCATCTCTGCTTAAAGGCGCGTTCCCACGACTCGTCGTCCGGCTCGGCGTGGTCCTTCACGCCTTTGAAGTTTTGAGGATTTGGCGACATTTTACCGGAAAGACGGGCCGAATCCTTTTGTTCACTGTGACACTTTTATGATCATACGAGCCGAGCAACGCGTGCGCCTTTACAGACACATACTTGTCTGCTATTGAAGCCCAAATTTTGCTTGTTTTCTGGGGTGATCTTTTTTATTATTCTTTTGCCACCGTGAATATAACAGGCAACGTGAATATAACATATGGAAGGAACTTTTGCGGGGTATGCACTGCGGTGACTGATGCGGAATTCGAATTGATGTTCTTTCTGAGTATTTCTTTTTCATTTTATATTCTGATTTGGTTTTCTGCCCAGGCAGCCGTCGCTTTCTGGCCAACATTTTTTTTTGAAAAAACAAGTGCGTTCGTTCTTCCGGCCTTGACAATTTTTTTGTGGATTTGTTTTTTATTTCAGGGTGAACGAATTATTGAGGAAGGTGCGGGTTTTTCATTTGTAAAAAAAGTAGTCATTTTCAACAATATTGTAGGGAATTATTGTTATTAAACTTTTTTTCTAAAATATAGTTACCTAATTGTAATAATAATAGAGCTAAAGAGATAAAATGTCGTATTTTTTCATAACTATGCATAGATAAAAATTACAAAATCTCATCAAAATCTGAGATGATGGTTGAGTGTGACAAATCATATTTTTATTTGATGCGCGGAATGACCCAACTATCATTCAAATCAATAATACATGAAATTGTTTGAAATTGCAATAAAATATTCATTACAAAATTTTTGTTAACATTGACTATTTATTTAGAACTGAAAAACTCACACCTTACTCAATAATACGTGCACCCTAAAAAACAAATCCAAACAAAATTTTCAAGACCAGAAAAACACTTGCTTTTTTATACGACAATGTTGGCCAGAAAATGAAAAAGGGAAAATAATCCTGCGACGACTGCTCAGAAAATCAAATCTAAATATAGAATGAAAAAAGTGAGCCGCAGCATAAAAGAAATTCATTTTCTTGTCGGCACTGAAATAATCAGAAAGAACTACAATTCGGCATCTGCATCACCGCGCACACCCGCAAAAGTTCCCTCTACCTAAACTGTTTGTGGCGGCAAAAAACTAATAAATAACATCACCCCAGAAAACAAGCAAAAAGCTTTCCTATTCAATAGCAAGTGTAGCAAGCTATTAGTATGTGTGTGTAAAGAATTATCCACAATCCATATCCACTTGCTGCACATAGAAAGCAGCTGACGTATTCTCTCACGCATGTCAATTGTCAGCCTTCTCTGTTGGAAAACACTCAGGCCACTTACGAAAAATCAATTCAGGCCAATGGCCATCTACATTCAACTCGTTGAACCAAATTTGTTAGAATTTGGTTGTGGTCCCCGTTTTGCATAGGATAACTCAAGAAAATTAGGCAAAAAAAGAACTTTTGATTTGTTAAATTTTTCCAATATTTTCCAAGAAACATAATCAGATTTTTTACGGAAACCGTTACCAATCCCTTAATATTCATAACAGTATGAAAAACATTAGGAAAATTTATCGAAAAATACGAAAAAGAGAATAAAAAGATGAAGAAATTTTTTTGAAAAAACCACACTCGTTCGGAAAATTCTCGAGAAATTCCTAAGTCGAAAATGAGAAAAGTGCTCCGCTCTTTCCAAATAAAACCCTTTAATGTACCGCGGTAAATAAAATTTACTATATTTGGTCAAATAGTTTTTGAGGAAATTGGTACTAAACCCGATCAAAATTTGGAGTTAGTCATCTCTTTCAAGGGTTATAAAAAAAAAAAACTAAGTACTTTTTCAAAAATTTGCTGCGCTCATTCCGAATAAAACCTTTTGTTTTATCTTTTGATAAAGTTTGATAAAGATTCTCCAAATACGAACGGAGAAAATTTGTCCTAAAGTGGGCCTATTTTACACGTTTTGGTAAATTTGCCTCTTAAGTGGCGTTTGTACCCATTTGTATTTTCTGGCGATATAGAAAAAATGTAACGTCAGATTCTACTCGACAAAGCTGACGCAGATTTTCAACGAATTCTCTGACGAGAGTTTTCACGAACCAATTAAAACTTTCAGGTTGCTGACCGTCACTTATGGAACCGCTTGTGCTCCATATCTCGCCTGTCGGGTACTCCTACAGCTCGCCAACGACCATCAAGAAAGCTTTCCAGCTGCTGCGCAGGTACTTCGACACAACTTTTATGTTGATGATGCCCTCTTTGGAGCTTTCAGCGAAGAATCTGCCATTGCCCTGCGACGTGAATTAACACATTTACTACAACTGGGCGGATTCAAACTAAGAAAATGGTTATCCAACCATGCCCAGCTCATGGAAGATCTTCTCACAGCAGATAAAGATCTAGACAATCAACTGAAGATCGTCAGTGATCCTCAAATTAAAACCTTGAGAATACACTGGAATCCTGCAAAGGACACATTCAGCTGCCCAGTGAAGTTGCCGACAACCTCTAAACAGACGAAGCGATTTGTTCTGTCTGACATTAGTCGCATCTACGACCCTCTAGGATGGCTATTTCCGTGCACTGTGAAGTTCAATGTTTTCCTACAACAATTGTGGCTAGCCGAACTGAACTGGGATGATGAACTCTGTGATACGCTAAGGACATCCTGGGCTGAGTACCGAGAGGACATCGGCCGATTGAGTACCATCGAGCTAGATCGATGGATAGGAGTAACTGGATCACAACTGGGCATCGAGTTACATGGCTTTCGTGACGCGTCGCTTGCTTCATACAGTGCTGTTGTCTACGCTCGTATCATTCACGAATTCAACTGTCCAAGTTTCACTCCTTGCGGCGAAAACAAGGGTCTCCCCCTTAAAAACTATCTCACTACCAAAGTTGGCACTTTGTGGGGCTGCTTTACTTGGTGAACTCATCCATACCATCCAGTAATTCCTTCTGGCCTTGAAGGAGGTTCCTGTACATACCTGGACGGACTCCACCATAGTTCTGGCATGGCTTCGTGAACATCCATCTAAATGGAAAGTGTTTGTGGCTAACCGCGTCTCCACCATTCACGAGTGGATTCCTACGGCTGTTTGGCATCACATTCCTTCTGAGCAAAACCCTGCTGATTATGCGTCACGCGGATTATCTGTCGAGCAACTGAGTGCATTTTCTTTGTGGTGGACTGGACCATCGTGGCTCAAACATTCATCGCAACAGTGGCCGCATTCAACCCCGGGCGCAGACATGTATGTCAACCAACCCAAACTTTGATCTTCTTTACCGGTTCTCACATCTACCGAAATTACTTCGTGTTACTGCTTACTGCCTTCGCTTTCGGCAAACTAATGGACCCCGGTCAAATCGTCACTCGGCACAGTGGTTCAGCTAGAGGAAAAAAAAAATCATACTCGCATTTCAAAGAATGTATCCAACTATGCGTAACGGTCAACAAATCATTCATTAGGTTACATTCTCAGTCATTTTGGCCCATCGGAAGTGAATGCATTGTCGGCAATAAATTGGTGTTTATAGTGACTAGTGAGTCTTTAATTTCACGAAAGGGTTTTTGTCCTGGTTTTAAAAAAAAAACACGTTAGTTGTAATAAATTTAATATGGAGATTCAAGTAGAAGGTATATAGTTTTTTTTTCACTATATCTTACATAATTTTACTTGGGCATTTTGGATATATAGGTTGTTACGAAGGCAAAACTTTTTGAAATCTTTTTGAAATATGTCATTTTTGCGTAGTTTTACTTATGTTCGCACTATTTTCCACTATTGTCGTTCATATGGTAAATAGATAGACACTTTAGCTGTATATTTCAGTATAAATTGCTTGCGCATACTTGCGCGTTTACCGTTACATAGCGTTTTAGCCTCAGTTGTTTTTTTTTTTTTATTTATTTATTTATTTATTGAGTACCAAGGTCTTATACAATATACATATTTGATTACATTTCTATATTTCATTTTATCTGTGCTCAGACTATGACTGTCTTTTCACATTTGGTATTTATATATATATTTTTATAGTTACGTTGACTTTTTTGTTTTTTGTGTTATTTTTTTTTTTTCTGAGAGGAAGGTACTACTTAACCTCTTTTCGGTTGCCTGTAAAACTTATTACTACCTTATTAACTAATTAGACTATTAGAACAATTATTCTTTTGCTTTATGTATTTAATTGTTGTACCTACATAATTTAGTTAATTAGGTCTGAGCGTAGCTTGCCTGTTGAGTATGAATTTTTTGCATGAATTTCTGCGGTCAACACTAGCCAGCCTAAAATTGTCAGGTTTTCCAAAAAATTTACCGTGGGGAATTAGTGCCTAATTAGTGCCAATTAGTGCCGCTATTTGCAGAATTAGTGCCCTGATAGGAAAAAAGTTATTAGCATACGTATTTTGTGCATTTGTAGGGTTTTAGGGGATGGAAAAAAAACTTTTTTCTGCAGCAATTTTTCGAAAATTCAATATTACCAGTAATTAGTGCCTTATAAGTGCCTGCATTTGAGATACCCACCCGCGCCCCCGAAAGGGGGTTGCGGGTAAAGGAGGGGAAATTTTTTTGGAGCAATTTTTCAAAAATTTAATATTACCAATAATTAGTGCTCAATTAGTGCCCACCAAATATACATTTAAATCAAAGAAACATTACATTTTCAAGAAATTTTCACGAGTTTTAATTTTTTAAGTCCTTAAAAATTTCATAAGTTATACAATTTTTTCCCCCAATTTTTGTTTTTTTTTATTCTGTTCTAGCCTGAAATGGCAGAAATAGTTGATAAATGACAAATACGACTTTTACGATTTCAAATTGTTTGCAATTTGCCTCCTAATTGGAAAACAAAAATATCCATAACGGTAAATTGTTGAGAATGCCGGGAAGTAATCACCAAATATTAGAAGTAAGAAAAACGCACATTGAGTCCGATTAATGCTATCAATTACTTTATTAAGAACTTAGGCTTAAGAATGAGACAAGTGTGACTTTGTAATCCGACGCGTAACAAGTTCCGTGATCGACTAACTCTGATCTTGAGCGAGAGACCAGTGTGAGTGTGCGCGCTACGAAAATATATATGTAGTCCGCAGAATTGTATGCGTGTATAAACTTATTCGTTAATACATAGTTGTATTATTTCCAACATAAATTTCATCCAAAAACAAAAAAACACGAATCATCTTTACCTATAAAACAGTAAGAACCGTGCGTGACTGACAGACAACGCACAGGCCAAACCGCTGGACCTAAAGAGCTGAAAATTTTACAGTACATTCCTTTAATGACATAGATATCCGCTAAGAAAGGATTTTTCAAAATTCCGCCCCTAAAGGGGTAAATAACGGAAATTCCTTTAACATGACGTCACAGAAATTCTTTTCCACGTCTCTTCTTTGTGCGGATCTTCTTAGGCGAGAACGATCCCTCACTGAGAAGATGCGGGCCAGCGGCATGCACACGGCTGACGGCGAACGGGCGAACATAACTGCGTGCATGGTGGAATGATATATCTGTGACTGTGGTGTCTGCCTAATAACTAGGGGTAAAGTGGGCGACAGCCGCGTATTTGGCATCCTTTGCGTGAGTGACTTAGTGCTATTCAGTAAGAAAATGGTTGAGGAAATTTTATTTGTTGACGGGGAAAATATCCCTCAAACTGTCGTTCCTGTCGTGCCACGTATTCCCTTAATATACCTAATGACCACTCCTTTAATTTTAAGAGACTACAATTTCCCATCAAAGTTTGTTTCTCCTTGACGATTAACAAATCTCAGGGTCAAACTTTAAAATATGCCGGCGTAGATTTAAGGGAAGATTGTTTCTCCCACAGTCAGTTTTATGTTGCTTGCACACGAGTGTGGTAATATTAGTGCCGCCCAATAAAAAAACAAAAAACATTGTTTATAAGGAAGTCCTCTGAATATTTATTCACTTTGGCATCGTGGGTGAAATTTGGTAGACCAATATTTAAATTAAATTATTACACAAAATAGAAAATTCAGGCTATCTACTTATATCAACTAAGTTCTGTAAAAATGTTAAGTTAAATAATAAGTAACTAATTTGTTTTAAAATTTTTTTTTCGTATTACATTATACTTCATATTGTTATTATAATACGAAAGGTTTGCCCTGTTTTCATGCACAGAAGAAGCAATGAATATAGATAAAGAGGCGAACAACAATAAGAATGTAAAACGATGATGAATCAATGGCACGATAATTAATAACAATCATTCCACCAACCGACCGGGTGAAACCGGGTAGACCGGCTAGTATACATATAAGTGTGTAATTGAGTATTGAGTGTCATCAAATGATCTCATAATTTTTTTGGGCAAAGTAAACAGAAAACGGTACAGTACAGTAAAACAAAAATTTAATTCATTTTGTTAAGTTATAAACATGAAATGTATTTAGGTTATCTATGCAATTGATAATTTCTCAGAAATAAAAGAAAGTTTACGTTTGCTTGAAATGCGTAAGAGGCAAATTTACCAAAAAGTGCAAAATAGGTCCACTTAATGACCTGTTTTCTCCCGCTCCGTTATTATTTGTTGAATATATATGAAACCTTTTTTAAAAGATAAGACCAAGGGTTTTGTGTCGACTAAGTGGAGCACATTTTTGAAAAAGTTTTTAGTTTTTTTTATGATCCTTGAAAGAAAGGACTAACTCCAACTTTTGACCCACTTAATGACCAATTTCTCGTAAACTATTTGACCAAATTTAGTAAATTATATATCCAGAGGTACGTTAAAAGGTTTTGTGTCGACTAAGTGGAGCACTTTACCAATTTTCGACCCAGGAATTTCCCGAGAGTTTTCCGAATGAGTTTGATTTTTTCAAAAAAAAATGTCTTTAGTTTTGTATTCTCTTTTTCGTATTTTTCGATAAATTTTCCTAATGTTTTTCATATTGTTATGAAGATTAAGCGATTGATAACGGTATCAGCAAAAAATCTGATTATGAATTTAGAATAAGTCAATGGGGATCTTTCCGGTGGAGTAAAATTTTTTTACTTTTTTGGGGGTTGTGGAGAAGGGGTGGTAACCATCCCCCTGGGGGTTGCCCAATTTGGACCGTGTGTTATATATCAAATTAAGGCTTTTGCTGAGTACTATTAAATAGCTCTTTTTTCTGTAAGAAACTTTACAACAGCTTTTTTTCATTCGAATATCTCGTTTTTCGTATTTGTCTACAGAGGGAGTAGAGATTGCTGCGGGAGCGGGAGGTATATTTTTCTTTTACACGCTTTTTGCGTAATGTTTTACATATTTCATGTGATGATATCAGTTTTCTATGTTTAACCCTTATACAGATTTTAATGTGAAATAAAGTTGTTCATTTATTTCATGTACATTTTTTCAGATGGTGGTATTTGAATTAAAGTGACCGGATAATCTTCTAAATTATTGATATGTAGATATTTCGGAAGAAAATAATAATTACTCCAAAACGTTCGCAAGAGAACGTAGATGCAAAATAATACGCATATGTCAGTTGGATTATGAATGGCACAGCGTACTTCGCCGGCGACACACACGCATTTCTACTGAAACCCATGGATATTTTTGTTTTCCAATTAGGAGGCAAATTGCAAACAATTTGAAATCGTAAAAGTCGTATTTGTTATTTATCAACTATTGCTGCCATTTCAGGCTAGAACAGAATAAAAAAAAAAAAAAATTGGGGGAAAAAATTGTATAAGGAACTTATGAAATTTTTAAGGACTTAAAAAATTAAAACTCGTGAAAATTTCTTGAAAATGTAATGTTTCTTTGATTTAAATGTATATTTGGTGGGCACTAATTGAGCACTAATTATTGGTAATATTAAATTTTTGAAAAATTGCTCCAAAAAAAATTTCCCCTCCTTTACCCGCAACCCCCTTTCGGGGGCGCGGGTGGGTATCTCAAATGCAGGCACTTATAGGGCACTAATTACTGGTAATATTGAATTTTCGAAAAATTGCTGCAGAAAAGTTTTTTTTTCCATCCCCTAAAACTCTACAAATGCATAAAATACGTATGCTAATAACTTTTTTCCTATCAGGGCACTAATTCTGCAAATAGCGGCACTAATTGGCACTAATTAGGCACTAATTCCCCACGGTAAAATTTTTTGAAAACCTGACAATTTTAGGCTGGCTAGTGTTGACCAATTTCTGCATGTTTATTTGAACTGCGTTCGATATGCGCGTGATATTTGCTATCGAGTGAAGTTCGTGGGTTGCGGTGTGCCATGGTTTGTTTAAAATAATTTTTAAGAATTTGTTTTGTGCTCTCTGCAATTGTTTTTTATGGGTATTTGCACATGCTCCTTAGACTGGCGTTGCATATAGTATGATCGGTTGCACGATTGTCTTGTATAATAATAGTTTGTTCCGTAGTGATAGCGTGGATTTCTTGTTGATGAACGGGTATAAGGAGATCAGTAATTGTTGTGTTTTTGAAATTGTGTTTTTCGTGTGTTCGTGATATGTTAGTTTGCTGTCCAAGTGTAGACCTAGGTATTTTGTGCTCTTCACCCACTTTATTGGTGATCCCAAGATGTTCATTTCTGGTGACGGCAGGTTCCGGAGTGCTCGTTTCTTGGTAAAAAATACGGCTTGCGTTTTTGAGGTATTAATTTTTATTTTCCATTTGGTGTAGTATTCCTCTAGCATATTTAGTTGGCTTTGTAGGTTGTTAATTATTTTTTCTGGGCTGTTGGCTGTTGTGTAAATAGCGGTGTCATCGGCAAACGTTGCCATTTTACAGTTGGTGGTGGTTGGTATATCTGCTGTATAGAAGTTGTAGAGGTGCGGGCTTAAGCATGATCCTTGGGGGATTCCTGCAGGTATTGATCTTGGGTTGGATTTATCGTTTAATACCTGAACTGAGAATTTCCGGTTATTTAGTTAGCTGCAAATAATTTTTGTCAGGTACAAGGGCGCACGTTTTTTTGTTAATTTAAGTAATAAGCGTTCATGCCAAACAGAGTCGAAAGCCTTTTGGCCGTCCAGTGCTAGCAAGCCTGTGGATTGTTTGTTATCCAAGGCGTTTCTTATATCTTTAGTTACCCTATATAGTTGATGTGTGGTTGAGAATCCTGCTTTGAAGCCGAGTTGCTGGGGCGGTATGCATTTGTTTTCGTCTGTGAACTTTTGTAGCCTCTTTAGAATAATTTTTTCAAATATCTTACCAAGTGCTGGGAGCAGACTTATTGACCTATAATTTTGCGCTTTTGTGGGGTCTGTTTTGGGTTTCGGTATTGGGAGTATAATCGACTCTTTCCAAATTTGAGGGAAGTAACCTAGTTTTAAGCATGCGTTGAATATGAAATTGATTTTAATTATTGCTATTTTGGGTACATGTTTAAGTGCAAGATTTGTGATCTCATCGTCACCGGGTGCTTTGTTGACCTTGAGATATTGTAGAATTGCCTTAATTTCTTTGGGTTTGATAAGTTAGCTTGGTTGTAGTCTATGTGAGAGCGAGTCTATGTAGTTTTTTGCATTGTGGGCTTCTTGAGTTGTGACTGCATCACTTAATTGGGTAGTTAACAGGTGGGACGCGTGGAAATGATCAGATATTTCTTCTGCCTTGCTTTTGTTACTAAATATAGTTGTATTGTCGTCTCTTATTAGCGGTGGGATAGTGGATTTCCGGCGTTTCAGTATTTTATTTAACCTCCATAGTGCTTTAGATCCTGTGCCGAGACTTTGTAGAGTGCTATTCCATTGGGCATTTTTTTGGTGTGTTATTAGTGCTCTTATTTTCTTGTTCAGCCTATTGACCATTGACTTGACATGTGGGAGTCTCGTTTTTTGCCAGTATCTTCTGATGTTGTTCCTGAAGGTTATAAAGGCCGAAACACATTGAAAATGCCGATGCCGGTATTCTGCGACATCGCGCTTCCAACACACACTATATTATGAAGTAGCACACATTCAAGCTTCGCCGAGGCGGCATTCTGTCGGCATTGTCGGAAAATTCCGACGTGCTGGATTTCTCCAGGCGTCGAGGCGGGCTCCTGTCACTTTTGTTTACATTTTGAATCGGTTTTTTTTGTACCGTTTGGTTTTGTACTTGCATCATATCACTTCTCAGGTAAGAAAAGTGGTTATATTTAGTTATTTCTGTTCACAACATCTCTCTTTAAGGAAAACATGGATATATTCTCATTGCAGCAACAAATTCTTCATGATCCCTCTCCTTCATTATTCTGAATTCTTGGACTGAAAATACATGAATGTCACGGGTAGTCCATAGCTCACGTACCCACAATCTTTTTCGCGTCGCTAAACTAAAATTTATTAACTGCAACAGCAAACTAAATGCAGTTGCAGCATTTTCTACTTAACTCTCAGTCAGATCCATGTCCATTTTAATACAATTACTGATTTGCAGCTCACGAAGCCGCTGCCAGCTGCCAGATGCTTTAATGTGTTCACGATGCCACTGCCGATGCCACTGCTAGCAGACTGCCGGCATCGGCATTCTCAATGTGTTTCGGCCTTTAGTTCTTTCGTTGCGCTATTTATTTTCAATGTGTTGTCTGTGATGGTTATTTTTGGTGTACTCTTTTGCAGTGCTGTAATAATACTTTTGTTCAGTTGTTCAATTAGTTTGTCAATTGTTGCAGTGTTGTGGACTTTTCTGAGGTTCAGCCTACTGACATTTTGTTCTTTGCCTATAATTTGTTGGAATTTGTTCCAGTTGCATTTTTTATGTAACCATATTTTACTTTGGGTTCGGTCGAGTGGAGTTGTTGTTAGTATGTTGAACTGCACCGGCCGGTGCGTTGACGATAGTTCTTGCAAGGATTTCGGGTGGGAGATTGGTGTTAACCCGTTCGTTAGTATCAGGTCCAGGAAGGAGTAAGTGGTGTTTGTAAAGTATGTTGGTTCAGTGCTAGCATGTACTACTAGGTTTGTCCTGTTCATTATGTCTAGGAGGATTTTGCCAGTTTTGTTATTCCTACGGCAGTTCCAGTAAGTATGTTTAGCATGTTTATTGTGCTGTTCCTAAATTTACTAATTTGGAGGAGGTCTTCCTTGAAGTTCCCTAGTTTTTCGTTGTTTATGTGGGTGCCAGGGAAGTATATACCTATGATTGTTGTGTTTATTTGACTAATGTGGATGGCTGCTAGTTCAACTATTTTTGTGTTTATGTGTAGTCTTTTGTGCTGAATACCTTTCTTTATAATAATTGCTACCCCCCCGCCAGTGCGGTCGTGCCTGTCTGCTCTGTGAATTGTGTAGTTTACATTGTATAAGGTATCGGCATAGACAAATGAAGTATTTCATACGTAGATGGGACATCACGAACAACGAAATGGTGACGCTTTTTTTCGATCAGCTGACCCGAGATTGCCTCCCAAGCGAGGCAAATTTCTTAGGCGAAAGAAAAACTTTCAGAACACCCTTTCGACCATGTTGCTAACCAAAGCGAGCCTCCCGCTTGTGTCAAGGGCTGCGACATCGGAGCAGTGAGCATCTTTTAGGAAAGGGGACCGCGCTGTTCACTTAGACAAGGGGGAGAAGCAAACTAAGTGTTGCTCATCAAATCGCCTCCCATAACATGTTGCAATGAGATACCACGGAAGCATTTGGTCGCGAACCTGAACATCGAAGCAGTGAGGATCTTGTGGGAAAGAGAACACACACACAAGTAGAGCAAGCAGGACAAACGAAAAATAGCTTATCTGATATACATGTTGGTGATGAGTTCGCCTCCCATAACATGTTGCAATGACGTAATAGGAAAGGATTTGGTCGCGACCTTGAACATCGAAGCAGTGAGGATCTTGTGGGAAAGAAAACACACACACACAAGTAAAGCAAACAGGACAAGTTTTACAGCACTGCCTGCGTCGTCTGAGGCGACCGGCGTGGTTGCGGCAGCGGTATGAAATTCTAAGCCTAGAAGGGTGAGGTAAAGAGCAAAATTGATTTTTGCTTCTTTTTATTCTTCGAAGGATTGTAATTTTTCCTATTTAACGAGTGGCAGGAAGGGTGAAATAAATTGGTAAACCAGAACATTTAATTGTCGCTCGCTGAAAAAAGACTAACTTTTTGACAAAATAGTACAACAATTCTTCTCGCCAGGCCAACAGGCTAAGGTAGATTTCGTAATGTTTTTGATTAAATTTATTGCAATTTATGTAATTTATTTCAAAATCAAAAACACACATAGTTATAGTATCCGCCTGAATTACAACCCCAGAATCCTAGACCAGGAGGGTGGTTTCGTACTACGGGAGGCAAACGAAAATATATAAAAGAATTTTTTGAACGGCATGACATGGTCCCGATATAAATAAGTAGATTTTTCTTCCAAATTTATCATAAAGAAATTACGACAGCAAGAGTATTTTCAGTTTGAAGGCACAAGCAAATTTGTATGACAGCACAGCAAAAAGAAAAAAGCAAAAGCAGCTATGCTGTCATACAAATTTGCTTGTGCTTGCAAACCCTTTCCTGAAGAAACCACCAGAAGAAATTCATTCAAGAATGTCCAGTTTTCTAATTGAGTAAGAAACTCAGAAATGCTGAAATTTGGAAAGAAATTCGTAAATTACAAACTGGCAATGAGCAGAATATGTGTTAGTGAAGGAAACCGGTCTCGCACCTGAATTTCCTCATCCTGTTCGGTTTTCTTTCCATGCAATGTACGTTGCACAAAATTGATGCTTGTAACATAAGCGACTGGGTGTTCTGAAAGTTTTTCCTTTGGAAACAAATGTGTCTGGATTGGGAGGCAATCTCGGATCAGCTGATCGAGAAAAAGTGTCACCATTTCGTTGTTCGTCATGTCCCATCTACGTATGAAGTACTTTATTTGTCTATGGTATCGGAGTGTTTTAACCAGGTTTCAGTAATGATTGCGAGTTCAATTTGGTTATCGTTTAAATAATTGAAGAGTTCTATTTTTTTGTTTCGAATGCTTTGTGCATTCCACATATACATTTAATATCGTGCTGTTTAGTCATAAAGGAATTTTATTGCTAATTCTGTTATGACCCTGAATTGGTTTTCTTTTGTTTTGCAGGCCGCTAGCTGGCTTATTAATTCCTGAATTAGTGCTAGAAGTTGGTTGGTAGTAAATAAATCACTGTTATTATTGTTTTCGTTGACCAGACAATCTCTGTAACCCGGCCCATACACGACAAATTTTTTCCTCAAATTTTCTCTGCAAAAGTCCAATTTTGACCGTGTATGGCGTGGTTTGCGGATTTGACGAAAAGTTTGTGAAAATGTCTAAATTTTTTGATATTTTAGGGGCTGGACCAGTTTTATGAGGGGTTCACGGCTGAAAAGATGCTGAGGGTCATAAAATTTCAGAAAACATTTGACCGTATGTAGTCGACCAGCAAACTAGGTTCGCAAACTGTTTTGAGGAAAAAATTTGTCGTTTGTGGGCCGGGTTATGCGAGGGTAAGCGGGTCGTGTTGACGGTGCCTGCATGTAATGGGTTTGTGAAGTGAGACTTGGGTGGGCTATTGGTTTGTATATTTCTTTGGTTGGTGCTTAGGTTGTTGTTATTATGGTTTGTATAACTGTGGGTATTTTTGGTGTTTCTTTGTCTGATGCTTCTTTTGATATCTATGAACTCCAATCTTTTGGGGCATGATCTATCGCTGGCAAGGTGATTGCCTTTGCAGTTTGCACACTTTATTTCGTTGTCCTTCACCTTTGTACATGAGTTGTGATGATGTTCCTCTCCGCAAATCATGCATTTTGTGTCTAGGTGGCAATATGACGAGCCGTGCCCATATTGCTGGCAGTTTCTGCATTGTGTGGGTCCACTTTTCCTATAGCGGTAGTAGTTCCATTTGACTATTGTATTTTCAATCGCTGGGAGGGTTTTCCGTAGCTCGGTGAGTTTTACTGAAGCGTGCTCGAAGTAGACGAGGTATATTGCTTGGTCGGAGTGGAGTCGGTGTGTTAGTTTTAACGTTTTCACGTCCGTGCACTTTAGATTCGATTCTTGGAATTGTTTTTTTAGTACATTTGTGTCTATTACATGTAGACCTGTTAGTATGAACTTGAGTGGTCGTTGGTCCTTTCTTGCGTGGGTGAAAAATTTTACTTTTTTCACTTTTAGGTGTTCTTCGACTTTTGTGTAGTCTTGTAAGTCCTTTAGAATTAATTTTATACCGGTTGACATCAGTTTGAAATTGTAATCTTTGATCTCAAGAGTCTGTAGGATGACCCGGATGGTTTCTTTTGCGAGGTTAGGGAATATGATTGGGTGTGGTTTTGTCTTAGTGGATTCCTCATCCGCTGATAGCGTGTCTTCGCTGTCATTGCTGTTGTGGTTAGCAAGCAGGCTGAATCTATTATTCGATGCCATTTTGTTCGATGGTGTACTTTCAACCTTGCGTTGTTTTAGCCTGTCTCTTACTAGCGATTCATTACGGCTCCTCTTCGGGGCCATTAACGGATTCACTGTATCACTGTATCTTATTATTCTTTTGCACTAACTTTCACTAGGGACTTGCCTCACTGCACTTACGCGTTAGCTTTCGATGTGATCGGATCGAGTGTCGATCGCCAACTAGCCTCAGTTGTTTTAGTCTCGCCGCATTTACTTAGCGAGTGGCTGCGAACTATTATCTGAATTCTGAGGGGCCATCCATAAAATGCGTTACAACGTAACGGTAATTACACGGTTACGGTATTTGGTTGGACGGTTAGTATTACTATTAACGGTTGGGAGGGGGGGGGGGGGGGGGGTGGATGTGTGGTTGTTTACCGTTACGTAATTTATGAATGTTCTCTGATGTGTTTTATTTATTTCTTATTTATTTCTTATTCTTTCCACTTTCCGGGTGCTTTTTATAAGTGCAAATTTGCTAGACTGCATATTTTCAATACTTGGTACATACAAACTGGTAGCAATAAGGCAAGAATACGTCATGCATTTCACACGTTAATTCGATCTATACCAAACATTGAAAATATAGATTCGAGTAATTTTCTGCAACGTATTACAAATTTATGCAGAAGTATTGAGCGTTTCTGGCAGGCAGCAAAGAGACATAAAGATAGATTTATCAGTATGTATGCAGACTGGCTACATGAAGAAGAAGAAGTTGTATTAGCGAGAAATCATTGCACTTCACTTCATCATCACAACGAGCAGTCAGTGCACGCACCAGATTGTTTGCGTACTGGTCGTCCTAAAAAGGAATTTGGAGAATGTTCTCAGCGGTGAAAGCGAAGAAGACTAGCTGCGTTATCTGAAATAGACGGGTCTGCTATTGATTCACTTCTCAACTCTACAGAAACATCTAAAGTAATAGCACCTATTAGCGCTTATTACAGAGGCCAAACTTACGAAGTATCAATACTTGTTAATTAAATCTTTCGTTAATTCTAAGTTATCTGAGGGTGTATTACCTTCCTATCATATTGTTTTAAGTGGTAAGAAAAAATGTTATCCTGCAAAGGAATACGTTACCGAGTCATCTGCCGAAGTTGAATTACAAAGTTTGTTGGATCACACAGTTTCTCGAATTATAGAGTCAGAAACAAATATTTTGGAAAAGGTTTCTAACGATTCTGTGAATAATATTTCTTTGATTGCGAAATGGGGTTTCGATGGAAGCACTGGGCATAGTGAATACAAGCAAAGATTTTCAGATTCTTCCCTTGAGGATATTAGCTTATTCGTACCATCATATGTTCCTCTTCAGCTAGTTTGTAATTCGGATAATGCCGATCACGAAATTTTATGGAAAAACCTTCGCCCATCTTCTACGAGATACTGTAGGCCTATTCGCTTTAAATTTGCAAAGGAAAGCACTGAATTATCCGTTGAAGAGGAAAATCACATCAAATCAAAAATTTCACATTTGCAACCTACAAATTATAAGTTTAACGGTCGTGATTTTAAAATCAAACATTCTCTGCAGTTGACTATGGTAGATGGCAAAGTATGCAGCGCCCTGAGCGAGTCATCTTCCTCTAATGTTACTTGTGTGGTGCTACACCTAAGGAGATGAATAAGTTAGATATTTGCTTGGCCAAAGAAATTAACAAAAGCGTATTAGAATTTGGGCTGTCGCCTTTGTATTCGTGGATACGTTTTTTGAATACTTTATTCATATCGCCTATAGACTTGCTATAAAAAAATGGCAGGTTAGGTCGAATCAAGATAAAATTTTGATGGCCACGAAAAACAGATGTATTCAATTTGAGTTTAGGGAGAAATTAGGAATAATTATAGATAAACCACGAAGTGGCGGAAGTGGAACATTAAACGATGGGAACACGGCTCGGAAATTTTTTCAAATTCAGTAATTGCTGCTGAAATCACAGGCTTAAAAACAAATCTCATTGACCGTTGCCACTCTATTTTACAGTGCCTGTCGTCAGGATTTGAAATTAATAATGAAAAATTTAAAGATTTTGCCATTGAAACTGCTCGTCAATTGATTCAAGAATATCCTTGGTTTAATCTTCAGCTTCCGTCCATAAAGTGCTTGTACATGGTGCTACAGTGATAGAAAACTCATTGTTGTCAATTGGTGAGCTTTCTGAGGAAACTGCAGAAGCCTCTAATAAGTTTATTAAAGAATTTAGAAGAAATCACACTAGAAAAATGTCACGTGTATTAACCAATGAAGATTTACTTCATAGATTACTTCTTCATTCGGATCCGCTAGTTACAAATTTGAGAGAGTTACCTCGAACAAATAAAAGTGCAATATCGAAGTCTGCTGTAGATTTATTGATTTGATAAAAACGAAATTATATAATATTTTATTACTAAATTAATTATTATAAATAAATATTTCTAAATCTTCCACGTTTATTTACTAACTACCTTATTAATTAATTATAGGTATTGTTATTTTTGATTAAAACCGGGTTGAACTCGACTCGACCCAGCTTGGCTACCTGAGTCGAGTCGAGGAGTGGAGTTAAAATGCATGTAAACGCGGGTTGAGTAGTCGAGTTGACAGTTCGACAATTTTTTCATGTTTTCTGAGTAATTTTCCAAAACATAAGATTTTATTTCAAATCAAATTCCTTAAAATATCTATATAATTAAATGAAACTCGCAAAAATTGAAAAATTGTTAATATAATAGATCAAATTAGTGCACTAAGCTGTCACTTCGACTACGTTTGGACTCGATTTCGACTCGATCCTTCAACCCGGAGTGCTCAAAAACGCGGGTTCGAGTTCAAAACCTGTTTTCGACTCGATCTTTCGACTCTGCATGTAAACGTAGTAAATATCTAACATGCGTGTTTTACAGATACAATGCTTGAGTTATACATTTAAGTTTTCAAATTTATTTTTTAAATTCAACGCTTTCATGATCAATTAGATCATAATATCCCTTCAATTCTGATTATTGTAAATAAAAACCGTTTTATACATTTAGTTATTACAAATATACACATTAACCGAAGAAATTATGTACAATATTACAAGAAATATAGTACCAGTGGAAATTTCAATGTGCTATTCACTTATAGACAAAATGCGTACCTATCTGGTTTTTGCTGGGGAAAAATCGATTTCCAACTGGGTATCTCGTCAATAGCTTAATATTTTTATTCCTCAGTTCTTTTGTATGTGTCATTATATAACTTTGCAAACTTGAACCTGATTTTACATATTTTACCACAGAATTTTGTGTTGTGACGTTCGCGTTGATATAATTAAATAAAAATGTTTACAGAAATGCTATTTCTATACTACCTTCCTTTTAAAATTACTACTTTCAGTGAAATGTAAAAACCGCGATTCTCAGAATTTATCACCATCGCAAAAACACTTTGCGTCAAAATTAGCAAAATAATTTTTATAATATATATTTTTTTCATTTAGGGGACAAAAAGTATACTAAGTATAAGTACGGAAACGTCATTTAAATTAAATCATAATTGTGAACCGTAGAGGGAATGAAACAAATTAAAATCGTTTAAAAACACAGTCATTTAGTCCAATAAATAGAGCTCAGAAACCTTCGAACCCATTAATTAAAAATTCAACAGTGGCAAATGTGGTAAATACCATATAATGTAAAACAAGAAACTCTAGTTCCCGCGAAAGCAAGTCGGAATTTTACTTAAAATCATAAAAAGACGGTGGATACTCAGAATTTAACTCAGTCGGGCCGATTCTTTTGATTTCCGTGCACAAGACCAAAGATGTTAGTTAGGAGTGTTTTAGTGATCGTATTGGCTGCAAGTTGTCTTGCTGATCTTCGTAAGTACATACCGCAAAGTTGCGTATGTGAATTTTTATTTGTTGAAAGTGATAAATAGAAATAATAATTAAATGTATAGTTTAAGTGGAGCAATGGAAAAATAATTATACTTTTAAGGAAATAAAAGATCAGTACAAGTAAAAATCAAATATTGCTCACAATTAAATGAGTTATTCAGAAGTTTAACCTTCAGATCAAACAACAAAACGTTGCTCGTATAGCCTTCGAAAATGGAATGTAAGCCTGTATGTTAAACTCACTCTAAAAGCACTGATCGATGTGATTCCTTGATACCTGTGCAGTAAATTATTTTTACTAACAAAAATGTTCTAACTTCATTCAATAGAAGTACAAAATCTATACTATCTAGAAAAATGTTAGTGTTGAAAGAATGTTTTACAAAAAAATTTACTTAAATGGTGGATGTTGTCTTATAGCTCCAGAAATACAAAAGTGCAAAGCAGGAGATGTCGACTGCATTCGAAAGCGGGCAAATGAAATCGTGGAAAAGTTTTCCAATGGGAGACCAGATTTGGATATCCCCAAATATGAGCCTTTTCAATCATCTGATTTTGGCTTAAAGGACTTCAAAGTTAATGTATTCCGTTCGGAATTGCAGTTAAACGACATAGAAGCTCACGGGTTATCAAAAATTGTAATAGAAAAAGTTGTGTAAGTGTGTTACATATCATATATTGTGGTACATTTAAATTGTAAAATTGTGATAATAATATAATTCATTGATTCAAATACCGCAAACACAAATTTAAAAAAGAAAACTAAAGAGCAAATTTTTTTAATAATAATTTGAAATTACATTTAACTAAATATTAATTTCAGTGGTTTCGAAAGAGATCCAAAGAAAAGTAAATTTGAAATATACTACAAAGTACCCAGCATGCGCCTCACCGGAAAATACAAAGTTCTAAAAGGTGGTGCCATACTCAGCCAAGGAGAAGGGTCCTTTGATATAACGATCAAAAATGCCAAGGGGGGCCTTAAATTCAAGCCCGACGTTGTGGAGAAGGCCGGTTTAAGTTACCTAAAGCCTAAAGCTTACAAAGTGTATGTGGAGCCTGAACAGTAAGTTTCGCTATTCAATAATAAAATTTTGCATTACTTTTTTAATTCATTTATATTAACTTCACAAAAACTTGTTTACGACCAACCGACCGACGCACGAACCGAAATTGCATCTTGAGGTCAAATTTTTCTACAGCTAATTAACCCCCTTCCCGTCATCAAATCGAGCTAAAGTTCACAGATAAGCTTGTTGTCGATGACAATGTATTCATTTTTATTTCATTACCACAGAAGGAATGGATGAAATCTTTAATAATAACGCAAAAATTACATCATTTTGCACTGTGTATAAAAAAATATCATAAAATCATATCATCTTTGGTTGTTTTTAAAATAATTTTTAATTGCCACCTTTTTGAAAATACTAAATGAATAAAATTATAGTAAAAAAAAACTTTGCTTTAACGGTTTGGTTTTTTAAACTCTAACAGTTGATTTGTACTATTGATGGACGGACTTCTTTTCATTGTTAATATATTTTTTGTATTTTTTACTAAAATTTTGATATTTTTAAAGTGTCGAGATCAAAATTGTAGACGCATTTGGAGCAAACACTCGAGCAGCTAAAGCAGTAGACGAGCTTGTTAATAAAAACTGGAAAACAACGTGGGACGAGTTCTCGCCAGCAGTTCTTCAAGCCACAGAAAACCTTGTTAAAAAACAAGTGGAAGCCTTCTTAGTAAGATACCCATATGAAGAAATTTATTTGCCAGATTAAGATGAGAAATCTTTTTCTGGTGGTATTACTTAATGTTTACATGAACTTTTTAAGATGGTTTTTTGTATAAACTCTTTTCCCAAACGATGTTTGTTTTGTTTTAATAGCATATGCTAGAACTTATCTTTTTATAATGAAAATATAAATGTTTCACAATTAGCAAATTTTTTTTATGCTAAAAACGATTTATAAAATGGAAACAAAGATAAGAGTGGAAATAATTTCTTAACAGCATTTTTGACCTTTCATAAAAGAGCCGAACCGCTCTTTCCACAGTTACAGTTGTACTCACAATAATAATAATTCCTAGAACCTTCAATCTAGCTTGCAAGCATAAGAATATTGTACATATTTTTCGAGTGTAAATGTATCAAGACTGCTAAAAAACATCCCGCTAGACTTCGAATTTTCGGGACACTATAATTTTGTAGATGTAGATGTGTAGTATAGATGTAGGGTATATTAGTTTTAAGCGAACGTTTGCAACGCCAGGAAATAATAGTGATAGAAAAAAAAGAATTATATAGTAATGATTGGGAAGTGAAAAGGAACCGTTTTTTGCATGTCCGTCTGTCTGCTGTATGCTGTTAGTTGTCTGTTGTCTGTCTCGCCAGATGTTAACTCGAGAACGTTTGTAGCTAGAGACTTGAAATTTTATATAATAATATTTCATTAAAATTACAATAAATAAATGAAAAATGTTTTTATAAGTAATGCCATTTACATATTATTTATTAAAACAAAAACTTTTTCCTCGTCATTGGTGTTGTGCAGTACGCGTTCTCGGAGTTGTGGGTCACGGGGCTCAGGTAGCCCGAATGGGTATTGTTTCGCCGTCTATTGGTAAGACGGGGAAATCACCCACCAGGTGCATGTAACCTAGTGTATGCTGAGGGTTCTCACTACTGGTGCTTGGGACTAGAATGCATTGAACGGGGTAAAAAGCAAACGCGATTCTCCAAACGGTGGGCCGCTGGTGTAGCGGACTTGGGGGAAGTGATACCCGGCCGCTTCGGAACCCGGCAATAGGTGTGGGTATTGTTGGTCGCGGGCAAAACTGCGAGCCGGGGAGGGTTTTGGTTTCGCGGAGCAGCGGCAAAGAATATCTATTGACTAAGAAGCAAAGAATATCTAAACTAATACCATGTTCACACTGCGTTTGGTAAAATCCTAGCAGAGGGTTCCCCTAAACCTGACAACAGTATTTCGAGCTGTCATTTCAAGTAAAAGTGCGTGCTTCTATTTTTTTTGCATATCGACAAGCACGCATATGAATTATTATATGAATTAATACTCTAATGTCAAGTAAAAGTGCGTGCTTTTACTTTAATTCGCGTATCGGTAAGCACGCATTCACATGTTTTTAGTGTAAACTCCGCCTGTCAAATGTCTATCAACTGTCAAGGGACCCTTTGCTAGGATCCAACCAAAAAGATATTAATACATTGTTATTTTGTGGCGGAAGCAGAATTTTAGGGGATTTGAGTGCCAAATGAATTCAGATGCATTTTTTAAATCAAATTTCTGCATGAAACTGTCAATTTACTGTGAAAAGCTGTTAAAATGTTCGTTGAAGCCATCTATGTATCAAAATTTGAACTAATTTATTCACAATAACATGGAGATTACGAGGCGATTACGATTGAATCTCCTCAGATTCGAGATCAGCATTTGACAGTTTTTGTATGGTAAATCTCCTCGAAAACAAGGAGATCAAGGCGTTAAACCTCGAAACCGGTTTAATCTCGTAATTATCTCGCAGTGTGAACATGCTATAAGAAGGGAAATTTGTGCTGCAAACATATTCGTTGCTTTTTTTTTACAAAAAAATTAGAATAGTTCAAGAGTACAAGAGTACAAAATGCACACAAAGGCGAAAGAGCTCGCACTATTTCTGCTCTGCCGCAACGTGGCTTCATATGCTTTTCCCCTGTTTTTTATAAATACGATTTTACATTACTCCCCAATCTACTCTCTGTTGATTTTTGCTCGTTTTTGACAAGTTTTTCGCACAAGGGCGTTAGGAAGTTCAGGAAACTTTGCTTAAGAATATGAGCCGATTCTTGACCCTTGATCAGATTCCGTTATTGAATGAAAATGGATAGCAGGAAAATTAACACGCATAAAATTCGTTGTTTAAGTTGCGGTGCACGAAATGGGGAAAGTAGTGTAAAGTTTTTTCGTGTACCGATGAACAGGTAAGTTAATAATTTTATGTTTTATTTTCAAACGCGTTTGATTATTATAATATAATTAGCACATTCACCCTCACTGGCGGGAAAATGCACCAAGTTTTCTCGTGGGTGCAGAAAGTTGTTAATTTATTGTTTTATTTATTATAATATCCCGTTTTTGGAGTGGATTTGTTATTGTATGCAATTGGGAAATGGTTTAATTAACGGAACAATGGTGATTTGCTTATAAATTCCTAATTACCGAAATGGAGCGTTGTTTTTAAAAGTGGTGTAAATCCTTTTGTTTATGAAGACGAAGTGATGTATTGAAAGGTTTTTGTTTGAATTTCTATAAATATACATAAATGATATAATATTATACATATCCGTACCTCAGAGCAGAAGGGTATTAAGTCACAAAATGTAAATTTTATAGGAGAGCGTAAAATACATTAATTTCATAGTTTAGGCTATAAAACATGCAGAAATAATAATTTGCCACATTTGTTTTCTAGCCTGTACTATTTAATAGTTTAAACTTGATCTAGATAATACCATAGATATCAGAATTATACTGATATCTATGATAATACTTATTTATATTATGAATAATGATAATGGGTGGTGTTTACACTTATCAAAGTTTTTGCAGACTGAATCTTTTATAGAACACATGGACTTAATACTTTTTTATTTTCAGAAAAATTTCATGACTGTTACTTAATATTTTTATTTTGCACTTCATAATTATGATAAAATAGAAGTTTTGAGATTTTATGCAGGGAAAAACGTGGGACACATACTTTTTTTGCACATAATATGGTTTTGCCCTGGGTGATATATGTCTATACTGGACTTAATACATGTAATATAAAGATAATACTGTTTTGCTCCAGGAGCGAGGTGGACTTAATACTTTTTATAAAATGCTATTTCCGTCATTTTCAGTCCAATCGTCTTCTATAGTAAACCTCTAAATAGAGCGTGAAATTTAAATGTAGGTGAGCAAAAAAACCGAAAAATTGAAATTTTGGACTTAATACCCTTCTGCTCTGAGGTACGGATATTATAT
This sequence comes from Leptogaster cylindrica, assembly GCA_963082835.1. Lineage (NCBI taxonomy): Eukaryota > Metazoa > Arthropoda > Insecta > Diptera > Asilidae > Leptogaster > Leptogaster cylindrica. The sequence goes on along the minus strand of OY720107.1, from coordinate 12,997,579 downwards.
AACATTAAATGAATCTCGTAATGTTTAATATTAGATACCTACCCACTAACTTTTTTCAATAAATAGACTTATTCCACTTTTAAAAATAACTGATGAATGAGTTTTTAACATTTTATATTCGTTATTATAATTAAACGCTTGCAAATGGATTTCGTTATGGTTTGCTTTCATAAAAATGAAGTTTTTAAAATTTGCTTATGCTTTTTTTTTTACAATAACGTGATTAATTGAATTTTGCAACAGATTCAAAAAAAGCTTTTTAATATGATATTTTGATTTGCAAACAGGATTCAGGATGAGAAATTAAAAAAAACCAACTATTTTCAATTACATTTTAGTTTGCAAAATAAGCATTAAGGTACCTAGTATGTGTTATTATATAATATAATAAGTTTGGAGAAAGTTATACATATTTGAACATCTTTGATAAACTTTACTCCAGTAAGTACTCATATAATATACATATATATAATATATATACAATATACATACATATTACATATGGTGTGGTACGTGCATATTGGCGTTTTACTGTTTTTAGTGTTGTTTAATTTACATTACTTACTTTTATGTCTGATTAGATAGGTAATGGTTATTGATTTTTGACTAAAAATATACTAACAGTTTCAATGGTTTAAATAATTTGACAATTTTGCATTAAATATGATTTTTTCATTTTAAAAGATTTCGAATTTCACGTTTGTTATTGCAACCGAGTTTCTTCGTTTAAAAGGTAATTTTATTTCTGTAAGTAGGTAAAGGTTGAAACACTTATGCCGCGATTCTACACAAAAAGATGCAAAACATAAGCATAATCTCTAAATACAATATACAATTGAAAACTCTATTTCGTTATTTTTATTGTAAAGCGAGTACGCATTTATGTACCTACTCGTATAAAACATAAAACAAAATGATAGAAACATCTGATTATTTTTCTTTGGAAATTTCATTAAGTCCAGAAACGTTATTAGAAAGATACATTTCAATATACTTGTTAGAACTACTGTAGTATTGCAAAAATATTATTACTTGTTAGTAAAATCGAGTTAGTTAGATTAAAAAAATTTATAAAAATATCGAGTTGTCATTGACGAAAAACAATAATAAAAAAATTGTAAATTAAAAAAACAGGGTTTACATTCTTTGTGTAGAACATTTTTGGTGCCCCGGGTAAAGATCTAGTAAACATGATTACTAAGAAGATGAAAGCCCTTCAAAAGGCAAGGAGACCTGTACGACGGGAATTCGACAACCTACATATTGAATTGGATAATTTATTGAAGGATGATCCGTTGAATAAGGAAGAAATCCAAATTAAGTTTAAACTCTTTTGGAATGCGTATGAGCAAATGAGTATGCATGATGAAAAGATATCGGAGCAGATTCTAGTGGATCAATATACCGAGGAAGAAGAAAACCTGGAATTTGATGAAATGGCGATGTACAAGGTCAAAGCGGAGACTATGCGTTTCCAGAAAGACAAACTCATTCCACCCATTGATTGCAGGTTGAAAGGGGTGCTTCAAATGCACTGCAACACCACTTTGAGTTGAGACGAATATTCGAAATTTTAAACTTCCTGTTTTACATTTGAAGAAGTTTACAGGACAGTTAAATGATTGGTTACGTTTCTGGGGTCAATTCCAAAAGATTGACGAAGACCGTAACATGAGTGGAAGTGACAAACTGTTGTATTTATTGGAATATATTGAACCTGGGACAGATGCATATGAGATGGTAGTGAGATATCCACAGTCGAATGAAAATTATCCGGTTGCCCTCGAAGCTCTTACTAAACGATTCGGAAATGAGGATTTGCTTTTACAAGTATATCTTAGAGAGTTGTTGAACCTAGTCATATTCAATGCGAAAATACGTGAAAAAATACCGTTGAAATCTCTATTTCTGAAGTTAGATGCATACCTCCGGGCTTTAAAAACGTTGAAATTGGAGAAGGCAGACCCGGCGACTTGGCTGTTTCCCCTAGTAGAGTCTAGCCTTTCTGAGAACGTGTTGGAGAATTGGCAACGAAGTCCCTTAGCGTCACATGACGGAAGGCAAGATACTCCAACGAGAACTAGATTGGATATTTTGATGTCGTTTGTCGAAAAGGAAGTAGATATTATACAACGAATTGACATTACGAAGAGTTTCGCGGAAGATTCGAAGACTGACGTAAACAAGTCAAGGAGGGAATACGTGCAGCGACCTAAATTTGAAAAACGACCGACCATGTCCTTCCATGCTGGCGAAAAGAGACGATGTATAATCTGTAACCGAGACAACCACGTATTGGAGACCTGTTTCCGTGCAAGAAATATGGATGCGGAGGAAAAACTCCAAATCTTGAAGGAGAAGGGACTATGTTTTAAGTGCGCTGGCAGTCATTTTAGCAGAAATTGCAAGACGTCAGGATTAGAGTGTGGAAATTGTAAACACCCACATCTTACTGTCCTTTGCAAGAAAGGAAAGCTTCAGGGAGGTCCAATAATAACGAAGAAATCTAAGATGATTCGTGAGGAAACATCTAATAATTCCAACTTAGTATGTACCGGTGCCGTGTTTTTACAAACATTGCTGGTAAAAGTTTGTAGTGGAAAATCAGCGAGAGTAGTACGAGCTTTTATAGACAGCGGCTCACAACGCAGTTACATTCTCCGATCAACAGCAAAGGCACTAGGATTGAAAACAATTGGAGTTGAACGAGTTGTCCATTCATTGTTTGGAGGAAAGCAAACTTCAGCCGTGACTCACAACAAGTTTATGATTGACCTATATTCAATAGATGGAGTCTATGGGCGAGCCGTCGAAGTTCGTGATCAGTACCAAATATGTGGAAAAATTCCAAGAGCCATATCCCTTTCTTCCATCTTGAGAGAAGAATTGGAACGTCGCGGTATAACCCTATCAGATGGAGGTCTTGGAAACCCGGACATTGAAGTGCTCATTGGAGCTGACGTTTATGGACACCTACTTACTGGGAGTGTCGTAGAACTGGATAGTGGGCCTGTAGCTATCCAAACTAAGTATGGGTGGACTGTTCTTGGAGCTCAGGTAAGTTCAGTTCAAGAACAAAATCTTGCAGCCATTCATTTGAACATGTATGCTTCCGATGGAAACCTTGCTCAATTATGGGAATTAGAAACGCTTGGCATAAGGGATCCGGTTGAGATCCAATCCAAAGCTACTTTAGAAAAGGAAGCCCGTGCCAAGTTCATGGCAACAATGCGAAGAGCAAGTGATGGGAAATATCTTGTAAAACTTCCTTGGAGGGAGAGCCACCGAAGCCTACCCAGCAATAGAGAGGTAGCAGTAAAAAGGCTCGCGAGTACCTCAAAGAAGTTGCAGGAAGCGGGTCTATTCGATGTGTACTCTGCTATATTTCGAGATTGGGAAAAAGAACATTTTATTGAGCGAGTCACTAATGCGCACTCAGAGAAGGTACATTATATACCTCATCGTGCCGTGATTAAGTCTGAGAGTCTTACCACACCGTCAGGCCAGTATTTGACGCCTCTTGTAGAGTGGGTAAGAATCCGTCATTGAATGATTGTCTGTACAAAGGAGATATTCTTATACAGCAAATCCCAGCACTTTTGTTAAAATTTCGAGAAAAAAAGGTAGGATTTGTAGCTGACATCCATAAAGCCTTTCAAATGATTTGGGTCGATGAATCAGACCGTGACTATATGCGATTTCTTTGGTGGGAGAACTCGGATATGAAGGACCTTGTAGAGTACCGACATGCACGAGTCATGTTTGGGGCCACCAGTAGTCCTTTTATTTTGGGAGCAGTTCTCCAGTACCATCTTACGAATCTTCCTGAAGGGAAAAAAGAGTTGGGAAGGAAAATACTGGACACTTTGTATGTTGATAACTGTGTGAGCTCTGTAGACTCACTGGAAGAATATCAACAATTTAGAGAAGATTCAGTAGCACTTCTAAAAGTATGCGGGATGGATCTGCGTATGTGGATGTCCAGTCTTGATGAATTGGAAGATGAATCCACCCGATTTATATCAGTTTTAGGGCTTAGGTGGGATCGAGTTCGAGATGAACTTTTCGTAAAAACTCAAGGGATTACTATACCGGAGAAGATCACCAAGAGAACAGTGTTATCTGTCAACCAGAAGGTGTATGATCCACTTGGAATTGTAGCCCCTGCAACTATTTATCCAAAACTAATACTTCAACAAGCGTGGATAAATAAGTTGAAATGGGATGAGATTCTACCTGAGAAAGAGAAGAATGAGTTTTTAAATTGGATCGAAGAAATTCATGAATTGGAGAAAGTACGAGTCCCGCGAAACGTAACCGGGGAAGTAAGAGATCGGAGAAAATGGTGCATTTATGTTTTTACCAGTGCGAGTAAAACATCCTACTCTGCTGTCATCTTTTTGAAGACACATACAAATGGTATGGCTTCGGTTCAGCTTTTGATGGCAAAGTCAAGGGTAGCGCCAGTACAGCATCTTACAACTCCACGACTCGAGTTATTATCTTGTCTTCTTGGAGCTCGATTGGCTAATTCTATAATAAAAACGTTGAGATTGGAGGATGTATCGATAGTTTTTGTATCAGATTCCACAACTGCTTTAACATGGATTAAGAGAAACGACTCTTGGGGAATCTTTGTTAAGAATCGTACCAAGGAGATTGCGGAGACCACAGACGTAAGATTATGGACCCATATTTCGGGAAAACAAAATCCAGCCGATCTTCCATCTAGAGGATGTTCACCTATTCAATTGCACAAACCCAATTGGACGAAAGGTCCTGAGTGGCTTTACCAAGACGAAGTTGAATGGCCCATTTCTTACGAGATCCCAGATGAGGCTTTAGTTACTTGTGAGTTAAGGAAAACAGCTGTAGTACAAGAAGTCCCAGTGTTTAATGTTTTGGAATGTGTCCGGAATCAACATTCGTATCAAGGGTATGTTCGAATTGTGGCTTGGGTTCGGAGATTCCTTCATAACAAGTTCACCAAGGACAAGATTAGCCGTCTCAATGGACGTTTGAAAAAAGAAGAATTAATTGGAGCAGAGATAGCCTTCCTTCGAAGTATTCAGCGTGCAGAATTCACTCCAGAGAGAAGGACAAAACTAAAACATATCGAAATTTTAGAAGATCAAGATGGATTGATGCGTGTAAAGACGCGGTTAACTTATCGAAGTGAACCATTCAATTTTAAGTACCCAATTCTATTACCTGATAAGCGACCTGAAATTCACCAACTTGTTCGAGATTTTCATCGGTTCTACTGTCATGCTGGCATGGGTTTTTTGCGGACCAAGTTAAGATGCAAATATTGGATCCTTCGAGACAGAAGAACAATCAAGGCAGTTATATCGAAGTGTTACCGATGTCGGAGATTTAGTGCCAAGCCATGTAACCCAGATCTGGCTCCCTTACCATTGGATCGTATAAAAGATGCAGAGGTATTCGAGGTTATTGGAGTGGATCTAGCTGGACCTATGACACTAAGAAATGAGAAAAAGGTTTGGATGGTGATTTTTACCTGTGCTGTATATCGGGCAGTTCATTTCAAGCTAGTTAGTTCAATGGGAACATCAGCATTTCTTGGCGCTCTTAATAAATTTATTAAGAAATATAGACGACCATCTATCATCTATTCTGATAATGGAACGAATTTCCAAGGAACCTCCAACCTTTTCAAATCTATCGATTGGAAAAAGATCCTACAGGAAGAGAAAGTTTCAGAGATTAAATGGAAGTTCAACCCTCCTAGAGCAAGCTGGTGGGGAGGTTGGTGGGAACGCCTCATAAAATCAGCAAAGGATTTGCTCATGAGAACAATTGGGAAGAATCGTTTAAATTGGAAAGACTTGGAAGCTGTTTTAGAATCCATCGTTTATGTGATGAACAACCGACCTCTCACATATATTAGCGAGGATCCTAATGAATTAGAGCCCCTGACCCCAGCTCATTTTCTCAATCCATTAGGAAATGTTCAGTTTCCAGAAATGAGTTTATCAGAGGCACAAAAGATGCGCTTCCGGTATACCTATGTTAAGACTTTGAAGGAAGAGTTACAAAGGCGTTTCCGAAACGAATATCTAGGATATTTGGTCAACCGCTGTTCCCGGAAAATCACACGAAAGCTTGAGGTTGGAGACCTTGTATTAGTGGAATGGGAAAATCGGAAGAGATTTGAATGGCCGTTGGGAAGGATTATGGAGACAATATCTGGAAAGGATGGTGTGTGTAGAGTTGCCAAGGTGAAGACTGTTAATGGCGATTACGTTCGGGCGATTCAGAAACTTTATCCTTTGGAGTTAGAAGTTGATGACCCGGTTGCGAAAGAGCTTCTGAATAAAACCGTCACTACGAGATCTGGGAGAATAGTGAAAGTATCGACAAAATATCAATAATTAATTATTTTTTTTTTATTATTTAGTGGCCAAATGGAACATGAAGTTTTTTTTTTTTGTTTTGTATGTATAGTCATGTTGTATGTGGTTTTCCCTTTAGGCAGAAGGGTTTTCCCACATAGCCCACTTATGTTTTGTTAATTTTGATGAAAGACCAACTCCCGTTGTTTTCATTCGGGGGAGTATGTTAGAACTACTGTAGTATTGCAAAAATATTATTACTTGTTAGTAAAATCGAGTTAGTTAGATTAAAAAAATTTATAAAAAGATCGAGTTGTCATTGACGAAAAACAATTGTTATACCAACAAATAAAATGGTGGGTGTAGCGGTATAAAGAAAAAGAGGTTCATTTAATTATGTTTTCAATTCTTTTATTTATATTTGAAACAATATAGGAAATTACATAAAATCTATGCTCTAATTATTTATTTAGAGTTGCCTATCTATCCTATTCTATATATGTCCTGTGTTTGTTTTAATGTAAAATCAAATGCCCTTTTTGTAGGAATAACTTGATTTTTTTGTTATGTGAGTCAAATGCCCTTTTAAGGCATAACTTGACTTGTGTTTTGTATTTATATGATTACCTCTTCCAATTTCCTTACAAATCAAATACCCTTATTGGAATGTCTTGATTGCTTGGAGATTGAAATGATAATGAGTCAAACTCGAATGCCTGCCGCCTTTTTATAGGAATTTCATCCCTACTATAATCAATTAAAATTAATTTCTAACAGGTGTACAGGCAGACAAGTAACCCTAATTTACAAGTATTTTTAATATTTTAATATCATAGTGTTTGTAAAGTAACATAGTAAAATTTATAAGGTATTTTTCTTAATTTCAAATCAACACATCAATGACAAATAAATAACAACACAGTAACAACAGTAACACAGTAACATTTTGACGTAAAACTTAAAACTAATTTATAATTCTTTAAGTTCCTTGAACATTCTCCCCCCTTTGAACATTTATGTTCAATTGATTTTTTATTTTTCTTACACCTCGTTTATGGTAGTGATGAAACACCAATTTGCCTCCTGATTGAATTTTGAGCTGGACTTGAAATTGATGCGGAAGATTTATCGTTTTGGATCGACCTTTTAATTTTTGCACTGAGTAGTATAAATATGAGAATTCTGGATCAAGCGGCTAGCGGCTAAGCGGCTCATGAAATTTTTGGTGATAAATGGAGAGCGGTTGAGGTGTAATGTATGTGATCGGTAAAGTCTGAGCCGCCGCCGATGAAATTTGAATGTGAGTGAGATAGAAAAAAATATAAATAAATAGATTAGAATGAGATGGAAATAGAAAAAACTATTAAACAGAGTGAGATAGAAAAAAATTGAAAAGAAATATATAAAATTTGAATGAGATTCCGCTGCTGATAAAATTTTAAATTTTTATGTGAGTGAGTATAGAAAACAATTGAAAACAAATATTGGATGAGATTCCGCTGCCGATAAAATTTGAGTGCGAGTGAAAATTGAAAAAAAAATTGTAAACAAATAGATTAAATGAGAATTAGATAGAAAAAAATGTAAACAAATGAATGCGTTGCTGGGGTTAGATAAAAATTTCGTGAAATTGCAAAACAAAAAAATGGTAAACAAATTAAATGAATGGGCTACCGCGCCGCCGCCGAGTCAGATAAAAATTTCGTGAAGCAAAAAATTGTAAGCAAAACGAGTGACCAGATAAAATTTGTATGAAATTCCAAAATTGAAGAAGCGATAAACTGCTGCACTGCTGAAGAAATGATAAGCAAACTATTCTGAATGGTATCTTCAGCAAAAAAAAAAAAATTGTAGCCTTGATCTTGAAATTATTCAAAAATTTATCTGAAAAAAGGTAAGAATTAAGAAATAAAAGGTGTTTATTCAAATAAATTGTATATTTGTATTCTATATTTTGATTAAACTTTTTTGTATATACATATATTTGGAATTACACTGTTTTATATAGGTAATTTAAGCAAATTGCACAATTTATAAATCTGTATAAAAATTGGGATTTGGGGTAGATTTGGAAAACTGCAAATTGTAGGAATTCATAGAGGTAGCCTGATATTTTACAAAATATCCACCAGCATTGATCATCTCAATCGTTTTGGGGGTTAGACGACTGTATCGCTCTGGTAAAAACATTTGATGATCTTGGAGCTCCAACACAATTCGCTCACTATATCTGGTTGGAACTTTTGCACATCCCAGAATTAGATAATGCTGTAGAGGATCCATTTCTTTAGCCTTCAAAAGCGGTTTATAGTTGCATGTATTAAGCTCATCCAGAGCAAAGAGATCATCGTTAACATTGGTTGAATTCATTACCGAATTGTCTGTCAATAAAAGTAATATTTATAATTACTAAATTATTCTCTTTTCCGATCACAAAATTTTTAGTTGTTAAGTAATCATTCTTAATATTCTAATACTTACTTTGTAGAGACATCAGTAAAGAGCTTCTTTATACTTTTTAAAAACAATCTTGTCACAAATACCACAACCAACTCCTTCAAGAACAAACTTTTGAATGAAAATTTAATGTTTCGTGTGTCAATTTATACCTTCCAAATTATAAAATATTGTCTTCATACAGAAAGCATTAAAACCACACAATTCTTGCACTTCTTTAAAAAATGATTATAGATAACCTCGATTTGCTGACATACAAAAATCATGGCTATTTTTAAGAATTTTGGAAACCTCAATTTACTCACAAACAAATACTAGGTAATATCTATTTGATTTAAAACCTGAACATACTTAGAACAGAAAGAAGTATAAAAGATATCAGTCGGAATGTACACAGCATTCTTTTCATTTAAGCCATTCAGCGAAAAAGTTTGATTTTAAATTTGAAAAAAGTATTATATTTTGAAATTGAAACCAAATATTGTATTATTTTTCAATCGAATTAAATCGGGAAAAAATAAAAAAATGTCACCGAGGGAAAGTTTTAATTACAGTGACCTATCTCAAGTTAGCGTGTTCAATGATATAAATGTAATTGAAGATAATATTGAAGACAGTGCTGAGAATTTATTGAGAGAACAGTTAAGGAGGATTCATAATTTGTTCACCCCTCCAACTGATTTATTGTGTGATGAAGAGTTAATGGAAGCTGACAGTGATGATTGGAGTGATGATGATAATGATGATGATGATTTTGAAAGTGATATTGATGAAGATTTTAGGCAAATGGAATGTAATTTGAGAGCTGCATTACGATATCTCATCTGTAATGATGTGATTTATTGCATACATTGCAGAGATCATATTGATGGAAATATAGTGGAGACATTGATTAACAAAACATTTCTTACCTATGGTGCATTTTTTGAGTATTGTCCAATTGTTTGTGAGAATTGTCATACCCCAATCGAATTTTTGTGGGAATGATTTTGTGGGAATTCACATCATTGTTCCTAGTGAAGAAGCTTCTCTTAGTTGTTGGAACAAATTGAAAGTGAAAGAGAATATGAGTGTGAAAGGCATGAAAATTATAAAATATTGTCTTCATACAGGAAGCATTAAAACCACAAAATTCTTGCACTTCTTTAAAAAATGATTATAGATAACCTCAATTTCCTCACATACGAAAAATCATAGCTATTTTTACGAATTTTGAAAACCTCAATTTCCTCACAAACAAATACTAGGTAATATCTATTTGATTTAAAACCTGAACATACTTAGGACAGAAAAAAGTATAAAAGATATCAGTCGGAATGTATTATTTCAATTCAAACATTCAGCGAACAAGTTTGATTTTAAATTCGAAGAAATTAATAATAATCATATAAAAATGTTTATTTGTGAAGTATGTGAAAAGAGATATTCATTAAACTCTTCCTTGAAACGGCATGTTAGGTCTAAACATGGTGATGGATTTTTATGTGAAAAATGTGGTTGCGAATTTAGGAGATTAGATAATTTGCGAAAGCATAAGTGCAATGTCAATATATGTGAGCAGACATCAATGGAAATTAGACCAGAAGATTTAGTTAATGCAAGTACTTCATCTGCATCAGTCAATGCTTTATCTACATCATTAATGTACTGTGGGGCTTGTTGTATTAATATCCAGGCCAAAAACTGGAGTAATCATTTAAGAACTTTTTCACATAAAAGGAATGCTAAGCAAACGATTAATGATTCGATTAATGAGTGTATAAAAATTGTGAAAAGTGGATTCAAAGAAAGAATTGTAACGTTTTTGTATGAGAATAAAAACGAAGCTCTCTTAATACCAAGTGAATTTTTGAACAAGTCTAAAGACACAATTATCTCATTATTAGTGAATACATTGAGCAAACATACATCTTTTAAATATAATATAGAATTGTTTTGTGAATATGTGAAAGTTTCCGAGGTAGCTAAAGCTAATGATGATAATGATAATATTCTTCAGACTTCTATTAAGTCTTTTCAAACGAAAATGGATACGATTTTAGATGAGCAAAATATAACTTCATCATACCATCAAATGATTGAGAATTTAATCGCTAAAACAGATGAATTCCAAGAGAAAGACAGTGGATGGAGTCTGATTAGAATTCTTCACCTCGAAATCAATATAAATGAATATAGACCATTGAGAGGATCACAATACTTGCCTCTACCTAAAAAACTCAGTGCAAAGCATGCTTGTGTGAACATTAAAAACAAAGATATATATTGTTTCAAGTGGGCAGTTATTTCTGCATTATATCCTGCTAGAGAAAATTATAATAGACCATCATCATACAAAATAAGTGATATTTCTAGCAGTGTTATGATTTTAGAAAACTCAATTAAAATTGAATTCGGACAATTAGAATTCCCATTAAGTTTATCAGATGTTTCCCACTTCGAGGAAATGAATCCCTTCATCAGCATAAATGTTTTCGGATATGAGGAACAAGAAAATAGCTTTAAAATTGTGGGGCCATATTACTGCACGAAGAGTGAAAAATCGACTCATATAAATTTGCTGCTAATTCAAAATGATGAATGCTCACATTATGTTTGGATAAAAAATATGTCAAGGTATGTTCCTATATTTAGAATTTTGTGATTTAAAAAATTATCGTTGGATATATTTTCATTTTTTTATATAGATTGATTCGCAACCAGGTAACGAATAGCCATCATCGTATTTTCATATGCAACAATTGTCTTCTACATTTTTATACGGAGAAGTCTTTAGCCCAACATAAAAATGAATGCAACAAAATCGTAACAAAGATGCCAATGAGGGAGAAATCAATTTTAAAATTTGAACGATATGAAAGGCAAATGGATGTTCCATTCACCATTTATGCAGATTTCGAATGTTTGTTGCAAGACATTTCAACTTGCTTGCCTGATCCTGGTGTTTCATCCACAGTAAATATTCAGGAGCATATACCTTGTGCTTTTTCATACTATGTGAAGAGCTCTTTCAATGATAATTATAACATATTAAGAACATATGGATTGTGTTAATATTTTTGTCAAATATTTAGTGTATGATGTATTATTTTTGTATAGAAATCATTATGTTACTCCTAAAAAAATGAAAAATCTTACAAATGTAGAGCTAGAAACCCAATTAAGACGTCAGGATTGCCATATTTGTGGTTTAGATTTAGGTAGTGATAGAGTAGCAGATCATTGGCATTTCACTGGATTGTATAGAGGACCTGCACATAATGAATGCAATTTAAAATATCGAACACCAAAATTTATCCCAATTTTTTTCCACAATTTTTCAGGCTATGATTGCCATTTATTTATTAAAGCATTGGAGACAGTTAGCGGTGATATCAATGTGATACCTTTAAATAAAGAGTTATATGTTTCCTTAACTAAGCGCATTTTTGTGAATGAAAAAGATACAATTGAGTTAAGATTTCTCGATTCCAACCGATTCATGCAATCCAGCTTAGAGTTATTAGCTAAAAACTTAAATAATAATGATTTCCATGCTATCAGGACTCTATGTAAAGACGAATCATCTTTTAGAATGTTAACCAGAAAAGGTGTATTTCCATATGAATATGTAAATTGTTGGGAGCGTTTAAATGAAACTTGTCTGCCACCTCAGATTAAATTTAATAACAAATTTACAAATACCGTATGCTCAGATCAAGATTACAATCATGCTAAAGATGTATGGAGAGAGTTTCAATGCAAAAACTTGTGGGATTATCTAGAGCTTTATTTAAAAACAGATGTATTGCTATTGACAGATGTTTTTGAAAATTTTAGGAAACTTTGTAAAAATATCTATAATTTGGATCCTTGTCAATATTATACAGCACCTGGCTTATCATGGGATGCAATGCTTAAAGTTACAAAAATTGAGCTTGAACTTTTGACTGATGTTAATATGTATAATTTTTTAAAGAAAGGTATAAGAGGTGGTATCACTCAATGTGCAGTTCGACATTCTGTGGCAAATAACAAATATTTATCCAACTTTGATAATTCTAAACCCTCAACATACATAACATATTTAGATGCAAACAATTTATACGGATGGGCAATGTGTCAACCACTTCCACTTCCAAGTTTGAATGGGTTCAAAACATAAATATTGATATACAAAATATCTCAGATACTTCTGATGTAGGTTATATATTGGAAGTTGATTTAGAGTATCCAGTTTCAAAGCATGACGAACATAATGATTTACCTTTTTGTGCAGAGACAAAGAATCCACCCAATTCAAAATTTCCGAAATTAATAGCTGATTTGAATAACAAGACACACTATGTTATACATTATCGAAATCTGCAACAATGCCTTAAGCATGGATTAAAATTAAAGAAAATTCATAGAATATTAAAATTCAAACAATCAAGTTGGATGAAAGTATATATTGATTTAAATACTCATTATCGAACATTAGCAAGGAATGAGTTTGAGAAAAACTTTTACAAGCTAATGAATAACTCGGTTTTTGGAAAAACAATGGAAAATGTTGATAAACGAAAAGATGTGAAAATTGTTTGCAGCTGGGAAAGCTTTGGTAGACGTTTAGGTGTTAGAGCTTTGGTTGCTAAACCAAATTTCCACAGTATAAGTTTATTTACTCGAGATATGGCCGCAATACAAATGTCAAGAGTTCATTGTGTTTATGACAAACCAATTTATCTTGGATTTAGTATTCTCGATCTTTCTAAATTAAAAATGTATAGATTCCATTATGATTTTATGAAGCCTAAGTATAATAATAATGTGCTTTTGAATTATATGGATACTGATTCATTTATTTATACCATAAAAACTGATGATTTCTATAACGATATATTGTCTGATATAGATACACACTTTGATACATCCGAATACACTGTTGACAATCCTTACCAAATACCATTAAAAAATAAAAAGCATTTAGGATATATGAAGGATGAAGTCAAAGGAAATATTATTAAAGAATTTATAGGTTTAAGATCAAAAATGCATTCAATTGATATTGAAAAGGACAAATTAATAAAGAAAGCTAAAGGTGTAAAGAAAACTATAGTGAATAATTTAACCTTAACTGACTATAGAGATTGTTTACATAAGAAAAAAATTTTATATGGAAACATGCTAATATTTAGATCAATATTACATACTTTGTATACCCAATATATCAATAAAATTGCATTAAGTTATTTGGATGATAAAAGATATATAAAAGAAGATAATGTTAACACTTATGCTTGGGGACATTATAGATTAAATGAATATAATGATGATATTAATATGGAAGATGATGCTGTGAATATGATGTTGGTATCCATAGTAGAAGAAGAAAACTTGTAAAACTTGTATTTAACTATATTCTTATAAGAAATAAACAAAATTTTTTACAATTAAAAAGATATATTTTATTTTTTCCACATCACTTTCTGTAATCATATTTCATCACATTTTTTTAATTATTTCTGATATGTAGGATTTTGGTGAGCACTTTTCTCATTTTTCAACAAATTGTATTTTATATTTGATTGTTCGGTTTGTTCTTGCTTTTCAAATTTGGAACACACTGAATTTTTTGTGATTGGAGAATAACTTTTCGATTTCTCTCTTCTAGAGCTTTCACGTTCTAATAAGTATTTTCTGTCACTCATTTTTTTGTTTTGTATTTAGATTGCTTCACTTGTTAAGACTTTGAGATGAACTGAGGTTGAAATGATCTGAAAATTTTCGATATCGAAAATCTGCTAAGACAGCATTTCTGTTTTCTCTGTGAGATGTTTGAATCAATCATGTTTCATCATGAATGATTTAGTTATTGCGAAATTATGAGTCACGCTGAATTTCACAATATGATTAAATAGGTGCATAATTTTTCAAATAAATTCTCATATGTAGTAATTGATAGAATTAAAAAAACTTTTTTTCTGAAATACAAGATATCTTTATTTTATTTGAATACAATTTTTATTTCGCATGAATTTTTCCAACACAATAACATTTTTCAGGGCGCAAGCTCCTTGATGGTATAAACATCGGAAGACATTCGGATATTGATATTTCAAAAAGGAAAGTTTCGGACATTGCAGATCTTCTTCTTCCATGTTATATATAATGAGATCGGAACCAAAAATTTCCTTTATCCAGGTTTGCTTCTCTAGTCCTTTAACATATATGCATTTATTATTTAATAGCGGTGAAATTAAGTTGTTCAGTTTGTGATATGGAATGAAGCCAGAGTTCCAGGAAAAACCATGATGATTATTTTGCATCCATTTAGCTTCTTTTTGTTTTGCTGGCTGCAAGCCTTGAAATTTGTATGGTGGTTGAAATACAAAGTGTTGTATCCGATTATCATCAGTTATGATAGCTATTTCTTTCACAACCAGCTTATTGTAGTTATCTTTAAATCCTTGAATATCTACAATCACATTCGACATCATTTTCTACACTATTTTTTGAACTTCACTGGTCAATGGATTGTATTCAACTATTCGATCATGGAGCAGCAAACAATAGGCTGATGTATGCTCGGGGATATTCTGAGAGGTTTTTAATTGTATGCGAATATCCACTGGTCCCGTTTTTATAGACTCGTTTTGATGTGAGCAATCAATAACTATGATTGGTGCTTCATCTTTAAAATTCTCTCTAGTTAGAAGAGGTTAATTTTTTCGGAAATAGTATGAATGTTGAAATTTTATATACATATCATACAAAATAGCATAACGATCGCGATCGAATTTTACATTCATATCTTCATAAGGATATGATTCAGAATTAAGATGAATTTTTATATCTGATATTTCACAATGATGAAATTTACTTGCGTCTTCGGATTTCTTATTTCAAAGCAATTATAGCAAATCGAGGCTTTTCTAGCTGTGAAGACGTTTTCACAGTCCATGTATGTTCTGAAGTTTGTGGTAAAACTGGATATTCATACATATCCCAACTTCGAAAACTCATTTCAATTCGACGGCCGGAATCAATTGCTTTTAATATTGGAAGTTTTCCTCCATCAGCTACAGTTATATGAGGTATACGCCATTGAAGTTTAAATATATCAAATTTTACTTCATCAGTTTTGGAAATGATTGCATTCTCATCAGTTCTGCTTCGAATCAAAACTAATTCATGTTTTGAATTTACTATAATTTTCTTGTAATCTTCAGCAAATCCTAAAAGCATTTTCAAAGGAACACAAAAATTGAAAAAACCTTTGTTTAGCGATATTGCTTGTGTCGGAGACCAGCCAGCATTTAAAAGGGTAGTACTTTCATTTTGATTTAAAGAAATGTAATTTTTTAATGTTGTAGCAAATCCAAGATTTCTTGTCCTATCGATTTCCACACCGTTCAATTCATAACGGATTTCATCAAAAAGATATGCTATAGAATTATTACAAAGTTTTGCTGTTGTTGAAGCAGTTCCATCTGTTTTCGTTAGTGCTCCTTCGATGTAAATAAAACTTTCGCTTGGTAAAATGTATAAATCTTGATGTTGCACAGAAATTCGAATCTCATCACTGTTTTTATAAGACGATTGAAACGGTGAGTAACTATGATATTCAACTTTTGTTATCGAATTATCATAAGTAATTCCTTGCGATATGTTTAGAGTATCACTCATTTTTATTTATTATTATTTATTTTTTTTTCAATGTAAAGTTCAAGGATTTTAAAAACTTTTCGTTTGCTGCTGTTAACGATATCGATCTGTTCTGTCGAACAATTGAGGAATGACTGTTCGATGTGGTGTATGTATTGTTGTTTTTACTAATCGTATTATATATTAGCATTTTGAGGTTTTAAATGAAGTCTAATCGTTATAGTTTCACCTCTAAAATTTATTAAATCACCGTTCTGATCTATTAATCTAAGCGTAATCGAGTTTATCTGTCGAGCGTTCACAGGTAAATAAATAACATTCTTAGGAACCTCAATTATTTTATACCCAGGACCAACTTTTGGTGAAAATTCGTGTACCGTATGCACCTGCTTGTTATTTAGATATGAGCCCGATATAATATTACACTCTATTCGAATTACATTCACTCATATTATATTTACGGGTAAATCCGATTCGTATAAAATATTAGCTTCAAGCGTCTTCTTACTGAACCCCAACAGAGAACCAACAGAATTTTTTTTATTAAAGTTAATTTTAGCTGTACTTTTCACTTCACTTTTAAGAGTATTATTATTAGCTTTAATAAAAACTGTTTCTTTACTACGTATTCTCTTTAATTCATTTTTGATAAACTCGTTAATATCATTGATTTCATAAGAACCTTCAGGAATTTTAATAGTCATATTGTCTCCAATATGAAATAAGTTATTCTTGTTATCAATATTTGGAATTGAATTGTATGTTTGAAAGTCGATTAATCCACATATGTAATCACTTTCCAGATCCAAGGGAGGAAAGTAATCAGCTGTGATTTGTGATGAATTTCCGCTAAGAGTTAATGTTAACGACATGACTGTTTAGAATGAAATAACAAAAGAGTCTCTTATTTAACATGTTTATTTAAAATAATATTGTAATTATACAAAAACTGTAATTCTGAATTGTAATTCTGATATTTAGTATAATTATAAACTATATTATTGCCTAAGTATTTAATGACTTCTTTCGGTGGTTGTAAATTTCCAAAACTATCAAAGTACTCGACTTTATCTGATATCTTACAATATGCTACCCAATGTGTTCCTGATCCTTTATATGAGTCTAAGTTAATGATTCCACACTCTTGTTTTCTCGGTTTTTTTGGGGAGATCATCGCGCATAAAGACTCCACGAAAATTTGGTAGATGTTTTGCAAACTTTACTAGATCAGCATCAGTTAGAGCTCTATGGGGTAGCATTTCTAATAGTTTTTTGATGGTGGATTTAAATATAACCCTAATCCTTTTCTATACGGTTTTAGAAATAATCCACCACCTTTTTTGCCCATTGATATTGACTCCATTGTTTCATTATGTCTTTTGCTTTCTTGCAACTCTTTTCTAGCATTAGTAGCATCGTTCACTGCTTTAGCAACACCAGCTGCACCTCCTGTTAATGCACCCAAAGCAGAAAGTCCAGCAAATATTGGTATTAATGGTAAAATTCCACCAATTTTTGGAATTGGGATAATACGAGGTGTTCTGATTTTTGATTTTTTATTGCCACGAAACATTTTCTTTGAAGCAGTCAAAGCTAATTGTATTGCATTCTTTAAAGAATCGGGCTTCTGATTTTTCAACACATTTCTAGCTTCACGTATACCTTTTAGAAGTGATATCTTTGGTTTTCTTCTTGATGTTGTTTTCCTCTTCTTTTTATTATTATTTTTTTTATTTAATCCCATTCCAAATGTTACTTTTGTTTTTAATGCGTTTGTTACAAGCCACGCGTTTGCTCGTTCTCCTAATGAAGCGTCTCTAGACTTAACCCTACTCCAGGCTTTTTCTGTTAATATTTTATCAGCTATATGTCGATCTTCTAAATTTTTATGCTTTGAGTAAGCAATATAATGCTCCTTACAGGCAGCGTCGAGTAGATTTATACCAGGATCACTTCGATTTAATCGTTCTTGAAGTTTTGTACCAGGTCCACAGTACTGATAACCAGGTAGATGAAGTTCAAATGGTAGATTATTAATTGCTGTATTTATCAAACCCTTTCCACAGCGTTTCTTATGTCTGTTGTTGTTGTTGTATTCCAACATTCGTTAAACTCATAGATAAAATTATAAAAATACCATATAATACACGAAATCAATCAGTCGTACTAAGTATTTGAAACTGATCTATTCAGGACAACGTTTTCTTCACAACTAAAAGCAATCTATTTTGCATACAGAATTTATATACACATCATGAAATTTATTAAACAAAAGACGGAATTACCAATAAAAAATATTGAGTTAGAGAAAAATAATTTAAAAAAAAGCATGGAGTGCTATTACCCAATAACATTAGAGGCATCATCGTGGGACCATCAAACTGTGGTAAAACAAATCTTATGATTAGTCTCATAGAACACCCAAATGGATTAAAATTTGAAAATATATATATTTATTCCAAATCATTACATCAACCCAAATATGAATATTTAAAAGAATTAATTACACCGATAAAGGGAATGGGTTACTATACATTTTCTGATAATACTAACGTTATAGCACCAGAAAAAGCTAAACGGAATTCAATTTTCATATTCGATGATGTTGCCTGCGATAAACAGAATAATATCAGAGCATATTTCTGTATGGGTAGACATAATGATGTAGACAGCTTCTACCTTTGTCAAACGTATACTCGTATACCTAAACATCTGATTCGTGATAATGCTAATATTATTATTATATTTAAACGAGATGATATGAACCTTATAAGCATATTTATGAGGATCATATCAATATGGATATGTCATTCTTTACTTTTAAACAAGCTTGTGCAGAGTGTTGGAAAGAAAATTATGGATTTCTAGTAATAGATAAAGATAATCCTATTAATAAGGGTCGTTACCGGAAAGGATTCGATACATTCATCAATATATAAATAGGGTTGGTGGAACATAGAACTGCAGATCTGTTCAATGCAGTTTACATAGCAGTTAAAGCAGTTCACATAGCAGTTAAAGCAGTTCACATAGCAGTTAAAGCAGTTTACATAGCAGTTAAAGCAGTTCACATAGCAGTTAAAGCAGTTTACATAGCAGTTAAAAGCAGTTCACATAGCAGTTAAAGCAGTTAAAAGCAGTTTACATAGCAGTTAAAGCAGTTTGCAAAACAGTTAAAGCAGTTTACATAGCAGTTAAAACAGATATAGTAGAGAACAGACACAGACACAGCAGTTTGCCAGAATAGATACTCCAGTACTAAATCCACAGCAGTATTCAGTAATATGAAGTATTCTATCAAAAGAAATAAACAAAATAATGAACAAACTATCAGGAATATAATAAAAGTTAGAAATTCTTTAAAGAAAAAGTTTCAATTGTTGAAATCAGGAAAAATCAATACAGCTGCTCAACTTGAAGAAACATTCCAACCAATAACAAAACCACTTTATAAACTTATCACAAAAACTGAAAAAAACCCTGATATAAAAATTTAATCAAACAATGAATTTGAGGAGGAGCCAAGTCCGTTTAAAGTTAAGAAGGAGAAAAACAAACATACTAGCACACCTTTAAGAAAAAGAGAACACTCTTCCACAATAGATGTGATGATAGTTTTTTTAAGACAACATCTTTACCATCAAACACACTAGCCGAACAAAGTAGCCTTTCAGCAGGGCTCACTCAAAAATATTTGGATTTATACGAAAATAGTGATCCAATTATTGATTACACATATGGTGTTTATTTAGATAAAAGTAATATTTGGAAAATAGGAAATTCCAATTTTGAGTTGAAAAATGATAAATTTCAAATTGCTGGACAAGAATACGATGCAACTCAAGGATTATGTGAATTACTATTTATGAAGAAACCTTTATATAGCTTATATAACGCAGAAGATCTTTTAAATTATGAGAAAATCATTAAGAGTACCAATGCTCACAGACGAAATTATGATCCTAATGGTCAAGTAAACGGAAATAAAGGACATAAATTCAAAGAAATTATAAGCAAATTCAGCTCATATGAAGGGCGAGGTATAATGAAATTACCGAAAACTACTGTAGATTACATATATTGGAATGATCCTAATGAATTAGTAGAAAGGCTGCAACTGCTAATAGCATCACATCAAGCTGGAAATAATAATCATAATAATGAGATTGTGTCTATAATAGAAGAACTAAAAGAAGCCAACATTATTGAATAAAAAACATCAATTACAATTCTTTTTTTCCATTTATATGAACAATCAGTGTTGATAAGTTTGGTCGATCATTTAGTGAACTCCTCAAAGAAGGATCATTAGGTCCAAGAGGTCCACCTGGTGAAAAAGGTGAAACAGGAGCTAAAGGAGAGAGAGGTCCACCTGGTGAAAAAGGTGAAACCGGTGAACGAGGACCTCATGGAGCAACTGGAGAAAAAGGTGAAACTGGACAAAAAGGTGTTGGGTATACTTTAACTTCTAAAGGAGATTATGATATTCAACATAAGAATATTAAAAACTTGAATTCTCCTGTAGACGAGGAAGATGTCACAAATAAAAAATATGTTGATAATTGTATTAATATCTTATTGAATCAAATCAGAAGCGAACTAAAAACAGCAGAGCAGGAGAATATTACAAACTTAAGCAATGCTAACAAAAATTTAAGTTTATACATTAATTCTGAAGTTGAGAAAATTGAAAACTTTATGTTTAATAGTATATTATCGAAAAAAGGTGATGGTGTATACTCAAAATAATTAGTTGTGTAACAGTGCAACAGTAAATAAAGTAAAGTATAATAGAAAATTAGTAGGCATAAGTCATAAGCTAAGTTAAAATTATATATTAGAAGGCGGAAGTAGAATAAAATTGTATAGAGTAGGCATAAGTATTCCAGGCTATAAAAAGGAAGTAAATAATGACGTGAGTTTAGTCGGAACTCGATTGTAAATGAGTAAAGATCTAATAAAGTAAGGAATTGATAAAATATAATTGTTTTAATAACATTAGTTGTTATATTGGCGCCCTACGTGGGCGAGAGACTGTACTCAGTGCTCACTGTTCAAAGTTCGTGCTTCTAGTTGGGCGCCAATATAACAACTAATGTTATTAAAACAATTATATTTTATCAATTCCTTACTTTATTAGATCTTTACTCATTTACAATCGAGTTCCGACTGAACTCACGTCATTATTTACTTCTTTTTTATAGCCTGGACTACTTATGCCTACTCTATACAATTTTATTCTACTTCCGCCTTCTAATATATAATTTTAACTTAGCTTATGACTTATGCCTACTAATTTTCTATTATACTTTACTTTATTTACTGTTGCACTGTTACATTCTCCCCCTCTGGCTCCGTTGTCGTCTCGACGAGGTGCCAGTAAATTCTGTTTGATCATCCTTCTTTGGACGTCCACGTCGCCGTATTTGGGAAATAGGTTTTATCATTGATGGTCCTGGTCTAATATACCACGAACTTTGAGCACTGAATACAGTCTCAAACCACGAACTTTGAACAGTGAGCACTGAGTACAGTCTCTCTACCACGAACAGTGAGCACTGAATACAGTCTCTCCACCACGAACTACGAACATTGAGCACTGAAGTTCAGTTTCAAACTACATAGAGCACTGAAGTCATACAGTCTCTCTCTCCAGCAAGAAAATTGAGCACTGAATACAGTCTCTCTCTCCAGCAAGGAAATTGAGCACTGAATACAGTCTCTCCACCGCTAAAATTGAGCACTGAAAACGTACAGTCTCACCCACAATTGTTTATTATTGTATTATTAGCAGTCGTAGTCCTTTCTGCAAAGAAGAATCATACAATATACTTTCAATATGCGTCGAAACCGTCAACGACGTTCCGATGTTCTTGATATCCAAACCAGTCCCAGCCTTGTGTTTACTAACGATCAATTTAGGGAACTAATGGTTAACATTGGTACACCAAATGAAGTGCGTACCGAGGGTAGCTTTTCAACATGTATGACACGGTACAATGGTGCACGTGATCGAGAAAAAGTTGAAGCATTTATTGAGACAACAAGTATCTTTAAAGATATTGAGCATATCTCAAACAGAAATGCATTGCGAGGATTACCACTTCTCTTGGAAGGTGAAGCTTCTATCTGGTGGCAGGGTATAAAAAATAACATTTCCGAATGGGAGCAAGCAATGAATTATTTAAGAAAAACGTTTGCACCCCGAAAACCGGCATATAAAGTTTATCAAGAGATTTTTATGGAAAAACAAAATTCCACTACACCAACCGAAGTTTTCATTACACGAAAGAGGGCTCAAATTTCGGAACTTCCAGCACCAACTCATACTGAAGCAACACAAATAGATCTTATCTTTGGTCTATTACATATTTCAATCAGGGATAGAATGCCCCGTGATAGCGTTTCAACTTTTGATGATGTCATTAAAAGAGCTAGGGAAATAGAAGACACTAGAAAGGAACATTACAGAGATTCTTCAAGCGGAAGAAATCAACGTAAACAGTGTTCTTTTTGTCGGAACTTTGGCCACGAGTTTATGGAATGTCGCAAGCGACAGAATTCTCACAAAGTGCAACAAAAGACAGTACCAAGTCAACCTAGATATGTGCATACTCCAACCCAAGAAGCAAATAACAAACTTGCTTGTTATGGCTGTGGAAAACCTAACGTAGTAAGAAGCAAATGTCCGACATGTAACCCCAAGCCCACTGTTTCAGCAAATGCTTTAGATTTTTGCAGTCTGCAGATCGGAAATATTCAAACAGTAGCAAATCGCCTTCGCCCCAAACTAACAATCAAAATAGGAAACTATTTGGGCAGTGCTTTTGTAGATACAGGTGCAAAATCTAGCGTAGCATCACAAACATTGTACGAATGTTTAAAGAAACAGGGCCACAAGTTTGAAGAAAATTATGTCCGAATTATCATGGCAGACGGAATTCCAAGACCACAAAAAGTGTTCAGTACAAAAGCTGAGATACAATTAATGAGACGTACCGTCAACACAGAATTTATAGTATTGCCAAGCTATAAAGATAATAAAACACTTCTGGGAGTCGATTTCATAGAAGATGCTGGCATTATTTTAAACTTACCTCAGAAAGCATGGAGTTTTGTTGATAACCCTAAAATACATTTCGACTTTAGTTATGAAAATGTTGTAAGTTCTCCAAAGACAAGTAGTCTTATTTCACAAAGAAGTCTGGAAAGCAAACCTATACAAGATGATGAAATTTTAGAATATGGGCCAGACTATTCGGTTACTTCTGGTAATGTAACAGACGCGTTACCACGAACACCAGGAAAAGATTTAGATTTATCGTGTTTTGACCAACCAAAAATGAAGACGATGAATTCAAAACGAAGAAGATTGTTTGAAGACGCAATTCCTATATCCATGATTGACTTCGAAATTTCCTTGCGTAGTGACGAAGGTCAAGATCTGCCGCTTCTGGAACGAAGCAAACTTCAACAATTAATGCAAGAATTCAAACTCCTGTTTCAATTAGAAGGACAACCTACTAATGAAGTAGTGCATCATATAAATACTGGAAGTCACCCACCTATAGCTTCTCCACCCTATCGCCTTTCGTCACAAAAGAAAAAGGAGTTAGAGAGTGAAATGGGAAAAATGTTGGCAATGGACATAATTGAACCCTGCGAATCACCTTGGGCAGCACCCGTTGTTCTTGTACCGAAGAAAGGAGGTGGTACTCGAGTATGCATTGATTATAGGAAACTGAATGCTATAACTAAACCAGATAGTTTTCCCTTACCAAGAATGGATGATCTATTACATGAGGCAAAACAAACAAAGTATATGACAACATTAGACTTACGAGCAGGATATTGGCAAGTAGCTGTAAACCTGGAAAATCAAGAGAAAACAGCTTTCGTTACACCATTTGGACTATATAAGTTTAAAAGAATGCCATTTGGTTTACGAAATGCTCCTGCTACATTCCAAAGACTTATAAACAAATTCAAAAGTAACTTGTGTAGCGATAGTATCATATTGGCATATTTAGACGACCTTATAATATTGTCTGATACATTCGATAAACACATAGAAGATCTTAGAAGAGTTTTTGAGAGGATGGTAGTTTTTAAGCTTAATCTTAATAGAACTAAGTGTCGATTTTGCTGTTCTACTATAAAATACCTCGGACATGTCATTAGTAATAAAGGAATTCAACCAGACCCTGAAAAGATTGATGCTATTGATAAAATGCCAGAACCATCAAATGTAAAGCATCTATTATCCTTTTTACAAACTTGCTCATGGTATAGAAGATTTGTACCTAATTTTGCCCAAAAGAGTAAACCTTTAAGTGAATTAACTAAGAAAAACGTAGAATGGTACTGGGGTGAAGATCAAATTACATCTTTTCAAACTCTTAAAAGATTATTGACTAGTTCACCAGTACTAAAACAAGCTGACGAAAGTAAACCTTATATTCTGAAAACAGACGCTAGTAATTATGCAATAGGTGCAGTTTTAGTGCAGGGGGAGGGTTCGGAAGAACACCCTGTGGAATATGCCAGCCGTCTGTTAACCTCAGCAGAACGCAATTATTCAACTACAGAACGAGAAGCTCTTGCAATTGTGTGGGCTGTAGCAAAATTTCGAGGATACATAGAAAGTGCTGAAGTAATAATTACCACGGATCATCAAGCATTAAAATGGCTTATGACGCTTAAGACACCAACTGGTAGATTAGCACGTTGGGCCCTACAATTACAACCTTATAACATACAAATAAAATACACAACTGGTCGGATAAATGTAGTTGCCGATACACTATCACGACCACCTTGCGATGTAGAGACTTCTGATACTTGCGGTATATGCAGTGTAAGAATAGATTTACCAAATCGTGGCGCTACTCATATACGAGAAGAACAACTCAAAGATCCAGATCTAAAAAAAATTATCGAATGCTATGAAAACCAACAACCGAGAGAAGATTGTATCTATTGGAGCAACAAAGGATACCTATTAAATGGTGGAGTATTATATAGATACAATCCGGATATCGATTCTGATGATGCTCAGCTAGTTGTACCAATACAGGAAAAAGCGGAAATATTGAAAGCATACCATGATGAAGCAACAGCAGGACATTATGGATTTCAACGAACTTATAACCGCATTGCCAGTCGCTATTATTGGACAGGAATGCGAAAATATATAAAAGAATATATTAAGAGCTGCACGCAATGTCAACGATTCAAGGCTAGTAATAAGAAACCAGCCGGTCTCCTTCAAACTACGGTCAGTAGCCAAAGATTCGAATCTTTAACTGTGGATTTGTTTGGACCTTTGCCTACCTCTAAAGATAATAAGAAATGGTTATTTTGTGTTGAAGACAATGCATCTAGGTGGATCGAACTTTTTGCACTTGAAAAGGCTACTGCTGATGATTGCGCAAAAGTACTAATCAACGAAATATTTTTAAGATATGGCTTGCCACGACAAGTGGTAACCGACAACGGAACACAATTTATTAGTGCGGTCATGCAAAAGGTCATGTTTTGTCTTGACATTCACCATACATTTATACCAGTATATCATCCAGAAGCTAACCCAGTCGAACGTAAAAATCGCGATTTAAAGGCCCAGTTGTCTATCTTAGTAATAGGTAATCATAGAGACTGGCCAGACAAGCTACCTGCCATACGATTCTCTATGAATTCAGTATTTAATGAAAATACTGGGTGTTCATCTGCTTTTTTAACTTTTGGACGTGAGCTAAGAACTCCGAAGGATGTATGTGATGATTTGAAGACTATAGTACAGAGTGAAAACTTTGTCCCAGAGATAACCCCATATTTACATCAACTTGCAGAGAATTTACGAGATTCCAAAGAAGTGCAAGAACAAAACAAAGAACGTATGAAGAAAATAGCTGACCGAAAAAGACGACCTGACCCTACATATCAGCCTGGAGATTATGTTTGGGTGGCTACTCATCCAATTAGCTGTACTAAAAAGGGGTATAGTGCAAAATTTTGCCCCAAAAGAGATGGACCTTATCGTGTAGTGAGACAACATGGACCAAGTAGTTATGAAATAACTTCGTCAAAAGAAATACTTGGGGTATATCACACCTCAGCTCTCACTCCATATATTGGACCAGGACCATCAATGATAAAACCTATTTCCCAAATACGGCGACGTGGACGTCCAAAGAAGGATGATCAAACAGAATTTACTGGCACCTCGTCGAGACGACAACGGAGCCAGAGGGGGAGAATGTAACAGTGCAACAGTAAATAAAGTAAAGTATAATAGAAAATTAGTAGGCATAAGTCATAAGCTAAGTTAAAATTATATATTAGAAGGCGGAAGTAGAATAAAATTGTATAGAGTAGGCATAAGTATTCCAGGCTATAAAAAGGAAGTAAATAATGACGTGAGTTTAGTCGGAACTCGATTGTAAATGAGTAAAGATCTAATAAAGTAAGGAATTGATAAAATATAATTGTTTTAATAACATTAGTTGTTATAGTTGTGGTTTACTCTTCTTAAAGTGATGACTAAAGTAATGAATAAGAGACAAGTTGTTGAAGAACTTCATAAACCTGCTAGAAAAAATTTTAAACGGCGACGTGTTATAATTAAAGGTTTCGATGATCTCTGGCAAGCTGATTTAGTAGAAATGGGTAGCTATGCAAAACAAAATGGAGGACACAATTTTTTACTGACTGTGATTGATACATTTTCTATATATGCATGGGCAATTCCTATCAAAAATAAAAATGCATCTGATGTTACAAATGCTATGAAAACCATTTTAAATGATGATCGCATTCCTAAAAATTTACAAACTGATGATGGAAAAGAATTTTTTAATAACAAATTTTTTGAACTAATGATGCGTCACGGTATTAATCATTATTCTACATATAGCCCGTTAAAGGCATCAATAATTGAACGATTTAATAGAACTTTAAAAAACATGATGTGGAAAGAATTTAGTATGAGAGGATCGTACCAATGGATTGATATAATAAAGAAACTCGTTTCAACATATAATAGGAGAAGACATCGCACAATAAAAATGCGTCCTTGTGATGTTAGCAAACATAATGAGCAACAACTTATTTCTACAGCGTATAATAAAATAAAAGTAACTCCGAAACCGAAATACAAAATCGGAGATTTCGTTCGAATCAGCAAATATAAACATGTATTTGAGAAAGGTTATACACCGAACTGGACAACAGAAATTTTCAAGATTAGGAAAATTCAGCTAACAAACCCAGTTACATATCTCTTGGATGACTACGAAGATAATCCCATACAAGGAGGATTTTATGAATTCGAACTCCAGAAAACAAAATATCCTTCATTATATCTAGTTGAAAAAATTTTGAAACGGAAAAAAGATAAGATGTATGTTAAATGGTTAGGATTTGATTCAAAACATAATTCATGGATTAATAAAAGTGATGTATTATAAAATTATAACAAAAGCTTTTTATTTTCAATTTCAGTTTATTTTTTGCAGGTTAAACATTCTCGTTTTTTAATATTTTTATAAAAGTTTATTAAATACAATATTCTTTTTAAATATCTACTAACATCTGTACATGGTCGTCAGCCGTCAGGTAGTCAGGGGGATAAACACGAAGCACAGATCTAAGGATTTTTGTGCTTCTTGCCGTAACTGTCTACACTGTCGGAAGTGCGACTATACCCTCCCCGAGGGGGCGACTGGAAACAGATCTCTGGTTATCTGGAGATGCTGGCGAATTGTAGTCGGGCGGAGAGAAGAAAAACTCTCTTACAAAAAATTACCCCAATCTAAGGTGGAACAGCTACGCCGAGAGATGCATGGCCAAGGGGGTGCTTGGTCGCTAGTAGCGAACTCTGGATACCAGGCGACCTCCAGTTTTAAGTATCTCACGGTACAAGCCTTCCCAATTGTTAGCGGGCACTGCGTTGGGTGACTGTTTTCTTGCCCATTTACTCGTGGGACTTTTATGGATATTGTTCTGATAAAACCCGATGAGCGGGATGCTGCTCCAAACGCATCAACAGAGGCGTCAGCCACTGTCATAGAGACCATTGGGTCTCAATCTTCTACCTCCCAAGGCGGAGCTGTTGGGCACGCTGAGGAAGGTGTATTGCAGACTTCTGAGAACAAGTTCTCAGGGTCTGAGGTGGCTGGTACAAAGGTATCAGTGGGTGCGGAGGTACCGAATGGTGCCGATGTACCTTTAATTGAAGCTGGGGTTAAACAGGCGGAACTCAGTGTTCCGGAGCCTGCTTTCACCAGGCTCACCTCTGGCCAGAAGAGGCGATTCAAGAGGACTTTAGCTAGTGGGCTCTCTAGGGCAAAGGCCTTGGAGTTGGCCCTTGAGAATCGCGCTCCGGGACCTGATCTCAAGAGAGTGAGGTCGGAGGAGCAGGCCCCGGATATTCCAGGATCGAAGAGATCCAGGACGGACCTGAAAGGTGCAGTTCCGCCTACCTTTAGCCAGGTAGTCGGCTCCATTAAACTTGGCATTGTCTCCACGGACATGTCAAGTCAGCCCCTATCATCAGAGCAGATGGCTTTGATCCAGGAGGCTATAATTGATGTGGCCATTGAGAGAGCAAGTGCGGCTGTCAAACCCGTGTTCCAAGGCTGTGTGCCTAGAACCGGATGGCTCCTCCTTGTTTGCTCAAATGAGCTCACATCGGAGTGGGTAAGGGAGAGTTTTGGGCTCATCAAGAGCAAATGTGCTCTTGATGTTGCTCTGGTGGAGGAGGGAAATTTTCCTCGGACTCATGTGGTTCGGGGCTATTTCCCCCAAAGCCTCTCCCTGCCCAACTCCAAAATACTGGAAACTGTCGCCGCCCAAAATGACTTACCGGCAAAACAGTGGAAGGTCATGCAGAGGTTGCCGTCGGATCAACTCCTGCAGTTAGTGATGGCCGTAGACGATGTGTCTATGGCCAAATTGGCCGAACTGAAGGGCAGAATTGCTTACAGGTTCGGCCAAATTAAACTAATTTTCAAAGACTCCGGTAAACCGCGCACTGGAGGTCAGTCTGTTGGGAGCAGTTCGAGGGGAGGAGAAACGGTTGGGGTTTCTCTGACCGCGGCCTCGACTTCTTCCAACCCAATTGTTCTGGGTGCTGTATCTGCACCCGATGCTGTCGCTGTTGGTGGAGAGCCCAGTGCCGGGTCGGTGACGGTGCCCACTACAAGCGAGCCAGTTAGGAAGGGTGCTAGTGAGCCCCTTTCTGTGGCACGCTCTGCCGTCGCTCCAGACGCGACCCTACCTCTGGAGCCGAGACGACGGCCGAAGGCTGCTCCCGCTGCGGCTGGTGGCTCTTCCCGGTTAGGGGTGGCCCCGCTGCGAGGGAAGAAGCCGAGTGGATTGGCTCAGGGAACGACGTCTGCTAGCGGAGGAAGGTCGTCTAGCAGGGTCCTGCCCACATTCCCCCGGGGAGCCAAGACTAGAGGGTCTAGGCAAGCGAAAAATGCGGCGCTTGTTCAGCGTTCCCGGGAGAACTGTTAGGTGCTCTCAGGACCCTGCAGATTAACCTGCACCATGCCAAAGGGGCAGCGGCAACGCTGTGCAGGATCTTTTCTGAAGAAAAACTTAGCTTTGCGCTCATCCAAGAGCCGTGGGTAGCTTGTGGTCAGGTCAGAGGACTTAACACAGGCTCAAGTAAGTTAGTGTATGACCGGGGGACAGGAATGCCTCGTGCGGCCATCCTCATTAGTGAGAATGTCAAATTTCTCCCCCTCACTAACTTTATCTCCAGAGATCTTACTGCGATCTCAATTATGGTTCCAACTGCTGAGGGTCAACAGGAAATTGTTCTTGCCTCCGCTTACTTCCCCGGAGATGAGGCAAATGTGCCTCCCGTTGAAGTCCAGGAACTGGTAGAATATTGTCATAATTCACGTCGGCAATTTCTCATTGGCTGTGACGCTAATGCCCATCACTCTGTTTGGGGCAGCAGTGACGTTAATGCCAGAGGTGAACATCTCTTGGAATACCTCCTATGTAAGCAGGTTGAAGTTCTTAACAGGGGATGTAAGCCTACTTTCATAACTGCTACCCGAAGAGAGGTTCTTGATCTCACTCTGGCTAGCAGAATCCTCTCAGGATCCATTAGTAACTGGAGAGTTTCAGATGAGGCCTCTTTGTCGGATCATCAGCACATCAGATTCGACATCCCTGGTCGGACTGAACTTCGAGTTTCTACCTCTCCCAAGCGTACCAATTGGGAGGATTTCCGAGTCTTAGTGAACTCGAAAGCTGACTCGCTTTTCACCTCTATAAATTCTCCTGGTGAGCTAGAGGCGGCTGCTGCTCAGCTTAATGATGTGCTAATCTCCTCTTACGTGGGTAGTAGCGTGACTGTCGTTCACCAATCGGCGCGCAGCGTGCCCTGGTGGAGCGATACGCTGTTCTGCAGGCGTAGGATGGTAAGGAGATTATTTAATAGGGCTAAACGCTCGAATCAGTGGGACGAATACAGAACCGCTCTCACTGAATATAACAAAGAGCTGAGACGCTCGAAGCGTGATGCCTGGAGAAGGCACTGCAGTACTTTGGAGTCGATGCCGGAGACAGCTCGCTTGCACAAGGCGCTTTCCGGTGGCGCCTCTAATACTATTGGTCTCATGAAGAAGCAGGACGGCTCCTTCACAGACGGTCCAAAAGACACGCTGGAATATTTGCTTCAGGTACATTTTCCAGGTTGTGTCATTATGGACAGCACCACTCCCACGATGGACCCTGACTATAATATTGTTCCCAATAGTAGGTCCGCCAGTCTGTCAGGAGTGATTTTCGATAGGGACAAGGTTAAATGGGCGGTGGCCTCTTTTCAACCTTACAAATCCCCGGGAGGAGATGGAATTTTTCCAGCCCTTCTGCAAAGAGTCTTGGACGTCATCTTAGATGCCTTGGTCTGTCTTTTTAGGGCTAGTTTTAGTTGGGGATATATACCAACCCAGTGGCGGAAGGTTACTGTGGTTTTTATTCCCAAACAAGGAAATAGGCCCATGGATCAGCCCAAATCGTTCAGACCTATAAGTCTCACGTCATTTGTGCTTAAGACAATGGAGAGACTTTTAGACCTACATATTAGGTGCGAACTGGAGCGATCAATACCATTGCACCGTTCTCAGTTTGCCTATGTAAAGGGCAAATCAACGGAATTTGCACTGCACTGCCTGGTGGAGAAAATCGAAACAGCCTTACGGTCGAAGGAAATAGCTCTTTGTGCTTTTCTGGATATTGAAGGCGCTTTCGATAACACTGGGTATGGATCTATTACCAGAGCTCTCAATCAGAGAGGCCTGGACTGCCATACGATCACTTGGATTAGTAGTATGCTGAAAGACCGCGATATCTCATCCGAATTGGGCAATTCAAATGTCTGCATTAGGGCAGTGAGAGGCTGCCCACAGGGAGGAGTTTTGTCGCCATTGCTATGGTCGTTGGTTGTGGACGACCTGTTAAGCAGGCTATGTGAGCTAGGCTACACAGCGATCGGCTATGCCGATGATCTGGCAATAATTGTGTCGGGAAAATTCGGGTCGACAGTCGCTGACCTTATGAAGTCAGCTCTCGGTGTGGTCCTTCGGTGGTGCGCCGGCGAGGGTCTCTCAATTAATCCGAGTAAGACAGTCCTCGTCCCATTTTCTAAGAAGTACAAACTGAACCTTGGTCCTATTTGTATTCAAGGTACGACCCTTGAGTATTCGAGTGAGGTCAAATATCTAGGGGTTTTACTAGATAAAAGACTAAGCTGGAGTGCTCATCTCGACTACGTGCTCAATAAAGCCACTAGAACTTTTTGGGTCTGTAGGAGACTTTTCGGAAGAAGCTGGGGCCTCACGCCGAAAATGATTTACTGGTTATACACCAGAATGGTTAGACCTGTGGTGACTTACGGATCCACTGTTTGGTGGCCCAAGATGCAACAGGACTCGACTGTCGTAAAATGCAACAAGCTTCAACGGCTTGCTTGCCTCTCCATGACCGGAGCCATGCGGACGTGTCCGACCAGAGCTATGGAGGCTATAATCGGGCTTAGTCCGCTTCATCTTTTCATTTTGGAAAGCGCGGTTGCTGGGGCCCTGAGAATCAGGTTCTCGAACCAGCAACAGTGGTGTACCCGTGGACACATTGGAATTTTAAATAGGGTCCCTCAGTTATCGGTTTGTTTTTTACCGGACCGCATGACTGGGGAGCTGCGCTTTGGGAGGAGATTTAGCGTATCAATTCCCAAACGATCAGATTGGACAAACTCATGCCCACCTCTTGACCCCAATGGACTTAAGTGGTTCACTGATGGATCCAGGATAGATAATGGAGCTGGTGCTGGCATTTATGGGCCAAACTCCAAAGTTTCGATTGCAATGGGCAAATGGCCTACGGTCTTTCAAACAGAAATCCATGCTATCCTGTCTTGCGCCAAACTTATTCTTGAAAAAGGAATTAAGGGTGCAACTATTACTATCTTTTCGGATAGTCAAGCAGCCCTCAAAGCGCTCTCTGCATGGAGCTTTTCTTCAAGAAGCGTCATTGAGTGCTTTGATGTGCTCCAGTGTCTGACCTTGCGGAACAGGGTCTCTCTGTGTTGGGTTCCGGGACACTGTGGAATCGAAGGCAATGAAATTGCCGACTCACTTGCCAGAGAGGGTTCTGCGGCCAAATTTATAGGTCCAGAGCCTTTCTGTGGCATTGCTTGGTCCTCTATCAGATTTCTGATTGGGAACTGGGTCAGGAGACTCCAACAGTCTGGTTTCAGCACTGCTTCTGGACTCCGTCAGGCTAAAGCGCTGATAAGACCCTTTGACCACAAAAATGTAATCAACTTGAAAAAGACAGACCTACGATTGCTGGTGGGTTACCTTTCTGGTCACCATGGACTGAGGTACCATATGCACAAACTTAGGCTGTCTAACGAAACTGAGTGTCGTCTGTGCTTGGAAGGCGAAGAAACTTCCTTCCATATTCTATGCGAATGTCCAGCGTTAGTCTGGCTGAGAAGACGGATCTTTTTGAGGGAGTTTTTGGACCCCTTGGACATACGATCCGCTTCTATAGGGGACCTCCTCGCTTTCATTAGGAAGGCGGACGGTACCCTATCCTAAGTAAGGGGCTGTGCACAATAGACCACTCTTTTGGTCGCAGTGCCAACCGTAAGGGTTGCCTCTAATTAAATAAAAAAAAAAAAAAAAAAAAAAAAACATCTGTACATTCGCACGTATCTGGTCCTTCTGTTGCATCCTCTTTAGACCAGGGACAGCTTATGTAGTGTTCACCATATTTAGATTGCACCTTATCCACATTTTTGTAATTCTTTAAAAAATTTAAATAATCTTCAATTTCCTCTTTATGCTCCAAACATAAAATATCGTCAAATTCGTGTAAAAATTGTTCAATATTCATCTTGCTTGTTTGCTTGGTGATAGACAAACTATAACTGAATTATTTTATTCCATATTTAAGATATATCCATACGATATGTCTGTTTCATGGTGTGTAAGTCAAGGAATTCTAAATCTGTTTTATAATCTTCATCGAACTTCTTTATTATCTCAACTTCTCCATTACTTAGAATTCTCTCAGTTTCAAACTCATGATATTCATAACAGGATATTTGCAAGCTTCTTTCTTCATAATTGCTATCATATGTACATCGAATTCTTATTGATATATCATCATCAAATTCAAGCATAAAATGTCTATAAAATATGTTCGGGCTTTCAATAAGTCCCGCAATATCCAATTCCTTTTTAATTAAATCTTGCCTAAATCCTTCAATTGCCTCCTCAACAGACACAAATTTCTTTTTAGGCTTTTCAGCGTCAGTATCAGTTGTTGATTCTGTTGTTGTTGTTATTGTTGGTGCTTCTGTTGCTGATGATGATGATGTTGCTTTAGTGGTGATAACATTATTATTATTAGTATACGTGAGAAGACGAAAAGTTAAACCAACTTGCACTTGAGTATTATTTGGGAGAGTTAAATTAAAATCTAAACTGCTCACATCATTATTTTTAAGATTTATATCTAGCGGAATTGGTTGTCCTGTCACACAGAAAGTGTACAATGTTAAAAATAAAACATGAATTTTAAACATTTTCTTGTTAATGTTTACTGCTCCACACATCGAGAACGACTAATAATAATATTCTAATTTCTTTCGATTTTAATCATCGTGAATCATTCCTCATCAAATATGATAGGGGGAGATAGCATGAATAAATTGTTGCACTCAATTATGAAATTAAAATCATTCCTGATCAGTAATGAATGACTCCAGCATATGATTAAGAATAAATGAAATTCGATCACAACAGCATATTTTGTTGTTTATGTTTACTCTTCTATCTTTCTTCTTGACAAATCTCTAAACGAATTTCCGATATCTTTTTAAATTTTTCTTGTAGGAATCTATTGTGGTTTTCTAAAAAATTTGTGTGAAATACCTTCTCACAGATATGAAATGTTTTTGTCAACCAAATTTTTAACGAATTTCTGATATCGCTTTGAATTTTTTCTTGAGGAGGCGACTGTGGTTTTCCAAAAAAAAAATTTGTGAAATACCTTTTTTCACAAATATGAAATTATGCATTGAGGTTTTTTTAATCTATAATGGACAATGTTCACATTCTAGCATTTGTTTTAATCACCTAAAATTTTAAACAAAGTTCCGAGCATTCATTTGTTTACATTTTTTTCTATCTAATTCTCATTTATTCTATTTGTTTACAATTTTTTTTCAATTCTCACTCGCACTCAAATTTTATCGGCAGCGGAATCTCATCCAATATTTGTTTTCAATTGTTTTCTATACTCACTCACATAAAAATTTAAAATTTTATCAGCAGCGGAATCTCATTCAAATTTTATATATTTCTTTTCAATTTTTTTCTATCTCACTCTGTTTAATAGTTTTTTCTATTTCCATCTCATTCTAATCTATTTATTTATATTTTTTTCTATCTCACTCACATTCAAATTTCATCGGCGGCGGCTCAGACTTTACCGATCACATACATTACACCTCAACCGCTCTCCATTTATCACCAAAAATTTCATGAGCCGCTTAGCCGCTAGCCGCTTGATCCAGAATTCTCATATTTATACTACTGCACTGCTTCAAAACTAATTCGATCTATGACTTTCTTTGGCAAAAAAATATTAGTACCTTCCTTCGTACTGAATTTTTGAAAACAGTTTTCAGACCGTAAACGAACTTCTTTTATCGTGGTAGAAAATCGTAAATGTTCTAAATTGTTGAGTGCCGCCTTATTTATAATTGCTGGTTGTTTCAATAATGGTTGCGTGTAAGGTGATATTTTTATTATGCGTCTCTCATTGGTTATGGCCATGTGAACATTTACATTAGTATTTTCAATATTTTCTACTGGTCCTATTAAAAGCCAACCAAACTCTGTATTAATTGCTGTTGGTATAGAGTCTGATCCTAATAATATGCCTTCTCGAACAATTTTTGCATAAACTTTAGCTCCAAGCAATGCATCTATTGTATCTGGTTTCCAATAATAAGGGTCTGCTAAATTTAGTTTTTCAAGATGCTTCAAATTTTCTCTACTTATTATTTTTGTAGGTAACTTTTGAGTAATTTTGTCCATTACTAAGAAATCTTCGTTTATTGTATTTCCAGTAAGTAAATGTGATTGTAGCACAAGTTTAGTTTGTTTTGTAGCGTTACCGGTGCTTGTTGCACTTAATCCCGTAATCTGAATTTCAATTGGTTTTAAATTTGCCTGCAATATGTTACATGCTTCTTGAGTAATAAAAGAAGATTCTGAGCCTGAATCAATAAGACATCGAAGGAATGTAGGTTTTCCTTTGCCATATTGAGCTATTACAACTGCAGTAGATAGCAATGCTTGATAAGGAGTATTATTTAAGTTATTTATCGAGGTACTTACTAATGAAGTACTATGATTTACTTGTGATGTTAATATGGAGGTAGTATTCTCCTTATTCGTTAAATGTGTTTTGTTTTCCATTGATTTTGTTTGATTTTGGAAATTATTTGCACGAACATTATCATATAAGGTAGTGTGATGCTTGAGCTTGCATTTGGGACACCTAAATTTGCTAGGACATGCTTTAATGTTATGCTCCATTGATAGACAATTATAGCATCTTCTTGTTGAAAATATAAATTTTTTTCGATCTTTAATATCCATGTTTAGATATTTATCACATTTTTGTATTGGATGTGATTGTTGACACATTGGGCATTGTATTTGCTTGATTTTGTGATACACTTTTGTGTTTATTTTAGAATTTTGAAATTGTGGCTTGAATTGAATTTGCCTTGGTGTTACCGAATCTGTAATTGCTTCTAAAACCTTCAGTCGTGTTTCTAAAAAGGTTTTGAATTGTTTATGTGTTGGAAGATCTTGGGAAGCTCCTTGATATTCTTCCCATTGCTTTAAAGTAGCAAATGGTAACTTTTGTACCAATAAATGAATAATTAATAAATCCCATGAAGAAGTCTCAATCTGTAAACCTTTTAATTGCTGTAGACATTCCTCAGTAGTATTAATTAATCCTTTTAATCCAGTAGCTGTTTCAATATTGAGCTTTTGTTGTCCAGTTAATAGTTTTAATTGATGATTTGATAATATTCTTTTATTTTCAAACTGTTCTTTCAATTTATTTAAAGCTGGTAGATAATCCTCATTTGTAATCGGTGTATGTTTGAGAATTTTTTCTGCTTCTCCAACTAATGAAGTTTTTAAATAATAAAGTTTTTGAACAGGTTTAAATTTCGAATGGTTATGGACTAATGCTACAAACAAATCATAAAAAGATCGCCAAGAATCATAATCGCCGTTAAATTTTGGCAATGAAATTTTTGGTAACACGTTTTCTTCGTGTTCTATTCTAAGATTAGAATTTTGAAGATTTGAAACATTTGTTGTCGTTGAAATTTCTGAATATAATCGCAATTCATCTAAAATTTCACCTTTATATAAAATGTATTCAGATTCCATTTTAGAATAAGTATCATCAATTAAATATTGGGGAGTGCTGGTAGTTGGACTTTTTTGTAATAATTCATTTATTATTTGATCGGTTTCTTCGTAATTCATCCATATTCTATTAATTTCTGTAGACTTCGCTTCGAGAAAACCACGTGTTCGGTTTTCTCTTGGGA
Source organism: Leptogaster cylindrica (assembly GCA_963082835.1). NCBI lineage: Eukaryota > Metazoa > Arthropoda > Insecta > Diptera > Asilidae > Leptogaster > Leptogaster cylindrica. The sequence continues at coordinate 12,959,962 of OY720107.1, read as the reverse complement.
TTTGTTTCCCATTTTGAATTGAATTTTGTAATCTTCATCGTAACGCTTTTTCTTTAATCATAAGCTCTTTTAAATTAGGCATTTTGTAATTTGCTCCTTACTCTTTTGTTCACAGAAGATAAAAAAATCAATGAATTGAAAACGTTAAATGAATTCCTGGATGGAACCACCAAAAAATGTTATACCAACAAATAAAATGGTGGGTGTAGCGGTATAAAGAAAAAGAGGTTCACTTAATTATGTTTTCAATTCTTTTATTTATATGTGAAACAATATGCAAAATTACATAAAATCTATGCTCTAATTATTATTTTAGAATTGCCTATCTATCCTATTCTATATATGTCCTGTGTTTGTTTACTGTAAAATCAAATGCCCTTTTTGTAGGAATAACTTGATTTTTTGTTATGTGAGTCAAATGCTCTTTTAAAGCATAACTTGACTTGTGTTTTTGTATTTATATGATTACCTCTTTCAATTTCCTTACAAATCAAATACCCTTATTGGAATCTCTTGATCGCTTGGAAATTGAAATGATAATGAGTCAAATTTGAATGCCTGTCGCCTTTTTATAGGAAATTTTCATCCCTACTATAATCAATTGAAATTAATTCCTAACAGACGTTCAGGCAAACAAGTAACCCTAATTTACAAGTATTTTTAATATTTTAATATCATAGTATTTGTAAAGTAACATAGTAAAATTTATAAAGTATTTTTTCTTAACTTCAAATCAACATATCAATGACAAATAAATAACAACACAGTAACAACAGTAACACAGTAACATTTTGACATAAACTTAAAACTAATAAATTCCTTAATTAAGTTCCTTGAACAACAATAATAAAAAATTGTAAATTAAAAAAACAGGGTTTACATTCTTTGTGTACAACAATACTCCCAACAAAATTTCACATTGTCATAAAAAGCGCTGTTTTCTTTTTACAGGAGGGAGGTTTGGTTGACCTGCTTAGGATTGCCTGAGGTGGAAAATCAAAAAATGTCGGATGGGAAAATCGGAAGAGATTTGAATGGCCGTTGGGAAGGATTATGGACACAATACCTGGAAAGGATGGTGTGTGTAGAGTTGCCAAGGTGAAGACTGTTAATGGCGATTACGTTCGGGCGATTCAGAAACTTTATCCTTTGGAGTTAGACGTTGATGACCCGGTTGCGAAAGAGCTTCTGAATAAAACCGTCACTACGAGATCTGGGAGAATAGTGAAAGTATCGACAAAATATCAATAATTAATTATTTTTTTTTTTATTATTTAGTGGCCAAATGGAACATGAATTTTTTTTTTTGTTTTGTTTGTATAGTCATGTTGCATGTGGTTTTCCCTTTAGGCAGAAGGGTTTTCCCACATAGCCCACTTATGTTTTGTTAATTTTGATGAAAGACCAACTCCCGTTGTTTTCATTCGGGGGAGTATGTTAGAACTACTGTAGTATTGCAAAAATATTATTACTTGTTAGTAAAATCGAGTTAGTTAGATTAAAAAAATTTATAAAAAGATCGAGTTGTCATTGACGAAAAACAATAATAAAAAATTGTAAATTAAAAAAACAGGGTTTACATTCTTTGTGTACAACAATACTCCCAACAAAATTTCACATTGTCATAAAAAGCGCTGTTTTCTTTTTACAGGAGGGAGATTTGGTTGACCGGCTTAGGATTGCCTGAGGTGGAAAATCAAAAAATGTCGGATGACTTCAAGGTCTGTTCTAAACATTTTAGCAATGAAATGTTTGGAATACAGGGTTGTTTGAAGAGATTCCTACATGCATCGTGGAACCATCGAGAGGTACGCTGGTTAGGGATAGTGAAAATCCGTGAGGTGAGGGTATGTCAGGTGGAGTGGTCAATTTGGATGTGCATGGAGATGAAGGTCTGCCGCCTTCTGCACATCTAAAATTGGAAAAATTAAAGGAGGAAAACGCCAATTTGAAGATGCAGATGAAACTTTTAAAAAACAAAATGATGCGTCTTTTGTGGAAAAAAGTAAGAAGGTTTTCTCTGGCGAATTAGCTCAGATTATAGAGCACAATCTGAAAAACGGCAAAAAAGCTAAAAGTGGACAGGGTTTTAGGTACACTGTAGAATTAAAAAAGTTCTGCTTGAGTGTATATTTTATTTCACCGTCAGTATATTCCTTTTTAATCAAAAAATTTGGATTGCCATCGAATAGAACATTGACTCGGTTTATTGAACATTGGCCTTCTAGTCCCGGCCTGCATGAATATGAAATGTTATTTCATACAATGAAATTGAATATGACTGAGCTTAGAGTACTACAATGCACAGAATAATGAAAGTGAAACGCAAAATGGTACGGGCGTATAAACATGTATTTTTGTTTTTGTTAAAAACTTTTAAAATGATAATGCGATATGACGCATGGTGTCCAGAGCATTCGCCGCTGTTCTCCGTCTTCAATTCTGGAATTAAAGAATAAAAGGATGTGAGTATTCTACACCAATACTCAGTGGCTATAATCGAACTACAGTTCATTACTATCAAAGCTACACGGGAAGAGAACAAATCCTTACACACATGGGAACATATCCCTGCACACCTTGGGAACAAATCCCCACATTTCGGGAACATATCCCTTCACACAATGGGAACAAATCCCCACATTTCGGGAACATATCCCTTCACACAATGGGAACAAATCCCCCACATCATCGGGAACAAATCCCTTCATTGAATCACTCCTTTCCTTAAAAACTACTTTTTTCTTTTTCTTTTCTTTAAGCTATTAGCTTCTATACCAACTACACCTACTACATCCACTACACCCACTACACCCACTACACCCACCTTAGTTTCGTCTTTTCAAACACTCGCGTACAATTCTACGTTACTTTTAATTTTATTCGCGCACAATTTAGATTTGCTTACTCGCTGAGGACTTCACAACTGGGAATGAGTCCTTGGTCTCAAATCTTGTGCTGTTATGTAAAACAGCAGATAGCAAATTTTAATACATATGGCGTACTAAATAACCTTCCTCAAAAAGACCGTTTTATGGCCATGTATTTCCTTGAAGCTTGAAACTACTTTCCTACCGCATGCTTTGATCATTGCAAGACGTACACTCATCCCTTGAGAACCAGGTCAGTTTTATTACACCCATAATAAAATCCTGCCGCAACATGTTTGGGTTTAGCCCACTGCGCAGATTTTCAAAATCCTCTCAAGGATGACTGTACCTCTGCACTAATCGGTTACTGTTAGAATAAGAACATTTTTATTAAATGCAATAGATGTCACTAGCGCTAAGAAAGTAAATGTCACAACTGTCAGAATAAAACCTTCTTCTCCTCTGGACCGTCGAGCAAAGCAGGTGTGTTTTTGTCAACCTTTTTCCACATTTAGCTAACAGGTTATGGGCCCAGAACCCAAAAAGTGACAAAAATGATGGCAACAGACAGAAATTTAATTGAGAAGCTCAACAACGACAACTACTTCATCTGGAAATATAGAGTGGAAATGCTCTTGAAGAAGGAAGATTGCTGGGACGCCATCGTTGAGGAGAAGCCCGTTCCTGTTACGAAAGAGTGGAACAAGCACGAAAATAAAGCCTCAGGATGGATAGTGCAACTGGTGGAAAACAACCAATTAGTACACATAAGGAATCTGGATACATCAAGTAAAATGTGGGCGGCACTAAAGAAATATCATGAAAAAGGAACAGGTAACAATAGTGTTCAAATAATTAAGGAAATTTGCACCAGAAAAATTAATCAAGAAAGTGATCTGGAGGCACATATAAATTGGTTTACAGATATGCTGCAAAAACTTGATGATTTAGGTGAAGAAAAATTATCAGATCGTTGGAAAATTGGTATTCTGTTTTCACAGTTACCGAGCTGCTATGATACAGTCGTCACAGTGCTGCAAAGTCAGGAAGATAGTAAAATATCACTACCTTTAGTTCAGGCGAAATTATTGGAGGAATTCAGGAGGCGTGAAAAACATGAATCCAGGGAACCTGTCAACAACGACAGTAATACTGTTTTGAAGCTTGATTCCAAGCCAATTAAGTGTTTCTTCTGCAAAAGACGCGGTCATGTCAAAAGGGACTGCAGCAAATATAAAGAGTGGTTGAAAAAGAAAGATGATAAACCACATAAAGTAAATACCGTATATGATGAATCAATCTTTGCTATTACAGACACTAGGAATCTGGGTAATACGTGGATCATTGACTCGGGGGCTACTTGTCATATAACTTTTCAGAAGTCTTGTTTACGTGAATGTGATTCGAATAATAAGGTAAATATACAAGTAGCTGATGGTCGAAAGTTTGTTTCTGGTGAAAGCGGAACAGCCATGGTTAATTTTGCAAATAAAGAAGGTGAAGAGAAGTGCGTGGGCATAAATAATGTGCATTATGTTCCACAAATCGGACTTAACCTATTATCTGTAAAGAAACTGACAGAAGACGGCATGAATGTGGAATTCACGAATTCGCATTGCTATCTTAAGCGTGAAGGTAAAGTAGTTGCAATTGGTGAGTGCTGTAACGATCAGTATATACTGAGAAGAACAAACAAAGCTTATGCTTTATGTAAAAGCGGTTTGAATTGTATCCATTATTGGCATAGAGCATGTGGACACAGAGATGCATTCGCAATTAAGGAGGCGATCGGGAACAATCTAATGGATGGAATAGTGATTCAAGATTGTAATAGAAGTGCTACTTGTGAAATTTGTATTCAAGAAAAGATGACAAGGATACCATTTCCTAAGAAGTCACTAACATCATCGAAGGCAGCATTAGATTTAGTTCACACAGATGTGTGTGGACCAATGAGTATACCTTCCCATACAGGTAATCGCTATATATTAACATTCATAGATGATTACTCCAGGTACACAATCATTTATTTACTAAAATACAAGTCACAGGTTTCTGACAAATATAGGGAATATATCGCAATGGTTACAAACAAATTTAAAACTAAACCTAAAGTATTTCGATCTGATAGAGGCGGCAAATATGTAAACGTGAAACTAACTAGGTTTCTTAAAGAAAATGGCATAAAGTTCCAGTATACTGCACCATATACACCCGAACAAAATGGGGTGGCAGAACGCAAAAATAGGACACTAGTTGAAATGGGGAAGTGTAATCTACTAGAAGCTCGATTGGACACCTCATATTGGGCAGAAGCAGTAGTTGCAGCCAATCATTTACAAAACAGGTTACCAACGAAAGCCGTAAAGAAGACTCCATACGAACTCTGGAATCAAAGGAAACCAAATATAAGCTATTTTAAACCATTTGGATCGAGTTGTTTTGTGCATATCCCAAAACAATTAAGGACAAAATTTGCTGATAAGGCAGTTTCAGCAATTCTACTTGGATATGATGAAGAGTCGAAAGCATACCGTTGTTACAGTGCAAAGCAAGGTCGTGTTCTCATAAGCAGAGATGTAAAGTTCATTAAGAGGACAGAATATGATTGTTCGTGCGGACAACAAGACTTAGAGTCCGAAAATATACATCAAGAGGAAGCGGATATACAGGATGTTGCGGATACCAATGAAAGTTCTGCAAGTGATAGTCAAGAAGTTGCGGCGTCGGAAGACAACGTTGAAGTACGAAGATCAGGGCGAATCACAAAAGGACTACCTCCACGCAGATTAATAGAGGAAATTGACGCAATATCGGAGGGTGAAACAGAGCCCAAGACATATATACAAGCCATAAAGCATAAAAATAAACATAAGTGGGTGCGAGCCATGCAAGATGAAATCGATATGCAAATCCAAAATGGAGTGTGGGAATTAGTTGTTCCACCGAAAGATGTAAACATTGTAGGTTGCAAGTGGGTATACAAAGTGAAGCCAAGCGGTGCATACAAGGCAAGGCTAGTTGCTCAAGGGTTTTCACAAAAGTTTGGCATGGATTATGACGAAGTATTTGCACCTGTGGCTAAGCAGACAACATTTCGAGCATTACTATGCATATCATCATACTTTGAAATGAATGTGTGGCATTTAGATGCTAAAGGAGCATTTTTAAACAGTGACATTAAAGAAGAAATTTACATGAAGCAACCACCAGGCTTTGAAGATCAATCGAGACCAGATGCAGTTTGTCTACTGAAGAAAGGCATATATGGGTTGAAACAATCCGCGAGACTATGGAACATCACGTTAATGGAAGTGCTGAAGGAGATGAATTTTCAACAGTGCGATGCTGACGCTTGCTTGTTTAAGTCAACATCACATGGTGAGTCTTGTTTCTTACTCGTGTATGTAGATGACATTATACTGGCATGTAAATCAAAAGTTATTCTCAAAAACATAGAAACCAAGTTAAGTACTAAATTCAAGATCAACAATTTAGGCGAAATAAAGAATTACTTGGGTATTGAAATATCAAAAGACAATGTTGGAAATTTCTTTATAAGTCAAGAAAATTACATAAGAAAGATCATAAACGAATTTGGAATGCAAGATTCAAAGATAAGCGATGTCCCTTTACGGGTAGAATATGGAAAAGGGGAACTATCTTTACCACTCGTTGGAAAAGAAAATTACAGAAAAGCAATAGGATGTTTGCTATACGTGTCTACTAATACTAGGCCTGACTGACATTGCAACCAGTGTAGCACTATTATCACAAAAGATTGAAAGTCCAACCCAGGAAGACTGGAATGAGATAAAAAGAGTGTTTAAATATCTAAAAGGAAGTATTTCGTTAAAGTTAAAACTGGGATGCGAGAAAAACCAAAAACAAGTTATTGGTTTTGCAGATGCGAATTGGGCGGAAAATAAGGACAGGAAATCGAATAGCGGATACGTTTTTCAGCTGTATGGGTCTACAATAAGTTGGTGCTGTAGAAAGCAGTCGTGCGTTTCACTATCATCCATGGAAGCAGAAATCGTTGCCTTATCAGAAGCATCAAAGGAGTTGTTATGGATTCATAAGTTATTAAGAGATTTGGGTATCGTTCCTGACTTACCATCAACCTTGTACGAGGATAATCAAAGCTGTTTGGCGCTACTCAAAAATAACAAATCATCTGAGAGATCGAAACACATTGATACGCGCAAGTATTTTGCTAAGGATTGTCAGGATAATAAGGTTGCCACTTATGTATACTGTCCAACCGAAGATATGTTAGCAGACATATTTACAAAGCCTCTCCGTGGAAATAGGTTTATTAAGTTAAGAAATAAGCTAGGTTTAATTTAATAAAATTGAGGAGGCGTGTTAGAATAAGAACATTTTTATTAAATGCAATAGATGTCACTAGCGCTAAGAAAGTAAATGTCACAACTGTCAGAATAAAACCTTCTTCTCCTCTGGACTGTCGAGCAAAGCAGGTGTGTTTTTGTCAACCTTTTTTCACATTTAGCTAACAGTTACATACAATTGTTACTCATGTAACATGAAAATAAAAATGAGGGTAAAACTAATGCTCCTCAGTTTTAATGCAGCATCCCGAACAGCCATAAACACCGCTGAATTAATTGAAAAGTTCAACAAGTTCTTCGATCTTTTCAATTCTTCTATTCCAATTAGACTTTCTTCGAGAAATGGAGAGTCTCATTGAAAGTATAGAATTTTTCCATAAAGAGAAAAATATGACAGGGAAAATCAAATTTCTTAATGGCTGGCAGCAAAATATCAAAGTGCTTGTAAATTTATTCGCTGATTTAAAATCAGAGTCCTTATCTTTTATTTTAACACGTAACTTGAATCAGGACGTGTTAGAAAATGCGTTTAGAATTATTCGAGAGCAAGGTGGCAACACTAGTACTTTGACTTCATTTATGTTTTCCTGCGGTTTCAAGAACTTTTTTCTGTGCAGTATATGGAGCAATTAGTATCAAATGGTCATTGCGAATTTCATGAAACTTTTGAACATTGTACAGATCTGTGCAATGAACTTTCGTATAATGCTTTTGGGATGGCGATATAAACTTTCAAGTTGTTTTCGTCTGCGAGAAAACACATGATTCAAACGATTTTGAATTAGTTATGATTTACTGGCATGGTTTCGAACTGTCTTGCAGCAAATTAATTAGATTTTATTAGATATTTTTGTTAATATAGATATTATTTAGTAAATTATAATCTTATATTTTTAATCGTAGATACATATTATTGATATATAGATTAAATACTGTGGAAATTACTAATGGGTAAAAATCGGATGCAGAAAACTACACTATTCCCAAATAAAATTTTTTATTGTGATTAAAATTAATTGGTAGTACAAAACCATTATAATTGTAAAATTCAAGTCGAAGCAAATCTTTAATCACTAAAACGAAAACATTAACGACCTGTCACATTAATAGAAATCTTTGTTTACAAAGTGCAAATTAAATGAGCAAACAGAACGAAATTAATGTCTTACTTAATATCCTTAAAAGACGTGAGAAAAAGCAATTTAAAATTTATCTCAAAGAGAAGTAAATTGAAAACGCTTTCTTTTATTAAATTACTAGCAGGTCTACCCGGTTACACTCGGGCGGTGAAAATTATAATATCTATAATGTGCATCAATGCATCATATTACATTAAAATTTACAACTACTCCCAAACGCGACGTATAATACATAAAACCGTTTCCTGCAAGATCGGGCTGCAATAAGAGTTAGTTAGTTTTTTTTAGTCAAGCGTAGTTTTGGGGCGTTGAGTTAGGACAGAGGTTAGCAGTTCTCATTGAGCTTTTTTTTTTAACCAAAAGGCCAAATACAAATTTTTATTAATGTTTTTTCTTCAAAAATGGTGGAGTTTTATACAAACTCCGTTACCTCGTTAAAGGTGAAATTTCAAAATATCTTGCCCTACATTATGTCTACATCACAAAAGCATCCTCTGCGCAAAGCTTTAGATTTCTAGGTTCAAGGGCTTAGGCTGGGTGTTAATGAATCAGTCAGTTAATCCGGACTTCTTTTTTTCAAAATATTACAACACAACAGAGTGAATAAAAATTTTCCTAGAAAAAAAATTGAAAATTTGAGCTTCCAGGTGCAGCCCGACTGTTGCAGCGTTTTACAACTGCAATATTATTAAAGAATTAAAAAAAATGGCAAACTGTAAAGGTTGTTGGATTCAAGGTTCTTTTAACTTGAAACACACTTATTTGATGACAAAAATCTAATTTTTATTTAATTCAAAAACAACATTAATACAATAAACAACAATATTCAAAATAATCAAATTAATTAACGTTTTTAATCTAAACAATAAGTATGTTTAACTCACGAATTAAAATTATATTTAAAAACTAAATCTTCTGCATTTGCTCTCTGAAAATAACAGAAATAGTGTTTAATTTCTTCGGTGAGATAAGTATTCCAGATTAATCTTTTTAAACTGAATGTGGTCTATATTATTCGGCGTATACCAGAATAATTGAATGTGTCCTATTCGGCGTATACCAGAATAGTTGTTTATGTATTACTCGGCATATACCAGAGTAATTGAGAATGTACTTATTCGGCGTATACCAGAATAATTGAATGTATATTATTCGGCGTATACCAGAATAATTGAATATGTACTATTCGGCGTATACCAGAATAGTATGTTGTATATTACTCGGCGTATACCAGAGTAATTGAGTATGTATTTATTCGGCGTATACCAGAATAATTGAATGTATATTATTCGGCGTATACCAGAATAATTGAATATGTACTATTCGGCGTATACCAGAATAGTATGTTGTATATTACTCGGCGTATACCAGAGTAATTGATTTATGTACTATTCGGCGTATACCAGAATAGTGTATGTACTACTCGGCGTATACCAGAGTAGTATATTTGTGTATTACTCGGTGTATACCAAAGTAATTGAGTTATGTACTATTCGGCGTATACCAGAATAGTGTACATGTGTTAGTAGTATATTTATTCGGCGTATACCAGAATAATATTCTAACCATAAGATTTTGTAAAATTTTATTTATTCGGCGTATACCAGAATAGTAAAATTTTATTTTTGCTATAATGAATATTTACTCGGCGTATACCAGAACAAATATTCATTAAGTTCAAAATAATTCTCGGTGGAAACCAGAGACTTACTTTTATTTGAATCACTCTCGGCGTATACCTGAAAGCGACTGAGCTTTTCGGGAGAATGTCGTTCCTTTTATAGTAATTTTTGACCGGAAAGTTCAAATTTGCTTGCTACGATTTTCTACTGTAACTTAGATTTTCGTTTACTAAGTATTTTCAAATAGGTTGCTATAATTATATTGCTATTTTATAACAAGTTATTTATTTTTAATCAACGTGCTTTTTTGACCACTACTATGATTGTAATTAATTATGTCGAAGCTGCGACACCAACAGTAAATTTTAGTAAGAAAAAAACACTAAAATTGAAATGAAGTACCAAATTTAAAAAACTTAAATGCAAACCAGCGGTATATTTCAACAACCATTTTCTTTTTTTATTTCGCTCTTGCCTTTTTTTTTATTTCTGTTTTTCTATCGCAAGTAAACTTTGTCAGTACTCAAAACACGATTGATCACGATTTTTGTTTTTTAACTATCTTCTTCCAGTTAGTTCCCATTCAATAAAAAACAAACGATAAATAATCTCTCCGGCCCAACACTTCTCGTGAGGTTGGTTGTGTCACCTAGGATCTTTTAGCGATGTGACACACGCACGCGCTTCTCGATCATTCCTATGCATATATGCAAAAGAATGCCTTCCGGTGACTTCGTTCTTCGCTGTTTTGCCACTTTGATAAAACCGGAGCAAAAGACGATAGCTAAATTCACAAATTTTTAAGAAAATATTTTAGTGGTATATTTTTGTGACATCAAGTCTCACGATAAGCAAATGTCTACTTTTCTATATCAGCTGTGAAAATTATAAAGTTTTGTGTCTACGAGTCACACGATCTTCGTCTTTAAAAATTTCTAAGGTTGTAACTGAGCTCTGAGAATGAGCATTGAGCATGAGCAGCAACCTATGATATGTGTACACAAAGTTATGTGTCGTGTGACTCGGACAATGTGAAACTCTCCCGAGTCCTTTGATTTGCTGAAAATTTTCCGAAATTTTCGGCACATTTTATAAGCGATATGCCACATTGCATATTGTCGCGTCACATGATAAAATATTTTCAAAATTACTTATAAATGGGGGGTTTTTGCTACCGTCAAACTCCGGCTTAACACATACTTATGTAGATCGGTGAAAGCGAATCTACTCAAGATGTACATATTCAATTGATACTCAAGATTTTAAAAACGTGGAATTGTTTTTCTTGGGAGATAAGTAGGACAGTGAATTCTTCTAAGTTACATAACTAAAACGTGTTAACTATTTTATGCATCCACGATTTTTCACGCCCCTCTTCATCCCCTTAAAAGTTGAATTTTAAAAAACCGCTTTAGGGTTAGCCTGAGAGGCAAGTTGAAAAGGTATTTCAAATTTTGTAGAAATCGGTTCAGGAAAAACCGTTTTCACCCCTTTTCACCCCCTTAAGGGTTAAATTTCAAGAAACCGTTTCTTAGTGAGCACCTATGAGGTAAGTTGTATAAGTATTCGGAATTTCATTGAAATCGGTTCAGGGGTTCCACAGATTCACTGATATATAAGTGAGTACGTGGTATTTCGCTTTTATATATATTGAAGATGAAGATAGAAGATAGCAAGTGTCTACTCGGTTACATCTCGGTCGGTCAAAATCATATTATAATGTACAACAGATTACATTTTGAATTTACAACCACCCCTGAACGCGATGTAACTGTATTAGCATAGAACCGTTTCCCGTACTTCGAATTACAATAATGGTTGGTTAATTTGTTTTTAGTCAAGGGTAGTTTTTGAGGGTTGAATGAGGGTAGAGGTTGGTAGTTCTCATTGAGTTTTTTTTTAACTTAAAAGGCAAAATACCAATTTTTATGAATTTTTTTTACTTCAAAAATTGGCGAATTTTCATAAAAAATTTTATCCCCTATTTTATCCCCTTAGGGGTGGAATTTCAAAATTCGGTTCTTAGTGAGCACTAATGAGATAAGTTGAAGAAGTATACGAAATTTCGTAGAAATCGGTTCAGCGGTTCCGGAGAAACCGTTTTCACCCCTTTTCATCCCCTTAAGGGTTGAATTTCAAGAAATCGTTTCTTAGTGAGCACCTATGAGGTAAGTTGTATAAGTATTCCAAATTTCATTCAAATCGGATCAGTGTTTCAGGAAAAACAGTTTTCACCCCTTTTCACCCCCTTAAGGGTTGAATTTCAAGAAATCGTTTCTTAGTGAGCACCTATGAGGTAAGTTGTATAAGTATTCCAAATTTCATTCAAATCGGATCAGTGGTTCAGGAAAAACAGTTTTCACCCCTTTTCACCCCCTTAAGGGTTGAATTTCGAAAAATCGCTTCTCAGCTATAACCTGTGAGGCAAGTTGAAGAATTATACAAAATTTCGTGGAAATCGGTTCAAAGGTTCCGGAGAAACCGTTTTCACACCTTTTATTTAAAAAAAACCGTTTCTTAGTGAGCACCTATGAGGTAAGTTGTATAAGTACTCGGAATTTCATTGAAATCGGTTCAGTGGTTCTGGAGATTCGCTGATAGTATGTTAGTACGAGGTATTTCGCTTTTATATATTACTAGCAGACCCGGCAATGGCTTCGCTATTGCCCAGGAAATAGTGAACTTAACTGTAATGTTTTTAATGATTTGTCCTTAGGTCAGTTGTAAAGCTCAGAAGGCGAATTTCCGAAAACAATAAGTGCTCATGTAATACCTGTAGGGAACCTCTGTACCAAGTGTGAGTTCTTAAATATTAAATCTTCTTACAATAAGAATTTGAGAAACATTGATCAGTCAGTGAGTGGGTTTTGGCTTTTTGCTTATGATTCTCTCATGGTTCGGAACAGTGTTTTTTAACACCCCTTCAAAATATTTTTTGTATGTTTCAAGATGGGTAGGGTCCAAAAATACAATCTCCGTTCCGCGTTGTCCCCTGTGTCATCGATATTTACCTTAATTTCCGTTCGAAAAAAATCGTTCTTTCGCACATAGGCTACATTTGGACCCTATTTGTGTCCCGAAGCTCGGCAGCTTAATCGGAATGTACTTATGGGTTTTAGGGCAGTGGGTGCTTTTTAGGGTGATGAGATCAAATCTGAAATCGATTTTGACCAGAGTGAAGAATTGAAAAAAAAAAAATAAAACAAATATTTAAAAAGCTGAATCAATTTTGAAAAAAAGTAAGATAAAAAAATAATTTTTTTTAAAAGAAGCCGTTATTACAGCCAAATAGGACAATAATTGTCCTGTTTATTTACTGACTCTCTACGACCCGCCCCGTTTGGGCATGGGCACTATACTGGTCAAAATTTGTGGGACGCTTTATTCGAGATTCAATCGAAAATTGTATTTTATTCAGTTTAGAAATATAAATTCTGCAGCGTTTTATACATAATAGCTGCTGTACCCTGCTGCACGTTGCTAACGCTCAGTCTGGTTAAATAAAAGATAATTTCACGAAGCCCGTGGTTATACAATATTTTTCATTGTTCCATTTTCTATGCAGATATAGAGATGTTTTGGTTTGCCGCGTCTAGAACACGCTGCACGCAACATAATTGACCATGTGAGGAACAATCCCCCCCGTGTCCCCGTCAAACCTTCGTCTATGGTAATTGCAAACGCCACTCAAATTAGGAAGTGCCATCTTTTAAATTGAAATGGGATATCTGTTGGAATCGTAGGAATGCGAGCAATGAGGACATGTTCATCTCTGAAAGGTCCTGTAAAGACTATGGTGCTTCTACGGTGTTGCTCGTTAATTTTTTTAACGTTGAATACTTCTTTTGGCGAACCTGAGGCGTGATTGCTGAAGGAGGAAAATTTTGGTTTGCCGTCACGGGACACTGTAATACATTTAAATAACTTCTCTCCATTCATTAATCGTAAATTTTCGTTTTCGTCCGTTTTCGGGGGTCCTGGATTGGGGTGCGTCAACTACCCCTCTTGGGGTTGTCCAATTTGAGCCGTGTGTGATATCAACTTAAAGATTTTGTTGAGTATGTACTATTAAATGGCATATTTTTTTTCTTCTGTAAGAAATTTTATAAAAGACATTTTATCGTTAAAACGCGTGCTTTTCGAACTTGTGGTACAAAGGAGGAGCAGGGTCACAGGGTGATACGATGGGTGGTTCTGAATTTTCTTTTAAATATGCTTTAGCATAGTGTTTTACATCTTTCATGGAAGGAATTCAATATTTTCACTCAAACGCAGATAAATCGACGCAGCTCACTGCACAGTATGAATGAAGTCTGTTGTAAAGTTTCTTACAGAAAAAAAAATTATGCCTTTTTAATAGTACTTACCAAGAGATTTAATTTGATATCACACTCGCCTCAAATTGGACTACCCAAAAAAAAAAAAAAAATGAAATTCAAATGAACATCTTTTAGCCCACCGGAAAGATTCCCATTCAGTCATTATAAATTTAAAAACCCCAAAAGTAAATTGTAATTGTTCATCCACGTTTACTACCGTAAAACTCTGACCAAAATTTAAATCGCCAACAAAAACGTGGGGAAAAGTGTTTTCTTAATAATAGTCATGCAACCATGACTATTATAATTAATCGACCTTTCTTAGCATTTTCATAATGCTACTTGACCGATATTTTATAATTAATCCCGTGACGGCAAATGCAGATATACTCAAAAATATTTCGATAAACATTATATTTTCGCTAGAAACTCATAGAACGGTACAGAATCTATCTGACATATGCATATTAAATCGCATCTACGTTCTCTTGCGAACATTTTGATCTGATTATTTTTTCTCTGCGATAAGTAGTTTAGAAGATTATCGGATTTTAATTTAAGTACTTCCACGTAAAAAAATTTTACTTGAAAAAACTGAACAAATTTATTTCACACTAAAACCCGTATAACGGTTAAACATAGAAAATTGAAATGTTCCCATGAAATATGTAGAACATTATGCTAAAGCATTTAAACAAAAATCAGGCCCCCGCACCAACCTACAACCCCTCTATAGATAAATTGGCAAACCACGCATTTTAACGATATTCGAATGAAAAAAGTCTGTTGTAAAGTTTCTTTAAGAAGAAAAAAATATGCCATTTAATAGTACTCAGTAAGAGCTTTAATTTGATACCTCACACGGCCCAAATTGGACAACCCCAAGAGGGGTGGCTACCACCCCCACCCCCCACAACCCTCCCAAAAATATTATAAGTATAGAAAAACCTGACTGTAGTCGAATACAACCTTGTGTCATAATTTCAAAGCAATCGGTGAAGAACTTTAGGAGATTAGTGGGGTCTAACAAACGGACATTTACATTTTTATTTATATAGGTTATAGGATTATAGGTTAATAGGCAAGCACAAAATTATCGTACGCTTTTCTCAGCGTGTGGGCGTCGTAGGAGAAATTCACGCATACCGTTAGAAAGGTATTTTTGTGCAGATTTGCTGAATATAAATATTTCTTTTATGCGTTTCCATTAACACAGGTAAAAAGGATATAGAAATATACGTGAATTCTCCCATACATAATTTTTGCAACAACAAAATACACTGCAACTTTAGGGTAGTAAACGTAGATGGATTTACATGGGGTTTTTTAATTAAGAATCAGTAAATGGGGATCTTTCCGATGCGGTAAATTTTTTTTACATTTTTGGGGGTTTTGAGGGTGGGGGTGGTAACAATACCCGTTGTGGTTGTCCAATTTGGGCCGTGTGTGATATCAAATTAAAGCTCCTGATTACTACTATGAAATGGCATATTTTTTTTTCTTCTGGAAGATACTTTACAACACACTTTTTTCATTCGAATCTTATATATAAATAGGCCTAGGGAAAAGTGTTCAGTACCATTTCCTCTTCTATTTATGAACCGATTTTCATAATTGTTTTATTTACAAAAGGTACTTATAAGTTATAAGGAGGAGTGCATCGAAACCTTTTTGTGTTTCTTTAACTGTTAAACCAGGTAAAATAACGTAAAGTGTTTGTCACCATATAAAATACATGTGAAGAAAATAGAGAAACGAAGAAAAATTCAGGCAATTATTGACGGCTGCCTCAGTCATTGAGGGCGACACTCAATGTTATTTAGATAATCATCACATTTTCGCTAAAAACTCACATAATGGTACATAATCTATCTGAAATATACATATTAATTCGCATCTACGATCTCTTTCGAACATTTTGGTGTAATTACTTTTTCTCTGCGATAAGTAGTTTATACAAAATTATTGGAAATTAATTTAAGTGCATCCATGAAAAACAAATTACATGAAAAAACTGAACAAATTTATTTCACATAAAAACCCAAATAATGGTTTATAAACATAGAAAATTGAAATGTTCCCATGAAATATGTAAAAAACTATGCTAAAGGGTTTAAAAGAAGAATCAGCCCACAAACCAACCTACACCACCTCCTGCTGAAGAAAAATTCGAAAAACAGTCATTTTAACAATATTTGAATAAAAAAAAGTCTGTTGGAAACTTTCTTATAGATGGAAAAAAATATGCCTCTTAATAGTATTCAGCAAGAGCTTTAATTTGATATCACACACGGCCCGAATCGGACAATTCTAAAGGGGATGGTTACCACAACCACCTCACAACCCCAGAAAACGTTGAACGTGGGAAAAAATGTTTTCGTAATACTAATCGTCATGCAAAATGACTATTATCATTAATAAAATTGGCCTTCCTTAGTATTTTCATAATGCCACTTGATGCTACAGATATATTGTTAACATTAGCATGTCCATGAGGCGAACTCAAATTTTATACTCATCAAAAAAGCGCCCAACGCGCCTAAAGAAGTTTGCATATCAATTTAAATTTCTCGTGCTATCAAATGGGATAGATTTTTTTATTACCATTTTATAATTTTTATTAAATTTCTGATTTTTAACAAATATCAAACAAAATGGAATTATATTATAATTGTTGTAAAGAGGCCATTTTTATATAGGCAATTTTACCAAAAAATTTGTCCACATTGCATCATGTTTTAGAATTTGTACAGGTACAAAAAACAAAACACTACAAATTTTACACAACGGTTTAATATTTCCAAAAAATGTGACGTTTTTCAAGTCACGGCTAGATGGCAGTAGTGATCATGTGAAATGATTTCACGTTTTTTAATCCACCGAAAAATGGAATATTTTATGGAGATTAAAAATTTCAAAATTCTATTACTCACTTGATTTTTGAACCAAATTTAATTAATTTTTCTCCAGTAGTTTCCGGGAAAAAGCCGGACGGGGGACGGCGGACGGACGGATTTTTTTTATTCGTTTTTTGAAATATACATATCTATAATTTTTTATAATTTTTATAATTTATAATTATAATCTATATAATTTTATAAGTTATAATTTTTTTTTTTTCGTGCTCGATTACATAGGTGTATTATTGAAAATAATAAACCAAAATTAATTATTAATATTAATTACTTATTAATATTAATGAATTTTTATTGCACTTGGAAGGTGAAATCATTTTATTTAAAAAGCCAACCTTAATACCATATAATATAATACTAATAAAAGTTAAGTGGACCATCAATCTCGCAAAGTTCGACACAAAGATTTCGATGGCTATGAATCTAGCTATAAGTTAGATTGGATGTTGGAAAATTCGATTTAATCTTGGTACTTTTATATCATATTCATATCAAAATAGTTTAACCGACTCGGTCGAATTTCGACCGCGGGGCGACCACTAGTATATATAAAAGCGAAATACCACGTACTCACTTATATATCAGCGAATCTCCAGAACCACTGAACCGATTTGAACGAAATTTGGAATACTTCTTCAACTTTCCTCACAGGTTATCGCTGAGAACCATTTTTTTTGTAATTCAACCCCTAAGGGAGTGAAAAGGGATGAAAACGGTTTCTCCGGAACCACTGAACCGATTTCCACGAAATTTTTATATACTTCTTCAACTTATCTCATAGGTGCTCACTAAGAACTCCACTAGATACTCCACCCCTAAGGGGGTAAAATAGGGGATGAAAATTTGAATGAAAATCCGCCATTTTTAAAGTAAAAAATTCCTAAAAATTGTTATTTGGCCTTTTGATGAAAATGAAGAAACATGATCAGGGTTTTTTGAAATTCAACCTCTAATGAGGTAAAATAAGGGATGAAAGTTTCTATGAAAATTCCCCATTTTTGAAGTTAAAAATTGGCTTTTTGTTACAAATAAAGAAAACGCGTAACAGGATTTTTCCCAAAATCCATCCCTAAAGGGGTAAAATAGGGGATGAAAGTTTGTATTGAAATTTGCCAGTTTTATACCCTAGATGTAGGGTATATTAGTTTTGAGCGAACGTTTGCAACGCCAAGAAATAATGGTAATAGAAAAAAAAGAATTATATATTCATGATTGGGAAGTGAAAAGAAACCGTTTTATGCCTGTCCGTCTGTCTGTTCAGACGTTAACGCTTGTAGCTATAAGAGACTTGAAATTTGATACAATATTTCATTAAAATTACAAGGTCAAGTTCGAAGATGAGAATAATTGCGCAACTCCTTCTTAGTGTTGCCATATAAGCCAGAGTCGTTTTTATACAAAAATATTGATTTTGCTTACTGAGTTTACATTTTGAATTTTTTTCGTTAAATATTGTTATAAATACGGATTATAATTAATTATTTGGCAGAACTTTTTTTTGCACGGTCTTCTTTTACATGGGGATCTCTCCCGTGTTGTAATTTTTTTTTAGGTTTTTGAGGTTGTGGGGGTGGGCGTGGTAACCATTTCCCTTGGTGTTCTCAAATTTGGACCGTGTGTTATATCAAATAAAAAAACTAGTTGAGTACTATCAAATGGCATTTTTTTTTTCTTCAAATGGCTTTCTTCTATGTACCTACATCTAGATTTTTATATAGAATGAGTACACATTTCTACATCTAGGGTATCATGTAATTAGTGTGACCAATTGCTTCCTTACTAGTTTAATTTATAAATTGGTCTTTTGTTAGAAGTAAAGAAAGACACGCATCAGTATTTTTTTTCAAATTCCACCCCTAAGCGAGTAAAATAAGTGATGAATATTATTTGTATGGAAATCCGCCATTTTTGAAGCAAATAAATCACAAAAATTGTTATTTGGCTTTTTATTAGAAAAAAATGAACACGTAAATTAGGATTTTTAGAAATTTCAGCCCTGCCCCTAAGTGGGTAAAATAGGGGATGAAAGCATCATTTTTCAAGTAATCTAAGTAATATTATAAATGTGAAAGTCTGGATGTTTGTCCGTCAATCACGCCTAAACCCTTGGTTCGAGTAGATAAGCACTACTGGTTCGATATTTTTCATTGATTGTGCAAAGTTAATACTTATTCCAACTATTCAAATGTGGTAAAAACATGTGGCATGTACAATTCGGTCACTTTTCCACAACAGTTCTTTTTAGAACATACCGATTAATAATACACATATAAGCAAAGAGTATGCTAGATGTTGAACATTCTCCAAAATAACAATAAAACAACATTATCTATCGAGTTTCATTCTAACCACTCCCTAATACTCCTGCCATTGATATCAATACAATTCAAATTTCCTTTTAAAACGGTATTTAGAAAAAGATGCATTAACTGCATATTCATATTTTAATATATTTAATTGAAATATATTCTACTGTAAATTAAGTTTATTCCGAATATATGAAACATATGAAAGAGATCATTTCACTTAAAAACGTTTTGAAATACATGCGTAAAAACTTCATTTTTCGTGCAAAATGTATGTTTTATTCAAATGATTTTTCATTTAACGGTTTTTCATTTATCCGAAGATATTTGTTTTCAAAATAAGGCAAAATTAAAAGATTGCGAAAATAAAGGGTGATTTTTTAGGCATTTGGTTTTTAATTTAAAGAAAACACAGAAAAAATGCAAAAATTTATTAAATTGATATTTCAGTCGTAAATCCGTGCTTGCTATTTTTTTAACCCCCGAATGTAAAAAGAGGGGTCTTATAAGATTGACGTGTCTGTGCATCTGTGAATCTGTGTGTTTGCCTGGTTGTGGCATCGTAGCTCCGAAACGAATGGACCGATCATGATGCGGTTTTTTTGTTTGAAAGCTGACGTGATCGATATGGTTCTTAGCTACAATTTATGAAGATCTGTTCAGGCGTTTCAAGGTCATCAGCACTTTTTTAACCCCCGACGCAAAAAAAAGGGTGTTATTTTTAGCTGCGGTAGGGATCTTACACGCTTAATGGATATTTACTTTACTTTCAAACATATGTGTGACCTAACATTTGAAACAACCATGCGTGTTGGTACCACTGAGCTAATCTGATGATGGAGCTCGAAAGACGAAATCCTCGATTGCCTATTAGTAAACTCATCAAGCGTAGGCTCATTAGATTCTGTTCATTTCTCCTGATGACGAGAACCTGATACTGGAACTGGAAGGTGGCTGATGGAACCTGGAATGCCAACTAGTGAACCCATCGAGTATGAGCCCATATATGTATATTGTTAGTTATAAAGCACGTTATTGTAGCACAACATTACAAAAAAAATGGCGCGGGTGCGAAATCTATACCTTATGTTCCTTTTACCATGCAGGAGTGCGATGTCTACCCAACCCCCCGGGGCCCGGGCGCCAGGCACCCTTTGATAACTTTACAAAAGAGTTACTTGACTTGTATGAAGAACATCAGAAAAAGCAATAGTAGTTATACTATTAATGTAGTATTTGATGTAATTTTTCTTTAAAATTCCCAGTTATCCCGAATTTTCACCGGGGCAGCGCGGCGCCCTTCTGTTCTCCGAACCCCGGGAAAATGATCACAACAATCGAAAACGAAAATTAATTCTACGATTTAATCACATAAACATAAACGAACTACCTCTTCTTTGTAATCAATCCCGAACAATCACATATCTACAAATGAAATTTCAAAGAAAAGGTATCTATCGGAATTAGGGTTGTGGGTAATTTAAAAAGAATGAAATAAGAAAAATAAAATTATAAATTTTAAGTAACCCCCGACACAAAAAAAACTCTAAAAACTAAAAAAATATAATGTCTCTCTCGGCCTTTTATAACTTCATTAAAAGAACCTATTAATATTTTTAAGATGAGCGTCGCCGCGTCGGGGGATCACTAAGTATAACGAATCACGAAAAACCTGTTTTGAACTCCTAATTCCTAATTCATTAGTAAATAATATATCAAAAAATTATAAAAGTTAAAAATGGTCAAGCAACCCTCATCGGATCACTTCATATGAGTTCATGAAGCTATTGATATTTTTATACCCTAGATGTAGGGTATATTAGTTTTGAGCGAACGTTTGCAACGGCAAGAAATAATCGTCACAGAAAAGAAAGAACTATATATTCATGATTGGGAAGTGAAAAGAAACCGTTTTATGCCTGTCCGTCTGTCTGTCTGTCTGTCTGTCTGTCTGTCTGTCTGTCTGTCTGTCTGTCCAGACGATAACTCAAGAACGCTTGTAGCTAGAGACTTGTAATTTGGTACAATAATATTTGATTAAAATTGCAAGGTCAAGTTCGAAGATGAGCAAAATCGGGCAACTCCTTCTTAGTGTTGCCATATAAGCATGAGTCGTCTTTATAGAAAAATGATGATATAAGAATGAGTATATTTTTCTACATCTAGGGTATCACGTAATTGGTGTGACCAATTGCATCCTTACTAGTTAGATCTTATAATGTTACCCACAAAATTATAAATTTATAGCTTGTTGCATTCCATAACTACCAATGAACTACCGATGTTAAATACAGGGTGACTTATTCGAAGTGTTACAAATTCAAAACGCTCTATTTTTTTTATTTATAAATATTTTTTATTGAACCCAAAGAACAAAATGTTGAAAACTAACCCAAAATTCATAGTTTATTTTACATTTTCGATTTGGCCTCCTTTGGCGCAGACTATGGCCTTAAGACGGTCAACAAATTCATCGCACGCTGCACGAATATGGCCAATTGCCAAATATTTGTGAATTCGGCAATATTTGCGTTCATAAGAACTTTTTTTTCAGTTTTCTGGAGTACTATCTATTGCTTTCCGTTCTTGTTTTTGGGAGGAGACTTCTTTTCTGCAGCACCTTTATTCACTGGAGAGTTCTTCAGATAATTGAAACAAATGTTGTTTTCCAGTTATATTTTCATCACAAGTCTCTTTATATAAAATCCACGCATTGATTGCTGCCAAGTCAAAAATATTATAAAATACTTGCAAAGGCCATCTACGTGACCCTGCTTTTATACTATATTTGCGGGCCAATTGGGCATATATTGCAGAAATCTGCATCTTGCCTGTGTGGGAAACAGTTTTTCATCTACGCTTATATTCTGACCTGGTTTGTAACAAGCTTGGCTGTTATCAATAAAGGACTTCCACATTTCAGAAGCTAATCCAAATTTATCATTTCGTAAGCGAACACTCCTCTCGCTTTTTTTATCGGATAGAATGAATCTCATAATTTCTAAAACTCTGTTCCTACTCATAGTTTCGTGAATGAAAGAAGGTCCCTATTTTACTGACCACAAAATAGGATAATTTCAAATTTTTTTTTTCGTAGGCTCCTCGAGCATACAATACAAAATAGTTACAAACGCGCATATAATTTTCCAATAGTAATTTCCTAATCGTCCTTCTGTAAAACATTTCTGGCCTTGATTCATCATTCGATTAATTTTCAATTATTAAGCCGGAGGTACACGATACGGAAAACGTCGTATTTATAAGCGATGCCCCGTATTTCATATCGTGTGACTCGACGATAAGCAATATGGTGTATCGCTTATAAATATTCCAAAAATTTCGGAATATTTTCGGCACATCCAAGGAATTTGCGAGGTACAAACCCGAGTCACACCATACAAAACTTTATGTACACAGTTTTGTGATTGCTGCTCTTACGGGCGGCGCGGCGGCGTCGCGGTAATCTGTGAATTGCAAAATACAGGTTGCAAACTCATTTTTGCTTATCGTGTGACTCAATGTCTCAAAAGTGACATCCACAAAGATATTTCCTTATAAATATGACGTTTTCCGTATCGTGTACCTCCGGCTTAAGTCTAAAATCTAAATGCACTGCTAACATTACTCAGCATAATATTTCGCTTCTCATAACCAGTTGGGCCTGAAGCAAAGAATATCTACAATAAGAAGGGCCACTAATGTCTGTACACGTTTCGAGTTGCGGTTGTGTACAGCAAGCATCATAGAAATAGATGGCAAGTGAATTACACTTGTAAAAAGCGAAAAGAAATGAAGGCGGCACGTTTCAACCAATTGCAATGCAATGAGTGCTCGTAAACAACTCAGAACTTTAAGTTCCGCTCGCGATGCTTTAAGTTCAGCTCGCCCAGATTTAAATTCCGCTCGCCTTTAAAATTATACTATTATACAAAGACAAAATGAAAGTTCATGAGCTGCGTTCGCAATTCGCATAGCATAGGGATGGGAAAAACCTACCGGTTTAAACCGAAAACCGGTGTTTTGGTTCGGTTAACCGGTGTTTTTTCGGTGATGTTTTTGGTTCGGTTTTCACCGGTGATTTTTTTTAAATGCAATAACCGGATAAAATAAACCGGCAAATTAAGTTTTGTAAACAGAAAGAAAACATGGTAATTTTTGCACCTTTCGGTGACATTTTGCTTTTTAGAAAGAAAAAACCAAAATTGTAATTGAATTATTGATTGAAAAGGATTTGAATTGGAAAACGCTGCCGCCAACGGCCTGCGGACCTACACGCGAGGAAACAAATCAGTAAATTTAAACTCATCAAAGTAAAGCTTTAAGCTTTAAAACTTTAACCCCAGTTTGTTATTAAAAAAATAAACAATAATTAATATTGAATATACATACATACTTTTATACTTTTTTTGTAACTTAGGCGTTCCGCGCTTGGCTCAAAATTATAAATAATTAAAAAACCTTGGTTTTATTGTAAGAGCTGTATTATTTTACTAGCGAAATCCCTGGAAATGTTTAACTGTTTTGGCTTTTGAATGAACATTTTGATAGTTGCATTTATAGTTGCTTTTGCATCTGAAGGAAATAGATATTTTTTTACATTTTGTGTTTGATTTGAGTTTTTAGTTTACCTTCAGGCTACAGCTGCTCAGCACCAGCTCCATATTTGCTATGCACTATGCAGCAGTAGCGAGCTTTTGGTGTTTAAAATATAAAAGTTTTTAAAAAACACCGAAAACCGGTTATTTGAAAAACCGGTGATTTAGAACGGTTTAAACCGCCCGGTTAAACCGCAGGTGAAAAACACCGAAATAACCGAAAACCGGTTATTTTGGCAACAACCGCCATCCCTAGCATATAGGGATGGGAAAAACCTACCGGTTTAAACCGAAAACCGGTGTTTTGGTTCGGTCAACCGGTGTTTTTTCGGTGATGCTTTTGGTTCGGTTTTCACCGGTGATTTTTTTTAAATGCAATAACCGGATAAAAAAAACCGTCAAAATAAGTTTTGTAAACAGAAAGAAAACATGGTACTTTTTACACCTTTCGGTGACATTTTGCTTTTTAGAAAAAAAAACCTTAATTGTAATTAAATTATTGATTGAAATGGATTTGAATTTGAAAACTCTGCCGCCAACGGCCTGCGGACATACACGCGAGGAAAGCAATCAGCAAATTTAAACTCATTAAAGTAAAGTTTTTGAGCTTTAAAGCTTGAACCCCAGTTTGTTATTAAAAAATTAAACAATAATCAATATTGAATATACATACATACTATTATACTTTTTTTTGTAACTTAGGGGTTCCGCGCTTGGCTTAAAATTATAAATAATTAAAAAAATTTGGTTTTATTATAAGCGCTGCATTATTTTACTAGCGACCCCGCAAATGTTTAACTGTTTTGGCTTTTGAATGAACATTTTGATAGTTGCCTTTTGATTTATAGTTAGCTTTGCATCTGAAAGAAATAGATATTTTTTTACAGTTTTAGTTTGATTTGAGTTTTGAGTTTACTTTCAGGCTTCAGCTGCTCAGCACCAGCTCCATATTTGCTATGCACTATGCAGCAGTAGCGAGCTTTTGGTGTTTAAAAAATAATAGTTTTTAAAAAAACACCGAAAACCGGTTATTTGAAAAACCGGTGATTTAGAACGGTTTAAACCGCCCGGTTAAACCGCAGGTGAAAAACACCGAAATAACCGAAAACCGGTTATTTTGGCAACAACCGCCATCCCTACTAGCATAGCATAAGGCGGTGGTTGCATATAATAAAGCGTTATCGAAGACAGCACCCCACATTTTAGCATGCACTTTTCACCGGTGATTTTTTTTAAATGCAATAACCGGATAAAAAAAACCGGCAAATTAAGTTTTGTAAACAGAAAGAAAACATGGTAATTTTTACACCATTTGGGTGACATTTTGCATTTTAGAAAGAAAAAAACCTAAATTGTAATTGAGTTATTGATTGAAAAGGATTTGAATTGGAAAACGCTGCCGCCAACGCAAACGGCCTGCGGACCTACACGCGAGGAAACCAATCAGTAAATTTAAACTCATCAAAGTAAAGCTTTTAAGCTTTAAAACTTTAACCCCAGTTTGTTATTAAAAAAATAAACAATAATCAATATATTGAATATAGTAATATACATACATACTTTTATACTTTTTTTGTAACTTAGGCGTTCCGCGCTTGGCTTAAAATTATCAATAATTAAAAAACCTTGGTTTAATTGTAAGAGCTGTATTATTTAACTAGCGAAATCCCTGGAAATGTTTAGCTGTTTTCGCTTTTGAATGAACATTTTGATAGTTGCATTTATAGTTGCTTTTGCATCTGAAGGAAATAGATATTTTTTTACAGTTTGTGTTTGATTTGAGTTTTTAGTTTACCTTCAGGCTACAGCTGCTCAGTACCAGCTACATATTTGCTATGCACTATGCAGCAGTAGCCAGCTTTTGGTGTTTAAAAAATAAAAGTTTTTAAAAAACACCGAAAACCGGTTATTTGAAAAACCGGTGATTTAGAACGGTTTACACCGCCCGGTTAAACCGCAGGTGAAAAACACCGAAATAACCGAAAACCGGTTATTTTGGCAACAACCGCCATCCATACAGTGAACAGATAGTTCGAACTAGGGATGGGAAAAACCTACTAGACCAGGCACGTTTTCAGAAAAGTGCAATGCAAGGAGCATTTCTGGAAACAATTGGGGAAACAACGTTTTTAGGGTATTTCGACACCGCTGAATACGAATCTGCCACTTACCAGATTGAAATCTCAACCGGGGGGGAGTGGGCAGCAAAACACCACCAAATATTCGGACGTTTTCCAGATTTTCGGTTATAGATCCTAAACTAAGCGTTTTCCGTGCACAATATCTTTTACAAAGTTGTAGAGCATTAAATTTTCTTCAAATTTCACTATTCACACTTATTTTTTTACCCAGTATTATTAATATTACATATTTTCGGAGATATAGCTCAAAAACTGCAGGGACCTCTTTGCGCCACATTGCACGCACATGCGTACAATGTGGCGCACTATTAAAAGTGTAACATCTGCCTGGAAAAATAAAGTAAATACCTACAATAGATATTCGATACTTTTCAAAAATTTATTAGAACAAGTTGTTTATCCGCTCCGGCGAAGTTACGTCCGTTATCGCTGTAGAGTTTGCTACATCGACCTCTACGACTTATAAAGCGCTGTAACGCCGAAATAAAGGCTTCCGAGGTTAGGTCCATTACTAATTCCAGGTGGACAGCCCTGGTGGCAAAGCAAATAAAGATAGCAGCGTAGGTTTTGAGCATCTGCTTAAACCGGCCTTTAATTGGTTTGACGGAAAACGGCCCAGCAAAGTCCACTCCGCTAGTAGAGAATGGTTTGGATGGTCTCACTCGTTCGGTTGGGGGATCACCCATAATTTGAGTTGCGGTTGCAGCTTTGTGTCGACAGCACACAACGCATTTACGTATAAAGTGGCGTACCTTATTACGACCATTAAGCAACCAAAAGTTTGCTCGTATGTGATGCAGGGTAGCCTGGACTCCCCCATGTAAAGTGGTTTCGTGTGCCTGCTCAATGATAAGTTGAGAGAAGTAGCTAGCTGCGGGTAAAATAACGGGGTGCTTCTCTTCATATTCGAGGAGAGAGTTTGTAAGCCTTCCGCGAACTCGAAGGATAGTGTCGTTATCCAGCATGGGATTTAGTTTAAGTAGCGGGCTATTAGATGGAAGGCGGTTTTGCGGTTCGTTTTGAAGACAGACGAGTTCCTTGAAAAAGTGCGTTTGCTGAACTATTTTGGTCCACGTCTTGAAAGCTTTGTCCAGCTCCTTGTTAGTGAGAGGTCCGGTAAGACGTTGCGATTTAAACTTGCAGTTTAAGTAGAATCTTTTGCAATATGCAGTCATGCGCAGCAGCTTCTTCAGCGTTGAATAGCGTAACAGTAAATCGTTGTTCACAGCTTCGCGACTAGTAGTAATGTGATGTATATTGCGACTTTCTTCTCCAGCGCAGGGATCAGGTATTCCAGAAATGGTTTGTGGTTTCCACTCTGGACCGTGCCACCATATCGTTGACTTGATGACTTCCGTAGCTGAGATTCCTCTAGTGCTAAGGTCTGCAGGATTATCATGAGTTGAAACGTGGTGCCAAATTGTATTTGGGACTCGCATAGCATAAGGCGGTGGTTGCATATAATAATTGTTGTAAATTAATGTCACACGATTTGCCACGAAGACTTTCCACTTCGCAGGGTAATCTTTCAACCAAGTCAGTACGATAGTCGAATCGCACCATAAATGTGTGGGAACTTTGTCCAGGTATAGGCACTGCCGCACTGAATAAATCAACTCCGCTAGTAAGGAAGCACCACGAAGCTCAAGTCGTGGGATTGACTCCGTTTTAATGGGACTTACTCGGGCTTTAGACGCCAGTAATCTGAGTTGAGATACTCCATTCTCCTGCTCCGTGTGAATATAGACTACTGCGCTGTATGCTGAGAGGGAAGCGTCGCAAAACCCGTGTAGTTGAATATCTGCGTCCGCGCTTGTAATACCGATCCAGCGGGGTAGGCTTATTTCATTCAGAAGTTGAACATCTTTTTTGTATGTGCACCAGGAATCCTGCATCTTGGTTGGTAGCTCTGTATCCCAATCAACTCCTTGCAGCCACAGCTTTTGAATATATATTTTGCCCGTAATAACTACAGGTGAGAGCCACCCTAGAGGATCGTATACCCGACTAATATCAGAAAGTACCGTCCTCTTCGTTAGCGTTTGGGATGTGGGCAAGTTAAATTGAAAACAAAAGGTGTCGGACCAGGCGCGGAGCCCGGGGGGGGGGGGGTCACGAGGGTCATGACCCCCCAAAAACCTCTCATTTTAAAAGATATACATCTTTTCCCCTAAAATCACAAGGATATAGCCAGAGCACACTTGGCTTCATGAATCCAGTTCAAATCAAACCAGTTTTTTGGGTAAGAGATCGCAGGGCAAGGAAGGGTAATTTTCATCTTCAAATTTTCACCCAAAATCATTTCTATAGTCGACGCATTGAAAAATCATTTGTAAACTGAGGAATGTGCTGAAAATCGCAATCGCAACACATTCGCTACTTTCCAGTTGTGTCGACGATATAAACACAATTAGTTTGGTCGACGATACTACCACAATTACAAGTTACAGATTTTTAGTAGGCAGAGCGCACTTGTATTCTCACCTCTCACGTTATTTTCTCAAACTGGTTTAGAGAAAAAAGTAAATAAATAGAATAGTACACAAATAAAGTCACTCTCTCTCTCAGTTGTTTCTCCAGTTCACAGTGTGTCAGAAAACCGAAAAAGTGGCCAAAAACCACCTATGGAAATTCACGAAAAGAATTAGTGCTTTAGGTTGTAGATTAGTTTAACCTGTTTTACACAAAATTTTTTTGAATTTGGTCAGCTAGTTTTCACGTGGCAGACACTTAAGTACTAAAATCTCACATAAATCGAAAAACATGTCATCGGTTCTCATGGTTCATTTTACTTAAAGAAATAAAAGCAATAGCTTAAGAAGTACAAAAACAAATAGAAAAGGCAGAGGACTCTAAAGTCTAACGTCAAGTGTGCGTATTGCTGAATTTCGACGTATAACCCGAGTTTAGAAACAGCGCCTCGCGTGGGCTCGCTACTTATTTAAATTATCAACGTACCGTCGGATACATTGGAGTATCTGCCTCAAAAAAAACCTGCGAACTTTTGCGAATTTTCATACACGTGATCTGGTGAGAGGTTTATTACCCAAAAAGTACCAAATTTCACTTAGATTTCATAATTTCATATCCGATAAATTACTAATATAATGTAGTATTGAAAGTGTTCATAGCTAAACTATTTTGCAAATTATTATAGTATTAGACTTAATTTATAAGCCACTGACGGTAAAAACTGTAATTCTCACTTCTCTGAAACCCAACACTTGTCAACTTGGAACTCACGTAAAGAAAACTCCCCAAAATATGGGATCTTATATCAACAACCTCCGCGTGGTAGATCCTGGTAACTACTTTTTTCGTAGGCAAATAGCAGAGAAAAATTTATGCAACAAAAATTTTTTATTAAACTTATCGACGGATATGGATACAAAGCAAATTGGAGTGATTTTGAAATTTTTCGTCGCCATATTGGATCAGCCATTTTGAATTTTGAAATTTGAACCATAGATTCTAATTCAGCGATCTCAAAAACCCCTGAATACCATATTGTAGAACAATATCAAAACAATTGGTATGATTATATAATTTTGGCCGCTTTTTCGGTTTTCTGGTTCACTGTGCAGTTTGGGGAAAGTAACAGAAAATAAGTGCGCACTGTCTGATATTTAGAATTTTGCGCGATACATAATTTCGGCTGGCGTAGTCTTGTGAGTATCTCCCATACGAGCACTGATATTATTCAGTAGATAGGAATTATTCTTTCATCGTCCTCTTGTGTTAGGTATCTTGATTCGACGTTTGTTCTTCTTTTCTTTAGTGACGCGAGTGACAAATGGAATATTTATTATGGTGAGTATACATTTTATCACTACTCTATATATTTTAAAATTCAATGGTGTCAAAATTAGGAAAGCATGTCCGCTCTTCGCTATATCCGGACATTGGTAATAAACGTGATTTCGATACGTGTATTATTGAAAACTTATTGACTTCACAATTGATATAACGGTGACAAGCATTTTTATTTAGTTTTTTTTTCTTGATTGGTGCAGGGTGATTACTTCAAGAAACTAAGTGGGTCAACACGCCATGTAGCTGTTGGAAGGAAGGGCTTTGGAAAGCATTCCGCCGACGGAGCATGCGTTGCGACAACATATAAGGCGCGGAATTTATCAAGGAATTCATGTGTGGGGCCAGGCTGTTGTAGATCAACAGGATTTGCCTTCTCCAAGTGAGTGGGGCTGGACAAGGGATGAATCCGGTTGGATACCCCTATGGACAACCATCCCTATGCCGTCCAAGGCCTGCCTGGAGCTCGTTAGGTGCGGGTGTAAGAATTGCGCAAATAGGCCACAACAGTGCGTTTGCAGGAAACAACAACTCAATGCACCGAGCTCTGCAACTGCGATGAAAAGTGCGAGGAGTAATTTTGGGCAATGAAAAAAAATTTTTTTTTTCTTCAATAAATACTTTTTTTGAACTAATTTAATAATTTTTTTTGTACTAATTCGATGCAAAATTATTGTAAAATACTTAAATATGCTATTCTAAACTGTTTAGAGACATTCGGGGTGTAAGGGATCACAAATCATGCATTCTACTGAAATTGCCCCCTAAAGATATGCAACCACGCAAAACAGGCTATAGTCACGCCGTGCCCAGGTGGCTACCATCTTGGATCGCAACTACTAGGGCCCAATAATATGTGTGCAAAGTTTCATGCTTGCATCACAAAGTGAAAGGTTTGCCTTAATCAGCTCCCTTAACGTCCGGACTAGATAACAGTACAATAGCTGTTGATGCCACTGGCACTGCCACACTTGTTAATGTTCAGTGCTCATCGTCTGCCTTTGCTCCCGAGGAGCGAGCTCCATCTAAGTTTTCATCAGATATTGGATGTCATATAGACCAAAACATAGATGATTTCACCAAGGCTATGCTACTCGAGCGACACTGGATACCGCCTTCAGATTACAATTTCCCTTACTGTGTCGTTACTAAGAAAGGGAAAGAGACAAAGAAGTATGCCCAGAGATCGCACTTGGAAAAGTTCCACTGGCTTGTGCTCTCTCACAAAGACCAAGGACTTTATTGCAAATACTGCGTTCTCTTTGCCGCAGGCTCGGGTGGTAGTTTTCAAACGAATACCGCTCTTAGACGGATGGTTAAAGAACCTTTAAAGGCTTTCGATGACTTACTCGGAGAAAAAGGAGCACTTTTGACTCACCAGCAGAACCAGTACCACCAATGGGCTCTTGAGGCTGGGAAGAACTTTCTTTTTAATTATCACCGTTCCGCACTGGATATTGCTAACCAGATCTGTGCACAGCGGGAAGCAAAAGTTAAGGAGAATCAAGAACGTTTGCGACCCATTATTAGAAGCATAATCTTTTGTGGTCGTCAAAATATTTCCTTGCGCGGCCACAGGGATGATGGAGTTTTGTACCATCGCAGTACTGATGCAAAAAATAATATTGATGATCATGAAGCAGGTAGTTCTACGATTAATAATGATGGTAACTTCAGAGCTCTGTTGCGCTTCAGAGCTGATTCTGGTGACTCAAACCTACGTCGTCATCTAGAAAACACATTTTCCAACGCAACGTACATAAGCAAAACTACTCAGAATCAGCTTATTAACATATGCAAAGAAGAAATCCAAGAAGTTATTTTGGACAGAGTTAAAAAAGCAAAATTCTTTTCCATTATCTTTGACGAGACAACTGACGTATCTCACACCGAGCAGCTTAGTTTATCTTTCCGTTATCTCCACGAGGGAACTCTTCGGGAAGACTTCATTACATTCTGTAATGCATATGAGATGATTCGTCCCGAAGATGTACATGGAGAGAGTCGTCTAACTGGCGTCGCCTTGGCACATATAGTATACGATCTTTGCAAGAAATTTAACGTAGATCTCGCGATGTGTGTTGGAATCGGCACTGACAGTTGTTCAGTAATGGCTTCTGATACGAAGGGTGCAGTCCAGGAACTTACTAAGACAGCTATTCACGCAAAACGTTGTCCTTGTAGCAACCATGTATTAAATAATTCACTGGCTAGATCTTCTAACGTCACACTTTGCCGTAATGCATCGGCAACAATGAAGAAAGTCGTGATGTTTGCTAATGCCTCCGCAAAGAGATACAACGTTTTCCAAGAAGTGCTTGGTGGGGCTGCACTTAAAGGGATCTGCGAGACGCGTTGGGTGGAGAGACACGACGGGCACCTGCAGTTTCAGAGCGATACCTTGGTGAAAATATGTGATGCTCTCGATAAAATTTCATCATGGAAGGATAGTAAAACTGCATCTGACGCTCAATGCCTTCGACATGCTCTGCGCAGTTCGGAGTTCGTTATATCCACCATCTGCTTGAATGACGTTTTAGGTTAGTTGTAGAATAGTAAGTTGCTTCTATCGCTGGTACTACTTTTTACTTAAAGCTTCGGATTCAGTTACGTTTCCATTCCTTCTTCACTTTCTTACGCTTTCTTTTTCTCTCACACTACAGCACTAAGCACTAATTTCTGTTTAGGGCTCAAACTTACGTTTCTATTTCTTAATCACGTTTTAGGGATAACTGTCTCACTCAGCCGCTTCCTCCAGACATCGTCTTTAGAGTTGAAGAAGGCAACAGATGCGATGAAGGATACCGTGAGCATCCTCGAGCAGAGGAGACAGGAGGTTGGTACTGTTTTCCGGCAACTGTTTTCTGAAGCCCAAGTGCTTGCTGAAAAATTAGACGTGGAACTGAAGGCACCGCGTACTGTTTCTCGGCAGGTACACCGGGAGAATCATCAGCCCGATCAGTCCTCTGAGGACTACTTCCGAAGAGCCCTATATATTCCTCTGTTGGACAATATTATTTCTGATCTGAAGGAGAGACTTTCCCCAGATGTGATGAATCTGTTCAATTTGAGAGTATTTTTACCTCGTACAACATATACTGAGGAAGACCTCTTAACTGTACGCAAAACGGCGGAGATGTACAAGCAGTTTCTGGGAGCTCCTATCTCGCTCGTTGTGGCGGAGTTCCAACTATGGGTGGTCAAGTGGAAGCGTCATTTCGAGAATGGCCTTAAGGTTCCTCAATCTTTACCCGAGATTGTCGATTTGTGCGACACACACATGTACCCCTGCATTAAAACGCTTCTTAGAAGTCTAATGACACTACCAGTTAGTGTAGCTACAGCGAAGCGTACTTTTTCGACTCTTCGTCGCCTCAAGACCTGGCTTAGATCAAGTATGGGAGAAGAACTGCTCACTGGGCTTGCTTTGCTGCATACCCATAGAGATATAACACTCGATATCACGGCAATTATTGAGAGATTTGCAAAGAGCTCAAATAGAAGACTTGAATTTATCTTGTAAATGTACATATTATCTGTATACAAATTTGAATTATCAATAAAATCATATAAATCATATCGGAGTTGTTAAAATCACATTTATGTGAAGTAATTTTAATTAAATATTCATTTTTTGATTAGAGTACATATGTTGTAATAAGTTGTAAGAAGGTGTATTAAAAATAATGGAAGGAATCTCAAATCCTCCATTTCTTTGTATTTCCACTTTTTTAGAGAATTGGTTTCCTAAACCAGGATATGACCGTGACGTGAAAAGACGGCACGACCTAATGCGGTCGTCTGGGGAAAATCGCCATAATATTCGCTGGTAATCTGCGTGAGAAGAGTTGATGAGAATCTGCCGAAACATCTCTTCTATGTCGGCTGTGTAAACGTAAGGAAAGACCCGCCAGTGAAGTAGAATAGAGAAAACCTCATTTTGCAGCTTAGGGCCAACGTGTAGCAAATCTTTTAGAGAAACGCCAGAGGTAGTTGCTTGTGAAGGGTTGAATACCACCCGTAATTTAGTGGTGGTACTACTCAATTTAACCACAGCATGATTGGGAAGATAATACGCCTATTGAGTTTTCTCCTGTTCTGGGGTGACTACCTCCATATGGTTTAGTCGCAGATATTCAGATATAAACTCGTGATATGCAGCAGATAACTCCCTGTTACGAGACAGTCTTTTCTCCAACCCCAATAGAGAGGATCCTAACAGAGACTCCGGACGTTTAAAAGGAATTTTGACAACATAGCGGCCGTCTGCATTTCTATAGTGTTTCCTGAAAGAACTCCTCGCATTCCTTCTCTTCAGGGGTCATATATTTACGTGCTGGGGGTTCCTCCGTTTCCCAGAACTTGCGGAGATAGTTATTCAGGTCCGAGGTCTGTGAATGTAAAACGGTGGTGAAAGACTTCGGTTGCGAAGTATTCGACATGGGTCCCGATAATATCCATCCTAGGGCTGTCTCTTGCGCTACAGGTGATCCTGTCGATCCAAGACGTACTCCCGTGCGTAAAATGGTAACATAGATCTCCACCCCAAGAATTAGATCAATCTGTGACGGAACATTATACAGCGGATCAGCTAAACGTAATCCTTGGATATGAGGCCAGTGTTGTTGGGGAATAAATTCTGACGGCAACAGTCCCGCTAGCGTGGGTAACACATACGACCTGACATAACAGCACCATGAATTATCAATTTGTAGACCTGATTGTGTGTGTGACCACTTCGCGTGCTGGACCGGCCTCACAGAATGCTATGCCTTGCACTGAAATATTCGATGGTTCTTTAGATAAATTTAACAATCTTACCAGTTTAGTTGCAGCATAGCTTTTATTTCAGCTAATTCCTTGTTGACGGAAGCTGTTGCTTCATTTGATACGATCTGTTGTTTAGGTACCGCTGTCTTCGTGCCCCTCAGAGTGTTAGCGTAAGAAATATTCGGTTGAACGTAATTATTATGTCTGATTACCATTGGTTGTTTTTTTATTTTATCCAGGTTTATGCGATTTTTATACCCTAGATGTAGGGTATATTAGTTTTGAGCGAACGTTTGCAACGCCAAGAAATAATCGTCATAGAAAAGAAAGAACTATATATTCATGATTGGGAAGTGAAAAGAAACCGTTTTATGCATGTCCGTCTGTCTGTCTGTCTGTCCAAACGATAACTCGAGAACGCTTGTAGCTAGGGATTTGTAATTTGGTACAATAATATTTGATTAAAATTGCAAGGTCAAGTTCGAAGATGAGCAAAATCGGGCAACTCCTTCTTATGTTGCCATATAAGCATGAGTCGTTTTTATACAAAAATGTTGATATAAGAATGATTATATTTTTCTACATCTAGGGTATCACGTAATTGGTGTGACCAATTCGTTCCTTACTAGTTAAGGATTTTTTTTTAATTGTATGTGTTTTGGACATCCTCTGTACGCGGCTGGGTGACCAAACTCCTTACATAAAACACAATAGATTTTTGATTTGTCTGATTGTGTTTTATCAATTTTGCATTCTCCCGGTTTGTGTTGATCATTACATTAATTTACGCAACGATATTCCACATTACAGTTTGATGCCGTATGTCACAGCCGTTGGCATCTTTTGCATTGCAAGGTGTCTGTTTTGTGTAATTTCCTGCATGCCTGGAAGTTTACGTAACGAATGTTTTTTAACTCTGCGATTTGCGAGTCTGCTGATAGTTGCACTATATGCATGGGGAGCGATTTCCCCTGTTCCCTACTATGTTTTGTACTGAATGGTTTTATTGTTTCAAATTTTAATGTTTTAGAAGCCTCTTTTTTAAGGTATTCTAATGTTTCTGCGTAATCGTCTATGTAAACACCCTTTAGAAGTATTGTTTTTAATTTTTGTTGTTTAGGTACGTACGTAAAGTATTTTGTTTTGCATTTCTCGAATGCTTCTTTTACTTGATTGTAAATATCGAGTGAATATACTGTCAGTACATGTCTTTCGTGGTTAACATTTTTAATGTGAAATTTTTTTGTACCTATGTATTTTGTCATTATATCGGTTGTGTCTTTTAATAATTGCCCTGTAATAATGAATGGTGGCAGTTTCATATTTTCACTCACCTTGTGTTTGCTTTGTTGTTGATCCTCGTCATTGCTTTCTGCTATCGTCGGTAATCCTATATTCCTTTTCGCCGGAATAGGAGGTGTTGTTGAGGTTGAACTTCATTCCGATATGTTGCGGTCGGCAATTTTTGTCAGTATATCCAGTTGTTTTTCTATTTTTTCCACCGTTTCGTCTATGCTTACTTCTTCCTCTTCCATTTCTTCTGCTAGCGCTGAATATCGGTTGCTTTCATTCTCCTTTGTTTTGGTTTCATTTGGTTGAGGTTGTTTCTTTTTTGTTCCTCCTCCAGTGGCATTACTTTTAAATTTTTTTATTTTCGCCATATCGAAATCCAATAAGGAACTATTGGCATTATTCGACGTGTTCCTTATGTTGCTGGGATTGTTTTTTCGCCCTATTGTTGTTTTTAGGGCCTCTAGTTTTTTTTGGGGTATAGAAAGCCCCTGCGCTGCTTTTATCAGCCCTTGCTCAATTGTGATATTTTCTATCACTGGTTTTTTTATTTTCGTGCCCTGAATAATTTTTGTTGTTCCTTAAATTTTTAAATTGAGTAAGTTGTGGGTCAACTTCCAGTTTATATTTAGATTATCCGAGTTGAAATTTTAACATAACAGTGTTTTAACTGTTTTTAATGGCCCAGGGCCAAGTTCTTTGTTTTATTGCACTTCTTCTACACTATAGTTTCACATTTACACTCATGTGCAGACTCCAGTTTATTTTTATTTATAGTTTTCCACAACGGGACCTCGGTTCGAGCTCCGTGGAAAGCTCGAAAACTTCGCCGATTTTATTACTTTTACTTGTAATTATAAATTTTTCATTTGAAGAGCGCATCGACAGAACGTCTGCCTTCTACGAATGCTTAGGCTCGACTTTGATAAAATAAACGCTTTGTACAAGGTGTGGTCAGCGACTTACTGCATTGAAACATCCCAAATACAGTACTGAGTATAGTACAGAGTACAGTAACAGTTGAGGAACGGTATTATTGATGCGAGCTCCTACATATATCTTCCAGGTATTAATGTATTAAATTAATAAATATACGACATTTAAAAACACATGGCACTATAGTTTTCTTTTACGAAAATTATGAATGTCACCCATTTTCTACCCGTTTAAACTAAACCGACCGACCCCTTAAAATGGTAAAATTTAAAATGAATGGCATTCCATTCCTTTAAGCTCCAAATGCTATTCACGCAGAGAGGAAAAAATTGTGAAATCCTGGTAATGAGATAAAATTCTCATGGGAATGAAAAAGTAGCTCAGAGTGGCGTCTAAGTTGATTTGCATTTCCCCACTTTACAAATCAAATGGCGTTGCTTGTTTAAACAAATTGTGTAAACGTGTCTTTTTATT
Source organism: Leptogaster cylindrica (assembly GCA_963082835.1). Classification (NCBI taxonomy): domain Eukaryota; kingdom Metazoa; phylum Arthropoda; class Insecta; order Diptera; family Asilidae; genus Leptogaster; species Leptogaster cylindrica. Next base: position 12,922,423 of record OY720107.1, on the reverse strand, counting down.
TCGTCAAATTGAACACTTTTTTGCAGTGTACAGGCTTTCAACATTGGCTCACCCCAACAACAAAATGTTTCTCTTCATTTTTGATTTTTTTTCTATCTTAGTATTTTTCAAATGACAGCTTCTTGACACTTGCATACCATTTTTGTGGGGAATTCGGTGAGTCAAGAAATAATTTTTAGCCGCCTAAGGGAATTCTTGAAATAAAACTTTTGTCGCCTGGCACAGCCTTTTCCTACGTGACAACTCTCATTTAATGGAAGAAGTTTGTGATACAGGTTGAAGCGTGGACTGGGGCGAAAACGGTGGTGTAATATGCGGAATGCCAAATAAAATTGAAACTACACAGTACCTACATACATACTCGTATACCATACCATGCCAACATAATATGTACATTGTATATGAAAAAGAAATTAGTATTTAATATTTTCTTCAACATTAGAAATTTTTAAATCCGAACATACATTTTGGACATTAATTTGCTACCACCAAGATTTAGCTTTTATTGTTAGTAGGTAGGTACATATAATATATTTTCCACCTGTTCTAGAGAGTGTGCAACTGTACCCGCTACGCTGTACGTGTTTACTTTTAAATATATACAATGTACATAATATTGAAATTTGAACGATGGTTGATTTTCATAAAATTAATTTATTCATTTTCTTTTAGAAAAGTCACAATGTAAGTCAAAATGAAAATCCTTTGAATTTAAAAAACACTAAAATATTCCTGCCGGGAATAAATAGTTTTACAACTTTGCATAAATACTGCACTGAGTGTTCTTAATGGCCATTAAGGGCAGCTCAATGGCATTAATGTCTTACTCAGACATTCCCTAGCCATCACTAGAAAAGCTTAAATCTCCCATTACAAGGATGCTGGCGTGCAGCAGGTGTTGTAAATTCACTTCGTATGTGAGTTCATATTTTTCCACGACAATTTGGTTTTATTTGCATACAAGAGGTTAACCTCTATTCCTTGACACCTATCCATTTTTGCAGCAATTTTTATGGTGTCGTTAAAGCTCCTTATAGCGTTTTGATGGCATTGATGACAACACTGAAAATTCGTTTCTGAATATTTTGGGAAAAAACATCTAGGTATGCATCCTACATTCCTACCAAAAGAAGGGGAGTAAGGAAAATTATTTCAGTTGATTAATATCGCCGAACAAATCATTTGGACGTGAAATATGTATTTTTTGAAAGACCACTCATCTTTCGTGAACAATTTCCGCGTTTAATCCGAACGTTCTCCAAGCAATAGAACAACAGATTTAATGAAGCCAAGTTCTCTTAATCCAGTCTCATGAAAATTTGTTTTTTTCTTCGGAACGCAATTAAAACATTTCCCATAGTCTTGTGTGTTACGACTTACTTTTGTGCTATCCGGTTGCCCTAGACAAGTATCGCGTAAAAGTTTGCGAGGACGTAATTCACTGTACGTTAGGGCCATGTACCCGCGAATCATAAATCAGAATTTCCGCAGAATCGAGAGAACTTAATTAACTTGAAAATTTATTAAGTCCGTTATCACCGAAATTCATTGGACCCTGTGCTGGCTAGAACAACAAATGTTCGCGATGAAGACGTCCCTGCTTGCTGCTCGGTCGCGATAAACTTTCTTTGGTGAATTTATATGCAAATCATTTTTTCCACCCCAAATCATCGGCTGTTGCTAAATCCGTGAAATCACTTAGGACTGAATGACGTGCGGGGTTCTATAGGTGTCTACTGTCTACACTTTGTTAACAAAATTGTTGTGTTTTTAATTAGTTTTCATAGCATGGAAATTGAGATTTTCCGTAATGGAAAAGAAAGAAACTTTGCATGAAAGCTAATAAAACAAAATCAAATTGAGTTCGAGTCACAGTCCTTGTTTCATGAATCTGTCACAACCATTGCACATCTGTTTAGGATGATAAGAATTATGGGTCGGATGCTTCGCACTTGTCCTTTATGAATAATGCATTTGGTGAGGACAATTTTATGAGAAGAACGTTAAAAATTCTTTATAAGACGTCATTAGTCACTCTCTGGTTTTTGTCTACCTCTGAAAATCATTCCGATAAAAAAGAGACGAGAAGAGCCTTTCCTGTGTTTTAAATGCAATTATACTATAGAGTTGAGAATTACTTTTCAGAAGCAAAAATCTTCATCTTGAATTTATTTACTCGCTTTCCATGTTATGTGACCACGAAAACGGCAATGTTCTAATAAATTTTCATCTCTGTGTGTTTCTGACTGAAAGACAACTGAAAATATGGTACGTTCTTTGTAAAAATTTAAAAAAATTCATTTTAAATTGCAACGATACGTACCTATACATATTTTAAAAGCTTAGCTTAATGGTGTTATATTAGCTATATTTTTTTTAAATTTACGCAAATACAAATTAGTATCTAATAGAATTTTTTTTTCAAAATTTTCTTTAATCTACAGGGTGGCTGATTTGTTACAAATTCAAAAAGCTCTATTTTTTTATTTATAAATATTTTTTATTGAACCCAAAGAACAAAATGTTCAAAAATAAACCAAAATTCAAAATTTATTTTAAATTTTCGATTTGGCCACCTTTTGAGCAGACAATGGCCTTATAAAACGGTCAACGAATTCATCGCACGCTGCACGAATGTGGCCAATTGCCAAATATTGTCTTCTATGATGGGGCCCCATTTGCAATTGAACAACATTTTAACAAGCAAAATGATCGAGTCTACTTGCTAGAGAGGTTATACGATAATTTTCACGAAAGATGGGCACCAGGAAGCAAGCGGCACCGTGTGTGATGGTTTGGGGCGCTGTAACTGCCAATGGTCGATCTCCACTCGGATTTTTGGACCGTGGTGTTAAGATAAACGCGAACCTTTATTTGGAAACGGTCTTGGAACCCGTGTTGAAGCCTCGGGCATGCAACCATTTCGGCTGCATACCGTGAACATTCCAAAAGGATTCTGCACCAGCTCACAAGGTCCGAACAAATTAGGAATGGCTTGAAAACAACGATGAAAGTTCCGCACTTCATTTCGCACACACAATGGTCTTCGAATTCTCCAGATGCGGTAAATTTGTTAACGGTCTTAAGGCCATAGTCTACGCCAAAGGTGGCCAAATCGAAAATAAATTTTGGATTTTGGTTTATTTTTCAACATTTTGTTCTTACGGTTCAATAAAAAATATTTATAAATAAAAAAAATAGAGCGTATTGAATTTGTAACACTTCGAATCAGCCACCCTGTATTTTGATTTCGTTAGCGATTATGATGTATCAAGAGCTTCTAGGGAGATTTCTACTTTGTTGGGTAAAAAAAAAGTAAATTATTTTTTTCATGGGTATTGGAAAGAGTTAATGTTTAATGTTTAATGTTCAGCAAATTTCAAGTCGATATAAATAAAATTCGCACAGTTATAAGCTGATGAAAAGAAGCGGGCGCAGGAATGAAATTCGGAGTGCTTCGGCCACAGTGAGCCCAAACGCTAACTAAATTCGTGGATATTTAACAGAAAAGATTGAATTTTCAATAATTTTATATTACTTCAAAAGTTTATCTAAAATACTTTAAGTACCTATCAATTAAAACATTTATATATATATATAGTATATACATAATTATACATAATATATATTATAATTATTATTAATATTGAATAATGAAATACCTCAACTATAATAGTTTTTATAATAATCGGTGTGAATAATATTTTTAGGGGCACTGAGTTCAAATTTAATTAATAAAAACTAAAAAAACGCGAATTCAAAATAGCAAGTTCAACATGGCAAATCCAAAATTTTAACATAATTGGATAATAATTATAATAATGGTTCATTTTGGTTTATTATTTCTAATACTTCAAATATTTAAAAAATCATATTTCTAAAACTGTTAAAGGTTTACTAATAAAATTCGGAATATGCAGTGCTGCAATATTACTGAATTGAACATTTTTTACTGCATGACTTTAGTTCAATTAATTTTTGAGTAATGGAATTTTAAATCTCCATAAAATATTCCATTTCTTGGTAGGTGAAACGTGAAGGAAATACCTACAAGTGATCACTGCTGCCATCTACCCTTGAATTTAAAATATCAAATTTTATCTCCATTGTTAGCCGGTCTGCGTACTAATATCAGGGGTAATCTATTTAACCACATTTTTGCTTTTGGTTTTTTCTTTTTTTGGCGGAAATAATAAATTCATGTGTAAGGACTTTGCAGTGTTGTTTTCTTCTCTTTTTCAGTTTTACCTTATTTATTGTTATATTTTAGATAAGCAAGTTAAAATGTACATATTCAGTAAACAAAATCAACAATGCCGTAACTGACTGACAGACAACACACAGACCAAACCGCAGGACCTAGAAAGCTAGAAATATTGCAGAGGTTTCCTCTATAATGTAGACCTATGTGTAGACTAGCAGTAAGTCTACTTTTTTTTAAATTCCATGCCTAAAGGGGTTAAAATAGGGGAAATTATTGAATTAAAAAAAAAATCATAAAAATTGGTATTTGGCCTTTTGGTCAACTCCCCAAAACCACCCTTGACTGAAAAAAAAACTAACCAACTATTATTGTAACCCGACCTACGGGAAACGGTTCTATGTAATATACGTCGCGTTTAAGGGGTAGTTGTAGATTGAAAATGTACTATGATGTAAATTTTATTATAATTTTCACGGTTCCGGGTAAAACCGGTTAGACCTGCTATTTTTCTATAAAAATTATTCAGGCTTATAAGCAAACAATAATAATTTGTTCGCAGATTTTGAAAATCATAGAACCTAACATTATATTTTTAACGAAGTATTACTGTTTCAAATTTCGATCTCTCTTACCAGGAAACCTCATACTTGTTTTATTTTATTCAGTTTTTATCCACCTTTTATAATATTAAGTATCTACCTACCTATATTATGTGATTTTCTAAACTAATATAAATAATATAAAAGTACGATTTTTTCCGAATTTCAAAAATTTATTAGTCGAAAACTATAAGAGATAGAAGGTTTTGAAAGTTATATTTGCATTCAAAGTGTCCATAAATGCATTTAACGAAGGGTTCAACGAAATGTAAGATCGGTCGGGATGGGTATATCAACATAAAGGTTTTCAAAAACTGAAGAAAATTATTCCAGTTTGAGATTTCCGGGTAAAATAGTTTCTGAGATATAGGTAGCTTTTTAAAAAAAATCAGGTCGAGGCAAAATTTTCTATTTTTCGGATATAAAAAATTCTATGTGCCAAACTTATTTTTACCACAACTTGAAATTGCAATATGTGTTTTCTAACTTTATTATAAATAACAAAAAAAAAAATAAAAAAGATGATGTTTTTCCAATATTCAAAAATAACTATCAGTAATTTATCCCTTTCGTCCATTTTACACAACATTTTTTGTGTTATTTTTTTCTATAATTTCAAATGGTTTTCTTTAAAATGAAATATGAATAATTAATATACAATAACATTTACGAAAGTAGCGATTTTTTGAAAAATAAACGTTTGCCAAAATTTCTAATTTTCACATCCCGCTATTAACTAAACGGGGGCCGTTTTTGAAAAACTGCCGAACCTGTTTCTTTCTATCAATAAGTACTTTATGCGAAAAACAAAATTGGAGCACATGAGGTCACACAGTCATTGGTCGAAATTTTGTGGAATGACTCTTATATCTTCGACATTTATAACAGAATAGTTATATTTTTTGTTGTAAAACATTCTAAAAACTATAGAGAATGATAAACAATAATAATAAGAAAATTCAATTTTGTTAAAATTCTGAATGTAGCCCCAAACGCGTTTTTCGCGAAACTACACTGTCCAAGTTCACGGAATTGCTCCTACACGCCCTAGATAACCAATCCTTATGAAAGGCAGGAAAATTAGAACGTGTACAACAAACCTCTGCAGTAGTTGAATTAGAATTATCTAAAATTATTCAAAAGTTTTTTATTTATTGAACAACAAACTGCAAAAATTCTTGACAAAAAAAAACTGTTCGATCGCTCACTACTTTTTTATTTTACAATTTTCTTCTTGATTCTAGTTTAATTTATACACAATACTGTACAAAGTAAAAATATATTTCCTTTTTTTTTTATTCAGACCGCCTGTCTGACTTAGAACTTCCGCAAGCGAAGAAAATCTTCGCCGGCGCACTAATATTCGTGGCTCTCCCACTCCTACTACGATTAGACGATTAAAGTTGTTGGTTAACCTAGACATAATTGTAATATAAGACTTATTGGCTAAAAACCTGAAAATATCCTGCAACCTTTTTTACTCGTCTACATGTATTTTAAAACTTTAGAACATATTTTTACATTCAATAACGACCACTTGGTCAACATACCAAATATCAACATTCTGTATTTAATACTTAATTTTCGCATAAAATGTTGGTGAAAAATCGAACATTTGTTGGCCTAAGAAAGTAGAAACCTCCCTTAGTTCACGAAATCCTTCAAGATGTTCTGATATCATAGTTGCTCTTCTGTTTGTTCTAACACATTGCCAGCGTTGAACTTTTTGGTGAGTTGTTGCACCATTTTAAGGATAAAGATTTTAATCTTAAGGTATAATGTATGAAACCGCACTCTTCTCACTTTTATAAGCTTTGATTTAAATTTGAACAAAGTTCTTCTGTTAGAGAGAGAGAAAGGGTAGGAACGATAAGGGACAAAAGGACCAATTTACAGTTTCAGTTTAACAAAACGAATCTTCTAAGGGGAGTCCTCTTCTTGTTTGGAAAGTGCAAGGATTAAAGGATTTGGTTTCAGCTTTTTCAACATGTATCAGTGGTAGATGATTACGAAGTACGAAGTCGACGAGTTAGCAAAGGGGTATACAAAGCATTACATCTCTACCTTTATCTTATCTGGGCATTTCTTTATTTCCTTTTTCTTTGTTGAAAATATATTACCGCAACAATTCCTTCAAACAAAATTTGGTGAAATACAAATGCAAAAGGATGAAAATATCGTACCTAATTGATTGCTTGAAACAATTCCATAATTATATAATACTAATTAAATAATTAATAATTACTTGGGCGGTGCACAGTAGGTACAATCTGCTAATTTGCTTGTTAAACGACTGTCGACAAATGAGCGTTCTCTCTCAATATGTCCAGCATCCACTTCAGATTTTAATTAATTGCATGGTTCTCTTGACCACTCTAAAGCTGCTCTGCGGTTCATAGTTCAACGGGGCTTGGCCACTTGTCCTTTCGCTGTCACTTTACGAAAATAGAAAGCATCCTCCAGTTATTTGCAATCAAGATTTAATTGTAATTAGGCATTTTCGTTAAAGCTCTGCGATTTAATTAACTTTGCAATTAAGGATGTTGAGATAAAGCACGTCTGAGTTGTGTAAAAAAGCACGTGCTTGGAGCTAATGCCCTTTTCGTTTTGAGTAACACTCATTCAGATCATATTATATCACAATTTAATTTGTTATGTGAATTGTGAATTCGTATTGTTCAGGCGGTTTTTGCTACTAACATTTCTACAAATTCCGATATCGTTTAGCATACATATAGGAGCATGCATAACATAGATATGGGACTTAAAAAGATGTCAATGCGTCACTTAATTAGGACATTGCAGCATGAAATCTTGCATTCTTGGTAGCAGTTAGCATCAGGAAAATCTGCAACATTTTCTGCTTTTAAGAATAAAACAATTATTCCCCTTTCCGCTGGAGCTACATAAATAGCAGTGTTGTGCTGCTCCAATGGGGTTTTATGGTGATAATGTAAGCATTCTGCATTGGTACCAAGTCCAATGAAGGAATTCACTTAACATCTGGATCCCTCATTCTAACAATTTCAGAGAACTTTTAAAAGCGGATTCAGAATGTTTTAATCTTGTGTGTTGACACAGATTTGTCTTAGAACGGGTACTTAGCGCATTCAGAATGAAAAAGAATATATCATCATAAAACAAAAAACAATGGTGAAGCAGATTTTTACAGAAATTTACAAAAGAATATTTTTCAAAGTGATTTTGCATTCTTTCTCTTCTTTGGTATATAAATAATTTTACATAACCCGGTGCAAGTGACAATACGATTCTAAAATGTTTCAGAAGGATATGGTTATCTGTTTTGTTTTAATATACTTTTATACAAGAATACAATCATTAGTAAAATAAAGGAATATACATTATACCTAGTATACTGCGATGAATACTGTACAAATTTGCGATAGTAAAGGCCGACATTTTCAACAAAACTAAATTTAAAAACAAAAATACTTTTTCAGTTTTTTTTATCATAATTCCTTTTTAATTCCGTCAAAGTTCTATCAAACGCTCAGAATTTGTCTTCAATTCGATTTCCTTCACCATTGCCGATGTGAAATACAAGTTGACATTTAATTTGGCTCAGCCATGATTTTGCACGAGAATGTTGAAAAAGCATCACGCAGGAGGCGAACAAACAAGAATCAAGGGTGGGAAATCCACGTTTCCAATCGAGATCGATCCCTAGAGTATACTCTTGCGAAAATAAATCTGTATCTGCTGGTATTCACCCATTTTTCGAGTAGGATATGAGATTTTTCTATCTGTGACTGAATCTTTTATTTGAATTGGAAAAAAATTAGAGCTAAAGGATTCATGAGTCCACTGCAATGGTTCATTTGTTAAGAGAGAGGGTGATAGGGGGTTTGCTGGCAGGAAATTACATTTTTCTAGTGGATTAGTGGGTGTACGTAAATCGCTGCAGGTTCAAATGCTCAATCGAAATGCTGAGGGTGTAATCAACATTAATGCACGCCTATTAACTCACTTTGGCGATTCACAAAAACAATTCCAATCGTTCGAAGCGATATCTGCGAATTTTTATTCTCGGTTCCAAATTATTGTTAATGCACCATATCGTCTGCCTCCCCTTTACGGAAAATTTATCAACCGCGACAGTCTTACGATTAAAACTCAGAGAAAACCACAACCACATCTTGAATGGATCCCCAAATCTAGGTTGTAATCAAAAAATAAGCACAGTCCACTATGTTCTCCCGACTACATTCTCAACCCTTTTCCCTGTAATTCGAGATCATCCCCTGCCAAACCCACCGCAACGGTCTCCATTACCCTCTTTTGTGGTCCAATACTCGACACTCTAACAAATGCGAGATGATGATGTTGATGAAAGAATAGCAACTACCAACGCACTAAAGCAGCTACCACACAACAAATACGAATTCAGGGTCCCTGAAAGCGCTACCGGAAAGCATGGCATCCACATATCGGCGCATCAAAGGGTGGAATATCTTTTTTGTACGGCATTTTGGCTTTTCAATAGATTCATCTCGTACAGAATGAAAAATCCTAAATGGATCAAGGGAGTCCTATGTTAGAGATGAGCTAGCGTTCTGCACCTCGTTCTGCACAGACCTCGAGTGACAGACAAATATCAACCCTTGTTTATCGCGAAAGGAAAAATCCATTCATTTGTTGTTGTTCATGTTGTTAATTTAACTTTTTATTTATTTGTACAAGGCTGACTCTTGGGCAGTTCTTCTGGTAAGGGGCGGAAACAGTTCTTATGGCCAGAACAACAGTTTTATCCCTTCGCTGTTTTCAGTGGTTTATAATTAAATTTATGATTTTTGAACACCAATGTGATTATTAAGGGGAATGCTTACAATTGAATTTTCAAAAATTGATTTTTTTATTGCTCGGAGTCTTAACTTTCTTTTGCGCCAAAACTTTTATATAAATTTTGTTTAAATAAAAAATAAACTAACTATCTATGTTGTTTGAGCTTCTTTCGCAATAACAAAAATACTGACTACTAGTATGTACTAACCGTGTGCCAAAGCTTGAATTTATCACTGCAATATTTCAGTCAACAAAAAAAATTATTAAAATCGACCTGTTTTTTGATTTTCAAGGGTGTGAATTAGGGTGGTCGCAAGCAATCGATCTCCTAATTTCTTCGGCGGCATCCCCTCCAAAAATTGTTAATCAATGTAAAAGCACTGTGCATTTATGCAATGTATTGCATATCCCTTAAATGGATCTGTAGAAAGTTAGCTAGTTTTTCTACTGTAGAAAAATTAAATACATATTCTTATTGGTGTTTTGGAGAAATCTCCAATTTCAGGAAGCTTTCCAAAATAATACACTACTGTATATTCTTTAAAGTTGAAAACCAAAGAATTGAAATCATTAAACGGGTATAAAAATTGCTTTCGATGTTTTTATTATATTTTTATACAGATAAAATTTTGTACAGATAAAACGTGTGCATATTTAATAGTCCACAAAAGAATTTCTACATCATTTAGGCTACGTTGTAAATAATAATCATAAAATTTGTGCAGAACATAATGAACGGTTTTTGTGCTATTCTCTATCATAAATACCATAATGCGGTGAAGAAATTCACAACTATCGACTATGCCCATGTTTTCATAATTTGCAGTAAACTTTGTGTGAACTTTTACAATTTACGGCACTTAATATTCGAAAGTTAACATGCAAAATATTGTATTTCCAAATTGAAGCCTTTCGAGAACTTCTTGTTTCATCCCTTTACTAAATGGCTAAGTAATTTGAAAAGGATTGTATCAAAGCCCCATGCTAAACTATTTATCAAGCAGCCGAATAAACCACTGAAGGGTGACCCGCCATTGATTTATCTGCACGTCCAGTGAATACCGACAACGGACAATGGCCTTTATTTCCATGCAAATTATTGTGGAAATATTTGTCATATTCCAGAGCGGTTCTCTGCCAAATATTATCAATTATTAAAGCACCCTGATTTATGAGTAATCTTAAAGGAGGAGGCTTTTTGCAACCGCCTGTTCCGTCACTATCTGCCTCACTCTCGAACAGACGCAAGATTTATTAGGCCATTTTTTATCATATCTTATAAATTACTATCAGGGCATTAAGATAAAAAACAGCAAACAGCCAAATCGAGGGTGTGCTCGGACAACGATGAGAGTGCTTAGAGGAAAACAATGGTTGCCCTGTACTGGTATCGTAGCACACCTCGGGGAACATATATTTCCACCTACCTCGTTAAGACTCTATAAAGAAAGTTATCAGTACAAAATTGCAGTGATGTTTTTTGCGGCAACTCATAAATATGGAATATTATGCTGTTATTATTACCATTAGTGGTTTCTCTATATCCTTTAGTTTTGCTCAATCAGGGAATTTCGGTTTTCTTTTAATACAAACAGATGGCCTAATTCGGTAAGTGTTATTTCTATAGCCTTTTAATAAACGGGGTACTCCATTTTTTGAATTTGAATTTTTTAATGTCTGATCATTGGCGTAAGCAGTTAGAGGACAATATGTATATGGGTACCCCTCCCCCAGAGTGTTTACTGCCTTAAAAGTGCTTGCTGCCACCTCCCAGAAATTAGGGCCAATTTTTCGACCTGAAGAGCTCAGAAGTCAAATTGTTTAAGTTTATTTCTTCCAGTTGCAATAGTCCAGTCTAGAAATGGAATTTGGAAATGTATGGGCGGAAGAACTGACTTCAGAACTTTGTTTGGACTAGTTAGGAGATAGACATACTAAAAGTCCCCGGTTCTAGGTTATATTTTTTGAACGACTATGGATAGAACTATATGTAGTCTGACCGTCTGTTGGTCCAGACGCACATCCATAAAACGGTTTCGTTTCACTTCCCAATAATGAAAATATACCATAGTGCTGTTTTTTGTCACCATTATTTCTTGGCGGTGCAAACGTTCGCGCAAAACTAGATCATTGTAGTTCAGTCAACGAATGCTCAAAAGTGTTGCCTAGGTGGAAAATCTTTGGGCGGAAGAACTGATTTCAGAACTTGCCTGTGTTTCTCTTATGATATCATTTAAAATAATATGCGATGGACGATGTATCTCTCAAATCAGTTGACAGTTCTCAATTCCTTGTTTGGGGTTATCTGTTATTTTGAAATAAAAGACCGTGGTTGATTTATTAATTTCAAACTGTAATTTGTCAATGTTGGCTCGAGTTCAAGGAAGATCTTACGCTCACCTAAAAACGGTAAATCATTGAGATTTGAGAAATTAATCACGCAAAGAACTTAATTGAATCCTTTGTAAGTAAAATTTTGGGGATTCGTAATTTCACTGCCGGGAAAAACAATCAAGCCCGACATATTCTTAGGGTGGATACACTACGCTCATAAAGGATCACATTTTATGCAGAGTGAAGAAACCTTCATATTGAGAGGCAAATTAAATGTAAATCACACGTGGGTAGCCACAAATCATTTTAATACTTTGAAGCATTTGTATTTAATTATAATTGGTATGCGGAATATTTTTGCCAGAGCAGCACAGACCATCTATGAAGAGACTGTCAAATAGAAAAATTTATAAAGGATTACCAAATATGCAACATATGTTCACGCTGTACGTGGATTACTTTAAAACTTCGTTGTACAGAGAATGGTTTAAATAAGTAAAAAAGCCTATAATTATCATTAAGTTGCATCAATGTATACCATGAGCATTTGAGCCAAATGAACAGCGAGATCCTGATTATCCTGATTAGTTCGATTACAAAATCTCGATGCCCTTTTTGCGACGCCATTAAAATTCTCGTTTTGAGTTAATATCAGTAAACGAATCATCAGAAAACAATGAAGTCATCACAGTACAAAACATTTTTATGAGGTTGTTTCTCCTGAAAGGGTTTTCTGGAGATAAAAGTCCCCCATTGCGAAATAATTTATCTAAGAGTGCTATCAGCGAGCGGTGCGACTCCTTTCAGCGGCCTCTACTGTACCCACTGCCAGCCACTGCAGCAAAATAGGGTGATGATAAATTCACTTACACAAAAGGGTCGATTATTGTGGAACTCCCCCGCAAGGTTCTACCTCCAGTCGGATGGTATAAGGGTCGGAAATTATTTGAAAACTTGAAAACGCAAAAAGGATTACCTTCGCGGTCTGTGTATTCATTTTTAAGTGGATCAAAATGTGTAAGAAATTGGCTATCAGGCAAAGCGTTACCTTCAATGAGGCCTTGCTTAGGCACAAATAGGATCAACAGGAAAAAAATACTAACGAGGAGAATAACGTTTAATCTAACATCCAAAATCAGGCAAATTATCAATTTGGATGAAGGGCGAGATGAGATTTCTTATTTTTTCTGCTTACAAAGATTTTTCTATTAGACTCACAGGACATTCGATTTGTTTCTGAAATGGAAAGAATAGGACAATTAAACAAATGCGAACCACAAAAGCGGTCATTACTATTCTGTCGTCGGAAATTTGAAATGGCACTGAGAGGGTGCCGGACAAGGATGGGGATTCGAATTATTTACGTTTTATAAATTTTTTATAACCCTTTTTAATTCTTTTGGCTTTGTTGTTCAAAAGCATGAGGCTATAGGTCTGAAGATATCTGACTGAATTGTGTTGTTTGCTTTCAATAATTGTTTTCTTTTAATAAAATCGTATTTTTAGAAAAACTTTTTGTTTTAAAAATGTTGAAGTTACTGAAGGATATTGAAAACAATGACGAAATTATATGGTTGACACTGTTCAGGGTATATTATTGTTTTTGAGCGAAAGTTTGCAGGGCTTTAAAATAATGGTTACAAAAATAAGAACTAGTGGGAAGTGAAAAGAAACCATTTTAATGGATGCTCCAATTTGTTATTCCTTCTATTTTTACATCGTGATGTGAAAATTATGGACATTCCAGAAAACCTTCCTTTTTCACATGTCTTTTAATTTAAAAACTTGTTTGCACGGTTTTTGACGCGATTTTTTATGATAGCTTTTTATCAGTGTAAAAATTAAAGTCAACTGTATGATTCAAAATAAAAATCGGTCTTTTTACATCAAGGGTATTTCATAAATTGGCTCGATCTGATTACGCTGGTTCATCTTGATTTTGAAATTTAAAAGATTTTGTTAAACAAAGTAACTTCGACATTACTTTTCGCTTGTAATTTATATATTTATTAATATTGTAAAAATTTTACGTTTAATATTAAAGAGAGCCTCAATTTTTAAAGCACGCCTTTTTCTACGATTTACATTTTTTTGGAAATGCAAACAAAAAACTTTTGTCCTCTTAACAGTAAATGTAAATCTCTTATGCATTGGTTTTATCAACTCGATGCAACTAAAAACAACCAATACTATAGAACAAGTGAGACGCGAATATGTATACAAAAGTCCTCCTGAGCTATAAATTTTGTTAGACCAACCCTTTTTCTGTTGTACAATGTGTCCTTTGCTGAGCAGATAATTCTTTACATAATAAATTTACATAATTTTTCACTATTCTCTAACTGTGAGAAACGGCGACAACATTTAACATTCCGCAAAACAGAAGCAGATTGCTGCTGAAACTCTTAAACTTTATTACAGAAAGTTTGTTGTTCCCACTTCCTTCCCCAGCCAATTCTGACTTTGAAACTCCTTTCAGGATGGCAGTCCTTGCTATGGAAACCCTCGTGAAAATCCATTAGCCATTCAAGTCACATCTTGTAAAGTGGATATTGATATTTCTCTAAATTTGATATTTATGTTTCTTGTCGGGCCTATCGATCTCAATTGGTATGCAGACCGCGGCATCCTGTTCCTTGCTAACAATATGCATTGGTTAGGAGGTTGGAAGTTTTACTATTTTCAAACGAAAACTTTTATAGAAAATAAAAAAATTTGCGAAAATTTATTGACACACACATATTGCGGCTCGATAAGGCTATACCTACTATAGCTCTATTTGCGGCGCGGCGGTGCATTTTAGAAACACTAACTTAAACAAGTTGTGGGCGAATCCATGAATGCTGGGTCAATCGATGCCAAGTGGTCCAACACTGGTCAGTCGACCATCTCAGAAAAAATTTTGTGGGTGCATTACCTAATGTGTTGGTAGCTCAATAATATATTTTGGTTTAATATTTTCAATAATAAACCTTTGGAATCGAGCAGGAACAAAAATTATAACCATTCATAAAACTCGGAGTATACAATGTTCTAATATTACTCAATAGAATACATTTTATTGCATGAATTCATCTCAATTAGTTTTTGAGTAATGGAATTTCTCCATAAAATATTCCATTTTTTGGTGGATTAAAAAACGAGAACTCACTTCACATGATCACTACTGCCATCTAGCCTTGACATGAAAAATATCAAATTTTATCTCCATAGTTAACCGATTTTTTGGAAATAATAAACTGTTGTGTAAAATTTGCAGTGTTTTTTAAATTTTAATTGTTTTCTGTTAAGAAATGGTGGCCGTTTTTCTTTGATTATAAAATTATACAGGGTGACTGATTCGTAGTATTACACATTCAAAACGCTCTTTATTTTTATTTATAAATATTTTTTATTGAACCCAAAAACAAAATGTTGAAAACAGAAAAATAAACCAAAAATCAAAACTTATTTTACATTTTCGATATGGCCACCTTTGGCGCAGACTATGGTCTTAAGACGGTCAACAAATTCATCGCATGCTGCACGAAAACAGGGCCTCTGGAGATTTGAGTTTGTCCGTGGTTAGGGTAAAGCAGTAGCTATATCTGACAATAATCGGAACAATTAAAAATTTACAGTTTTGTCATTCTGCAGCGTGTTTAGTCCGTGTAAATTTTTACTTCAAGGAAAAAATACATTTTGAGAATTCAAAATCTCAAAAATTGCATGTTCTTCCTAGAACCGGGAATGCCGCTCCAGTATATGTAATTTTACAAATCGAACACTGCATGCATATTTATGTATGAACTTGCTTGACAATTGTACTCACAATTGATAGAATTTTTAGAGAGAGAAACAAAATTTTTAAATTGGTTTTAACCCTATATTACTAAACTATCCCACGGGTGCCGTTGTTACCAAACATTCGTAAAAATACAACATAGAAATAAATCATAAATAAATGAGAGAATCATACACTTTTCTTTTTTAGGAACTTATAGGTACATTCATTTGTTTTAAGAGACCACAGAATCATGATAATAATAATATTTCATTCTGCACAGTTCGAACACATGTTCTTGTTATGTGCCCTTCTCTTCAGGTGCGGAATTGTTATTTTGTCGGCGTAATTTTTACGATAGTTTAGTAATCTACTTTTAAGGAAATAATTTATTGCATACGGTAACACGGTATCACTTTTATTCAAAGCCTGGAGATATGCACTTTCAAAGTGTTCATGGTTGATGGTACGAATATTCTCCGCGCGTATCTCTCAAGCGCTCCAATGCGGCCATCGGCCTTCACTAGATAGACTAATTGGTTTCGTATCTCATTAATCCGAGCTGCGGCTTTTAATTAATTTTGTCAAAAAGGATTAGGACACTACCGCAACATGTATAAATTTCTCCTGGTTTATAACTTCTAAAATTTCCTTGTGCCAGTTCAAAAAGCGGACACAAATTGTGTAGTAAGTAAGATCCGTTCTCCCCGCAGGACTCCATTACGCCCTGAATTATGCCGAGGTAGAATAAACCAAGCCCAAGCTCCAGTTCCTGCGGCTTACTTTCCAAACATATTTTCTGCTCCAATTTGCATAATTTCAATAGGTACCTGTTGCTAGGGGTGCTCTAAAACGGGAACACTTGGAAATCAACTTTTGAGGCCTGGTAATTGAGTGTAATTAAAGCTTTGGTGACATCTCGTTCCGGTACGATAATAAAGGGTTTGCGCGGTTTGTTTTTGTTATCCTTAAGTTGGCCGTTGATTCAATTTCTGTGACGATGGCGAAATAATTAATTTCCTCTGGGATAACTTAGACTTGTTTTGGGGCTAGATAAACCAGAGCCAGCACTGTCAAATTATATTATGGTAGCGAAAACTGACGCTACGAGCAGGTGAAGGTGAAAACAAGGTTAAGGAGGTACCTATATAAGTACATATTAAGTGATATCTAGCTATCTTGCAGTACTCGACAGTGGTATACAAGGTGTTTTCGATTTTCTTAAATTATTTCGTAAAACGAAAGCCATGTCTAAAAGTACGTCAACAATATTTTTATCGTTTTTAGGTAGATTTCGAAGAAAAATCTACCTACTGAGATGGATACCTACCATGTCACGAATTTCGAAAAATTTTTTCAAAGTTTTTCGTTTCATGCCTCCTGAGTACGAAACCACCCCCGTTCAAAAGTTTATATGTAAACATATGTTTACACGCTAGCGGCCGTACTTTTGAAGATATTGGAATCAAATTTTATTATGTTACTAGCAGGATTTCCCGTTTCACCCGGTGTATCATAACTGCTAGTAATATAATTAATTAAAGACTTCTCGAATGAAACCCTGTATTAAATCGTAAGATATACATATTCATACATATCGTTACTCACGTTATTGTGAATCAGCATATTTCTTAAATCTTTGTCAGCGAATTTATTTCAATTTGACACCAACTTTCTCAGTCACTTACAAAAAATCGGTTGTCAATAATTGGGCCTGCCATTTTATATTTCCCGATTTTAATGGTAGATTCGAGATCAGGGACTTCAAGATAACTTTAGTTCTAAATATCCCCCGAATTCGTTCAAATTATTAAAAATTTCGATCGCCATATTGAATCCACCATACTGAATTTTACAATTACGAAATTAGATTCGTAATCAGCATCTACGAAAACCGCCAGATACAAATTTTCATGCCAATCTGTTGAAGTTTTAATTTGTTGGTCGCCATCTTCCGTCCGTCATTTTGAAACCTTATATCTTAGTCGAATATAAAATAGCCTATGTCCGAAGTTGGACCATGAAATACATTCAGCCAAAAAATGAAAATAATCTTATCACGCGTTTAGACGTGATGGAGAAACAAACAAACAAACGAACTTCCGATTTTATATATATATACATAGATAAACGGAGCAAAAACATATATGATGCAAGTTTCGGCAGAGCAGAAATAGTGCGAGCACTAATTTTTTCACCCCTTTTCACCCATTTAAGGGTTGAATGTCAAAAAATCTCTTCTTATTGCACATCTACAGCTTAAGTGGAACCACCATGCCAAGTTTCAAGTTCATACGTTTTGCCGTTCTTGAGATATAGTGATCAGTGAATCATGAGTGGTATTTGAATTTTATATATATAGATTTTTGGGGTTAATAGCTCGGTTAAGTTCTTTAATGAGCAAAATCGTTCTAAGGGAGTAGGCGGGGCGGGGAGGGGGTTGAAATTTTTAAAAAATTATATCTCGGCCCCTATGAAGCTTTGAGAGAAACTTTATTTGCATAAATTAGAGTAGTCTATTAGGTTAACATTGACGCCACCGAATTAGAGGATTCTGGGTTACGACTGGTGGTGGGGCTGGAAATTCGAAATTTTTCTAAAACAAGGTTTTGTGCGGTATCGTTGAAAAGCTCTTGATGAGTAGTTTATAAATCTATAACTAGATACTCGATTTTCAAATAAATGACTCTAATAAATGCAATCAAAACACTTCAAAATCTACCTCAGCCTGTAGGCCCGCCGAAAGGGATTTTTTGTATAGGAGTATGCTTTCATTTCATTCGAACGCAAAACACAATTTTCTTGAAAGCCTATTTAATTTTGTCGTGTCGAATCCAAACAAAAGTTCTTTAGTGGACTTGAGGTGTTATATGTCATAATAAATCACAATCAGAACATTTAACACCCATCGACAGGTTGCCCGAGCCAGGCAAAGCACTTCCTTCCTACCAAAGCGGTAAACTACGAGGGGTGCATAAAGGATGAGAACATTTATTACAAGAGAAAACGGTAGCGTAACAAGGGAGCAAGATATTTTCACTTACACCACTTGCACTGAGCTTTGATTTTTGGAAATAATTTTAAAACTATTCATTAAAAAAAATTTATTATTTTGCGATGTTTTTTTATATACCTACCTCCCTAAGTATTAGCCTCTCATTATAAATATAAATTTGGCGAAATTAATTGATATGAAATTCTGATTGATTATATTGCCAGTATATTTATTATTTATCGAATGCAAAAGTCTCAAAGTATAATAGATAAAAATCAGAAAAAAAACAAAAATTGAAAATATGCCCTAAGGTGATTAGAAAATGTGTTCACCCCTTGTTAAAACAGTGATGGTGTCACGCTGAATGGTATGACGTTGAAATATCATCAGCCTCGAGAAACATTGAGCCACTACCAACCCCTCTAATGTGGCCAGTGACATTTTGTGGCGAATGTGTTTATGGACAGCTGCTGTTGTCGTACTCAGTTGGCCTCCGGAAATTGAAATGGGGCGCCGGGATTCGCGGGAGGGTTTTCTTTGTTTGCGAAGTAAGTCATTTGTAATAGAAAATGAAGAAGCCACAATCTTTGGCCATGGATGCTCTTCTTGGAGGCTAATGAATTGTAAGAATTTAATTTTCTACTTCATACCATTAGGAACGGTAAGAACTCAAAAAAAAGGAAAAATGTCAAATGGCATTTTTTTCGGTTTGTTTATTCAAAATAATCCGAATGGAAACGGAATATTCACATAATTTAAATATATCATATATTTTAGTTCACAGCATTTTGAAAAAGACTAGTGATAAAATACGTATTACGTATGGCTAGGAAAGCACACAATAAACAACAAAGGAAAGTTGATATACTTAGTTCGGACCAATTATGAAATATTCTATGGTACTATATTAAAAAATAAAAAGCCAATGTTTGTGTCTGTCAACAATCTCAGGAACGGAAAATCCAAAAACTACATGGACTCAGATTTAAATTATGGACACTGAGAAAAGCATGAAGTGACATAAAAATCATGGTCGCCCGTGTAGACATTCAGTCCCCAGGTCTACAGGTCTATAGGTATAAAACAGGAGACTTTTTTTAAAACATACTGTCAACTTTGGTTTCTGCACAGAAAAAATGTTACGTAAGAAAAGTCGTAAAAAATTTGCAACAAAAATTTTCAACATTAGAATTAGAAATACGTTCTATGTTATCGAATACAAACTTTCTTACAGAGTGTTTTACGTGATTTTTCCTCGCGTATACTGTGATTACAACTCCTGCAGATTAGTCACATTAGAGGTAAATTTCGTCGGCCCACTCTCCAGAACCCAAACTAATACCTTAATTCCATGTGCTTGATCCTGAAAACGAACGGTCGGTGGCAAACTACGCGCTCTGTGGCCAATGGACAAAATTTATTGCAGATTAAGTTTATCTCATCCGACCTGGCCAAATGCAGTAATTAACCCCAAACCCTTAGTGTCCGCCTTCTGCGAATCGTGCGTCTTCATACATGGTCATATGAATTTTAATCTACGTGTTATAAAACTGCGATGGTTAATTGGTGATGCCGGGACACCCTCTGCATGGCAAGCCGGAAAATTTGGCCCGATTCTATTAGTCTTATCGCGTGAAACATTGCAAATATAATATACGAGATATAGTGGGGTTGGTTTTCATCCTTTGCTGAAAGCATGCATGTTTTAGAGTCGTGGTTATCAACAAACTTCTCATAAAGAGAGGTCGTAGGGTTGTAATTCTATTAAACAAAATGTTATCGCACCAACACGTTTCAGGGCAAGAGGGACTTGCGATAGCTTTATGATTGTAGTTTCCATATCAAGTAGTTCCGATTGGACTTGCAAGGGTTGAATTTTCTTGTAAATGCGCAACATTTATTGTATCTTGAAGTTACATTTAGTTTAAACAATTTTGATTTTAAAAAAGCATTTATGTAAATGCAAAAATGTGTGCTTATTTTTTTCTTAATTTAGTAGCTTTCTTTAACTTTTCTTCATTTGTTTATTTATTAATCGTAAAATCATTTTGACTTTAATTTAATACATAATATCTAAAATATTATTTGCAATTCACACGTGCCCTTATTTATGCTTATTATTTCAC
Source organism: Leptogaster cylindrica (assembly GCA_963082835.1). Lineage (NCBI taxonomy): Eukaryota > Metazoa > Arthropoda > Insecta > Diptera > Asilidae > Leptogaster > Leptogaster cylindrica. The sequence continues at coordinate 12,901,599 of OY720107.1, read as the reverse complement.
TTTCTCCTGTCGAGAATCATATTGCATATACGGTTTTACGACAAAATATCTCGTCGTGATAGTTGATCACAACACTCCAAGGAATCGATTGGTACATGTTGGAACACTTGCTAGCGAAACACTCTACATATGTGACAATAAGTCAGTAAACAACAAACGTCCATTCCAGCAGGGCAAATCTATTTTGCACATGAAATTCCAAACTTCATCGTCAGTAAAAACTTAAGAAGAAAGAACCGTGGACGAGGAACTTAGGCAATATGCTAAATTCACATCGACTTTAAGACACCTTTATAGAAAGGCACATGGAAAAACCACGAAGCGTTTAACATTTTAACTGCAGTGAAAAAAGCTTCTGATAGATAAAAACTTGATTTCTTTGGCATATAAGACAATGAATTTTTTCAAGAAATCCCGTCAAAAAATTGAGTAGAATAACCCAAATTCTTCTGATTGTGTGTCAAGTGTCAGTGAGTGGGAATAGAACTGTTTGTTCCTAAATCAAATACATACGTCTTGTCTTACGGTGTATAATCTAGGAGATAAAAGTCTTTAACAAGATATTCAAAATGTCATTTGAACAGTAAACCACAAAAAATTTATATAACCAAAGTCTCCATTTGCCAACATCAACAACTCACAGGAACGAATCTATATATTAATAGGCAAGCACAAAAATTGACGTACGCTTTTTTCAACGTGTGAGCGTCGTAGGAGAAATTCACGCATACCTTTAGAAAGGTATTTTCGTGCAGATTTGCAGAATATAAATATTTCTTTTATGCGATTCCATTAACGCAGGTAAAAATGATATAGAAATATACGTGAATTCTCCCATACAAAATTTTTGCAACAACAAAATACACTGCAATTTTAGGGTAGTAAACGTAGATGGATTTACATGGGGTTTTTTAATTAAGAATCAGTAAATGGGGATATTTCCGATGCGGTAAAATTTTTTTACATTTTTGGGGGTTTTGGTGGTGAGGGTGGTAACAATACCCGTTGTGGTTGTCCAATTTGGGCCATGTGTTATATCAAATTAAAGCTCCTGATTATACTACTCTTAAATGGCATATTTTTTTTTCTTTTGTAAGATACTTTACAACACACTTTTTTCATTCGAATCTTATATATAAATAGGCCTAGGGAAAAGTGTTCAGTACCATTTCCTCTTCTGTTTATGAACCGATTTTCATAATTTTTTTATTTACAAAAGGTACTTATAAGTTATAAGGAGGAGTGCACCGAAACTTTTGTGTGTTACTTTAACTGTTAAATCAGGTAAAATAACGTAAAGTGTTTGTCACCATATAAAATACATGTGAAGAAAATAGAGAAACGAAGAAAAATTCAGGCAATTATTGACGGCTGCCTCAGTCATTGAGGGCGACACTCAATGTTATTTAGATAATCATCACATTTTCGCTAAAAACTCATATAATGGTACATAATCTATCTGACATATGCATATTAATTCGCATCTACGATCTCTTTCGAACATTTTGGTGTAATTACTTTTTCTCTGCGATAAGTAGTTTATAGAAGATTATTGGAAATTAATTTAAGTGCCTCCATGAAAAAAAATTTACATGAAAAAACTGAACAAATTTATTTCACATAAAAACCCAAATAATGGTTAAACATAGAAAATTGAAATGTTCCCATGAAATATGTAAAAAAAACTATGCTAAAGGGTTTAAAAGAAGAATCAGCCCCCAAACCAACCTACACCACCTCCTGCTGAAGAAAAATTCGAAAAACAGTCATTTTAACAATATTTGAATAAAAAAAGTCTGTTGGAAACTTTCTTATAGATGGAAAAAAATATGCCTCTTAATAGTATTCAGCAAGAGCTTTAATTTGATATCACACACGGCCCGAATTGGACAATTCCAAAGGGGATGGTTACCACCACCACCTCATAACCCCAGAAAACGTTGAACATTTTTAACCCACCGGAAAAAACCCAATGTAAATCCATTCAGGTTTATTACCCTAAACTTTTTCAAAAATTATAATCGCCGACAAGATTCAAGAACGTGGGAAAAAATTTTTTCGTAATACTAATCGTCATGCAAAATGACTATTATCATTAATAAAATTGGCCTTCCTTAGTATTTTCATAATGCCACTTGATTCTACAGATATATTAGCATTAACATTAGCATGTCCGTGAGGCGAACTCAAATTTTATACTCACCAAAAAAGCGCCCAACGCGCCTAAAGAAGTTTGCATATCAATTTAATCTTCTCGTGCTATCAAATGGGATAGATTTTTTTATTACCATTTTATAATTTTTATTAAATTTCTGATTTTTAACAAATTTCAAACAAAATGGAATTATATTATAATTGTTGTAAAGATACCACTTTTATAAACTATATATTCATGATTGGGAAGTGAAAAGAAACCGTTTTATGCATGTCCGTCTGCCTGTCTGTCTGTCTGCCTCTCTGTTTGTCTGTCTGTTTGTCTGTCTGTTTGTCTGTGTGTCTGTCTGTCTGGCTGTCCAGACGATAACTCGAGAACGCTTGCAGCTAGAGACTTGTAATTTGGTACAATAATATTTGATTAAAATTGCAAGGTCAAGTTCGAAGATGAGCAAAATCGGGCAACTCCTTCTTAGTGTTGCCATATAAGCATGAGTCGTTTTTATACAAAATTGTTGATATAAGAATGAGTATATTTTTCTACATCTAGGGTATCACGTAATTGGTGTGACCAATTGCTTCTTTACTAGTTGTTCTCTGTGAATTGTACCACGTGACAAGATCTTCCCCTTGAGTGACATATTAAATGTAAACTATCCAAGAGTTTTGATTTATTTATTTATTCACATAAGTTCATCAATGATCTGATTACTACAAAAAAAAGAAGAAAAAAACAGATTTAAATAATAAATCAACCGCAACGAAGCTGATTCTTCAATTTATCCCTCGAATAATTAAAATCGAAAGTGTCATATTTCAAATTATAGGCGCGCGACATCGACGTAAGAGGCTCTGACTTGCCATAATTCGTACGGTGAAATGGAATATGGAAGAAAGAGTGGTCTCTCAAAGAGCGTGTGGGGATAGAAATCTTGAACAAAGAAATAATCCTGGGTGAATTTATTCTTCCCAACATACAGTCATGAGCAAAAACAATTCCAGCATTGGTACGGCGTTGTTCTAGAGACTGCAACGAAAGCAGTTTAAGGCGATCCTCATAAGGAGGTAGAATGAGAGGGTTTGTCCAAGGAAGACCTCTAAGGGAGAACCTAAGAAAGCGTCTTTGTACTGCCTCAATACGAGCCACCTGGGTCTTACACGAAGGAGACCAAACTAAACTAGCGTACTCCAGAATCGGCCTAACAAAGGTACAATAAAGCCTCTTCGTGACATAAGGGTCATTAAATTCCTTAGACCAACGCTTCACAAAGCCAAGGGTAGAGTTTGCTCTACTAACTATAGCATCTATGTGATCATTGAAAGAGAAACGATTATTTAAACAGATACCGAGATCCTTGTAAACATCGAGTTCTTGAAGCGAGCAACCGTCAATAGAATAATTAAAGCTTACTAAGTTTTTAGAGCGTGAGAAACGCATGAATGAACATTTGTCAATATTTAAAGGAAGCTGGTTAAGAGTACACCACCTAAAGAAAGTAGTGAGGTCAGAATTTAAAAGAGTACAGTCATGCTCGGTAGAAATAGCTCAAAAGATCTTCGCATCGTCTGCGTAACACAGGATTCTGGAATTCGGCCAAATCAAAGAGACGTCATTAATGAAAATAATGAATAGCAGGGGGCCCAAGTGACTGCCCTGAGGAACGCCAGATGTATTAAAAATTTCGCTGGATAAAGCGCCACGAAATGACACACGTTGGGAACGCTCACACAGGTAGGAACGAAGCCAATTGACGAAAAGCGACGGGAAACCAAGCAAAGATAATTTAAGTAACAGAACGCGGTGGTTAATTCTGTCAAAAGCTTTACTAAAATCTGTGAAGATACAGTCAACTTGCTTGCCATTTTCAATATTGTTCAGACAAAAATTGGAAAATTCCAATAAATTAGTGCAGGTTGACTTACCTTTGAGGAAGCCATGCTGAAAACACTGCAAAAAAGGTCTACAGTGGAAGGACAGTGTATCACATAAAACAGCTTCAAAAGTCTTGGCTAAACAACTAAGGCTCGCAATTGGTCGATAATTCGAAATATTGCACTTAGAACCCCTTTTGTGCAATGGAGTAATGTGCGACAACTTCCAAGATTTCGGGAAGACTCCCAACGACAATGACAAATTAAACAAATAACACAGAATGGGAGCAAGGGGAACACAGCAACGTTTGACGAAAGAGGTAGGAATGCCATCAGGTCCCAAAGAGAAACTGTCAACCAACGAAGAGATGTGCTTTAAAAGGCGATTTTCGTCAATAAATAAATCCTTAAAAGTAAGAGAGGTCGGCGGGAGCGTCGTCAAAGCTGAAAAAGCCTTAGAACTAATATCACAGTTAGAAATATCACAATTATCAGGTAGAAACGCTGTTTTGAAAAAGTACCAAAGAGATCAGAGATCATCTGAGGGTCGTCACTAACGACATCGCCTAAACAGAGAGAGGAAGGATGAGTTTACATTTAAAAAATGAATATTTCAATCATGTTTGGCATTAATTTACAGTGTTTCAAATACAGTGAAGTCAGTATAGGGTTTGAATTAATTATTTAAATTAAATAAAGACTTAATTAAGTTCATTAAGTGCAAAAACTATAAAAATGAAGTGTGTAGTGCACTGTTGTAAATACAATCGAAGAACTCTCAGAGAGAAGTCTTTTTTCCGGTAAATTTAATTGACGATTTTTTAGCAGAATTTATAAATTTGCCAAAAATTAAGACCTAGAATTATAAAATTAGTAAATTCTCCACAAATATGGTTTTGTTTTCGTGCGTAGTGCTCTTTCTCTCATGACATTTTGTAGTTCCCCTTGCGTTTCAGTAGTGGCTGAGCATTCAAACTTACGAAGGGGCACCAACGAATAATTTTTCTCAAAACTAACGACGCCTCTGGTACCAATACATATGGAAAACTGACAAAATTTTGGGAGGTGGTGGGGGGTATAATTTTTTTTTTCGGGCTCGATTACATAGGTGTATTATTGAAAATAATAAACCAAAATTAATTACTAATATTAATTAATTATTAATATTAATGAATTTTTAATGGATTTGAAAGGTGAAATAATTTTATTTAAAAATCCAACCTTAATATCATATAATATAATACTAATAAAAGTCAAGTGGACCATCAATCTCGCAAAGTTCGACACAAAGATTTAGAGGGCTATGAATCTAGCTATAAGTTAGATTGGATGTTGGAAAATTCGATTTAATCTTGGTACTTTTATATCATATTCATATCAAAATAGTTTAACCGACTCGGTCGAATTTCGACCGCGGGGCGACCACTAGTACATTTAATTGGGCTACAATTACAAAAGGAAAATTTATGTTTTATAAGACTCGTCAAGAGTTTAACAAAAGGTAATAGGTACTTAAACAAGATTAATAAATTTCATAAATTACTCCTCAGAATATTTAAAAAGTGTTACTAGCCATGAATTTACGACTTTAAATAAGATATTCTTATTATTTTTATGTTTTATCTTTTATATTTTGTCGGTACCTATGATTGCATTGAACTAAAAATATTTTTAGTTCTTATTGTTAGGAATCAAAAGAAAGCGAGAAATCAAAGTCTTAATTACAAAGCGATTCATATTAATTCAACAGTCAATCTTTTAAGATAATTTACTTAAATGCATAAAAAATGTAAAACTTTTTATTAGCTCCAGACAAACCCTCAACATTTCTCATCGAGGAATTCCCATTAGAAAACCTCCCAGTCCTCCCACAGACAAGAGACCACGAGGAACTGATTTCATCAGTTCATAAAGCGAAAATACGAGAAAAAACTAGAAACTATGGACGTATCCTTGGACATTCGTACGCATATATATTGCAAAATGTTTTCTTGTGTCCATTGGGACAGGCATCATCTTCCGCTGAAACTGATATGACATAAACATTCGTAAGAGAAAAAGTGCCATAAAAAGTCTCGATATCCTTGATATAGCTTGTAGCTTAACACAAAAAATCCTTCGTCTAGATCGGGGGCAATTTATGATATATGACATGATTCCCTTCATCCGGGGAGAGGGTCAGGCGTCAGAAGTCGAGAATGTGGCGAAAGTGTTTCACCCGGAAACACTTAATGGCAGCGACTGATTTCGTTATTGGTAAAAAGTTTATCGTTTGTGGGAGGCTTTTACGGTAAAGCAATGGCGATTGAAGTTGTTATTATTATGGATGTGATCGTATTATATTTTTATTAAGTGTCAGCAGACTGTCCTGGCTTTTCCACATCTGGATGAAGCTGCCGCTATCTCGCAGAATAGTCTGACATGATTGGCCAGTAAATATTTTGATCGGTTCGGTTGTGCAGTTGTTCCAAGTTTTGTTAAGGTCGGTTCACACCCGATCCGATATTTTCTTAGCACGAAGAAATGTTCGCGTAGTTGATGCACAATGATCGCAAATATGTAGTTTAATTTGAATCAACAGGAAAAATCAAATGGTATTAGATAAATGTATATATTTAGAGTTACGACCATTTTTTCAGCGATCTGTGCAGCTAAGCGTTTTTGGGTGGTGGTTCCTGACTTGCTTGCCCTTATAAATTATAGGGGCGAGTGAGCATTTGGATTTCACCAATACGTATAATTAAACAAGATATTGATTTTTATAGTTATTGTGTTATTTATGAAAAACGAGTTTCATGCATATTTGAAACTCATATAATTAGAAAAATGTAACATCCCCTTGGTTATTTTCGCAGGTAGGTACCTATGAAAAGCTTCGCTCGTATTTCCCCTACCTCGATGGACGGTTAATTAAAACGTTAGCAAGCATCCGTCACCATGGCATAGCGAATTATAAATCCACAAAGCCACACAGATCTTATGCTACATCACCCCCAATCAGGAAGATGACAAAACCACCCTTGCGCACTGAAATGCTATAGAAATTTCCACTATGCACCTTGGAAAAAAATTCAACAACCCCTATCTGAATGAACCCTCGGAAATTAATAAATTCATGTCAGAAGAAATAGCCGACAGTCTACAGTAAAGCACCTACCACCCCGAGCTGCAGAATGCTCAAAATTGCTAAGGGATGCGATATGTTTTTTAGTTGCAGAGCAACTGAGGCACTTGCGATTAATTCGGGGTCATGGTATGGGTATGAATTTTCTGCAGATTTCGTCTGATAAATTTATTCTCGTCAAAACTGTCCGTTACAAATCCACCCTCATCGTCATTGGGTTGAGGGGCCAATAAAAAACAATGAGTACTACAAATGCGGCTAGAAGTCACATTCAATTGACACCGAACATCGAAAAACTGTGGAAATTACTTAACGCAAATGTCCCGACAAGATGTTGTCCAGTTCGGGTTGAGCTGCCTCCCGTTTCATGTTTTTTGTTAGCAGGGGAAATGTATGCCACAACCTTTTGGTCATAAATAAAACACTGGAATTCCCTCCTTCGTCAACTAGAAAATCCTCTCCCGATTTGTAAGTTTCGAATAAATCAGAGCATCCAAAACACTAAATGGGGGATATGTAATTCACGTTTCGACCCACAAATTGTGAATTTTTTCACAGCACCATTTTTTCTCTGGCCCTTTCACCATTGCTCCTTGTGAGAATTTCTTCTTGAAGGTTAAATCGATTTTTTATTCTTCTACGAAGTAACTTACAGGTCTTTGTGATAGACTAAAGTAAGTTTCAACTGGGGGGTTAAGGAATTTAGTTTTCTGCTCCAGCGATTTTATTGGTTACCATAGCGAATTTATTTTGATTTACGGTCTCTTGTAGAGTTTACCGGAAATACTTAAATTTTGGTATGAAAAAGAAGAAAATAATAGGGCGGGGGAACAATTAAGAAAGCGACTTACGTGGAAAGCCATTTTAACGCGACATGCATTGAGAACTCAGGTGATAATGTAGTGAATCTTGTCAAAATTTCAAACGTTAAATTTGGCTGCTCGATGAACATTGTACAAGGTGCAACTTACACTGCACGAATAAGGGCTGAAATTGTACTTGATCATTGGTGGTCATTTCAATCCTTATTTCTTGTTCTATCTTCACTCCCTAGTCCCTACTCGTTCAGTTGTACGATAAAGAGATGCATATTCGTGCTCCAAAGTAAAGTGCTCGTGAACTTAGCAGATCATTTCCCAGCAGATCAAAAATAAAAGTGAGCTCTCTACGCATGCAGCTGAGTTCTATAGTTCCAGATTCTTTTTTAGCCATAGTTGATAGTTCTGTCGATCTTACTTAAAAAAAGGCGATTGAAAATAGTCAAGAAATTAGCAGATCATTTTTCGAATGAAATCGTAGATTAGACATAATGCTTGAAATTACTATTGCAAATGACGACGTCACTCTTCTCTGAACACGTTTTGACACTGTGTGTGTAACTGTCAAATCTGTAGAAATTGATGGCAACAGTGTAGCAGTAGAGTGAGGGAGAGAAGAAAAAACTGCCTGACGCACAGGGTAGTTCATATTTAGAGCAATTTTAAGATTATTTTGAAAAATTTAAATTTTGTAACATTTTTTCTCGTATTTTAATTTGAAAATTAAGAAAAAAATTGCGCCAGTAATTTAAACAGCGGTATAAATCAATTCTTTTCAATTTATTTTCGAAATAATCACTTTAAGAATAAATTAGATTTATACCACTTTAATAAACAACACTCCATTTTTAGTTAATAATAATTAATTAATTAAACCATTTTCCAATTGTATATAATAACACGTTCACTCCAATAATGGGATGTTACAATAAATAGGAAAATTAATGATTTATGCACATATACCTTCTGATGACATGAGAAAACTTGCTGAATTCTGCTGGCAGTTAGAGTGAATGTGTTAATCATATTATTTTATTATAGCCAAACCCGTTTGAAAATAAAATATAGAATTTATTATTAACTTACCTGCCCTTCGTAAAGCGAAAAAACTTTTCACTACTTTCGGTATTTCGAGCACAACAAAATAAACAACATATATCATCTCCGTAATCCATTTTCAATAAATTGAATCTGATAAACTGTCAACAATCAGCTGATATTCTTGGCAGAAAGTTCACAAAAGTAAAGTTACCTAAACACCTTGTGCGTTCGAACTTACCAAAAAGGAACAGAAAAAAATCAAAACACCGTGGCCGACCGTATTGTAAATTGTATTCATAAAAAACACGGCAAAAACATATGAAGTACGTTGCCGCCCAGCAGAAATAGTGCGAGCTCTTTCGCTCTTATGTGCATTTTGATGTGCAAAATTCTGTATTTAGCCTACTGGTTTAACAGAAAATTTCACAAGAAAACAACTATAAAAGGACGACGTATTGCTCCTGCAATTCAGTCAGTTCAAAGACATAGCCGTGTGCAGTAGCTTTAATTAGCAGCTCTCATTGGAATAAAATATATCTTTTGAATTGATTAAAGCAAAGAAAAATACTGATAATAGTTATTACAAAAAAGATTTTAATTGTCGAATGAATGATTGAGCTAAACAATTCATTTAGTCCTTACCACGACGAATGATCGACGTTGTTAAAGCCAATTGGCAACACAGGCAACGAGATTTGACCCTATAATTTTAAACAGTATTGAATAAAGCTTTTTTTGATTTTCGTTAAGATTAGTACTGTAACGAGGCAAAACCTGGCCTCGTTCATGTAAACATTCTCCCCAGCAAATTTCACTCCGCCAATCAGAGTACCGGGCACTGCCGGAAATTTTCCTTCGTACGAGTCACGAATGGTTTTTGAAACAAATATATAAGAGGCCGGCAGTGATCAACACAGGAAATTTCTATCCCAGTTTGTGTAGAATAGCAAATCTGTGCAAGTCTTTCCGAATCCCGGCGTAGCGCAGTGGTAGGTACTTAGGTAGAAGAGTGTGGGAATAGGTTAGTAGGTAAGCAAAAGGAAAGAAATAAAAGTACCTACAAAAAGAAAACAGCACCTGTTTTCTTCTTCCCTGAACCTGCCCCGGCGAGGCAGGCTTTATAGTTGATAGGTAACAACGGATTCAGTGTGAATACAAATATATTTGATCAACTTCAATCCGATCACCTACATACACCTACACCTACACCTACACCTACTACACTTACATATTTTTCTTGTTTTCTCCTTTTTAGTACACTTATATAAAGCTTGTGCCTAAAAATTTTTTTTTATTTTATTTTTTATTTTTTCCTTTTTAGTCGTACGTATTTTCATGATTCATCATTCGGTTCATTTCTTAAGTGCTTCAGTATTGTAGAGCTTTTGGCCGCTTAATCTTGTGCTTGTGATTTGAAGACCGTCCCATGACCTTACCCTACTAAACATAAGGGCGACGTATGCCTGGCCAGCACTCAGCAGCAAATAATTTTGGACCCAGATAGACCGCCGCATAGTCGACTTTACTACCCTGCAATCTGCATCTTGTGAACTATAGAAGCAGTGGCGTAGCGTGGGGAGGGCGGGGGGTGCGGCGCGCCCCGGGCGGCACTTTTGGAGGGCGGCAAAATTGCGAACGGGTCATTTCATGTCAAATCACCCAGTGCTATGTGCCATCAAACCTCGGAAATTTTTCAAATTTTTTTTATGAATAGATATATATAAAATAAACGCAAATTAATTTTTTTAGATTTTTTGGTCGACAATTGAACTTGAGGGAATTTTTTGAAAATTTGGTGTTTTGCGCAATTTCGGCTATGGTATTATTGATACTAGTTTAGAAACACTTTCGTGTTTTACTTATTTTTCAACCAATCTGGCTGATTTTGGTATCAAATAAAAGCTAATGCTGTGCTCTTTTAAAATAAGACATAAAAGTTATTTAAAGGGCAATAAAGTGCATGGCGCTCTTCATGCAAAATGATTTTTTTTATATTTTTTCAAACAGCAGCTTTAATAAGTTAAATTTCTCAAATCACAACTACCACATGTGTCATAATTTTTTTCTAGAACGAGCAAACCATGTACTTGTTCTGTTCAAAAATTAAAAATTGTGTTCTTTATGGTTATCAAAAAAAAATCATTTTCTTAAGACAGTTTTTATTTAAATAACAACTTCTTAAAATATAAATTTAAAGTTTTTTTGAACCCAAAATAACGCAACACATTTTTGATAATGATTAAAACTGTAACCTATTAAACCTATTATAACGAAATCTGAATTGTGAAAAGTCACATAATATTTTTTACTAATTGCTGCAGTTGTGTGTTAAGATTTCCATCTAATTTGTATGTACTTCCTGATAAAGACGATTGTAAAAGAACAGAAATTTCTTGCAGTATATTTTCATAGTGCACCCAACAGCTATCAGGTATAGATGGCCAAAAATAAGTTTTTGAAGGACCTGGTGGATGCATGACTTGAATTCTTACATCTCGTTCTTCTTCACATATGTCCAATACCTTCCCAATCCACAATTTATAGTCATAGATGACGGCATAAAATTTTTCAGGAATGATATTTACTATGCTTCTCTTGTTGCACTATCAACAATGCCCGTAAAAGATCTTCCAGAAACTGAAACCCTTTTCGCCAAAAGTTTTCTTTGGTCTAAAGGCTTGAAGAAGTGATTTTCTCTGGTACCTACTATTGGTATTGATTCTGCATATCTTTCCTTCAGAAAATCTAGCCTTCGTAGCCTTCTAGGTGAAGGCATAAGTTTATAAAATTTTTGTAGTTCCTATATTGAGCTGAACTACCATCACTAAAATATATTACAAGTTTTTAAATGTGTTAAATAATTTTTTCAGATATTGTAGAACTGACTTCTGGAATAAAAAAAATGTTGTAGTGTTATGATTAAGGCAATCACTAATAAAGCAGTGTTTTTTTTTTTTGGTCTTACAATAATCTAACGAAGAAAAGGGCGGCAAAATTCCGCTAACGCCCCGGGCGGCATAAACCCACGCTACGCCACTGTATAGAAGCCCAAGGGCCAAGACTGTAACTTCGCGATCGGGAGCATCCTTGGATCAGCAGTTCCAAAGCTAAACTTTGCTGGACATTGTACGGACTACGGGTAGCATATGACTAGTAAAGAAGCAATTGCTCAAATCAATTGTACGTGATACCCTAGGTGAAGAAAAATATACCATTTTATGTAAAAATCTTGATGTTCATTTTTTTATGTAACTAAGACTAGTTGTCCGCGACTTCTTGATTTAATAGTAATCAGCCAGAGCTTTAATTTGATATCACACATGGGCCAAAGTGCACAAAACCAAAACAGGTGGTTACTACCCCCACCCCCATAACCAACAAAAACGTAAAACAATTTACCGCAGCGGAAAGATTTCCATTCACTCATTGTAAATAAAAAAAAACCCTATGGAAATCCATCCACTTTTACTACTGTAAAACTTCCGAATTTTCTTCCATTTCTATGATTTTAATATCGTGTAGAAAGAAACCGTGTAAACAAAATTTGTCGCAAAAAATTAATATCAATTGTAATACTTATTTATAACAATGTTTAATGAAAGAAATTCGAATTGTAATATTCAGTACACAAAATCAACCTTTTTGTATAAAAACGATTCAAGCTTTTATGGCTACACCACAGACAAGAAAATATATTTTCTTATCTGTGGCAACACTAAGAAGGAGTTACTCGATTTTTCTCATCTTGGAACTTGATCTTACCACTTTAACGAAGTATCATCGTGCCAAATTTCAAGTCTCCAGCTACGAGTGTTCTCCAGTTTTTGTATAAAACTATTCAGGCTAGTGTAATGTACCAACCAGCTGAGCTAAAAGGAAGTGTGCACAGAAAATGAAATTTCCGCCAAAACACCTATATGTATGCAATCACGATATTTTACCAATGATTCAAATTTCAATGATTGATAAATGATTTATTTGAAAATTGGCTGCCGGAAACGCCAAAACATATGCAACAAATTGTTTAACCAAAATCCTACGATAACTACAAAAATTTGGATAATAAAACAAAAAAAATACAGAAACATCTATTGTCACCCGAAATCTACAAACTTGCCAAAATTACAAATTAATCGGACGACTAGAAGTGGGTCAAAATTCACTTGCGAGAATCCGCCCGGACAAACTCGTACTGAAACGTATGTAAAGCTTATAAATAAAAACGGGGAAAACCAATTCTGTATCGACTATCGGGAGCTAAACAAATTCTCGCTGAAAGATGCCTATTCGCTGCCCCAGCTTTCACAATCCCCGGCCGCGGACCGTTTCAATTCCGAGTAATGCCGTTCGGACTCCACTCCGCCCCAGCCACTTTCCAAAGGCTATTAGACAAAGTGATAAGCCCGGAACTAGACAAGTTTTCGCTCTAGCATACCTAGACGACATAATAGTCTTCAGCAAAACGTACAACAAACATGTGAGAGATCTACAGATCGTCTTCCGACAACTCCGAGACCTTCCAGTAAACCCAGAGAAGTGTAGATTTTGCCAAACCGAGATAAAATACTTAGGGCACATTGTCAACAAAGGAGGAATAGCTGTCGACCCAGAGAAAACCGAGGCCATCAGCAATTTTAGCACACCCAGGAACCCGGAACCACTGCGACAGTTTCTAGGGTTGGCATCCTGGTACCACCGATTTATACCAGGTTTCGCACTGATCACAGCACCGCTGCACAAACTGCTGAAGGAAGACGCGAAGTGGAAGTGGACTGAGACTCAAGACCAAGCGAAAAACAGTCTCACAGAAAAGCTAGTACAAGCACCCATCCTAATGTGCCCCGACATCAACCATCCGTTCACGCAACAAACCGACGCCATTAAAAGTGGCCTGGGAGTGATATTAACGCAGGCAAATGAACAGGGAGAAGCCGTCATAGCCTTTCCGAGCCGTAGTTTAAACGATACAGAGAGCCGGTACTCCACGACTTGCACTTTTTGGGATGGGTTTTTTTGTATTTTTTAGCCCCCATATGTGATTCAACGTGACGTCATATAGACCATGTTACGCGGAGCATTCATGCAAATCCAACGACACCTCATTTGTCCAAATCGATGAATAATTTAGGGCCTTCAAAAATTTGAGTTTTATATAAAAAATAAAAATTATTTTACACTTTTTAAGTGTAAGGTTTTTTTGAAGTCAGGTCAATTTTTTTTAAAAAAAAAGTCATTTTTCCTCTTTTCAACCTACAAATGTACATTGTACAACTGAGCGAAGCATAACTGGGACCAAATTGGAGTCTTCTGAATGACATAAAAAAAATTGTAAAAATTAATTAAACTCTTTATAACCTTTAAAGTACAATGGACCCGCAGAAACAAACTAAATTTCCAATTTAGGGCACCATGCAACGTGGACTTCGTCTCGTCTTTTCCTAATATGCGTATCACAGTACTTTAATCTTCATTGTATAAATAAAAAATACCCGTTTTTAGAGGTTTTTGTGGTTTTCCTGCAAAATCGGTCTGCGAAGTATGACTTTTAGTATAATGGAACCAAATTGGAGGTTTCCAGAATTATGAAAATCGGTTAAGACGTTTGGAAGTTATGCTGGGATAAACATATAAAAAAAAATCGCCGTCGAACTTATAACCTCCTACTTTTTGAAGTCGGTTAAAAAAGGACATCTACCGTTCCCCGTCCGTCAACCAGGCTCTTTCTCGAAAACTCCTGGAAATAAATCAATGTAATATTGTTCAAAAATCGAGTGCGATCTGGCAACGGTCTCCCAGCTCAGGCATCCGATCGAGTATCGACAGATTTTGATATTTACAAAATCATATTTGCGGACTTGCGTCCTCCGCGAAGGGGCGCAAAATCGTTTGTAGGTATTTTTGAGAAGCACAAAACGCATTCAATGCGATTATAAATGTTTAACCTCGTGAAATAAATTGACATTCTTTTCAAGTTTCTTCTATATCCCAGGGGCAGGTTTTGCGTGAAAAACGAAATAAATGTTTTTTTTTCGATCCACCCTAATATTCATCATTGAGACGAAAACAGAGAAAAACGTTGAGTTTTCAAAATTCCAAAAGCATGTCATTTTTGACTAGTCATAACTGGTTAAGAATACTTGGCCCGATCGAGGTTTAATCGAGTCTAATATATACAATATACATTATACAATATATGCAAAGCTGACAATTTCCACGGTGATTGAACTGCGCGATATAATTGTAGGTTATGTTCGCAGAGATGAATTTCTAAATCGATTATGTCTAATTAAAATCACTCAGCGAAAAACATAACTGAAATGATGCAACACCTGCTCAATTGTAGAATGGTCGAATTACACGAACTTCCCGATGCGTATCACCGGCAAAGGTCTCTCATCATTACCGTCTATACGCGAAGTATCTCACCCGGCCAATCAATGTCGACTTCTTGTTTCACATCTTGCAGCATCCAAATTACATTTATTAAAGTATTAAGCTGTTATTTAGAGTCTTATTGAAATCTGATTAGTATAAGTGGATCGCGCATGCGAATCGTCCGCGTGCAGAACTCTCAATCAGAGCAAAATGCGAACTGCATTAAGTCCAGAGACCGGAGGTGTCGAAATCGTTTTTCGCTTAAATTTGATCAGATAATAAGAATTTGCAGTTTTGCACGAATCCCTGCAAATTCCTTGCAAAAAGGAACTCGTTCACCTTGCTGAGAATCTCTTTAGTCGCTGTTATATGTTGGAGGGTGATGAGTAGATTCGCAACGCAATCGCCTTTGTGGACGTGTGGAAATTTATAGTGAGAACTTGTGGTTGAACAAATTGTCTGGCTTGTTAAACCCTAATCCTCGGAACAGAATTCCAACACTTGATAAACTTATTATCATAGTTTTTTTTTTAGTAACGCATAGTGGCATTTACCATTTGCTCTTCGACTATTTTAGGTACTGTGTACTGTATAATATTTCTATAAATGAGCCTGCAGCTGCAAAAGTGCAAAACCTTTCAAGAAAAAAACTGGTACAAATAAAATAGAGCTAAATAACAAAATTATTAATTTACTTTAACATTTAACTGAAAATTAAAGTATTTCCTTTTGTTATTTTCTTTTCAAGGCGACGCGACTGTTGGAAATTTAAGTTAATATTCAAGTGTTAATGTTGATGGTCACTTAATAAAATTAATTATTATAAGTTTTGCTCACTTTATTTTGCTCGGCAAGGAGTTGCAAAATATGCGCAGTCATAAACACATTATCCACACATGGAAGAACACCAGGCATAAAGGATCTCGCGTAAGCAAGCACCCATACATTCAGAAGTGTTTGAAACAAACATATGTAATTATAGGATCAAATGAAAACAGCGAAGCAGTAAAAACTCGTGCCGCTAGCCAAAACACAAAATGTGTGATACCTATCAATTTTGTGACGCAATGAAATTATTTGTTGTGAAAAATTAGAATTAGAAACTACTTGCAATGATAATTAAACTGGTGCAATTTTGCGTCTGGTGTTCTCTTTGGATTTTTTGGTATGCAATACAGACGCCTTTTCTAAATTCCATCGAACGAAATTTAATTTTTTTACCCCAAAATTTTATGGCATTTGTGCATTCCAATGTGTGGTCCACAATTCTACGATTTTTTCTGAAATCTATGTGTATTAAATTTTGCACTGTTTCCTCAAATTAAACCTGAATCAACCAGCATTAAGTACAATTTTTTATTTTGTTTTAAGCACTTAAGCTAATTTACTCTAATATTTAAAAAAGTTATGTATCCATTGACTGATTTTTTTCAAATTCGAAATAAAACCAATTGCAAACCGTTAAATTTAAGTTTCATTCAAATTTATAAATTGTTTGTCCTTCATTTTATAATTTAATTTAAGTATTCATTTCACAGTTAACATCAATTTAGCAATAATTTAATTAATTTTATTTCGAAAACTATATTGAAAAAAAACAATTCTATGTAATTCAAATACATCATCTTGTTTGAACTAAAGTTGAATATTCTATGAAAATTCGATTTTCAAACTGCAAAAATAAGACCTAGTACAGAATTCTATTTTGATTAATCAATATTCAGAATTTTTTTGTTGTAAAAATGCTAAATGCCATATCTTTTGAATGGGTGAACTGATTTCGATAACCAAGGTATCGTTCGAAAGGTCTTACCCAGTAAAATATGAATCAACTAATAGTCAGAGGGTTCGGTCTATTTTCAACCCCATTTTAGGGTAAAAATTAAGTTTTTTCTTTTTTTTAAAAAACTTTGAAGCCCTATATCTCCAGAACAAGAATTTTCCCGGACATGTGCTATATATCAAAATTTTTGTACATCTTTCCGCTATTTTTTAAGATAATTTAACTTGAAAAATTATAGCTTAGTTTTCGAGCTATTTGTCAAAATGTGTCAAAAATTTTCGTTACTTTTCAGTATTTAACCCAAGTTTCTTCTAAAGCATCATTAAAATCAAACATCTTATATACCGTTTGAAATCTGAGGTCAATACCTTTCAAATGGTATATGTACGCTTTCTGTACGATGTACGGTTTAGATACTGTAGCTGTTACAAAATAGTGATTTTTTTCGAATTTGGAGGGATACCGTGGCCATACCAGTCATCGGATCGAGAAGTGGCGGAACAAAAAATGTTCATTTTTTAATAGCTTTCAGCTCCCAAAAGCTTTTAATTAGATTCAAAAAAGTACAAATGGACAGACAAACGCCACTTTCATCTGTTTCAGGGAATTGCGCGGTAAAAATGCCAAATGCCCTAAATTTTGAATGGGTCAACCGATTTTGATGGTCGAGGTACCGTTCGAAAGGTTTCAGCAAGTGCAGTCTGAATCAACCATGAGTCAGGAAGTTGGGGCACTTTTTGACCCCATTTTGAGGTAAAAACTGAATTTAATTACATTCTTTCATACCCTATTATTGAGGGTACCCTTGGACCGTTTTGCAAATTTTTATGCTTTTTCTGGATCTACGTTCCAAGACCGGTACCCAGATCATTTGGTTCCGTCGCATAGGTAAAAAGTTCAAAATCTCGTGTATATATAGTCGTTCCTCAGTAGAAAGCTCGCGTCACTCGGGGTGACTACCGTCACCCGTGATAGGAAGTACCTTTTACCGCGCAGCAACGTACGGCAAATGGCAATATTACCAGACTATTGGATGGTGGATTTGATTTTTATCTCGAAAACTAGCAACTCAGAGTAAGTGAGTGATTAATGTTTAGTAATTTTTTTTTTTTTTTTAAATTTCCCCCTCAGTTCACTTTTCCCTTTTAACTCAAACTTTTGATACATTGGATCTCTTTTCTTTCGATAGACTAAATTAAATTAGGGTATTGGCTGGATAAACCACCCCTTTCAACGATTTCCGTATGTAGACTCAACTACGTGTTACAACATTACTCAGAAAAAGTTTTTAGGTAAAAGCTGCTTTAATAGTGTGCCCAGAAATTATTCAATTTCAAAACTGAGGTAATAAAAAAATAAAATTAAAAATTTTAAGTAACCCCCGACACAAAAAACCTTTAAAAAGTAAAAAAATAAAATTTCTGTCTCGGCCTTTTATAACTTCATTAAAAGAACCTATTAATATTTTTAACATGAGCGTAGCCGCGGCGGGGGACCGCTAAGTATAACGAATCACTAGAATTCTATTGTATATATGTATATTCTACAGAATTCTAGTGATTCGTTATACTTAGTTACTCATACTATTGTATATATTATATTAAAAAAGAGTTAAGGGTTAAAAAAGAGCTCATGACCTTGAAACGCCTGAACAGATCTTCATAAATCGTAACTAAGGACCATCTCGATCATGTCAGCTTTCAAACAAAAACAGCCACGTCAAACTTATAAAACCCCTGTTTTTGCATTCGGGGGTTAAAAAGCGCTAAGATTTGAAAATCTAGCTCTACCTAACGGTGAATCATAGAAGATAGAGAAAAACGTTAAATTAACAAAGTTGTAGATCTTTTCAAATCGTCGGCCGATGGTGAAATCCGTTTTTAGATACAAATCAAGGTAGGGCCACATCAAAGCGACAAAAAAAGTTCTACCGGCGCATGGCCATTGGCCAATTTTTTGAGGGGTTAAAAATTAAAAGTTTTGAGGTTTGGGAATTTTTCTTTAAGACAGGGAGTATAGAAAACTCACGATTCGTCCATTCCCACAGCGACAACACGGCGAGGTACCATCTCGCCATCAAGATTTATAAACTCCATGTTTAACGCTGATATAAGGGGTGGAGGTGGCTCTGAGAAGTTATATAAGTTCGTGAAATAATAAAAGTGCAATAGCGTACTAATCTATGAGGTAAAAAAAACAGAGTTAAAAGGTTACTAATTGCAAACTGGAATTGTAGAAAGAATCTCAAATTTAAGCCAATATAGTGTACTGTATCGATAAAATACAGCGTAAAGCAAGTCGACAAAATACAACGTGCATAACACATTTGAAGAGAACCAGCAGGTATAAAAATAAAAAATCCCTTTCAGCAGGCCTACAGACTGAGGTAGATTTCAAAGTGTTTTAGTTGCATTTTTTGGGGTTATTTATGACATCGAGAAACTAGTTACATATGGATTTATAGACTACTCAGCAAGAGCTTTTCAACGATACCCCACAAGACGTGGTTTAGCAAAATTCGAATTTCCATCCCACCCCCAATCGTACCAAAGTAACCCCTTATTCGGTGGTGTCACTGTTAAACTCATAGAGAGTACTCTAATTTATGCAATATATGCAATATGTATATATATATTATATAATGAGGGGTGGTTTCGTACTCAGAGAGGCATGAAACGAAAATCTATGAAAGAATTTTTTCGAAAGTTGTGACATGGTATAGATCTCAAAAGGTAGATTTTTCTTGGAAATCTACCTAAAAATGACCGCGACCCATGACTTTATCGTGATCGCATTTCGAGCCAAACGCCAAGGCAAAATTATTTTTGAAAAATCATTACATTTTCGTCAAAAACTCATATAACGAAACATATAATCTATCTGGCTTATGCATATTAATTCGAATCTATGCTCTCCTGCGAAATATGTAAAACATTGTGCTAAAGTATATAAAAGAAAAAATACCACCTAACAATAAAAAATATAATGACATAATAAAATTCGGTTCAAATATCTTCAAAAATGAAGGGAAATAAATGAGGGAAAAATACAATATTTTGGTCCATAGCCTGTGAACTACTGAACCGATGTGAAAAGAATATTAAAAAAGAATGTTGAAAATTTGATTACCTTTCATATGATATCTTGTGCGATACAATAAGACTTTTCTAACTCGAGGGATGGTCTAGAACTTGAAGCTATCTCCGAACAAATCGAGAAAAAGGTCCAAAATCTTATATCTCGAAAAATTATCCATAGAACAATTTTTCATTGCGATTTTCGAGTTTTTACCAATCGATCTAGGATCCTGAAATTTGGAATGTAGACAATTCTTAACGCGGTAATTACGAATAAAATCAGATCATGAGATAATACATACATATACAACTCGGTAGAAATTTTTCTTCAAAAGGGACATTTGGTCCAACTTTGGCCTACTTTTCTTTGGTAGCGGATGGTGCAAAATACTCGTAAAAGTCGTGTTTAGTGTCATTACACGTAGAATTTGATGCTCTACAACTACAGCTCATTTGAAGCGATTTTTCTGAAGATTGGTATTTTAGAAGATATAAGCGAAAAACTGAAAAAAGTCCGAAAATTTGGAAGATTTTGATCCATACCAGCTGTAGCTCCATTCGGAAATCGGGGCAAACTCAGCACGTACATATCTGAGACCTGTTTCAAAGATTAAAGGAGTTTCCAGAACATCATCAGTTATTCGAAACCAAAAGTCTAATTTTGTTGACCTATAGATGTTGTGAAGGAATGAAACAAATCAACAAAAAAATTGGAAAATGGGTTTTTTTTGATTTTTTTCACAAGACATATTAAATGCGCTCTTGATCGCACCTGTTAATTAGACAAGGTTGGCCATTGGGTTACTAATTAACACACTTATGACACCGGACAGATTTCGTCTACCAATTGCTAAATACCAAAAAAGGCTCTGCGCCACTAATCACTATGTACGCCACTCCTTTATAATGTACATTGACAAAAAATGAAAAAGTGCTTATTGTAGAGTAGTCAGGATATGTAGTAGAAATACAATTTCAATCCTTTATTGTGCTTTTTTCTTACAAAATTTTGTTGGATTGAGATTAATGAATTCTTATGGACTGTATTTTAGGTTTTTATCCCAAATGCATTTGTGTAAGGGAGTAGCTTATTGCTAATTAAATATTCTTTGATAAAAATTTACCAAGTACGGTTCAGTTTTTTTTATTTTGCCAAACATTTCGGTAATATCCTCAGGAGTCAGCCGTTGTTAATGCGGAAAGATATTCATGTATAAAAACGGAAATCTGTATAAGATTTGGATTGTACGCCGTCACAGCAAGAAGCATTTGTGGGTTTTGCATCAGAATGGATAGGTCTTGTGATGAAAAAGGGGAAATCTCCAGCTACAAAGATTACATTTAAATCTCCACAAAGAAAATGCTCGAAATTCTTTTTCGTAACTTACGTTTATAGCCCTAATGTTTTTCGCTCGGTAGTCTAATGTTTTTCTTAGTCAATGACATCAGGAAAGTTACTGCAGAACAAAAAGGGGTGCAAATTACTGTCTTCAAGTTTTATCTAATCTCCAATGCTGTTATTTTTCTTCCCCACCAAAACGAGAAAAGCTCTTCGTCTTGGATCACTCGCTTAGCGTACAATAAGATAAGGAGTGATTTTAAAGGTTGCTCAATTACTTGCTTTTTATGTAAATCTTCTTTTAATGTGCTAGATCGACGTTGATAAAGGGCGACTAAAAAATCAACCCAGCATTATTCTATATAATTTTTGTTGTTCTACACAGTTATTTAAGAACCTTTTAAAAGTTGTAATACAATAAGAAACTGTTGTACATACACCGAGAGTGTATGTTGTATCAGCTACTATCTAGATATTGGAGTGAAATGGGGTGAACAATGTAGTACGGTTTAAGAAATAAGGCTGAACTGCGTAAATTAGTTCAATAATTATCTTTGGAATTATTTATAAGAAATGCTTAACTGCGCTGCATTTGTTTCGAACTTATTGAACATTTACTTTAGAGCTAAACTTCAGATTGTGGATTTTTCGCAAAACGAGAGTTAGTTTGTTGTTTTTGTGTTTTATAAAACATACTATGAAGAAAAAAATGAAAAATTTTTTACTCAAAAAATTCACAACTTGATAAAAGGCCAACATTTTTTAGTGTAGTGTAGTGTTCTAGACGTTTCTATATATTTTTATAGGTGATTGCACTGCCTGGATTCAGTTTAAAGTAGGTAAGCGAAAATGTATTGTTGTTGTAGATATTATCCTCCCAAAAAGCTTTTGGTTAATTAATGGACTCTAGACTCATTGTTTTTTTCATCCTAGTGTTTTTTTATTAGGCCACCTGATATGAAAATCTCAGTGCTTTTGTATGTATAGAATACACGCATGCAGTTGTTCCATGTTTCCATGAACGAGACATGCTTGACTGCATTCTTATCCAAGGATTGGTAACGAAAAAAAATTGAACGAATGTTTAATTATCCTGATGGGCAGTCTAAAAATAAACAACGATTTCAGTTGTGTTTCTTGCATTGTCATCTGAGTAGATTTAAAATCGAATATGGCATCTAGTCCAGTCAACGAATACTAAAAAGAGGGGTCTAGGTGGAAAATCTTTGGGCGGAAAAACTGACTTCAGAACTTTGTTTGAACTAGTTAGGAGGTAAACATTCTAAAAGTCCCCGGTCCGTGAACCTGCAGTAGGGCGGTTTTTCGCTTATAACTCTAAAAGGGTTGATCTCACCACAAAAAATCTCAAATGCAAATTAAAGCTGACAAAATTCCCTACAAAAAAATTTTTTTTTTAAATTTACACAAATGATATGCAAACTTTAAATTTTTTAAAGAAAAGAGAGTTTTGTTTCGAACGTTGATGTTTTTATACATTAATAAATTACTCATCTATTGCCAATATAATCAATATACAAGATCAAAATATATCGAGAATTTTGTTCAAGTACAGTTCATAACACAAGCAACTGACAGTTGTATTGAGAATTCACAATTATTAATTTTTACAATGATTCGAGAACTTAACAAACTATTTGAGAAATCATAACACGTTTCTTTTGTACTAATACTGTGCCGTTGTACATCTATGATATTTCATAATTGACCTGAACGAATTATACTTTTATAACTGGGACCCCATAGCTTAATTAGCTTATCTTTTAAAAAAATATATTTTGGTGTAGAAACCAATTCTTTTTCATTTCCAAAGTGAAATTATGAAAATATTCATTACTTGTGCCAAAACATGCACTATATCCCCAGCGTCCTTCTACTTTTGCACTTAAGTTTTTATCCTAAAGATTTCACTGAACAGTGAACATGTCCCTACTTCCTGGTTTCCGGTCACCCAAACAAATACCGCTTTGAAGTTTAATTAAAAATACATACGCAAACATTGGGTGACATTAAATCGACTGTTTATTTGCATATCATTAAAGTGTCACGCTGCTGATGAAATGTCACCAAGTTAATCGTATCAGGGGCCCACGATTCCGGGTTGGTTTTAATTACATGATTCCATATCTTAAATCAGACGTAGTTTTTGGTTCTACAAATACTTGTCGGGATACTTTTTCAGTGACGACACTTGTTGGCATAATGTAAACATTGCCCTGATTTATAGTGCTCGAAGGACTAATGAACAATTTTTGTGTAAATAAGACGATATGCTGCGGAATGGTAGAAGAGTATTGTTAGTGTAGGAAAACCTAAAAAACTGGTTCAAAAGGTAAAAGGTGCGATTTAATTAAAAGTAGGAGTGCACACACCAAAAACGGTTTTAGTTATAAGTATCATAACTTTGTTTTATTTGTACTCTAACTACTATAACTCTTTTCTAGAGTCTGAACCTCCAAAAAAGCAAAAACTAAAGTATAAACTCTTATTTAATAAAATATGTTAAATCAACAGAACTAATTTTATAATAAATAGATTTGATTCAAACGTATTAAAGTACCTCAGTCCGGTAAAGTCTTCTGCCAAATATCCTACTTTACCTACCCTAATGGCAAACGCACATTTATGTTTTAGAATAGACGTTACTGGAGTGAAGAGTTTTTTTCAAAAAAGAATTTTAGTTTCAAGGATATAAAAAGAATGGTTTATTCATGGGGTCCGTTGATGGACCTACTAAATAAAACTTGGGCAGGTATCTTAAAATATTGCTGCCTACATTATTTCCTATCAAATTGCTATATTTTCAAGTAGGTACTTATGTAGTTTTTAAGTTTTCAAATAACCTCAAAACGTGTTTGCAAGCATCTGATATTAAAATATTTCACCCGGATCTTTGGAGATTACATGCTCTGAAAGCTACGACCGTCGACCGCGTAAGAGTAAGAGTGAGTAAGAGTTCCGAGGACCCGAGGTCCTTAAGTTTCGTTCGTGACCCAGAACCCTGTCAGCGGTGCCGCGGCGCGGCGCGGTGCACATTCTAGTGTTTTTCATATTGATTTTACATGAAGGCAGGAGGAACAGAATGAACTCCTTTTACATTATCTATCTATCTATCTTCTATCTATATAAATAAAAATGTAAATGTCCGTTTGTTACTATCCGCTAATCTCCGAAAGTTCTTCACCGAAATTTTGACACAATGTTGCGCATTCGAATACAGTCAGGTTTTTCTATACTTTTTATATTTGTGGGGGGTGGGGGTGGTAGACACCCTCCTTGGGGTTGTCCAATTTGCGCCATGTGTGGTATCAAATTAAAGCTCTTAGTGAGTAGGTACATATTTTTTTTTTCTTCTGAAAGAAACTTTACAACAGGCTTTTTTCATTCGAATATCGTTAAAACGCGTGGTTTTCCAATTTATTTATAGAGGGGTTGTAGGTTGGTGCAGGGGATCTGATTTATCGTTTAAACGCTTTAGCATAATGTTTTACATATTTCATGGGAACATTTCACTTTTCTATGTTTAACTGTTATACCGGTTTTAGTGTGAAATAAATTTTTTCAGGTTTTTCAAGTAAAATTTTTTTACGTGGAGGTACTTAAATTAAAATGCGATAATCTTCTACACTACTTATCGCAGGAAAAAAATAATTAGATCAAAATCTTCGCAAGAGAACGTAGATGCGATTTGATATGCATATGTCATATAGATTCTGTACCGTTATATGAATTTTTAGCGAAAATATAATGATTATCTAAATACCTTTGAGTAGATCAGCATTTGCCGTCACGGGCATAAAATATAAACTGGTCAAGTGGCATTATGAAAATATTAAGGAAGACGGATTGATTATAATAGTCATGTTGCATTACGATTACTAAGATAACACTGTTTCCCAAGTTTTTGTCGGTGATTTAAATTTTGGAAAAGTTTTAGGGCAGTAAACGTGGATGGATTTAACAATTTCCTTTTGGGGTTTTTTGATTTAGAATGAATGGGGATCTTTCCGGTGATGTAAAAAATATTAATTTGGATTTCATTTTTGGGGGTTGTGTGGATGGAAGACAGCTAAACCGTCTCACTTGGGTTTGTCAAATTTGAGCCCAGTGTGATATCAAATTAAATCTCTTGATAAATACTGCTAAAAGGTACCTATATTTTTTTTTTTTCTGTACGAAACTTTACAACAGACTTCATACATTGAAATGAGCTACGTCGATATATCTGCGTTTGAATTAATATATTGAAATCGTTCCATGAAAAATGTACAACACTGTGGAAAAGCATTTAAAAGAAAATTCAGCCCTCACGCATCGCATAAACCTGCATCTCCTTTGTACACACCTTAGAAAGTCACGCATTTGAACGATATTCGTATGAAAAAAGGCTGTTAAGTTTCTTAAAGAAGAAAAAATAGTACATACAATAGTACATACTCAACAAAAGCTCAAGGAAGAACACACCGCAGTTCAAGACCCCCAAAAACGTAAACAAAAATTACCCCACGCACCGGAAAGCTCCTAATTCTGTAAATCCTTTCACATTTACTACCCTAAAACCGGAGTCAGACCATACGGAAAACGTCATATTTATAAAAAAAGACGGAATATTTCCTATCGTGTGACTCGAACTCGACAATAAGCAATATGGCATACCGCTTATAAATCTCCAAAAAATTTAGGAATATTTTCGGCGCACATCAAAAGAATCTGGGGGTTCAAAATTGCTCAACTCACACAACATAAAACTTTGGACTCCCGCGTAATAAAACTTTGTGTACATATTTTTGAAATTGCTGCTCATGCAGAGAGAAGTGGAAATAGTTCCACTGCTCTCTGTACTCGTCCGTTCGTCTGTTCTCTCGTTATTCTCGATTTTAAAATAAATTACTCAATTACTAATAAATTGAAGGCCTCCTGAAAGGAATGTTTTTTGATTTCACTCCATGCCTTTTTCGCCGCCGCGCCGCCGCCGCTCGAAAAATTTTTGTGCGTTTTTTCAATTTACGGACAATTTTTTTTTAAGGTATGTAAACTTCATATTTTTGGAATGTGCGTATTTAAACCTTTAATTTGATACCAAATTAGATACATTTAAAAATATTTTTTATTTTTTGGGTTGGGTTTTTTGCATTTCTTAGGCATTATATAAGATTTAACGTGACGTCATGTAGCCCATGTTACGCGGAGAATTTATACAAATTCTACGACACTTCATTTGTCCAAATCTGATGAGTAGTTTGGGAGTTATGAAGGAACAGATTAATATCCATAGCTACATAGGTACATAGACTGCTAAACACATTAACCTCCTTTTCTGCCGAAGTCGGGTTAAAAAATTAATGGGTAACACCGTAGAAGCAACATATTCTTTACAGGACCTTTCAAAGATGAAAATGTCCTCATTACTTGCATTCCTATGATTCCAACAGATATCCCATTTCAATTTAAGAGATTGCACTTCCTCATTCGAGTGGCGTTTGCAATCACCATAAGCTTAAGGTTTAGATGTAGAGACAGTATACACGCATTGCTTCTCGCTTAGTCAATTATGTTGCGTGGTTCTATAGTTAGAATAGTATAGTTAGAATAATAAACTTCGCAGCGTTTTATATATTAAGCCGGAGGTACACGATACGGTAAACGTCATATTTATAAGCGATACGCCATATTTCATATCGTGTGACTCGACGATAAGCAATATGGTGTATCGCTTATAAATATCCCAAAAATTTCGGAATATTTTCGGCACATCAAAGGAATTGGCGGGGTTCAAATTTCCCGAGTCACACCACACACAATTTTATGTACACAGTTTTGAGATTACTGCTCTTACGGGCGTCGCGTCGCGGTAGTCTGTGAATTGCAAAATACAGGTTGCAAGCTCATTTTTGCTTATTGTGTGACTCGATGTCACAAAAATTTCCCACAAATATATTTCCTTATAAATATGACGTTTTACGTATCGTGTACCTCCGGCTTAAACTGAATAAAATACGATTTTCGATTGAGTCCAGAGTGAAGCGACCGACAAATTCTGAACAGTAGTGCCCATGCCTAAACGGGGCGGGTCGCAGAGTCAGTATATAAATGGGACAATTATTGGCCTACCCGACTGTAATCCCGGCTTGTTTAAAAAAAATTTCTTCGTTTCTACTTCTTCTTTTTTATATTAATTTTTTTTTAAATTGATTCATATTTTTAAATGTTTTACATATTTTTAAAATTTTTTTTTTTCAATTCTTCAGTGTATTTTTATGAAAAATTTTGGTCAAAATCGACTTCAGATTTGATATCCTCACCCTAAAAAATATCCATGGCCCTAAAACCCATGGGTGCACGTGCATTCCGATTAAGCTGCCGAGCTTCGGGAAACAACTAAGGGCCAAATGTACCGTAGATCCGTAGCCTATATGCGAAAGAACGATGTTTTTCGACCGAAAATTAACGTAGATACCAAGGACACGGCGGACGGAGGACCGAGATTGCATTTTTTTGACCATACGCATCTTGAAACATAAAAAATAATTTGAGGGGGTGTTAACAAAAGTACTTCCGAACCTTGTATGATTAAAAAAGTCATAAACCAAAGCCAAAACCCACTTACTGACTGTATTCAGGGTGAGCCAATGGAAACTGAATTAAAACGCACAGGTTATTTGAGCGGGAAAACATATAGTAAACACCCCACTTTTATTATTCCAATTCCTTCCTATTCCTTATACATTCCTTGTACAATAATATTCCTGTCTTTAATTCTAATTCTTAATCCTTTTGCTATTTTGTAGAACATCACAATATTTCCTTTTCCACTATTTTAGTTTATAATTTTAACTTCCGAAGTTCCACCATTACTTCACTACTCTACTCTTCCACTCTACTACCTTTTTATCATTATTACACTGAAAACATTACAGTACAGTTCACTATTTCCTGGGCAATAGTGAAGCATTGCATGCCGGGCCTACTAGTTTAAAATAAAATGTGAGGATTGCAATGACCGAGGTCTTTTCACCATTTCAATAAAACGGTATAAAGATACCTATGAATAAATTGAATATAACTTTGTAACTCTCTCTTTGGAACTCTCTGGAAAAATATTTTCTTTTATCATTATAGGAACATAATTAGGTTTGTATGTATTTTGATAAGAACAATAAATGTTATTTCCGGCAAAGTAGATAGGTATTTAAGCATGTGAGTAGGTACCTATATATAATTGTGAACATAGCTTGTTAATGAAAAAATCTAGACGATAATTTCCTAATTTATACAGTTCCAATTTTTTTCTTTTTTTGCACTTTACCATCACTAATTTCAGTATAAGAATATTTTATGCCTATAATACATATTTACTCCTCCCTCATTAGCTTAAATTTTCTTGCAAATATTGTTTTCCTAAACAACCACAAAACAAAAAACAGATTACACTTGACCTCATCCAAATGTATTTTGTGAGTGATTTAAATCTGCCTACATTGGCTCCTTGGGATATGAACTCCGTGGAGTCTGGCCTGCAGAACACAGCTGCCACTTGTCATAATGCCATTGTTTGACCCTCTTAACACTTGACTAATTAGTCAGCGCGCGCGACACTCATAAGTCTTCTACCATTAACCATAATTAAGAAAATACTTGAGGGGCTCCAACTGTACACTCATGACAATAACTCCAGAGGACCTCTTTGCTGTAAGTCATCCACTCTACAACAATTATTTACAAATTCCTCATCATAAATATTTATTAAGAGCAATTGACGCTTGCCTTCTGCACTTAGGGAAGCTGGGAGTCAGAATCTTTGATGTTTTCATTGTACTTACCAAAGTATTGTAGTTTCTACCATATTTAGTACAAAAACTATTTTTAGGTTATGAATTAGGGAACTTGATCTGCAGTTAATTATGTTCAGTTGAACCAGCAATTAACTAAATCAGTAAACTCAGCGGTTACCCAAGAGGAACAGAGTGTATGTATGATACAATATACATGCCATCGTAATAAAGCTGTAGTTCAATAGTGTAAAGTTTTCTTTAAAAACTGCAGCCTCGCGCGATATAATATATCATGAGAGGTGAACCAAGACCAAAGCTTTACTCCAGGAGGACTTTATTTTGGAGCCCCCCATCCCCACTCTACACCTCCAGGACCAGGATGTACAGTGAACAAAATTAACTTAGAAGAAGAAATAAAAAGTGAATAAAAAAGCAGAACGGTATATTACTAATGCATATTTACTCTAGTTATTTGTTAGCATTTAAAAGTATAAAACAAAATTAATTCTGTCGAGACAATTGTATCGCCTTGTTAGCATCCAATGAAAAAACTGTTATTTTTAGTTCATTTTGATCGAATCTATATATATTTCGGACAAGTCCATCCTCAGTAGAATCTAAATGACAATAACAATTTAAAATAAATAAACAGAAATATAAAATTGCATGCAAATAACTTAAAATTACCAAAATAATAACTTCAAATCATGACATACAAATAAATTAATTGCAATCGTTGTAAACAATAGAGCTGTCAACAATAAGAGGTGTCAAAGATAATTTCGCGCAGCAGAAACAACCTCTTATTGTTGACAGCTCTATTGTTTACAACGATTGCAATTAATTTATTTGTATGTCATGATTTGAAGTTATTATTTTGGTAATTTTAAGTTATTTGCATGCAATTTTATATTTCTGTTTATTTATTTTAAATTGTTATTGTCATTTAGATTCTACTGAGGATGGACTTGTCCGAAATATATATAGATTCGATCAAAATGAACTAAAAATAACAGTTTTTTCATTGGATGCTAACAAGGCGATACAATTGTCTCGACATTATACTCGGCATTCAGCATGACAAAAATACATATCCAAAATTAATTCTGTTACGATACGAAATTGTACTATATTAAAACGCCAAGGTTTGTGTCTGATAACAACCTCAGGAACGCAAAATCCAAAAAGTGATGGGCTCAGATTTAAAGTAGAGACACTCAGAAAAGCAAAGTGACACGATAATATTGGCCCCAGGGTTAAAAACTCGGTCCCAAGTTTCTAATTCTAATGAATAAAATTCTTATAATATAACTAAAATTAGCGAAATAAATATAATTCCATTATCATTTTTTTCAATTAAACCTCAAAACAATGGACTTTTATAATCCTATACTATTAAACCAGCAATATTTGTATTGATTATAATTTATACAGGGTGTTTAAAATAAAATGGATACGGCAATATTTAGGGGGTGATGTCTGAGTTCATTTTATGAAAAAAAGTTCATACCTATAAATATAGGTCCGGAAATGCATGGTTTCCAAGATACAGGGTGTTAAGGTTTTCTTAAATATCGGTTTTTCAAAAATATCAGAAATTTCTTTCGGCCCATTTTTTTTAAATTTGGTAGCGTTGTTTGTTGTAATAAGGAGCTAATTTCGTCCTAACTCGCTTAATGTAATTAAGTCCAGCAGCGTCCTTGGGGGCACCTTAATTAATTGTATTGACAAAAAATGTGTACGCCACTAACTTTTTTTCTAATTATGATATTTTCTTTAGATAAAGCAAGCAAAAATACAACTTTTTTGCCCCTTGAATTTTTGACGTACCTTTCTTCGTTGTCGAGATAAAACATAAAAACCATTTGATTGCATGTCCATTGTCCATTGGCCATATTTTACCATACGCAAATATTTAAGAGAATTTTGAAGTATTCTAATTTACTTTGTTTCGCACTACAGGACAAAAACAATTATTTGACCATAAGTATCAACATAATATTACCAATATTTACCAACAAAAAAAAAATAGTTAAAATTTTAACATCAATAAGAAATTAATTAAGGGAAAAGCAATTTTCATATACATCTTCTCGAATTATAAGTTTGTTAGATTGGTCAAACGAAAGAAATGGAAAGAATTTGGAATTGTGAAGTCTTTAAAAAGATAGATTCCTTATACGTAGTTTGATCTTGGGCATTAAATGGCAAAGTTTTTCCACAAATATCTTCAATCCTAACCGCATTGTTGACGGTTATTTGCCAACTGTGGGGGAATTTGTATCGGGTCTTTAAATCTGTTTAACATACAATAGATTCCATGCTGAGAGCTCAAGCATGAGCCCTCAATTTACAACATGCGACAATTATGGGCCGACAGGAGCAAGAAGTTGTATTTGACTGGACGAGGGCGGTGTAAAGGTGCAATTTTTCGTTTTTATGTATATTTTTTCATAGATACATTTAAGAAGGTAGCAACCACGTGTACATTCCGACAGACTAACAGAGGAACACCTTGTTATTCCGAAAGAAGGCCTGGTGTTTACTTTTAAACCTATTTACTCACTGTAAAACTATTGTGCCACAAAGTTATCGCTTAGCAGTTTAGTTTAAGGACATCTGTCGATGTTCCCTTGAAGATTCTATTAAAGTACGAATGCGATGAAACTACTTAAAAATTACCAAAGAAAATCGGTCTGCAAAAGAAAAAGATTGAACGTAGGTATACTATATAGTTTTATCTGACTGAAATGGACTCCAAAAACTTTTTATCTACTCGCGATATTGCTGGATGCATTATTGTTAGTACTATTAGACATGCACATGAATGCAATGAACTATTCGGTAAATTTCATTATTAATCTTTACACTATATCAATGATTCAATGCATTATTTGTAAATTATATTTCATCTTATTGAAAACAAACACAAACTCCGCAATATGACTCAGAAAAAGCATTTGCTTCTTTTCAGTTTTTAAATTGTCTTGCGGTTTATTCCACACCTGTTTTATTGCATTCGTCTTTTAAAACGGTGTTCAGTTTGCTTTTTTTAATTATTGTACCTAGCCAAATTGTTTTCCCCAGTCATAATTTCTTGGTAGGGTTTAAACGTGGTGATTGTTGGGGTAGGCATATGGAGTTGTTATATCGCATAATATACCAACCAGATTTTCAAAATGACCAATTTATACTTAGTACCCAAGTCCTAATTTCCGGTAAGCAGTTTGCTTGAAATTATTTATGTACCTAAACTTAATCAAGGGTGCGAAATTCAGGAAGATGGTTTCATACTTTTAGGACTTTCTAATCGCATTTCGTGCAGTCGCCTTTCTTTGCGGTTGGTGATATCTTCTCCGAGCTGATCGTAATTTCAACAACACTTTTATATTAATCGCAAACAATTGCACAGAAACGTATTTGCGGAACATGAAGGAATGCGACTGCTGTCAAAGTCAATGTTCCTTTGGCATATCTTCATCAAGCAGCAGGAATGAATTCTGGCAAGACAAATCAGATCAACACGTCACAAATTACGACAAAAGGAAAACGCAGAAATGGGTAGGATCGCGACGACAGTGATGCAACATCGCGTTCTTGCCTCAAGTGTTTACCTGTGGACGATAGGCCCAGGTAGTTGTTGCCCCACGCACATCTCTGCTCCTTGATGTTGGGCCGCTGCTTTACTTTCAGAATCTTAATTTGCCATGCGCAAAGTGATCACGTCTGGCAGTGAGCCTCTTGTATGCAATAAATTGCATATTGCATGCATATGCATCTCACAGTGCACTTGGCCTCTTTTATTTTGTTTTTCTTTCTTAATCTTTCTATGGTATCGCATGCAGTTCAATCTACTGCATCTTAACCGACCTGGGGTCATGTTCACGAAGCTAAAATGACAAATTGGTACCGAAATAATTTCGATTCCTCCCAATTTAATGGATCAATTTTCTCAAATTATTCTTCCGCTACATTTATTCCGAGGTAAAGCAAATTCAAAGAGCGAGTGGGTGAAATACATATAAACTGAAGGAATTATGGCTAAGATGCGGTGTTAAGCTAATCCTCCGCTATTATATGGCGTTTTGAGGAAACCGATAAAACAACTTCGGAGCTACGGGAAATATATTAAAAAGGTTTCCCGTGTTGGAATTACTTTTCTCTAACCAATTTACTTTAATCATTTCTTATTAACAATTGGTAATGATTCGGACAGACAATTATTTATTATTGCAATAAGCTATCTCGAATAGTGTTTATATGTTTTATAGAAAAATTTAACATACGCAGTAGAGTGTATTCTTCTTCTAGTTAGGCCACCTCGCGACCAAACCTTTGCCCGAATTCTACTAAATGGAATCCGGAGAAGTCGTAAGTCGTTCCTTTCCTTTTTTCGCTCGTTTTTTCTTGCAATATTTGTAATAAAATGAAAAAAGAAAATTATAAAACAATACCTACGTTTTTGTTTTAAAAGAAAAAGGAAATTCGCCCACAACAGTAGACAAAGAAAGCAGAAAAATATTCTTAAGTGGAAAATTTTCACAGCTACACATACTACACATAGCCAAATATTATTAAAATTATCAATAAAATTGATTTAACGAAGGATTAATACATAATGATTATCAGCAACCTTTTTCTTGTAATTTTATTGTGCCTACCTACTAGCAATAAATGAATAGATCAACTGTAGATATGTACAACTGCACATTTTTAAACACATTGCTATCCCCTACACAAAATATATTCTTGTGTATCCCGATATGCACATCACATTTAATTTTGGCTTTTCCAAATCAACGCCTCTAATCCCAACAATCAAGTTCTTAATCCAGTAGTAATGGCCCCCTGTACATTTCGGTTGCCAAGTTGTAACCACCGATGCCTCCTACGGAAGGGCGAGCTTAAATGGCTGATTACATCTGATTAAGGGTGAACGAAAGTAGAATTTTTCTCCTGGGGGAATTGTCGCATCAAAAACTGCCTTTAGGGTTGCAATTTGACGGGAAATACACTTTGCGAACAAAAACGTACGACACTTTCAAATTGATCATTAGCTGAGAAACTTTGAAAAAACAAAATACCACAGTTAGAAATTTTCCGACAGGCTGTAAGAAACAGAGTTCATCTGATCTATGTCTCTTAAGTTGGCACTTATCGTTCGACATTTGGGAAAGATTAAGTAGATGAGATAGCACTTTGGCGTGTTAGCGACATTCATGTAGCAACCAACTTAATTGCTCTTAATTTCAGATGTCGTGGATGGTTATTTTTAAGTCTAGATCCAACCGCTCGGCGTTTTCCGAACAGCATCGGCATCATAAATTTTACTAAATTTGCTAAAATAGAGTTTCAACAATGTTGCTGTTGATTGCAATGGATTTTGTAATGCCATTTATTATTATTAAAAGTAGATATTTTACCACAACATTCCTTCGTTTATCGGAAATGGTTATGACAATTTTGTACTACACAGTTTTAATTAATCTTCTTTCGTTTTTTGGTTACCATTAGAATTTTCTTACCATTGTTATCTATTATTTTATTCAGATATTTCTGTATCATCTTCATTGAAATATTGAAAAATGTATTCCTTCGGCAATTTCCTATATACCAAACAATATATGTGCCTAATTTCAAGTAAGTTTTAGAAATGTAGTAAGAAAAACCCCTTTCGGCAGGCCTACAGACTGGGGTAGATTTCGAAGGGTTTTTGATTGTATTTTTTAGCTAATTTTTTTTCAAAATTGAGAAACTAGTTATGGATTTATAAACTACTCATGAAGAGCTTTTCAACGATACCCCACAAGACGTGGTTTAGAAAAATTCGAATTTCCACCCCCACCCCCACTCGTACCCCACAAAACCCTTATTCGGTAGTGTCACCCTTAATCCCATAGAGAGTACTCTAATTTGTGCAAATAAAGTTTCTCTCTAAACTTCATATACGGGTCGAGATATAATATTTAAATAATTTCAACCCCATCCCCCGGTCACCCGCTTGGGTCAATTTTGCACCTTAACCAACTTATCCGACCTATTAACCTCAGAAATAACATAATAAAATTTGGTTCCAATATCTTCAAAAACACGGCCGCTAGCGTGTAAATATGTAGGTATATATATACAATTATACACACATACACATATATATATATAGCCACAAATATACAGGGTGAGTCATTTTAATCTATAATCGCTATTATTTCGTTGGGGAAGCGAGATAGCGAAGACTGTAGAAGGGGAAAGTTGTAAGGTTTCAAGTGGGACACCGAATGGTGATATTGTCGTTTGACCTTTAGATCGAGGTCAAGGCAATTTAAGGTCAGTTTTTTTTTTAATGGTAACCCATATTTTTAACCCGGGAAATGGAAAAAACATAAAATTGTAAGTTCGACCAGGACCTTGAAATTGACCTTAAGGTCAAGTTCAAAGTCATTTTACCGACATATCTTGAAAATGGAAAAAACGCACAATAAAAGAAGAACAATGTGAGAATGGAACAAAATTCATGATCCGGGCATTTTCCGACATGCTGAATCCATGTTTGAGGCTTACAGAATTGTATGTCTATCTGTTTGTAATTTTTTTTTATAAAAATGATTCAGCGCTATATGGCAACACCAAGAAAGTGTTGCCCGATTTTGCCCATCTTCGAACTGGATTTTACAATTTAAACGAAAAATTATTGTGCCGAATCTGCATCCTCTGGCTATAAGCGTTGTCAAGTTATCAAGTTATCTGTCTGTCAACAACTTGAGAACGCTTATCTCCCTCACAACACCCTGTATATATAATATATATATAAAAGAGGATGTGGTTTTTTTGTACCCTATAGACTCCTAAACCACTTAACCGAATGTAATAAAATGTTCAGGGATAATGTAGCATAGTTTCGGAATGGATCGTGTGAAGTCGGGTGGGAATTGATACCCGTAAGGGGGTAAAAAAAGCGATGAAAGTTTCTATGAAAAACCGCCATTTTTGAAGTAAAAAAATTCAAAAAATTGGTATTCGGCCTTTTGTTAGAAATAAAGACACGTGTGCCAGAGTTTTTGAAAATTTCACCCCCAAAGGGGGAAAATAGGGATGAAAGGCTATCCCTACAATTTTTTAAACTTCTTGGAGTTTTTCTAGGAGTGACCATTCTTGCACTTTCAAATAAAGCACAATGAGAACTAGCAACACTCTCCTGATTCAACCCCCCAGAACCACCCTTAACTGAAAACAAACTAACACACTATTATTGTAACCCGACCTACGGGAGACGGTTCTATGTAATACAGGTGCCTACGTCGTGTTTGCGAGTAGCCGGTAGTTTTTTTCAGTCAAGGGTGGTGCTTTGCAAACTATACAACAGTGTACCCTAAACCCTTACACTAGTAAACAGAGAATAATTGCAAAGGGTCATTTTTAGATGCAACACTAAGTAAATACCAAGAATAATATAATTTTAAATAGAAAGCGTAGGAACGTAGGTCGTAGGCGCGGAAGAGCGTAGTAACGCACGCCGGGCCCCGCTAGTATATTCGAACGCGGCGTGATTTCGTACTCAGGGAGGCATGAAATGAAAAACTGAAAGAATTTTTCGAAAGTCGTGACATTTGGTATGGATCTCAATAGGTAGATTTTTCTTCAAAATCTACCTAAAAAAGTGTAGAAATGCGTGACTTAGTGGTAGATATGGCGGACATTAAGTATAGCTATATCTTCCGAGTCGTCGGTAAAGCGTTTTTATTTGTAACACACATGTCACAGTGAAAGTGATAACAGTCGACTATCAAATGCATGATATATATGATACAATAGGTCAGAGACGACACGTCCCCAAGTCCATCCAAAAAACAACACATTCGACCGTTGAAATGCATAAACATTTCATTTACGGAATCGAAATTATGTGGAAGAATATGTAGTTGTAATGCAAAAAATAACGGCGTAGCCAATCTGACAAATTAATCAAAACAAATCCCATGAAATATTTTCCACAATAAATATTCCTTGCTTACTCCTTATTCGCTGCTCCGCAAAGGAGAGAATTATGGCAGAGTGCAGGGGTATTTCGTAATTTTCATATGGGAAGAGATCCACGTTGCAGACCAGAAGTGCACGAGCTACAGCTCTTGTATGTGCGTGTGGTCGATTGAACTGGTGGGCCTATTTATCATTTCAGGTTTTGGACTTATGGAAAACCACGGGTCCAAAAGGAATACCAAGGAGAGGTTTGGAAGTCGCATAATCTTCCTGTTCATGATTCGGAATGAGTTTCCTTTAGTTTGCACAAATATTTATGACCTTATAGAAAAAAAAAAGTTTTGAAATTCGCGAAGAAACTTTCAAATTCGCAAACGCATGTGCACATCAAGTAATTTGCGCAAAATGAAAATGACTTCGAATATTAAACGCAAAATTATGTTTTTTTTATGAGGATAAAGTTAATTCGTAATTCATGTGCCACAAAATTGAATGCGACGGAATTATGCAAATTGATCGCGTTTCGCTGTTCGATTTGCATAACTTTAATTGTTCTTTTACTGAACTAAACCTGCTTCGTTCTGTGACTTGAGTTAAATTGGTCAATTTCAAAATTACATAATACCGCAGCAGTCCAACCAGAAACATGTCGATGAGCAGTAGCTATGTACACATCTAGGGGACATTCTATGCTAAATCAACCAGGCCGCCCTCAGCCCAAACTTTTAGATTTTGGTTTTTTGAAACTTTAGTTAACTATGCTCTTTTACATCCTGAATTAAAATATAATTTAAAAAATGCTTATTCATTTCACCTGTACAGGTGTGAAAACGCGATACATATTATATTACAAATGTCAAAAATGTATGATATAGATATATACCTCAAAAACTAGAAGAGATATAATTTTTAATTCATCTATATTAACTTCACGAAAACTTCCTTGTTTGTTTATTTATGGATTTGTGCCGTTTAACGGAAAACTTTCAACGGCTAATTAACGCACTTCTCATCGTCCAATCGAGCTAAAACTTTACAGATAGGCGCGTTGTCGATGACAATGCATTGTCATTTTTATCTCGTGAAAGAAACGGATAAAATCTTGTGTATGAAAAAATTCTCGTAAATTCAATTCATCGTTTCTTTTTCATTGTTAAAATAATTTTAATTGTTACAATTTTCAAAATATTATGTAGATTAATTATAGTAAAAAACAACGTTTTTCGGTTTTTTTTTTTCAAATTATGTTCATATTCCGGTTGTTAAAAAGTATAGCTTACCAAAATTTCAAAAAAAATCTGAAAACACCCTCAGAAGCGAGAAGATTGGGTACCTACATATTCGATTAAAAAAGCCGATCAACATTTAATTGGAACTAACTACAAAACTTCGTGGTCGGCTTATCCTTTTAACTTGAGTTGAAATTTTTAAACAAATTTGGCTCATACTGGAAAACGTCCCTTGTTTATAGTAGAATGTTTTATTATAGTTTTGATCGTCCTACGAAGCAGTCGCAAACAAAATTACTGGCAATCCGACGTTTCACTGTAAAAATCTTATCAACAAGAAGTACGTTAAAGAATAGAACACCAACATTCAAGCCCCATTTACTGAACATACGCGATTCAGGAACTCACTATAAGACCCGACCCGGGGGACTCGTGGGGGAAAGGCTCATCAATAAATGTCATGTCAGTTGTCATGTCTACAATCAAACCGAGTGTCCTCCGTGACATCCAAGAAATATACATATATATATATATATATATATATATGTATATATATGTCGGCGTTATCATCATCTCTATCACCACGCTGGTAGCCACGTTACGGTTCCCTTGACTCAACACAGCATCCGTAGTCAATTGTCAATGCCAATGAAATGGCTCTTAACAAATTAAAACCTGCAACCAGGGAACGTAGAAAAACAGTACATTTCACGAACCGTACATAAAGAAAACAGGTACTCTTCCTCTCTTCATAAAGTATGCGATCGTGTACACAAACGATATTCACTACCACATTAAAGCGAAGAGAGATAATTAAATGCAAAGGAAACGTTCTGTACTATGTACAAATACTGTTTCTCGTTTCATATTGGTTGTGTTCACGTACACATACCGAATAAAAACTAAATATGATAAACGTACTGTACGTGTACTGTACCTTTCATCCAATTATGGTATCAATAATATCAATTGTTGTCGAGAGTTTTGTACCTTTTTACTTTTTAGTACCTTGTACCTTTTATATCTATTTACCTCTTTTGTGGTAAGTAGTATTATTATGTCTTTTTTAAAAAAATCACTAGAACTAGAAAGAAATGAAAAATTTAAACCAAAGCAAAATTTGATGCACTATTGGGTTCTTTGAAATGCATTGCATACAGGTTATATTTTCTCCGAACAGAAGATTAAGATGCAATACCAACACGATTTCACTCTGTGGAAGATTTTGTCGTTCATGTTTGCTGGGATCAGAATTCGGCAAAAATGATATAAATTTCAATCAACTATTCGACAGCATTATCTATGTATTACGACAGTACAGACTGCAGTATATTATTGATTAGGTATGTTTAACATGTTTTCCAATTTTATAAATTGGAGTTCTTGATTTTTGACATTTTGAAATTACCCAGTACTGTAATAATTAATAATTTTTTTTTAAATGTCCGTTGTTATCCAATTCAAAAAATGAAAAATTCAAATTTTATTTGCCGATCATTGGCTGTGATTGATGCTTAATTAGATGAAAGGTACAGTACACGTACAGTACGTTTATCATATTTAGTTTTTATTCGGTATGTGTACGTGAACACAACCAATATGAAACGAGATACAGTATTTGTACATAGTACAGAACGTTTCCTTTGCATTTAATTATCTCTCTTCGCTTTAATGTGGTAGTGAATATCGTTTGTGTACACGATCGCATACTTTATGAAGAGAGAAAACGTATATGCTCCATCAATAGGGAATATGTTTGCGTACTGTTTTCGCAAATGTACGTAACAGAACCTTAAG
This sequence comes from Leptogaster cylindrica, assembly GCA_963082835.1. NCBI lineage: Eukaryota > Metazoa > Arthropoda > Insecta > Diptera > Asilidae > Leptogaster > Leptogaster cylindrica. The sequence goes on along the minus strand of OY720107.1, from coordinate 12,861,226 downwards.
GAACGGATCGTTAACGTTTTTTTTCGTTCTCTGCCTGCAACATTGGTGCTCATGTAAAAGTGAAATTTGATTGAGCTTGCATCTATCGGAAGATAAACAAAAATGGATCGCGTTTTAAGCAATGTTTTTCACGCTGTACAATCGCCCAATTTCACATCATATGACGTCGGCGCCTGTAAATAGTAATGGCATTTTTATAGTGTTCTGTGCTTGCGATGGTATTATCTAGTTTTGGTTATTAGAGAGCTCATCGTAATTAATTAAACCAGAATTTCATTCATTAACTCGTTCCCGTCGTTTTGTAGTCCCACCAGCATCTTAGAAACTGACGTCATTAATTATTAAAGAATTGAAAACTCGTTCGTTCGGAGGCCTCGGCATATGGGCGACAAATTACGGTTCCAATTGAACCGAATTGCTGTGGTCCATATACATTTAATTCAGCGGAATATTGCCACGAGGGTGACAGGATGATGGTTACGAAACCTCTACTGACCCTCATGTTTATATTTTTAAGCAATTATACAATTGATTATAACAATTAATTGAATTCTTGAGATGCTAACTACGGGGTTGTTTAAATGTTTAGTGTTTACCCTTTGCTAAGAAATTCTGCTTCTAATATTTTTATGTGTCAAATAAATGTTATTTATTAATACTTTTAAACGGATGCGAGACAATCCACGTTCATATATTTGAAATACTGAAAATATATGTACGTGCATACACTTAGAATTGTAATTGCTGATTAATTATTTAGATAAAATGTCTTAAAAAACATACAAAACAGGCAAACAGCTTTTGCATTTTTAACAACGCATTTTACTTGTACATCTTAATGGAAACATACAATATTTATAAAAAATTAGTAACTTACTTGCTTACTATACAATAGCATTGATTGAGTCCATTTCACTCTACCCTAATATGACGTAGGTACCCAATCTTCTCGCTTCTGAGGGTGTTTTCAGATTTTTTTTGAAATTTTAGTAAGCTATACTTTTTAACAACCGGAATATGAACATAATTTGAAAAAAAAAAAAAACACCCGAAAAACGATGTTTTTTATCGGAAAGAAGAAATACTTTTCTATGCTCCATGTACTTTATTGATGGAATCTTAAGGTTAGAACCACCTGGTGCTTATTTTCATTCATTCGTCCCTTCTTTGGACGGAAAGGCCAATTTCATAATGTCACGCGACCACTAATAAAAATATGGTAATGTAAGTAATTAAAGAAAAATAAAGTCCAAAAAACATTGAATACATATAATTAATTAATTAGAAGTCATATTCTAACTGTATTTTTTTTAAATTAGTTTTATATGTTTTTATGAAAATGACATTTTTGCTGTGATCGCAAATTTTTGAATTGGATGTCACAATATTGCAAAATGGGCGTATACTTCCTAGTTTATAACCACGTTACATTGCTACGAAGTGCAAGTAGCCGAGTACTATAATTCAGTACTAATTGATAGAAAAAAACTAATTACTTATCTGTTTAAATTTATCCAACTGTGCTCATATTGGATGCTGTAAAATGCAATTGTTATTGTAAACGACGGTAAACAGTATCCTCGTTAACAGTAAACTACAATGAGTGATGAGACAAATTGCTGTAAAATACGATTTTAACGCGAGTTATTAATTAGTGTATTTGGTGAACAGTTCATGCGAAAGAGTAATAAATTAAATATTTCTCCCAACAGTTCACCAACCAATATAATCACGGGATACTGCGGGGGATATTAAATGGTATTCTGATAACCTGAGAAGCGCATTTAATCAGTCCGGCCTCGTGGTACCGGGCTTGGTATTTATCATAAAATTGTCATCCTGATACGATCCATACGAATATGAGGCTCGTTCAATTATCACCATACGCCCCGTGAAATCATTAAAATTGTTTCATTGCTGGACCAGCCACAGAGATGGAGTTTGCCAAAATATGTTCAGGAAATAGTTGCACCTGCCCCTCATCAAAATGATGCTTTAGCATGTACCGTGACGACAGAGAGGCCACTTATAATTAATTCTTAACTTGTCTGAATCAACTTAAGACATCTGTGTCCTCGTAAACTTCTTGGTGGCTTCTCGTCCTTTTCACTTATTTCGAGAGTGGAATGGGATTGCTATTAAGAGATTAAAAATTTATTAACACAGCATGGCACCCGCTTTTCGCCATAATAACTAAAAAGCTCATCGGGAAACAATGGCTACAGGAAGGTATTTAACAAACTCCAAGACTTCAAGTCGTTGTAATGATGACGGCTGGTGATGACTTGCCGTTGAGATGATTTTCCTGATAGTTAATAATTCATGTACTTCGATGGAGTTTGAGGTTTTATAGCAAAAAGAGCTACGAACTTAATTTCACTCGAAAAATTGCGAAATTTTATTCTAACCTTTTAAAGGCTTATGTTGAAGCCTTATTTACAGGGCTGTCACTACCACTAGTTATAACAAATTTAAAATCATTTTGCATTCGTGAAAATGCAATTTAGGCAGATAAAGAAGAGACAACAAAATGTTAGTAATTCTTCCTTAAATTCTACGGTTTTCGGAATTTCTTGCTTTTGATATCAATTTCATTTGTGTGCCACCCCCAATTACTACATTAGGGTATCTGCTTAAAAAATGTTGGGAAATTGCAGTCAAACCACCCTGGTTTCTACTCATATGTACATCATTCCGAAAAGAATGAAATTATCGAATTAACTGGGCTCATCCATCAAACGAAATCAAATTTTCGGGATGGCTTGAATGGCTCTCTTGCACAAGCAGCAAGTGACTTTGGTTAACATTTACCCCTGTGGATGGAGCTGTACCAGTAGCCGTAAGAGTTTTATGGTCTAATTGTCATTCAAATATGCAAATTGTGTGGCATGGACACGTGAAATAAGCAGGTTTATCATCAAGGGGATCGACCCAATGCAGCCCGAATTAGAGTCCTAGTGGTGACATACGCCCGTTCATTATGATCCTATAGGGAAATTCTGGGATATCATGCTGTCGATGTGGCCAGTAAGGGTTAAACTTTTATCTGGTGTCCAATTTCAAAGACTGCTGACTGTTCATTCTAATATTTACCGAAATCTGTCAACGCTCTGATTTCATGCAAATGGTTTAATTATTTCCCTTTGAACAATGTGTGTGAGGGCATTGCTGAAACTCTGGAGCTGTAGATATCATGGTAAATGAAAGCAGATGGAGGATCAAGAACGGACCAAAATGTAGAAAATTTAATTAAACTTTGTCGATTTTCGCATGCAATGGTATTGAGTGAAACACCGTCATGACAAAGTATTAATTCATTACCGTTATTTATTACGAAAATTAATTTCGAAGGGTCTCGGACAGGAGGCAGAAAACCTGTCGGCAATCTTAGGTCCCAACAAGACTGCATGCAATGTGTGGTGTGTATACAAAGGATGTCTCGAACTGGGTTCGAATCAACCACCCGCGGTGAAGTCAATTATCACATGTGCACTTCCAAGTTCCAGTCAAATGATTGCCACAAATTAAGAAGAGATAACCAAGGCAGAGCCAGTGTGCACTAGACGACCACGGCGACAAATTAATTGGTAAACAAGCCGTAGATATCAATTCGCGCCGATTCCATGGCCAGCTCTAGTCTAAAGCTTTGCGCAAAATGCACTGAATGTTAAGGGAAAGTTTGCGACTCCAGAGCAGCCTCTTGTATGTATACACAAATGCCAGAGCAACGCCCACATGCCGAATGGTGCTACAAGGCAAGCCAGGAGTCATTTCTAGTGTAGTCCCATTAGGAGTCGATTGTGACAAAAGTTCAGGTTACGGCTATCAACCTGCGAAGAAATTTGTCTTTGCGAAGGACCACACACGTGACGGGGCGGGTTAGATAGAACAAATTGGTGCATTTATCTACCTAGTTGGCGCAGGAGTACTGTGACCAATACCTTCAGATAAGCGCCAGGATTGATTAAATGTCGTCAAGACTCGAAAGCGAACATTGAACAATTTCCCGCGATTATGGTGGAAATTGAATAAAATTACGGAAAATAAAATGGCGAAAATGAAAACTTTAACGGCAATTGAATTGGTTTCCATGAGAAATGCTATTAATTATGTTATTTTCCCTTGCTCTATTATACATATTTGTATTTTTTTATCACGAAAAATAAAAGTGATACATAATACTATGATCCTAAGAGAAATCAACCGTTTTTGAATACGTTATATAATATTATGAAATGTAGCTGCTGATATGCTTTAGAATCAGATAGTATTTTTTTTATTCAAACTTAGTTTCCTCTTCAATAGCAATTTGGCTCACACGATTAATTGATTAGTTCGCGTTGCAGATGAAAAATTGATTACGGTGGACATGACACTTTCTCCCCTTTTTTCACACAATTTCAATGGATAGCTTATAGTATCCTATGCACTTTCTGACACTCCATACACATCCTGTTTATTATTCATGTCCAATGAATTAGAGAGAAAGGACACTGTGAACCCGACAACCTCTTCTCAGCAGGTAAATCACACCCAATCAATTTATTTCCTAGATACAATGAAGCCGATATTCCTGACAACGAGACAAGGCAGCAAAAGACCTCGGGCATTCTTCGTGCGGTGATTAATGTTCTTGCGAAGTCTGACGTTCGGTGGTGGTCTCCTAGAGTTGTTCAATCAGGGACTATTTGCTCGGAATTAAGTATTGCCGGATGACTGTGCTACAAAGGTATATGTGCTTATTGACGCGGTATTCATCTACATAGCTCTTCGTCTTTTCGACAAACTAATCACATGAATTTTGACGAAACTGGAATTGGATTCTTCTGCAGCATAGAAGAAAATTATAAAATGCATCGGGTGAATGATTTGCATTTTTTCCCTGACACTATGGAATTTATGCACGCATATGTCTGTTTATTCATACTGCTTTGTTTTTAATTCATGCAGGCTGGAATTTATTTTCAGGATATTTCTTACGCTAGTTTACCAACATAGAGAGTGTTGTTGAAAGTTTTACAACATCATATCGACCAGATTCAGCTCGTGGCATTTTGGGCATAAAAAAGTTCGAATTCATCTAACGATAACGGGCGCCATTGAGGTTGCTATGCTCGAAAATGTGGTTCTAAATTGGACTTTTCGCATGGATCACTTAAAACGATCAACATTTAAATGAATTAATCTTTAAAGCATAATTGGCAAGCAATGATTTGTCGACTCAAATAAAAATTTCATAAACCTTTGCAATTTTTCGGTGTTTTTAATTTAAATTGAAAACCAAAAGCTTCAAAAATCACCCTATACGTTTAACCCAGTGTGAAACAATAAGGGCTTCGAGGCCTCCAGGCTCGAATTGAGTTAATCATTTTAATTTTGATTTTTAATTTAATTTAATTAACTTTTGTTTAATTTACTATATTATATGATTCTATAAAAAATACTTAATTTAAAAAAAACAAAAGCTATAAGCACTTACCTGACACCAAAATATTTATATCTCGTTCCGGAATTTTCTTTGTCTCACACACTCAGTAAAATATTTAAAGAAAAAGACAATAAGTAAGAATGCGTAGGAAGCATAGGGCTAAATTCCTCTACTTCAAATTGATTAATTACTGATATTTATTAATATTAACATCGAAAACTTCAATTGATTATATTAAACTATATTTTTAAAGCCGTTTATATAGAAGCGGAAAGTTCTGAAAAAAAAAAAACTAGTGAGCAAGTAATTAATCACAACATTTAGGAGATACCCTAGATGTTGAAAAGTATAGGTATTTATTCTATGCAAAAACCTAGAAATGCATTTTCTTATGTAAGGCTCTTGTATAAGGCTAGTTGTCGACTGCTTATTTTTTATTCGCAGTCAACCTGGAACAGTGCAGGTCATTCCTCTATCCGCAACTTCAAGATGCGGCACAACACCAATGCCGAGAGAAAAAGTTTTAGTTTTAATAAATAATATTATCTAACTGGTATTATTTATAAAAACACTTTTCATTTATTAAAAAATATTTAACGAAAGAAATTCAAAATGTAAATACAGTTAACAAAATCAGCATTTTTGTATGAAAATGATTCAGGTTTATATGACAACACTAAGAAGGAGTTGCCCAATAATTGTGCTCATCTTCGAACTTGCCCTTGCAATTTTAATCTATATATACGGTCTATGAAATCCAAAACCCACTGACTGACTGATCACTGTTGCTCGGGTACCGCTGAACCGATTTCCATGAAATTTTGTATAGTTCTTGAACTTATCTCATGGGTGGTCAGTAAGACCCGTTTTTTTTTTAAATTCCACCCCTAAAGGGGTAAAATAGGGGATGGAAGTTTGTATTGAAATTTGCTATTTTTTAATTTATAAATTGGTCGTTTGTTAGAAGCAAAGAAACACACCTATTAGGTTTTTTCGAAATTCCACCCCAAAGGAAGTAAAATAGGGAATGAAATTTAGACTGAAAATCCGCCACTTTTGCAGAAATTCTTCATAAAAATTAGTATTTCGCCTTTTTGGTTAGAAAAAGAGCTCAATGAGGACTACCAACCTCTATCCTAATTCAACCACCCTTGACTGAAAAAAAATAACTATACGGGAAACGGTTCTATGTCATAGGGGAGTGTCGTGTAGGTTGAAACGGCATGTAGGATGAAACACAGCGATATTTTTTTTTCTTTTACAGTTCACACCAAATTGTGTAGTGTAAAGTTGTTGTATTATCAGTAGCTAACTTATCATTGCATGCAGACTTACTAACTTGCCATCCTTGTACTTGAACCAAGGCAAGTCAAAAAAATTTGTGAAAAAAGTGTTTTAAAAACTTTTCGATAATTGAAAAAAGTGTGATTTTTGTATCGATATGAAAAGGTGAATATGACATTTACAGTACAGCTTTTGCTCTACTTTCTAGTTCCGAAGGAATTTTCAGCTTATTTTGCATAGAAAAGAAAAATCTCATGTCTTCTAAAAATGTCGGTCAGTCTTGTAAGTTGAAACACTTGATGTGGTGTAGGTTGAAACACCATAACAGAAGCAAGTGAACAACTAAAAGAAAAATAAACATACAAAACTACATACATATTACATATGCTGGTTCGTTGGAATCTTCTCTGGACCACACAGTTGCTGTCAATCTCGTTAAATCCTGCAGGATCATAGTGACCATACCTATGTCCTTGCTGGAATAAAACACAACCATGTTGTTATTCAGATTCCAAATTGAATATTGTCATGAGAATGAACGTGGGTCATTCACTAGCAATTATGTTCATAAAGAGGTAATTTGGAGGACATCGTTTCTCGGAAACATTTGTAAGCATTTTTTCTTGCGGCTGATAGGTGGACGCTCCTGCTCGCAAACTTTTGAAAGACAATTATTTTGTACAGTCGTCCTTGAGTGTTATTGCTTTCCCTGAACTGCGGCATTGGCCGTTTGATGTGCACATCGGTGAACTTAAATATTATAGTATTATACTGTTGCGGTATCGTTCAATGCACCCAGGTGTGCAACAACTCATGCGAATGAGTTATTCCGGCACTTAATTGCCAGGCCGACGAACTCAGGATTTCTTTTGTTTTAGGAAAAGAACAAGTATTTGCTCTCGAAGAGGGTGAGTCAATCAAGGACGACAAGGAAGTACAAATTAGAGATCAGGATGAGAGAAAGTTCAGTTGGTGATAACTTTCAACTGTGCCGGATGAACAATTTAGAAAAGTAGCTATAGTACGAAAAACTCTTTGTATTTCTATTCAAGTTTTTTTTTTATTTTTTTTTTTTTTTTTGCTTAATACAAGCTGTATCACAGAAAAATAAATTACAAATCACAAAGTAAAACTAAAACTAGAACTTCAAGTGGATTTCAAAAACAACTAATAGTGTTTCAGTAAAACAGTTCGGATAGTGAACATGGCATGCCGTAGACCAAGAAAAACTGGACATGTGGTGTTTCGGATTCTGATACATTACTGAATGCTCTCAAAGCTGTAAGAATCGGAAATGCAAGTGTGGAAGAAGAAGTGCAAGAAATTAATAATAAACATTAAAAATTTGGCGTTTTAATAAAAAAAAAATTTCATTTAATATGTGTGTTGCAACCTATACGACAAATTTTTTTGCGACCAAAAATCACATGTTTGGAAAATAGGCCATAACTTTTTTATTTTTAATGCAACTGAATTACATTCTTCGACAAAAATGTAGCCAACAATATTACCTTTCCAACGGCATATAAAACTATGTGTTTTATTTATCTAGTTAAAAGTTGCGACCAAAAATCAAAGCGTGTTTCAACCTACAAGACTTTCCCCTATATATTATATGTCGCGTTTGGGGGTAGTTATCTGTAATGTATTATGATTTTGACCAACCCGGGTGTAACCGGGTAGACACCTTCTAGTAAAAGTATAGAGCAGCACCTGGTAACCGAACTACGCTCGGTTAATTAAGTTCTATCTAATAAAAATTGATTTTTGAACAAAATAATGAATTTATATTACCTACACATATCTACTAGAATCATAAGAATTAATAATATCCTGAAGTACGATTATTTCTTGGCTTTTCAAACGTTTGCTCAAAATTAATATAACCTTGATCTGGGGTATAACAAAACAGAATGACGTAACACCTCTATATTCGAAATATGGATTATTTTTATTTATTTATATAATTATTTTTAGAAAAATAATTCGATTTGATTTCAATAATATGGTATTTTACTCTTTTCGTTGTTAAGATCATTTACCTACCTTTTTAAGAACCAAGGTCGAGATGGTGAACATAACTGATTGTGAGTATTTAAATGAAGGCGTTTGCGACTGTACGACGAGGATAGGAATTGCAAATGTACGTCATGCAAGTTGAATTATTTCCATCAAATGTCCTAATCTAAGGGTGCATCTTTTCACTAATATAACAGCACGATATTTTAAGATGAGTTGACATTTCGCATTGTTTATACATAGTGAAAACCGAACAGCATTGCATCCGTGACGTGACAGTTGTAACTTAGCAATAAACACACGTACCCACACACACAAATGCACTGGAGTTCGATACCCAACACAAGTGGCGCTGCGATCTCAATTGAACTTTTTGGTATACATTATTAATTATTATCGCACGAAATATTATTTAGCTAGACGAATAAAGGACGAGCAACAAATGGCACTGAAGTTAAGCTGTATACTAATTTCTATAATAAATATACATTAAAGCGCAATTAAACTGTATTTTGTTCTTGCAAAAGATCTGTAGATATATTATGATTAAATTAATTTCCTCATTCTCTTGCACCTCTAAAAATTTCCCTAAAAATCCCTACACAAACAAGTTGTGCAGGAATTTTAAAACCTTTTTTTCATAAATTTCGCAACGGAAAGTAAATTGCGCGGAACTCGATATAACTTTAATTGTAGTTAATGCATTTTTATTGTCCATTTTAAAACATTTTCAGTTACACTTTAATTATACTTCAGATGTCGGGTATATCAGTTTTGTTTTGAGGGAACGCTTGCAACGCAGAAATTAAGTTCACAAAAAAAATGACAATTAAATTATATTATTAAAGTATAAAAAATAGTTTTTTCGATCCCCCCAAAAAGCCTTTGCGACCTCCTCGGGCGTCCCGACAGCCTGGTTGGATGGTTAGAAATCAATGGTCTAAATCTTCAGTTCAATAACTCTCAATGGTCAGGTTTATAATAAAGGACATTTTTTTAAGTAGGTAGATATATCAGCAAAATCATTTTTAATAAATTTTTTTTTTATTATAACCTTTGAAATTTTACAATTTGACATATCATTAGCACTCAGATCACCTACAATGACTCATTTATTATACAGCAATATTCACAAAAGTAAGTAAAATAACTTTCAAATTCACTGAGTCTCTCTCATTTTTAATTTCCGAGAGACTATCTCTAATACAATTTAAAAACACAGTTGCGACCAACATTTATTTTATTCTGTATGAGTCTATAGCACAGAGTAAACAATATACATCCATATGTACTTATATTTATATCTATGTACAGGACCAAATTGATCTTGGATTCTATGCTGAAGAATCCTTTTCTTTATTCTTTGTATCATATATTAATGGTAATTTCCTATTGTTCTTTATATATTATTTCCGCTAATTTGTAACCTTTTTAACATTATTATATATACAATTTCTATTATTTGCTTAAAATCTATTTAAATATAAACAAAAATTTTAAAAAATCACAATTGTAAAAAAACTTATTTTCTAAACAGGAAACAATTTATATTTTGATTAAGCAAATTGCAAAAATTTCGATCGATTCGAAAATGATATGATCTACAGTGACAATATTCGTTTGTGTCTTATTTTGTTAATACATTTTATGATTGCCATTAAAACAAAAGCAAATAGATATCTGATTTTATCTTCAAATAAAACTAAAACGTTTCTTGAGTATTTTTTATAAATCTTTAATGGATCATGGATGAAATATTACCCGGTGAAAATTGAAAATATAACCTAAGGCGCAGAATGTATGCCAGCTGCATTCGTAACAACAGACATTAAATTTTATCCAATGACCGTTAAATATTAATTTTATGATGTACTTGTGACATGGTTGTAACTGAAAAAGATTTTGTAGAATCCGCAACATACAATTTATATATTGGGGTAAAATTAAATTCATGATACCATTAACATGATTATTTCGGTCACACTTTTTAAGGGTTGCTCAACAATATTTTTATTTTATTAATTCGTATTTCGTTCTTATTTTTGGACGGCTTTGGTTTCGCATCAGAGTCAAAGTTAATATCAAATATCATTGCATATGTGTATGTTGACAGTTTTAAGGCTTATCAGTTCTTTTTTAGAAAACAATTCAAACACTGAACAATTATCATAAAATATTGTACAGTTGCATTATTTTTGTTTTCTGTTTGTGATGTTATTGCGTATTAACTTTGACTCATCTGAATACCGCCTAAACAAATGTATTATAAGAAGTCTTAAATATAATGTTGCACTTGATTTCGTTTTCTTAAGAATTAAAAGTTAACACAAAATTAATAGCAAACATGTTTTCTCAAAGAAAACAGAAGTTTAAAAAAACAATATTGTGTATTTCGGACGAACACTTTTTCTAATTGAAATAATGAATTGCTTCAAACATTTGTTTTCAACAAACGGCACCTTAAACGTATTGGATCTACTTATTGCGGAGAGAATTTTAACAATAAATTAGGAAAAACAAATTATAAAAATAAATTAAGTAAAAGTGCCATTCGAGGAGAAGAAACCGTTTGACAGAACCCCTCAATATACAGTTTGTGACTCGCTCTTTGAAACCAATTATTATTGATGAATTAGCCTCATTTTATTAAATATTAAAAATATAATCGCACATAGCGTTCACTCCTCATCCAAGTCCAATAAAAAACAATCGTGTTTTATACAAGCCTATTGCCTATGTCCTATTTGAATTGGATATTTGGCTCCATAGAAATGTTGAATTCGTCCCTATTTGACATCAACAACAACAGGAACCTCATTGGTGTCGACTAAATTGGACGATGACGAAAGGCTGTCAGTCATTGATGATGACAGGTTGACATCGTTATTTAACATTGCGTTCGTAGCACCACAATAGTTCGACAATGGGACCATAGTTGATCCCATTGCTGATGATCAAGTCGTTGTCAATTGTCGCCACATTGTGTGTCACATTGACGGCAGGTACGGCCATGAAAAACTGTTTCCGGATAAAAGCATATCACGTATAAGAGTCTCTATTGGTGTTTTACCGACTAGACGTACAAAAAACAATTGCTCTATAACCTAAGAGAGTCGAAGCATGTGAGATGTAGAGACTTAATTATAATGGAAACAATATGACTCACCTGTGAGGAAACTGTCCTCAACGACGGTAAACGAAGGAGTAGCTTTCCAAATCTCGTGGGTTGATTAGGATATTGAGTCCGGCAGTATTCCTCCAACGCGCACTGGGATTTTTCTTGGAGGGACTCTATGTGTGTTACGTCAGACAGACCACAAGCATCTACGAAGAAATTTATTTTTGTATAGATATTAATTAAAAACCTAAATCGATTTGATGTTAGTAGCAATGAACACAATTAATCATACTGCACGCTGACTAAACAAATATGTGAGTAAACAACAAAGTTGAATGAGAGTACCTACTTTTATTTTTTATTGTTTGGCCTAATAAGTCTTAATTCGATTACTAAAAGTGTTTCAGTAAAGTGTGTGTCTGTGTATTTCGAACATTTGAATTCCTATCAGTCGATTCGATTAAGCTTTCAATATAATTTTTGAGCTTTTTGTCAAGAACTGAAACAAACTAAATTCAATTATAAATCAATAAGACAGAGAGCCAATATCTGTCTAACATATATTTAGTCTTACATATAGGTATGGAAGGTTTCTATTTACTAAGTCATATCTGCAAATATTATGTCTTCCACGTTAAATTTGTCCTGTAACAAATTGTTAAACTAGTAAACTACCATAAACACCTTTCATAGTTGAAAACTTGTAATGTTTTATAAAAAATTCGACATCGTATCGACGATTTTGCGTACCTACCTATTTCTTTTAAAAATATTTTAATTTAGTTAAGAGGTCACACCTCATATCCCTCATCTCATATTTTCAAAACACCAACCCCAAGAGCAATGCTTTTTTCACATACATAATATTTCCGAAATTGTGATACTTAAAATTAAAAAAGAAAAAGAAAATATTTTTTTATGCACAGTGCAGAACGTTGTCATTTTTGCATGTTTATTAAAAATTTTATCCATTCCTTCTGTGATAACGGAATACGAATGATAAAATGCATTATGTCATCGACAAAGAGCCTATCTGTAAAGTTTCAGGTAGATCAGATGACGAGAATCGGGTTAATATTAGCCGAAAGATTTGCCTTACAAACAAAACTTGGTATTCATATAACATTAGGTGCCTTAGCTATTACTTCTTCAAATAAGAAAAACCAATTTTGTATAATTTTTTTGATCACGTTTGATATCAAAAACGTACACACATTAGCACGAATTTGCAAGAGAGGATACTACTTGATGGCTCGAATCTCCGCCATTTGGAATTTTAATTGAGTATAAAACAATAAAATAAAAATACGTTTACATATTATATTAGCTATTTATGGTATATACACATAGGATGTCCCAATAAGAGCGCCCACTTTGAAATAATTAAAAGATCGCAGTTTTTATTTGAAAACTTCTGATGTTTTTATTTTATTATACAGGGTAGACATGGAGATTACGTATGGAACACAGTATGCCAATATCCGATAAATGGCCGCCTCGTGACGGTTGGCACTCATTGTTCCTTTTGACACAATTTTCGATGACATGTTGGTGCAGTGACGCCTCTATTTCATCAATGGCGCGTTGAATCTTAGCCTTTATCTCAGGAATTTTTCTTGGGTTATTGGCATACACCTTTTGTTTCAAGAAACCGCGAAGAAGGAAATCCAACGGCGTCAAATCACATGATATTGGTGGCCAACTCACAATTCCTCAGAAAATTCGCCTTCAACAGTTCCACTGTTTCATTCGCTGTGGCAGGTTGCGGCGTTACACCTTCCTGTTGAAACCATATGTCTTCAAAATCCATTACAGCAAATTGACGCCAGACAAAGTTGTTTATAGGCTAACGGTACCGAACGTCTTTGACGGTCGAGCCGTCTCCGACAGAACCTCATTATTTTGGTAGTGGATTGTCACACTTTCTATTCGTTGTGCGGCCGTGTAATTATCCATGATTAAAGCTCAATGTCAAGATGACAGCTGTCAAATAGCAACGCTGTACTACCAATACAAGAAAAATGACGCTAAATTCAAAGTGGGCGCCCTTAGTGAGACACCCTATATTAGTGTATAATAGCAGCAGTTTGTTTAATACCAATTTTTCGGATCGCCAAGGTGATGTAACCCCTTAAGTCACAGAAAACTCTAACGTTATGTACTCTTTTTAAAAAAATGATTACAAAAAATAATTTAATAATTTACAAGAATAACTTTTATATTGTTGAATAACAAGCAGGGATGCCAGGTGTGGTACGAAAATGACTATAACTATAATCTACTAGCAGGTCCCAGCGTGCGTTGCTAAGCCCTTCCGCGCCGGCCTATACGTTCCTACGCTTTCTATTTGAAATTATATTATTCTTGGTATTTATTTAGTGTTGCATTTAAAAATGGGCGTTTATAAATATTCTGTTTTCTTGACTAAAAAAACTTACCGCAATCACGACGACGGATGTATATTACATAGAACAGTTGCTCTTAAATTGGATAACAATAGTAGTGTGTTAGTTTATTTTCAGTTAAGGGTGGTTCTGGAGGGTTGAATCAGGATAGTGTTGCTAGTTCGCATTATGCTTTATCTGAAGGTGCAAGAATGGTGACTGCTAGAAAAACTACTCGAAGAATTTAAAAAAGGAGGGATAACGTTTCATCCCCTATTACCCCCCTTTCGGGTGGAATTTTCCAAAATTCTGGTACATGTGTCTTTATTTCTAACCGAAATGCCAATTAATTATCAATTGTCATGAATTTTTAACTTCAAGAATGGCAAATTTTCATAGAAACTTTCATCCCCATATTTTTTTTCTTCTGTAAGAAACTTTACAACAGACATTTTTCATTGGAGTATCGTTTAAATGCGTAATTTTCGAATTTGTCTCTATAGTGGGAGTAGGTTGGTGTGGGGAGCTGTTTTTTCTTTTAAACGCTTAAGCATACTGTTTTACATATTTCATGGGAACATTCCAATTTTCTATGTTTAACCGTCATACGGGTTTTGAGGTGAAATAAATTTGTTCTGTTTTTTCCTGCAAAATTTTTTTGTGGAGGTACTTAACCCTAGATTACTAAACTATCCCACGAGTGCCGTTGATACTAAACATTCGTAAAAATTACGACATAGAAATAAAACATAAATAAATGAGAGAATCATACACTTTTATTATTCATTGGTTTTAAGAGACCACATAATCATGATAATGATATATATATGTATTTTAATTCTGCACAGTTCGAACACATTCATGTTATGTGCCCTACAATTTACAAATGACTTTTGGTTTATTATTTTCAATAATAAACCTATGTAATCGAACACGAAAAAAAAAATTATAACCCCCCCTGAAATTTTGTCAGTTTACGTTTTGAGATATGTAGATTTCAAAAAACGAATAAGAAAAATCCGTCGCCCGCCGTCCCTCGTCCCCCGTCCAGGCTTTATCTCGGAAACTAACTTGGTTCAAAAATCAAGTGACATCTGACAACGGTCCTAACAGCCCGTGGGTCCGATCGACTTATTTTGAGTTGGGGGGGGGGGGGGGGGGGGGGGGGGAATTGAGGAACCAAATATTGAAAAAATCATATTTCCGAAACCGTTCAAGCTTTATTCATAAAACTCGGAATATACAATGCTCTAATATTACTCAATAGAACACATTTTATTTCATGAATTTATATCAATTGGATTTTGAGTAACAGAATTTTGAAATTTTTAATCTCCATAAAATATTCCATTTCTCGGTGGATTAAAAAACGTGAAATCATTTCACATAATCATCACTGCCATCTAGCCGTGACTTGAAAAATGTCACATTTTTTGGAAATAATAAACCCTTGTGTAAAATTTGCAGTATTTTTTACATATCATGCAAAAGTTAGTTGTCGTTTTTCTTGACTTATAGACGGACACAAAGCACATATTTTTCGGGAATTCGCTTCTTAGTTAATTACAGGAACAGGTTCAATGTGTATGATACCGTTTATGATCTCTTTTATATCTCGCCGCAAAGTCGAAGTATTTATTCTTCCCTTCGACTATGCAATCGTTATTTTGTCGTCGTAATTTTTACGACAGTTTAGTAGTCTAGGGTTAAATTAAAATGCGATAATCTTCTGAAGTGCTGAAGAAAAAAGAAGTATACCAAAATATGCAAGTTCATTTGCATATGTCAGATTGATTATGTACCGTTATATGAGTTTTTAGCGAAAGTATAATGATTTCACTGGTTTACAAGGTTTTTGCCCAGAGCAACTGAAAGGTGTTTCTAAGATGCTGCAAATTCGAATTTGCTTTCTATTTATTTATATATGTTAGGCTCTAGTTTTTAGATAGATTTCGAAGAAAAATCTGCCTACTGAGTAGTATACGACTTTCGAAAAATTCTTTCATAGTTTTTCGTTTCATGATTCCCTGAGTACGAAACCGCCCCCCGTTCGAAAGTTTATATATATATATTTACACGCTAGAGGCCGTATTTTTGAGAATATTGCAACCAAACTTGAAATTTAATCTCCTAACCCTAAAAAACATAAAAAAATACCCCACGTGCTTAACTTCATTAAAACTTCAAAAATGCATAATGCCTTTCTCACCCCTGGCCCTAAAACCCATGGGTGCATTCCGATTAAGCTGACGAGCTTCGGGACACAACTAGGGCCCAAATGTACCGTAGCCTATGTGCGAAAGAATGATTTTTATCGAGCGAAAATTAAGATAGATATCGATTACACGGCGGACGGGGGACGGAGACGGACATTGCATTTGAACTGTGTATTATTCAGAGAATCATAAACCAAAAGCCAAAACCCACTCAATGACTGATCAATGTTTTTCAAGATTTAAGAATATTTAATATTTAAGAGCTCATACTTGGTACAGAAGTTCCCTAAACGTATTAGATGCTCACTTATGGTGTTTGAAAATTCGCCTCCTGTGACCTTAAACTGACCTAAGGACGAATCATTAAAAACCCATTACATTAAAAATAATATCTACATATTACAGTAAAGTTTACTATTTACTGGGCAGTAGCAAAGCATTTCCGGGGCCTGCTAGTAATAAATATATAATAACAATAATTCAAAATGTTAAACATTTTATGAGAAAAAAACTATCAGATAATCTTTCAAATAGCGTGTCATAATCTTTGAACATCGAATGTTGGGAAAAATTTATGGAAATTTATGCTGAACAGAAGCAAAATATCTTAAAAACTATTTCTCTATAGTTTTGAAACTCAATATCGATGAGACACTTTTTCTTTTTGTACCTACTTTACAGTATTGTTGAAAGGAATGAACGCACATTCTGAAAACATAAATTTATAATGAAGCATACTATATGAACAAATGTGTTTTATCACAATATTTCTAAACGTCGACTATAGGCAGTACACAAAATTTATCTGCACATTTTCATAGGCGTCATAAAATTACTTATGGCGATTGGCTACGTTAAAGTATTTAAACCCCATTAATCACATCTCGAGGTCCTTGGGATGTTTTATTTGCCCCCATAAAATTGAGTGGAACTCAAAATGGATAATAATAGTTAGATAAACAGCTAAACCTGAACCAATGCCCCTCTGGCGAGCTTCGGGTAATCCAATTGATAAAAATTTCAACGGCTGTCATTGTTTTTATGATGGATCATCTAGCAATTCAATGGCGGGGCGTGATAGATGCCGTAGTACTGTACATTATCCAATGTTGCTGAAGTGGTCATAAATGTAATAATTAACAATACAATTTTCAATAAGCACCACATATTTGAATCTGCCGTGCTAAACTCATTCAATCTTACATGCCGACATGAAACATTAAAACCGACGTAATTTTTCTTTTTATAGTTGTATATGCATATTTCATAGTTATAAGATTACGGTTAAGATACGAAAATGGCCGGGCAGTTAGAAACTGAAATGTGCCTAGCCTAGGAAAGAAGACTATCGTTTTTGAGCATAGAACCGGTTTCGCACACCTTCTGGACGTTGTCGTACAGTTTCTTAGCGCAGCAAACTTACAGTGCTAATCACAAAGTTGCGCCTTTGTCTTTCTTAGTCGTGACAACGGCAACATTTTAAGACGATGTCTTCGCCGTCGGTCATTTTGCATCTACACCCTGTATAATTAGCTGTTGCATTTCACTGCAAAGGTTGCAAGTTGGGAATTATTGGATGAGTGTTCATCAAGCACTCTTATACTGCCCATACACTTACCGACAGCGGACTATCGTCCTAGCTGTCATTCAGGTCTCGACAACGGCCGAGGCTGACATCGGCCACAAACTACTCGGCCGCGGATTGTCGTCCGTCGAAGAACCCGCAAGAAATATCAAATCATTTCAAAAACTTGGCCGGCGACAGTTCGCAGTACATTTCACCCTCGTGTACGGCCGTCAGTCCTGGACAACAGTCTGCGGCCGGTAAGTGTATGGGCACCATTACTTTGGGTCACCTAAAGCTTGACACTTACGAGTTCTTTTTCCATTGATTCGATAAACCAATTCGATGTGTATTTTTCAAGCGTTCTTTGAAAGGCAAGTTGCTTTATTTTATCCTATAGTATAGGACCTATTTTAAACTAAAATTTTGATAAGTAAACTAAAACACCATAAACGTCATAAATAGTACTACGGAATACGATTCTCGATCTATGTAATAACAAAATTGAAGTAGATTACTTACAATCTACATCACAGTACATTTAGTGAATGACCCCCAAATTAATGTCTAATATCACTGATAAACTGATAAATTCCATAACAGATGCACGGCAGGCTAAATAAAATATTTATAGGACATGAGTAATCCCCAACTCAATTGAGACAGAATTTATTGAATGAATGCTAATTTAACGATTGCTAAAACAATTGAGTTCAATCAATGTATCGTAATTGGCCTGCATGATCGAATGAATGTACGCAGTCACACCACCCGAACAAGCACAGCACCAATAAAGAATCTCAAAACAGAAAATGAGCAGAGTTTTATTTAAAATTTACATAGTACGCTCACTGTTTAAGACTATCACACTGAAAAGGAGTTATTGTAATTATCTCGACCTTTGCCGCTATAAATCCAAGGCAGAATGCTTGCGGTACAAAAATTCTTTTTTATTCAAAATCTAACAGCAACATTTTATTCTTTATCGAAATATTAGGTGTGTCGAATAATCAAATAGCGACGTGTTTTATGTAAACATTTACATTGTAAGGATTATATTCGAGCTTGCACGCATGTATTTTGAAAGCTATTCAATTTAATATAAAGTGTGTTGGGCTCTTATATTCTGAGAGACATGTTTTCATTTTCGATTACATGCGGCATATTTTTGATAAATCCGAAAAACGTTGTCAACATTATTGAAAAAGTATTACAGTTAATTTCTATTTAAGAAATTAAAACTTTAAAATAGTTATATTACGATTCATTCACGTTCATTCACGGATTTGTAAGCGAATAACGTTAAAAAATAAGCAAAAGTTACTCAAAATCAATAAAATAATTAACATAATATGTACCTACAAATAAAAAACTGCAAACTTCAAATGAATTATGAAAAACAAAAAAAATTTATTTATAATAGGATATATCTACAAAAAATATATAATTTAAAAAAAAGTACCTAAAGGTTAGGATAATTTACTAAGAAAAATATACACAAATTAATAAAACTTTAAACTAAAATCTACTGCACCCACAAGAAAAAATCCAGTTCAACCCTTTCAAAGTTTGCACCAAACATTGTGGGAAGATAAGAATAATTTCAGTATTTACTTGAAATCCATGGTTCTCGCATTCTTAGGATCTTGAATATGTATATTATGTAAAAACAATCTAATCCCAAGGATAGTTACAGACTGCCAGAATACTTCAACTATACAAAGAACTATGTTAACTACAATTGCCATCTACTGCCAAAATTGTACGTTGGGTACCTATAACTAGGACTACTGAATGACCCACTACTGTTAGCGTGGCTAACGAAAGGGGTGCTATGGTGAAACATGTCAAATGCCCCAAACGACCTTGGCGGCGTTTGATAAAACATCGATGGCGAGTTGTAAGTTCCCATACTACCTGTGCTCGGATTACTGAGTGGTGAGTTTGTCATAGTACTACCATTTGCTAAAGTAGAGCTAGAAGTACTGTTCGTGCTACTGTGGTAGTTTTGACCGCTGCTGGCAGTGAGTGCATTGAATGCAGACGAGTAGGACTGTAAGGATGAGGATGATATAGGGGTTACCACAGAATGCATCGACGTTGAGGATGTTATGTCTGCTGATATGGGGGGCGACTTCCTATCTGTATCTAACCTATCGGGTGATCGCTCATCTAAGTGATCTTTAATCACCTGCATGAGCTCATCATTAAAATTGCCCTCAGTGTTATTGTTGTTATTTGCAATTGTTTTAAGTTTTGCTGAAATGTTTGTTAGTAAAGCTGGAACATCTTTATACAAGATGTCCAACAGCTTACCTGTGGTGAATAAAACTATTGCTTTGAGACACGAATATTCCGCCGAATCAACATGCAGCGCCTTCAGCTTCTCCACTTGCTCTTGGAATATTCGTATGTGGTCCATAAAAGCCACCACACGATCAGCTGCCATTGGTGATGCATGTAGACCTGCTGCTGCTAACAAGGGTGCCACATGCAGTGGCATAGAGCACTGTGATGCATTTAACACAAACAACTCCGACCACACGAGTCGCAAGAGCGCCACTTGATCGGTAACCTGGAGTTCGGGAAAAAATGGAATATTCTTGGCCCATTCCACAGCAGAGAATAGCAGCCTGGCCGCTAATTCACAAATATTATCTATGCCCATTATGTTATTCGGTTGCATACACTGGCCATACCGCGACGTTGGGTACGGCTCGGCCCGCAGTAGTAAGGATATATAGGAACTTAAGTACGAATGACCGTTGAAGCCTGCTACACCCATGGGATCACCATTCGCTAGCTGATATTGTCCATGCATCCCGGTCAATCCTGGTTGAGTTGGCGGCACTCGTCCTCGCTGAACAGCTGAAGAGAAAAATAAGAAGATTAAAAGTATGCTTCAAAGGTGAACTCGACGAATATACATAGAATAAGATCATCGGCCATCGCATTCTGTGCAGTAGAAGGGACGTTGCATTATCAATTACTCTTGAAATATTTTGAGAATGTTTAATTAAATTACAGGAAAATACTTATTCCATTCTTCCTTTTTAATATCGCATTTTTTGCAATAATTAATTTTATTGAACATATTATAATTAGTTCAGATTGAATGATCAATTTCTGAAAAACAAATGCTTAAACTTTCAATTCTTTTGTTGTCATGTTGTTAATGATATACTACCTTAACAACAAACCCACCATTAGCACGCAGGCACGTTACCAATGATGAAGACATCCTCGAAGTTAGCATTATAGCATCTTGAGCATCCGATAACATAATGCAATTTGTAAGGGTGCTTTTCGGAGAGCAAAATATGAACAAAAGTCGTAACCAGGTACTTTGGCACGTGCTCATTGACACAGCTTCCACCGAAAGTGAGGAAGTGGGACACATTTATTTTTTTTATCGCAGGCTATATGGTTGATGATGACAACAGAAGAAATTGAGAACCATTCAGTAGCATACATCACATCTTGAGAGCGGCACGATGTCAGAAGATCGTGACCTTCCAGGGATAATCGAGAGTGGCGGTACGTTCGCTTCGAGTCGACCGTGAGCATCGCAAAAGGGTTAAAGAACTTTAGTGGTTTCTCAAATCTTTGTTTGGGACTTTGTGTGTAGAGAGGTTTTGTTGCCTGGATATGTTTTTTCCTTGATTGCACGAGTTTGGTTCTGCACCGAGAAAGGTCCCAACTAATTCCATCACCGGATTATAAATGACGATCCCTAGATACAGCCTATTCAAATTTCTCTGGGAAAATTCTGTGGTATAGAGTTTCATCCGTTGTCAGCTGAAGACGAAGAATCAAAACACAATTACGCAAATGTATTGTGTAAATATTAAACAGAATGACCAGTACGACAAATAGCATGGACAGAGGTATAAAAAGATTATTTACCCCCAGAATAATGCCGACCTGAAATGGCTGGACATTAAGGATAAGGAGGCGACTCAGGACTCGTCTAACTTGATTCCCATAGGGATCATTCGAGGTAGTGACCGCTATGTGAAATTCCTTCAGTTGCCCTTCTTCGCTCCTACTGCCCGATTCTTTCCGACAGTCGCCGCCGTGTGAAGAATCCGGGATTTATGCTAAGACAGTGGTCAGCTGAATTACTGACCAACCGACCAGGTGTTTAGCCTTTTTTCTTGTTTGTACGTACAGGAGATACCGGGAGAATTGTTATTTTCATTATCATTTTTTTCTTCTTATTTTTTTGTTTCTTGTGCTGCCATCTCCATTGAGCCTTGCATTACAGAAGAAAACGAAAACATCGCGTAAAAGGGTCTTTCTTTTGTAACCGTCAACTTTCAACATTGCGAGCCCTTTGTAAACGTTTTGACGTCTGATGATTATCGAATTCATCAATGTGAGGTTGGATTGATAGATAAATTGTGGCGATAAAAACAAGCGATCCCCATGTATGCAGTACATAGATTAACACTTTTTAAATGCTTTAATTTTATTTTCTTCTACATCGCTGGTTCGCGCTTCGCGAGAGATGTTCAATTCACCTTCGCTCTAACACCAGATCACCTTGATAAATGACCAAGTTGCAACAATACAATGAAAGGCAGGTCATGCAAAGAACGGATCTTTACTTCTTCGATACTGTGAGGAAACGCGGAGCCTCGACCAGAGTTCAAGAAACTATTAAGATATGAGTCAGCATATTCTTGACATATTCGAATGATTTCTGTTGTTTACTGCATCAGAACTCAAATGCACTTTGTACTGTATTGTGCGATGTCTTGTAATGAAATACGCCCATGTCCGAGCAACGCCTTGGACGACGGGGACATGACGAGAAGAAATCGATATTTTGGTGCAGCAATTTTCTCGTTGCTAAAGGAACATATCCTATAGCACTTATAAATTAAATCAAAACTCTATTTAACCCTATTTTTTAAAGCGATATTAAAATTTGTACTAGTTTAGTTCTGGGCAACACTTAATTACGAAATCAACAACAAAAGTTGAATCCTTTTCGAATATGTGTTTTTATCAACACCTTTGGAGAGTCCTTGCTTTGCATTGGAATTTTAGGGAAACAATATAAAAGTTCTGATTCTGAACTAACATTAATGAGCATAATAGCTTATCCTACCAAAATAAATTCCGACTACTCAGGAATCCACTCCAGCCGAGCGTTTTACCCGCTCCTTGCCAAGTTCCAATGATTCCGAGTCGCACATAAGAACACCCATTCCCAAGTGCCGTGCAAGATTTATAGCCATCCAGCCCAGAACTGAACAATCTTTTCTAGAGTTCACATGCTAAAGTGAATTCCAAGTATCCTCGAGCTCCACTGGCTCCCAGTCAGAATAATATCGAAGAGTCATGGGCCCCGAGTATTTGTACATTCGACTTGCAACAAGTAAGGCACCACAAATCGAACTAGCAATGACTCAAGGAAATTTTATTTTCATTTTTTCGCGAGGAATGATGAATAGACCAATAGTCGGAACAAAATCGAGGACAAACACAGCAGTGAGATATCCGAGTCGGGCTTTCATCAACGGGATATTGAAGGTCTTTTACAACTAATGATCTTACCTGAGGAAAAGGTAGCTTGGGATATTTATTTCACAACCTTTTGTTCAACGAAATCTCAACCCCTTTTCCGTGCTCGGACAGCAATGGTCAATGTCCAATTGTTCACCACATGGGTTTGCTTGACCTTTACGCAAAGGGATGGACAGCAATTAATGTGAAGTGTTAAAAATTCGCTTCGACTAACCGTGGAACAATACTAAAGGACAAAAGGACGTGACCATCAAAATAACTTTTTTCTGTTGGGAATACATTACATAATAATATATACTGCTTCATTTTAAGCCCTTTCAAGAAAGGGCTCTGGTTCTGGTTCACAGTATAAAACTGGAAGCGTTAGCGACTTTAACGGAAAATAAGATTAAGTAGTTATGATAGGATAGAAATTTCTCACAGTCTCAAGAACTAAATGAATTTTTTGAATTTTTTCAAACCTGGGTTGCACTAAGTATTAACCTTATAGAAAGATAGTAATAAATATTTGGAAACGTGTTAGCTTGAAATATGAAACGATGTGGGTTTTGACTTTAATTAAAATCATATTTAAGGAAGTTGCATCCCTTCATATGTTATGCGCAAGCGCAATAAAGGAAAACAAGGCCTATGTCGAGATTTTTTTCCAATTTTCAGTATAATGAAATTGTGTTAAATTGTTTACCACTGAGCTCGACTCGACGTTAAACCTTCTCAGTTGTCTGTTTCATTCTAACGCGATACCTTGAATAAATTCTTTAAATGGATCACCTTGTTAACAAATTAACTTAATTCGATAATAAATAAAAGAAATTGTTAGTAACATAAAGCAAGATAAAATCCTTTAAATCATTTACATATCCCACAATTGTGCCTTGCAGCCAACCGGATGAAACTTTATCCTTCTTTACTTTCTTAGAATTACTTTCCCTTTTGCGTGCCCTCTGTAGCCATTGTTATACCATCTTAAGGTGCTTAGCTCCATACGTGTACGTCTTTGGTTAATTTTAATATTGCGTTCAACTCGTTAAATCACTTAGCCTGCTGGATGTAATCATGAATATGTCCTGTCGGCCGGAGGGATGCGACACGTCACACAGAGAAGTCTCCAGGAAGATAACGAAAATGGGTAAGGAATCGACGACAGATAAAGCAAATAATGAGGGAAAATATTTGCATCGTATTACAAAGAATGAGTTTTCGTTTAATTAAAATAACAATGAGAGGATGTGTGTGAGCTTGCTTTTGGGGTGTGTTTGATACCAAGAGCAGATAAATCTCAAGGCAAAAAACCGTATTCTCGAGAGTTGTATGCGAATGTTGTGCTACGATAATGAATCTTGTAAACAAATTTTTGTATCTTATGTCACACATACATGTATCAAATGAAGCAGATGATTTTTTCTTTCGATTGGCAAATAAACATATTGATGTAAGCACAGACGTACCTTCATCGAGATTCAAATATTTGGTGGGTGGGGTTTACTGGTTAAGCTTCCCTAAGAATTTGCAAACAATACTTCCCCATTTCGAAGTATAAATTGAAAGTCGCGCATGTATGCAGTTCGCATAGTTTACAGAGAAATTAATTAGTGTTGAAGTTGTTTGCCAGTTAAATTACATTGAAAGGTATACTTAGCTTTCTAAATATCTGAAAACTAGGTATACGAAAAATTTAATTTAAAATATAGTAGTTTTACATAAATATGTACTACGAGTAAATCAGAGAGAAGTATAATAAGTCCTATGCTATCTGTACTAGCTGTAAGTGTGTTCTATTCCTCATTCAACTTTATTATTATATGTTGACGCGGAGTGGAATTGAAAAACAAATGCACACACAGATTGCGATCAATGTTAAAAAAAAAGTCCAGAATGCTACTCGTTCCTTAAAAAAGCCAAAATATCACCGTTCCGGGTAAAGATTAAGCAAACTGATTATTACATTGCAACATCACAAACAAATAAGATATGCGTTAAAAATCGTAGAAAGCAAAACAAAACAAAAAAACAAAAACGTAGGCTATATTAAATTATAGCAACTTATAGCAACGTGCTACGCAATGCAAAAACAACTGTGTTTTCCTAATTTTTGAAAACTAGAACTGATTGATACGTTTCAATTACGATTATATATTATATTACCTAACAATGAAAAATAAACAAAAAAACATCAGTTGATTTGTCGCAACTGAAGTTGGGAAGTTGGCAGAAAATCTCCTTAAAGCTTGTCAATATTGAGACGCCCACAGAAGAGTTGTTTGATGAGGAGAGTTGCAGAAGACACTAAAGCACACTACATAGTACATGACCCTTGGACCCTTCGACCACGTCAACCATGGCCCAAGTTCTCTGCCGCACACTACACGACCCTCCGAAAGCATTTTTCTCCGCAGTTGTTTTCTGTTTTTCACTGAAAGTGGTTGTTTATTGGTGCTTTATTTCTATGGCTCTGCAGTAAAAACTAAAAAATGATGATTCATCATCGACCATGCTTGTCCCTGTGACCATAATTTGCTTTTTCGAGAAAGCCATCGACAATGGTCGAAGCGCCGATCATGGTTTTAGTCCCAAGGGCCTTGTAGTGTGTGGTGCAGTGCTCCATACAATTTTCATGTCAAGCTAACCTTAGACCCTGGGTATTGGTCCAAGGGTCATGACCTCGGCCGTGACCGCCTTGATTCTTGGCTTGGCTTGGCACCATCTTGGGCCTTGTAGTGTGCTTCCTACTTAAGCCACTAACCAAATCACAACCGCATAATATAATATATTATGACATTAAGTCCTGCTCCTCCATAAGTCACAGTCACTTGCTATCGATATTTTCTGATAGTCACCGATCTAAATTTCTGAAGTTTAACTTTAAACTAGAATAACCTAAAGTCAAAGTGTCAAAGCTTTTGTATTTTCAGTATATACTTCTAAGTTTGCTTTCTAGCACTCATACGTCGTCGGCGCAATAGGGTTTTATCTTTTATACAATGATCCAAACGGCAAACACTTCTGCATCACACAACCTGCAATTAGCATACAATTTGAATAACGCATGGATTGTCTTCATGTGCAGGTAAATAAAAAACTTTTGCCGTCCCTAAGCAATTTGGACTGACACCGATGGAACCATGACAGAATCAACAAGCAATCGCATCGCAGCACAACTAGATTCAATATCTGTGTCGATTCGAACAAGAGTCAATATTTGATCAAATCACGGGCTTGAGCTAATACACGTTGGAATTACATACTTGAAATAACCTACGTACATCGCGTAGAATTTATGTGAATTAGGTTAAGATTAATACAAGCTACTGTTAATGACAGAGAATATGACTTCGACTCATAAGAGGCTGGGGTGAACTTAAGTTTGTTAAAACAAGCTGGGTGTCTGGGTAGATCGATTGATCGACGCTGTTTTTACCAATGACTAAATTTAAGTTAGCACTAAAAGTTATCAAGTGAATCTGGTTTTTCATTTGTTCAGAATATATCGTTTGCAAATCATCGTTTTTGGGAATTATGAATGTGTTTTTAATTGCAAAACGAAAAATTAGAAAGCTTTTGTGATCTTCAATCCCTTTTCACGCCGAAAGTATCTCTCGTCATAATACTTTCCAACCTCGTTTGAACTTGATTATAAATTATTAAGTAACTTATTTGTAAATTAGATAAAACAGCATAAAAGATTAAGTATAGCAAATAAATAGATGCATGGCAGAAAGTCTCATTAAATCTAATAAAGTGCATGGGCTCAGATTTAAACAAGGAACACTTAATAAAGCAAAATGACACCAAAATCTCCCCTTCTCCTGTCCCCAGGAACGTAAAATCCAAAAAGAGCATGGGCTCAGGTTTAAACTGGGGACACTCAGAAAAGCAAAGTGACACAAAAATCATGGTCCCCCACGTAGACGGTCCCCAGGTTTTTATTATAAAACTTGGCTGTGTTTTGTTTTTTCTTTAATTTAACATTGCAAAGTCTGTCTAAATAGTGTATAAATAACAAAATTAAAAAATAATAATATTGATGAGCCTTCAATATCGTGGTGTATTTGGAAAGGGATCTCATGAATATCAAAAGGGGACGAAATGATTCCTTCGAACAAACACAACCAACTCTCAGTTTCAAAAAATTAGTTCTACGTAGAGAATTAGTGTCATTAGGTATTCCTATAAAAAGGGCTCTTGCACGACGATCGTCATAATCGTTAGCTTGGTATAAATTACCATTGCATAATGGCTCGTAACAATATTATCTGCATTGACACGAATCACCCTCCTCAAATAGAGGGACAACAGAGGTAAGAAAAAGATATCATTGTAGTTGCTAAAAATTATTTTATATAAACAAAAAACACATTTGTAAATAAAGAGGCCGCTGATTGAGTTTTCACTTACCTTCTCTTCGCATACCCATCTTTAAGCACTTTCTTAGTCTGCAGTATTGGCACTGATTCCTATGGTGCTGGTCTATTGGACATGTCCTATTGCCTCTGCACGAATATGTTAAATTTCTCCTAACAGATCTCTTAAAAAACGATTTACAGCCTGCAATAAGAGTGAAACTTTATTTAATTATACATAATTAATATAATTAATTTTAATATTGTAATAAATAGATATAACCATTTATTATATTATGGACTTTAATTTAATACGCAGTTTATTTTTACGCGATATTGAAATTTTAGAAGGGCAAATAAACTATTCTTTTTCACATGCCTTTTGATAACTGAGAACTTAATTTTCATGTTAAGAGTACTTATGATGTAAAATATTTGTATGTAGGTACGATTCTTAGTGACATTTTCTCTGTGTAAGAGCCAGAGTCGGCTGAAAATATTGGCCTTAATTTATACAAGATATTTAATAACTAATTGATCCTAAACAATCATAGTTTTCTTTTTAAAAAGTAACTTTAAGATAAGGTACGTTTTAACCGATTGTCACATTAGGAACGGTTTTGTTATAATAACTTTGCTATTATTATTCATAGATATCCGAATGAACCGTTAAGCCGTGAAAAAGGAACAAACTCATTTTTCTTTACAAAATTCAGTGAAGAGTTTTTATGCAAGTTGTGGGAAAATTTTCTTGTAATAAGGTTTGGTTATTTCCAGACAACTTATCTGATATAAAATACCTGCAAATTGTACCAAGGCCGTAGTCACAGGGGTCACAGAGGGTTCAAACCCCCTCCGCAATCTAAAGTAAAGGTATCACTCAAGGTCTCAAGATTATTTTAAATATTTTAAACCCCATGAAAGGAATCACATTTCTTTAATAAAATTATGTTCTACCATTTTTCGTTAATTTCCATACTCTTAATGACTTACACATTTAGGTTGTTTAGGTTTAGATGAATGTCGTTTCGATGTCGGAACAATAATTTTTATAGACCAAATGCATTTAAGTTAGTTTGATGAATATTGGTGAAATTTGACATCTTTAGAGTATATTAAAATGACTTTTATACTCTTAAACTATGAAAAATGTTTATACAAAATCTCAAAATAACTTAAGATTGTAACATCAGAAATGCATTAAGATGGGGTTCTGGAAGGTCATATTTTTAAAAATTTCCGGGGTAGGACCCCCATACCACCCGTTTTGCTAGGAGGTATTCGATACCCCCGACCGCCCGCCCGGTAGACTGATCCCACTCGAAATATTTTTCTGGCTACGACCATGCAAATTAGCGCCTTTTATATTATGAATACGTTACAATTAATAAGGCATTAGAGATAATAAAGGATTAGATACCTATTTTCCAGAACCCCAAATGAAAAGCTATGTCTGTATTAGTGAAGTTCCCACTTCCTCACTGAATTCAGGCACATATAAAAAATAATACTTAAGTGATGATTATCATAATGTCATATCTCCGCACGACATTGCTCCTCCGGGTTGGGCAAACAGCCGCCGAGGAACCGAACGAGGCCAAATATTTTAATAAGGTAAACATGTCAGCATGTTCGATGTACCCGGCTCTCCATCCGCCTCCCCGCGACTTGGAAAAGTTTCTGACATATTCGATATACTAAAAATAACTAAGGTTTAAGGGTTGCGTGAGGGGCTCATGATGTCGGATATTGACAAAACTGCTTTAGGAAAGCTTATGAATTAACAGCTGATCCTACTTATCATAATCACGGTAAACATGATTTCAGTACGTGTCACGAGGTCGCGTCGCCGTTCCTTAAATCTGTAATTTACTCGTGCAAATGACCTTACGAAGTCTGTTATATTAATTGTAGAGTTTTCCTTTTGAAGGATTGTTCGTTTGCTCTATGTATAATAATTAATTATAATAATTATTACTAATTGGAAAATGTCCTTTTTTGGTTTTCGCGAATTCTTAAAATGCAACATTTCAAGTAGGTACATATGTTATACACATAGGTATATTCTTTGAACTCGATGCGAGTTGATATCGAAAGGTACACAATTTCTGTTTTCTTGAAATCACAGGAGAACTCGACAGAATTTTCAAAATCCGTTCAGCAGATCCAAAAAAATTTAAATTTTTGTTGTTTGTAATAATATTTTATACAATATAATATTGTATGTAATATACCTATATAAGATGTCGATATTTTTTTTAATCAGTAGCTCAATCATATCGAGATATGTGGATACAGCAAATTGCCATGATTTTGATCGCACCGGGTGAAGCCGGGTAGCCCAGCGAGTGTTCAATAAAAAGTTCCGTCATCGGCAATTAAATCATTTAGCCGTGTTGCGTGCTCTGTTCTTCTGAATAATTCCATTATAAAGCGGCGCATTTATCTTTTCCACTGCACTTAGGATGTTTTTTTATGCCGAAGAAAACGTCAGAAATTATAAATAATTCATTACCGCAACAGTTAAAGGCGGACATAAGTTTACAGTTCGCTACCAATGTATTTTGATCGTCAATGATTGTGCATTTTTTAATTAATAGTCTCAAATATGTAGATTGTCGATACACCGTTTTGTAATATTTGCCTAATAAGCATTTTTGTAAATTTAATTAGAACAGTGCATGTGAACACAATTATAATAATAGTTTAACTACGCATACCACAAAAGAGTTTCCGTTATTTTACTTTATATAAAATCGTTGTGATGGTTTTTTTAAATTTATAATAAATAAATTGGTTAAAAAATTGATTCTTATAGAGATACATAAATAGCTACAAAAAAAAAAAATTGTTACAAATGACGAACAAATTAATATTTATGCGAATTTTGGAATAAAATCCCCTTGTTCAATCTTAAAGAACAAAAATGAAGAAATCGCCCTCGTACATTTCTAAGTCCTCATTTCTCCCAATCAGTCTCTACCATTTATACTCGTACTACCGCAGCATTAAGGTTTAATGGGATCCGTTTTCACTCCATTAACAATGATCAATAAGCCGATTTATAAACATAAAGCGCAATATTTGATCCAGTAGAAAGGGTTGTACAAATGTACATGTGGTGGTGATTGGTGACGTTTAATACATGCATGAACAAAAATATTGCAACGCAATGAAATAAACAAATGGAAAAGAGGCGTAAGCAATTTTTAAAAAAAAATTAACTTCATTCCGGCAAATTACCTCAAAGGATGAAACAAGACAGACGAATCTATGTATTATTCGATATTTTTGTACTGCAACGAAAATAATGCAAATAACTCAATAAACCTCTTCTAAACTCTTGAGCGGCTTTATCAGCTTGCTGATTCATACCTGCAACCCATTTAACATTCTAATGGCGACCCAGAACCCACTTTCACCATAAAGCTTACTTCTATGGTTTCGAGGGTAATGACAGTAGCAAAGATTAAAATAGTCGAGACCTATCCTTTACACAGTCTACTGCTTTTAACAACAACGATTTTCAGAACAACTGAAAAAAGAAAAATGGAAAATACAGTCGATGCTCTGCAGGTTGACGAATGGGTACGCCCTAAATATAATACTTTAGTGGGTTTCTCACTTTCGCCTGCAGCTCACCTAAGGGTGCTCGGAGTTTGACTTTTAATAGGATTCAGTAAATAGCACTCCATGCTATTTACTACCCCTTTCTATCGGATTAACGGTCTTCTTCTTGTAAGAAGTATGTCTGACTTTAGTTTAACTTGTTGTGCTATGTTTTTTCTAGATTTCATACTGATCCTACAAAATTATCAATATCCTTAGAGTCAAAGACTGCTTGGAGAGCCTTACATAAATCGATTCAATTTTATTGAGTGCGTAACTAAACGGCTTTTGTGCCGGAGCACAACTAAAATAAAACTGAAATTGCACTTGATTCCCAAATTAATCTCTGGGACTCTGTCCAACTCGCCAGAGCCATCCAACAGTAGTTCTTTCTTTAAATCTTATTTTAATTGCCTCTTAATTGCATGACCCCGCCCTGTCGCTATCAAACAAATCTCCTTTTATCTTGTCTCTTTAACCATAGAGCCGTTTTCCTATTAAACACCTGAAATTAGACCTCCCATAAAATGTTGGCCGCGCAATGAAACGCAACACTTCCCGGCATTTTTTAATCAGTCGTCGTCTCTGAATTTTAAGTAAATAACTCAGTCTGATTTACGGTGACTTTAAAAGAGGAGAAATGGAAGAGAAAAAATCGTCACCGTGTGTAATGTGTATGTCGCGGTGGTCGGTCCGAATTCATAGTGACTGCTAGATGAACAGGAATTGCTTCCCGAGAACAAATACTTCACGCCGACCAATTCCTCTAATATTTCAGTTTATTACAATTTTTATATTTTGTTGGGATAGGGACTGATTCCTCGAAACCACAGTAGATGGAATCTTGCCACCGAACGGAATTAGTTACGAGGTTAATTTGGAGCACAGCACCAAAGAATGCAGAACACATATTTAAGAAACATTTCCATCGAGTTTTATCTGTATAGGTGGTACCTACTAATTTATAATTTTTCTCGTAATTACCGCTTTAAGCATTGTTTATGTTCTAAATTATTTATTAATTATATTTATCATTTTTGAAGAACATAATATTTTGAAAATCAATTTTAGTACCAACCAATTTTGACATGCTGCAGTTTGGTAGCGGGTGGTCCAAAAAATTTGTTCTTTGCCTCATTTGACGCAGAATTTAATTCTCTACAAATTTTATAAGGAAAATTTATAATAAACCAGTAATTTTCGAAGATATTTGAGAAAAACTGACGTCGAACCAAAAGTTTTCGCAAATAAGGAAATTGGTGCACCTTTGGCCTACTATTCTTTGGTAGCGGGTGGTCCAAAAAATCCGTGTTTGGTGTCATTCGACGCAGAATTTAACGCTCTACAACTTTTATTTGCAGCACTTTTTCTTAAGTTTGATATTTTAGGAGATACCTATAAGAGAAAGACCGCAATTAACTTACCCAAAACATTACGATACTTACTAAACTAAACTACACATAAAACTGGTTCTATCTCCTGGGCTAGTCAAGCTACAGCACTGAATATTTTCAGAGTAGTTGAAGTTACCAAAAAGAAGCACCACTTTAAATGCCATTTGTCTAGTTGGTTTAATTTTCAAGATACAGGTGTCATTCACTGACGGACTATTAAAATCATGACAAAGATGAGGTAGTACTAATCAATCACGTACGCTGAAATTTGGAACATAGACAATGCTAAAAGCGGTAATTACGAAAAAAAATCATAAATCAGTAGATATAGAGATACAATTCGATGGAAGTTTTGCGTAAATATGGCAAATTTATGGCAAATTGGTCCAACTTTGACCAACTGTAGTTTGGTAGCGGGTAGTCCGAAAAATTCATTCTTGGTGTCATTCAACACCAAATCGAATCGGCTAATTTAATTTTTTTTTTCCACAATTGACATATTTTTCCTATTTAATGCTAAATACTTCGACGCCGATACCGACACGGACATCTGGCAGTACTGAATAGTAAATTGACATTTGACATTTAAGCGGTAAGAACAATCACTTTTTGACGTTCGGCTTGGCCGATTTTTGGCAACATCGGCTTGGGTTTCTTTCTGAAATTGCTTGGCATTTAGATTAATCCCAAACTTATTCTTCTCACTGACTTAACTTAATTAATTAAATGATTAACTTTATTTAATTTAGAAGAAGAACCTCAATGCACTAAACTTGAATAATAAGTAACTACAATAAACATTCAAATAAAAAATAAAATTAAAAAATAACTTGTTTTAAAATAGTAAAATTTTCCATTTGTCGAATATAAATATGTTAACATGCCCGCCGCCCGGTGCCCACGCGATTTTTATTCAGCTTGTTCCTTCAGCATCCTCTTTGAAGTTTGAATCATGTGTAGGTACATAAAATAT
This sequence comes from Leptogaster cylindrica, assembly GCA_963082835.1. Lineage (NCBI taxonomy): Eukaryota > Metazoa > Arthropoda > Insecta > Diptera > Asilidae > Leptogaster > Leptogaster cylindrica. Next base: position 12,827,362 of record OY720107.1, on the reverse strand, counting down.
AATGAAACATGTGTTTGCATGATATGAATATCAGTATATCAAATCCTGGCTATCGTACAAACTTCTTGTAAATGGTTTAGAATTTTGGATATAATAATACATGTTCAAAATTGCAAAAAAGTTTATATTTTTATAATAAATTACCAAAAAAAACACGAGTTTTTGATGAATCGATTTTTTAATGCCGATTTTTTATCGATCGATTTTTTCATTCCGATTTAAATCGATTCACTTTTGAGAATCGCCCATCACTATAGGTCAAATCATAATAATTTGACTAGTCAAATTAGTCTATAGTTAGGCTATTAAGTTTTTCAGAACATATTTTAAACTGTAGATATATCCCAATCCATAATTAAGGAGGGGAAAAAATTTAATTTATTTCCGGAATTTCATGAATCTGAAAGTGAGACTTAACTTTATAATCGCTGGTCATGTTTCACAAACAAGATTCCTGTAATGTGTAAACATTAATACCATAATCCAATTGTTAGTCATAAAATAACCATAGGGTAATCTTACTTTCATCTTTTAACTCAAAAGGGTTTTTTTGGAAGGGGAGTGGTAAAAATTGGCAACCGATTACACTCATGGTCATGGCCATATGGAAAAATGGGTGTTATGTTTTTAATGGTTTAATTGCATTATTTTTCAATTTTTTGTGTTTATAACGATATTTTACTAGACGACATTTTATTCATTGTCAACGCTCTTGGGTTCCTTACACCCAGTTCAAAGAAAATTGGGCTTGATAAAGACACAAAATGATTATTAAGTTGTATTACAACTATTTTAATAGGAATAACAGTGTGTAGAAGTTCTAGTTTTGAAATGTTTAGTATTAAAAAGAGGAACTGAAGCTCGTGGGCATGACTCTGAGTATTACAAAGTTTTGTGTCTTCGTAGTTTTTATTGCAAGAGAAAATGAACTTTTGTGATTTTAAGGCCTTTTTGTTACCACACATATTGTAACTTGGGGAGAATCGGGTGATATTTCAAATTTTTCTTCTTTGTTTTAATATTTGCTAACAGTGAAAACATTACGATATCTATGATTTATGTGCGACAAAATGCAGTCAAGAAGTAGGTAAGCATTTAGAAAACATATCTGCCAATTCCCCCAATATTATGTTTGTCACACTTCAAAACGGCAAATCGAAGTAAACTCATCAAATGCAAGCTTTGCAACTGTCGACTCCCGCGCATCAATCACTGTGAAATATGTATAAACACTACATACATAGTATATAACATGTGCAATGTGCATACATGAATATATGTATTATGCGTATATCACTTATAATTCTCTTGAGTGTACGACAATTAAAAGTATGCCATAAATTTCATCGTAAGGCGGAAACTGTCTGCATCAACATGAAAAAGATTTTATCTTTCACCAAAGTCCTTTAATTTCAACTTGATAAAAGGTAGCGACCTGAAGATCTACACAGTTTTGAGACACTGAAGTTTAGTTCGTGTATGACAAGAGAACATCACATTTCATAGCATGACACAATTGTCTCTAGATTGTTTCCAAAGATTGCAAAAAACGAAGAAATAATAAGTAAACAAAAGAAAATAATAAAACTGAAGATAAGCACAAAATCTTCCGTCTACATGGGGCCATCGGCGGCCATATCCAGTTCAGAAGTGATAGAAGGTTCCCATGGTCCAATTAAAACTAAAAATTAGTTTTCAAGAAAAGCGGCAAGATCATTGTCAACTGCTTGTTAAAACTATCACACACTACCACAATGTGCGGCACTGTCACAGTCCCAATAGGCATCTTGCATTCGCGACCCGAGCATACTCAGCGGCGTGCTTGGCAGCAGTGATGTGCAGGAAAAATTCAAATTTGCATAAAGTCCCTGGGACATCAGGCATGTGCTATGCAGTTGAGAGATGCTGTTGATGTGCTCAAGAAAATTTCTGATTTGGAGAAAAATTACATTAAAAAAACACAAAAAAAAAATAGAAAATTGTCCGGGAAACTTTCGAGTGAAATTTTATAACGGAGCCATGGATATTTCTCTATTGTTTTTACTGGTGCAGGATGGTCTCGGGTTTCGTGAGTTTTTGTGTATTTGATGCAAATGCCCAGGAATACTAAGCTGCACAGTTTTAATGGTAATCCGTGTTAAAGTGGCAGGCATGCAGATGCGAAGTTCGAGTATAATTAGCACAATTTTTCTGAAGCATAAATACAGAAAACTAGAATTCTTAAATAATTCATTTGCATTTTGAATTCATTTCAAGTTTGGTTTAAAAATGGCAAATAACTTACTTCTATTTCTTTCAATTATTAAATATGCATGATTAAAACATTTCTAGAAAAACAGAAAATGCATTCTTTGTAGTGGAAAATTACCAAAATTTAATAAGAAACGTAGGTACTTATACAAAAGTAGGAAAATGGAATATGTTTTTAAAATTCATTTATATTCCAAATAATACTCAGCCGTATAACATCCGGAAAAAGTGTAGTATCTACTATTTTAAAACAAATACTAATTAGAGAGACTAACCGTAGTCTAATAAACATGTCCCAAAAGTAGTTATTGCACGAAGTCAGAAAATTTAAATCATCGACATCCAGTACCGTTTCGCGATGGAAGTTCCTATACATCTTACTCCGAGCAATTTGAGAGCAGCATAAAAAAAGAAATTTAAGTCGTGATCAAAAATACAACTTTCCAGTAACGGTTTAATTAATTACGTTACCTCAAACAAAACGGCAGTAATAAAAACAACAGCGAACGATTGAAAATAAATTAAAAGGAAACAACGAAAAGAAAAACTTTGAAAAAAGGTAAAAACTCTTTAAAGTGAAGAAAAATGCAGAAAAGCAGCAAAACGACAAGCAGCACCTTAAGAAATCGCTGCATGCGGGCGGGTATGCGCGAGACAGAGCGAGGCAGTCGGCGCAGACAGACAGGTAAATGCAGCCAGCATTTGCGATAAGCACCTTCAGATATTTCTTCATATCAGCTCCTCTCGTGCATTACCTTCGGTCAACCCGGTCCCCTTCCGCAGCCTTTCTTGCGGCGCTCTTCGTGCCGTTCCCATCGAGTCCTCTTGCCGAGCATTAATCGCGGATGCTGCGTCGCGCTGCCCAGGAAGCATTTCATTGACCCACATTTAGGTCTGGAATTCCAGGTGCTTCTTTTTTACGTGGGGAAGGATGCTAAGTGGGAGTGTGTGCTTGCCCTCTGATAATGCGCACGGTTTGCTTTAAGTGCCCTCAATGTGGAGAAGTTCATGCTCGTTCATCAAATTGTAATTATCTCACACCACGAAGGTACCGGAGCGCGCAGCTCAACGGAGCCGGCTCATGTGAGGGGCTAGGGTTGGCTCCTTGTGCAATTACGCTATGAACGGGCTAATTAGTGGCGAGAGCAATAGCACCAGTTTCCATCCGACCATTGACCGGGTCCTGGGAGTCAAGTTTAGCCTGAAGCTGTGCTAGCATCGTCGTCAAACCCGCCGCGGCACGATCTACAGTCGCTGCAAAAATGGATCGTATGCGCTCGCTTGACATGCACCACACGCTCTGGTGAGTGCACTTCAAAATCACTATCGCACTGGAAAATTGAGATGATCTATCTCGAGTGGCAGTGGTGTCCAAGTCCATGTCCACACCATGCAAGTGCTAAGTCTAATTGCATTTGTGCTAGCAGTGGTCGTTTTTGGCCTTCTCTCATAATAATTTAATGGCGTGGATCAGGCAAAGTTTATTCAGGTCAACAATTTAATCGTGAGGTGTTGAATTGTGCCTTACAAATGATTCGGCGACTTAACTAGTTTTTTGGGCTTCGTCAATCGTTGCTGCAAATGTTGGTGCTCTTCTAGAACGGGGACACCGAGTTTTGATTAATTCTAGGAAAAATTTTCGGCAAATCTTTAGAAGTCAGCTAGTTCGAGTGAATCTATAATAAATCAAGCTTTGATGATGAAAATGTATGTATTGAGGATTAAGGAATTCTTTTTGCAATCCACATTATCGTTTCATTGGTTTTCGTTTACACAAAACCCTTGAATGCATTATGGGTTGTTTCTCTCCATAGATTTAACACACATATCACACATGCAGTCATTGCATATTATGCACTTGTTTGAATCTAATTATCATGCAATTTTTATTTTACAAATCATATTCAAAGTGTAACTAACACAAACCGAGATAACTAACTAAACACTGCGGTCAATGTTAACAAATCGAAGTTCGTGGCTAAGCAATGTGCAAAAAGACGATCTCTGAATGGCATCAGAGCTCATCAACTGATTAAAAAATTTGTAAAAAGTGGGTAGAAGCGTGGTTATCGCATTTCAATCTAAATTGCATAATACCGATATTATGCAGCCATATGTTACTCCAGCAATGCTAGCAACTAACACCGCGAAGTTTCATAATTTCCCTGAGAAAATTCCGTTTAGCACCGCGTTTAGTTTCAGGACGTGGATAGATACGGTCCATTGTTCGAATCGATATAATAACATCGGCGCGGTCTATTCCAGTCCGTTGCCTCATCCAGTAGAAGCCACCAAATGGACGTGTTCCCAGCACATGCCCGCTTCAATGCGACGACGACGGAAGAAATTTTAGGATAATCGAAAAAGCGCACAAGGAGAGTACCAAAGACCAAGTGCTCATACACAAAGTACTCATAAAAAGTGCAGCATGTATCCACCCTTTTTCGGATATATTCACATTGGAAAATCGTGACTTGAACAATACCAAGGTTTGGCATCTGCAAAATATGCTCGGTTTTCGCATACTCGACATCCGACGAGCTCACCACATTCTCTTTATTGGGATGGTATTAGAAATGAATCTCTGCCGATCTTCACCTTCATCCATCCTGTTGTATCTTTCGGTTTATTCACAAGAATCGGAGAAAACAAAGACGATTGCGCTGGGAAGATGATGTTATTGCAACGGTCTGTTAGAACAACAGCAGTAAAACGTTTGGGGCTAACATGCTGCGCACTCGGAGGAGGCCCAGAGCCCGAAGGAATCCAACAACTGCGGCAACAAGGGCGGTGCAGGCAGACTGCACCAACGAACCCAATGAATTGAATAAGAAAACGATTATTGATACTCGATTTCCCTTTTTATTACCAAATTGCGCACCGGGGCATTGTTCAGCTCTGGGCATCGGTGGTGAGTCCGGTGGACGCTGATAGTTTTTTATTAAATTGTCAATTGCTGCGGCACGACAGAGGTTAAGCAGGATCGGACCGAAACAGCAATCAGAAATGCTTTCGTGGCTTTCATTTAGAATGATTTGCAATAGATTTTCAATATTTGCAAGAACATTAATCACTAGTTGCGAACTGCGGTGACTAGGTTGCGAGATCATTTTGCATGAAAACGAGATTCTGAAGTGCACAACAATATCATCTTCGATTCAAGGATCACTTCGAATTGCTGTGAAAGTGCCGAGAGAATTTAAAGTCATTTCAGACGACACAAAATGGCGTTGGCAGGCTTAAAAGGCATATCAGTTGGAATTCAAATCCCCATCGCGTCAACCGGACTTACACCGCATAACTTTCCGCAGTGATGCAAGCAAACGCTGTTCGATTTAATGATAGTTTATTTTCCATTAAATTCGCACACCGGCAACATAACCACAACTAATAGACCACTTAACCCCATCGAAAAGGTAATCTCTGACGAAGGTTGCCAGCTTCGTGGTCATCAAAGACACCAACATTAACCTGGCCCCCAACGAGGCTTCTTCGTTATTTGCGTGACTCTTGGACCCGATAGTCCCCCGTAATTGAAAATTGTTGATAATTGACGCCATAATTGCACTGTGTTTATTTAAAGGTTTCTCAACCTCTGTGCGCTATGTTATCTCAATTTATTATCCATCTTGCCTCCAGTGTCACTGTCAACCCTCTCCTGTCCGCCATTTTCAGCATTTTAGTTCGAAGATTCACAGGACGTGTATCTTACATATCTCCGCACATGCACTTTATGCCCACTGCAGCCCTTTCATTAGCGCAGTTCCATGCAATTACCGCTGCCAAGTTTAATTGAATCTGCCAAGTGTAGCGCTCCCCTCTGCACCACCTTGATTAACTGTTTATAGGCACACTTTCATTGAACTGTTGATGACGTCTCAAACCTCGCTTACACACCTGATTAGCCTGTGCGATTGGAAAATATAATTGAATTACTCAACCACAAGAACGTTTTTATCTTTTTATCGAAATCGAAAATAGATATTTGCAGTAATACCGAATCCAAGTAGGCGTTAAAACTTCGGTCATAATTGTTCAATATTCTCGCGTTTTATGAACGTCTGCGGTTATATGGGCTCGAAGCTATCAATGATAAGCGAGAACAAGGACGGCTTTATGCACTTTTTGCTATAGCGAATTCAAATTTTCATTTTATTGCCGCCGATTAATTTGTTGTTGCTTTTTAGATTTGTAATCCGTTCTTGTGCATTGTTCATGCGATAATAATCAGCCAACCGGAGTTCTATTTTTTCCGTATTTTGGGATTACTTTTTTATTTGCGCAAAAAATAGTAATTTTGTGGTTAATTATTACAGAAAGCGACCGATTTTTATAAACTAAACTAACGAATCTAGACGATATGTTTGAAAGTATAAATTTTGGAAAATATTCAATGGTTTTTTCAATGCATTTCATTTACACATAACGGCAAAGAAATAACGCAAAATTTAACGAATCCCACAGTAAGGCGGCTAAAGAAAACTACACAACATTGCACTATAGCAGTTGCTTGAAATAAACTCACGTGACATGAAAATATTCTTTTACCATCATCCTGGAACACTTTAACCCCTTTAAGTAATATAATTAATGATAGCAAACATGCAATAAAATGAGGCATTGGACGAGAAAGTAATCAGGTCTAACGATGCATAAATAAATCGCTTAGTGTTGAGACCCTCTTGAATCATTGACTTGGTGAGAACCCGGCGATGACCGCGCCATCCAAAACGAGGAAAGTCTCAATTCGCGATGCAACTACGGAGACTGGCTAAAAAAATTATCTTCAATATTTAACAACCAGATGTCAGAATTTCTACCTCAATTAATCTTCTTGACGAAAGAATCACCTGGGATCACTCTGCGGCAACTCTTTCTCGCACAGTCTGCATTTTTACCGCCAGAATAGGAAAAAACCAACCTCGATCGAGCGTCCAGGTAAAGCGAAAGGAGCTCGACTTGGTGCGCCGAATCACTGTAAACTTTGCATCAATCTCGGCTGCGTCGCCGGATGTTCTACGGTGAGGAATTCGTCTCGTGGTGTTCGCCGGACTTGCCGAGATCGCGGGGAACTATGACACGTCGCAATGGTGGCATATCTCTGTATAATACTCACTCCCTGTCCGAATACCGAGTACATATGAACGAAAAATAAGATGATGGCAAGCCCCAGAAGTTGGATTGTTGGTAAGCAGCAGAATGGAAGACGTGAGATGAACAATTTACCGTACTGCGATCACCCGATCACCAGATCTATAAGAAGAAATCGAAGACTCAGCACGGTTGAGATTTCGCAGACGGAGTGGTATTCGAGCCACTTACATCAACGGCAGCTTCAAGCATGAATTAGGTCCGTGCAAAGATTGTAACAAGTTTGTTTGACTGTATGAACTTTGCGTACTTCATCGCGCACTGTTACTACGCCGCTGCGCCGGTGTCGAATGTGTATAAATAACGCCCGCAATAAATGATCGTGACCAGTTCAAAGGTGAGGGGAATTTCATTCTTTTTTTAGGAATATTTTCCTACTTGCTTCGTGCTTTCCTTTTTCTTTGAAAATTATACTCATGATGTTGAAAACATAAAAATCATATTTTCTCCTCTATCGTGCGTATCGATGCTGAATCAATACCGTGGTGCGGTTCTGTCGATGGTAATTAAAGGCAGTAGGAATGCGGTTGGGTGTGTTGAGATTATGCGATTTGTTCGTTTACGATTAGGAAGAGTTATATTTTACGTAACAAAAAGGAAAGGCTTGTTGAGAATATTTGATGCTTGCCATTATAGTATGAAGCTTAAGAGGTTTCGGTGTCAAGTTAATGCACAATAAGCAACGAAAGAAGTTTTCAATTAGTTCACGCTGAAAATCATGATTTTTGCTAAAACTTGAAAAGCGATACATAATTTCAGCCGAAAAATTTTATTGTAACTTGGTAAAACAGCAATGGTAATTGGTAGGTACAGGTAGAGGTACTTTTAAGCTCTTTAGGCTTAGATTTTTGGAGTTTCGTAACCAGAAAACAGACATACAAAATAATTTTGTCAAATAGTATAGGATCTACCTAATTCAAGAGGAAGAGCTGTTGGTATTGATAGCGTTCGCTACAAAACAACTTTTCTGTTCTTATTTCTGTAAATCTGATTTTCCAGTTATTTTACATTTCCTACTAAAATTTTAATTCTACTAAGAATTTTGAATATTTCAAGTTTGAATTAAAACAGAAAATCGCACGCGTGAAAAACAATAATGCGGCACCTCACTGCCTCGGCTATTGCTTCTATTTTCCGCCCACGGCCCACCCCAGTGTGTGCCTCGTATTATAGAATTAGAATTGCTTAAAGAATAAGATTCAATATCTTGGGCTTTCAGATTGAATACCAAACAACAAAAACAATCGACATAAAAGGATTAACATTAGACTGTCTTTTATAAAAGGCCCTGTTGATGAAAGCTCTTGATTCTGCACAATTTTTGAATAAAATGTCTTGTTTCCATTCAAGGCAATAAAAACAAATCTTTGTTCATTTAATAACTTCAATGCCTGAAAATTGACCTTAACAGAACCTAAATATGTAAACTCAACTTGGACTTTGATTTGCAGATTTACAGAGGACTGATTGTATCGGCTCCCACAAAAATTAAAAATGAAATTAAAAAGTAAATTTGTCAAACGACTTGCAACGAAAAACAAGCAGAAACGCTCGAAGGCGTAAATGTCAAAATGCTTGAAATTTCAGGCAACAAAGCTCTTCGCTGCAACAGTTTTGCGCCTCGCGACCAACAGCGACAGGACTTTTCACGGACCCTTTAAGGCTCGTTAAAAGTGAGGCCAGATCTTCTTTTTCCACCAGCTTCAAATGAAAATCCAAAGTTGCTTGGGAGTTGAAAAATTTGAAGCGAATATCCTTTATTATTCTGAGTCACGGCGAGTGCACCGGGTACATATACTTCTCCTTGATTAATTGCAACAAAGAATAAGGACGACATTCACCGCCATGTAAATGTCCTTGCTTCCTTCCGTTCCGTGGGGTGAGGGAAAATTTGTGCGTCTGTTTCGGCAGATTGTCTTGCAAAGTTTTTTTCTATTCTGTAATGTGCTAAGCTTAGTGAATTGGTATTGGGGTCCTGTGCGCCTCAGACTTGTGTTGGATGGATTTGTCTCTTTTCCTTTTTTATGTGGGCTTTCGTAACTTGAATGGATTTTCTATGCCTAATGTAAATCCATTCCAGTCTTTCAAAAATTTTCCTTGGGAATAATTCATGCTTTGGAAAAACGGGAAAAAGTTATGATAGCATCCTTCTGGCATTCTGCATTACGAAACCAACCATAATTTGTCAAGTCAATGATTTTTATGATGCTTTATCGCCCAGATATTATGTGATTTGAATCTTTTATGGTTTCGCTTATCTATTAACTTCTGAAATGTCCTTCCGATTACTTTCCCTTCCATTATATGTATTTAAATTGAGCATTAGCGAAATTTTCACCTTGCCATTTAAAAATTAAATGAATTCGTAGATATTTGAGTGATTATGGATGAAAATAAGAATTGTTTATCTTATCAAGACACGTTCGAAAATCTGTGTTCACTTTATTGGGTTGTTCAGCTTATCGGGGGTAAGTAAAGCTTATCGAGAGACAGACTGTATTGTATTTTATATTTAGGTAAATTTGATTTTTCGGTATAATAAATTGAGATATGTACCTATGTACTTATAGGTAATGTAAATATTTTTTAACATAGGAAATTTGAATATCGAATTGTCAATTTATAATCTGAAATATTTATAGGCAGTTATATATAGTCAATATTTATCCGCAGTTTTGCATGGGTGTAAAACAAACGCTTTTATGACTACTTTTGGTAGAAAAATATTTTTTCTTTTTCGCAAAATATATTTGTTTGAACTCTGAAATACTGATTTAAATCCATCGAAATTGCTTTTTCTTACTAAATATATACCTTTTTTAAGGTTTTAACATCAATGAAAATTAAGCAGACATTGCAAGCTCGACTTCGAAAAGATAAACATATTTAAGTGCATATTTTAAAGAGCTAGCTTTGTTGCTAATTGGTCTCCGCTGGTCAGAGCTCCTAAGCTGCATGAATATTGAGCGGACGATCACTTACCCTCGCACGTGAACTGTCCGTAGTGTTTTCCGGAACTCTTGTCGCCGCACACGACACATTCGATGTTCTCGTTCTTGACCACTTGCGATCCCCCGCCACTGCTGCTTTGCGAACTGTTCGCCTGCGAGCTAGGTGTTGTGCTCGCGGGTATACAGTCTTTCCCGGTAATTATGGGTCCTAGTCCGCCTCCACCAGGTTGATGACCACCCGACAAATTAGTTAACTCTTCTTTAGCTGTTGCTGACGAGGAAGTGGTGCAACCGATGCTGGATGACGTTGAAACTGGCAAGTGGCTGCTTAAATTCGGATCGTGCCACGCGCTGGGCGGTGGAGGCGCCACCAGCGCCATACTCCTGGGGAATCCTAGTTCGAGGGCGCTCAGCTCTGAGGACTGCGATCGAGGATTGAAAAACCCTGTTGCTGTGGACGGCGAGGCGCACATAACGCCACCCCCGTACACACTTAATGAATTGTGGGTGATAATTTTGACGATTTATTTATGAAGGCCCCCCGGAGTTCAGGGGCGAACCGGAACCGAAATTCAAGAGGGTTAGTAAAATCGAGGGGGAGCCAATTGACCCTCGTAATAGTCACTGCACAAATCGCACTGGGATTACACGGCTTCCACAAATATTGCTTGATTCCTGATTTACGAATCACTCACTTAACAATTCCAAGCACTTGGAAACCTCTGGTCATCATTATTTCACTTGGGACTTATTTGCATACGAATAACGGAAGCAGCGCTATTAGGTTTCTAGTACGAATCACTCTTCACACAATCACCGCTTAATTCCGGTAATTAAATATGCAACCGTTCCCGAGGGAAATTCTTTTTGCAATTTCTTTGTAAACAATTTCGTGAATGATCGCGGCACGATCGGCGCGGAAAACGTTCAGCATTTCTAGAAGGAAAGAAACTGCCCAAGCACCTTAACCACTGCAAAATTCACAAAATTAATCACCTCTACGCGAAAAAACATCGACACGGAGCAAACGCAATCGGAAGCAGAAGTCAAATCGTTTCAGAGCACAAGGAAGTTAATCGCTTTGCAGACAGATGTCACGCCACAAAACACTTTAACTCAGCTATTCGAAAGGCCTTTTAGAGCCTGACTGGCAAAACAGTCGGTGCAAAAGGTACACGACCCGACCCGACTCGACCGTTTCGACCCGTCACATCATCACACACCACCAGATGCCACCACACACCGTCAAATCCAACCGTCCTACACACCCATTGCCCAACAAATACACTCTGTCTCCACCGTCCTAGAAACATTCTGATCGGAATATTGGTATCAGAGTGGTGTGACGACAGTCGATCCTCCATAGGTGCCCTCCTCAGCCAGTGCCGCCTTCTTATTCCAGTTTTTAATTCTTGCCAGCAGTGGGACTGGGAGCCCAAACGGTTCATATTTGCTGCACTCACACTCGCCCAAAGGTGATAGGTTCCTCTTTTTTGCTGTTTTTCTTGTTTTGAACTTTCCAACCCACACAAATTGAACTAGTACTTCGCCGTTTACTACAGCCACAGCCATCACCCTGCATAGGTAAATACAGACTTTTATTCTCCAATACAGCATTATCCCTTACACCATGCATGATACGGAGCACGGCGGACGGAGTATCATTGGGTATCTTCCGATGTGTGCGTGCTCTGTTTCATGGCATGGCATTTGCCTCCGATGCCACCTCTGAAACTTGGAATGCCACCAATAGCCTTACCCCTGACCCCACTCTAACGTTATAAATATACACAGTTGCATGTGACACGTTATACATAAGTTAGCCTCACTACAGAGCGTATTAATAACGGATCCGTGATAACAACTTTTTAGCCCCGCCTTCACGAGATAACGCAGAGCTATACAACGGGATTGGCCTCGTCGGGGGTTTTAATCACTAAAATTTGCCTGGCTGCTTGTGAGAGCTCGTGAGAGCTCACCTCCCCACAGCAAAGGGGCGGGAAGGTCGGCTGAGTGGATAAGGTGATGGAATGAATCCGACCCAAATCTATTGCAGAGGACAGACTGCGCTGCTGGCGCGTATATTTACAGCTATGTACGAGAATGCTCCATCTGGCCACCCTCTGACCGACAGTTCAGATAGCAGTGAAAAGCCGAGTCCGGGCCATGTCATCGCGGTTAAACTGATGGGCGCAGACGAACTGCACAGTTCAAGAGATTTGTGGCGTCTGAGCCAGTCCTCGGAGCGTAGGTGGCCTCTGGTGTTTCGATGAGGGGGTGGGAAATGGGAATGGTATGATGGGATTGTATGTCCTTTCCTCTGCAACGTTGCCAGGATCCGGTGCATCGTTCGGATTCATATCTGAAAAGAACTCCCTCGTCAACTCACGGCTCTGTGCAGTTGTGAGCTCCAATGGGATGCTGGAAAACGTGCCTGGAAAGGTGTGGGTCCCAAATTTTTCGCAAGTTCACATAGAGATCGTCCATGACATGACAGGTACCGCTGTTACTGCTGATGGAAAATCTTCCAAATGGATTTGGTGATGAGCATTGAGCACTAATCAACCTCCGGCTGAGTTGGAGTTTGTTCTCGACGACTTCTAAGCATATTCCCGTCGAATGAAGGAGCCCAGGAATCTGCGCATGGCATAGGTCATGTATGCTCACTACCGTATCCTCCACCCACTTCACAGCACAAACCAATCAGCCTTTATTGATCCGGAACCTTCGTGCCTTTTCATGTAGGGTGAAGCTCCGCGGCAGCCAGGGCCCGGGAATTAGCGCCGTGATTCCGGGTAAATACATAGCATGCTCTGAGACACGGACTCGTTTGCAATTTTTCAACCAAACTTTTTGTGCTGCTTAACTAACCCTTTAATGCGCAGCTTAATAAAAGCGTACAAGCGGCTTTTCTTGTCGGATCAGAACTTTATGAACGACTTAAGCGCATGCAGGATTTTGAGCGCTTCTCATTTTGGAATCATGGCTAGGGGTGGCTGTATGTGATTATGCTGCAGACTTTTAGAACTTGTGCAAAATTGAATTGAGCTGAGGGAATTTCGGGTCTGCTTGAAGTTGAAGCACTTCGTTTTTGCAGATACCAGAAAGTCAATCCCTATAACTACAAAAAAAAAAATGATGTGCATCTATTCTTATCCTTATCGACTTAGATATGTACTGAGCTTATCACGGAGTCCATAGAAATTGTTACAAAGACGAGCTTAGCCAGCTTTCACAGAATAATATAAGAAGATTTTGGTTTAAGACGCTTTGCATTACACCACAAGCAAGTAGTCAAAGGACTTGCTTGAACGTTTATTCGTTTCCCTGACGAAACGCCATTTAGCGAGGCTCTTTCAAAACTTCTAAGTTGGCGTAAAACAATGTACTTAAACAAGGAAAAACATAAATGAATATTGAATGCTTATAATGATTTTTTGTTGTGGCGTTAAAGAGAGAAAATACAAAATTAGAAATTACTTTTACAAACAAACAAAACATCGCACCTGCTTCATATTGAAGCACGAAAGATTTTTATAGTAAGTATTTATTTTATGGAGCCCTACGGGAAATTTATCTTAATGTGCCAATAAATTTCGAGAAGTGTCATTGAAATTATCAGAAGTCGTACAACACTCAGAGAATGCCTACTTCACCGAAAACGAGATGCTCGAAAGTTTTAAAAACATTCTAAAAATATGTTGACAACCCTTCCATGCTCAATTTTATGACTCACGGATGGTTTGTTTTCAAACGGACACTTAAATGCCGTTATGTTCCCTTTAAGTGCACCTGAATGTAATGTAAGGCTTCCAGATTAGAGAACTTCTTCGGAGGGTTACATTAAAAGTAAAATTTCAACGCATTCTATTAAAAAGTGAAATATTATGTTAATTAGAAATAGGTACATATACTTTACACCTACATATTTTACGATTAGGAATATCCGCCTTATGTTAAGAATTATCTTGAAATATTAATTAGTCAAAGTTCAATAATATCTCAATTATTGCTTTAATCAACATATTGACACAAAATTTCAAAAATGCGGAGTTTTTCAGATATTTTTGTCAGAAAAATTTGTTTTTCTTTGTTTGAAGTAATTTCCATGAGAATCGCAGGGACAATAAAAATAACTATCTATTGTAGAACGAAGCCCGAAGGTGCTGCAATAGTTTAATCTCTAATTAAGTACATAGGTACATAGGTAGGTAAATAGGTGCGTTCTTTTTCGCAATAACTCAGGTGATAAAAAATAAATTTCCCAGAGATTGAAAGGGTGCCGGGAATTTTTAAAAACAACATGGATACTTTGTTTCGGAAATTTCCATTAGTCGTAATTTATTATAATATTCTCTGTTATATAAAATGATTATTGGGAAACTCCTTTGATAATTTTAAAAATATATATAATATTATAATCAAATTATTTTTATCACAAAATAAATGTCCAGTTGCAGTTTTAGATTCGAAAATAAACTGAACTAACTGGAAGAACACAGTATCTTTTTGAAATGTGAAAGTTCGGCTGATGTCGCAAAACTTTTTCTTAGTGTTGTTTTCATTGATTCTTATTTCATTTTATCCTACACTCCTCCATTGATATAAGTTTGGCAAGGATTACGAAATATGTGGGTATAAATCTTTGGAAATATAACTTTGATTCTCTTGAATCCTTAAAAATTCTAATCTGACTTATTGTACCACGAAAATAATGTTCGCAGTGGAACTTCCAACTGAAGTTTGTACGTAATTATTTTTAAAACTGAAAACCACTTCAAGCACATTGCGATATTGATTAATATAATTTCGAAATATTATTGCACGGGGTGTTGGAGACATCCGCATGAAAAAAATTAGAAAGTTTTGTAAAAGAAAATATCCATAATCCTTTTATTGATATCTTATAAACACTTTCAATCGCCGATTTAATATTTTGATAGACCAAAATCTAAGAAATCTGTTTTACATTTCTGTGCAAATATTTTTGTGCCTTTTTTGCTTTGTTTTCTTTTTGTGAAAATCAATTATTTCACGGTTTGTGCTCTGCGCGGAACTTAAAAATATTTTTGATGATTTTTACATAATAGGTAAACGAGCACCGCTCCCGTGTAAAAGTCTTTTAATGTTCGTGAATCCGGTGCCCTAATTTCCAGCTCTTTTCACACGGCCGGCCATTCTAGGTGTGCTAATTTACTCTCCTTGATGCACGACGTCATAATACTGCTGTCACCGTGTGAAAATCTCCCTGCTGACCGTTACGAGGTAGCATAACATGCTACAGTTTCCCTTAACGCAAATATTTGATTATGCACAGTAAGAGGATTTGGTGGCAGGGAGAAAATCGTATTCAAGGAATTTGAAGATTTAGGGAAATCGTCTGCGATCCGATCCGGAGACACAAAGCAGGAAAAAGCCGCCAGTATTTGCATGCACATTAAATCAATTTTTTCTTGTACCTCGCCGGCATCGGTCTGAAGCATGTTCACGCCTTGTTAATTTTCTTTGGTAAGCAACTCTCGAAGACAGGAGAAAATTTCCGCTCCACTTGCCACACGTTACGCAAATTCGATCAAAATTCGTGATGAAGGTAGACGATATGTGAATTTCTATGAAAATGCGTGCAGTGTGATTTCGAGTTCCCAGCTGCCGCCTCGATTGCCATTTTCAGTCCCTCGCAGGATCTCAAACCGAAACTGACAAAAGCATGCTGCAGCTTTGGGAGAACGCATTGAAATCACCTGTCCAAATTCGTCTTTCTCCCCTCAAAAAAGGTAGTTTTCCGTAAATCACATTTCCTGGAAAAATCACATAACGCTTCCTGTGAAGGGTTGATCATAGCTCGACAAGGAGCAATTTGTTGGGGGTGACTTTGGCTATTGGTTTCTGGTGTATGGGAATTTTTGACAGACTTCAGTTCTTCTTGGGCATCAGAGCGCGACACTGCCTTAAATCGCAGCTACCCCAACCCGTTGAACTTGTTTGGCGCGATATGGTCCTTTGAAACATTTAATGAAACATTTTGTAATAGGGGTTGGTAATTTGCTCTCTGTGATGATTAGAAATTGTGGAAAACAATCACTGAAATTACTGGAAACAGGAAATGACCTTTGAATTTTATATAAGACGAAAAAAAAAATTGCTGACATTTTAAATTATTTTAGCTAATTGTGGGAAATTGTCTCCTTGAAAACTGAATCGGTGAGATCCTGAAACAGAAGCGATTCCCTAATTTCTCAATGGACACAAAAAACTATTGTATATGTTAGTGTTTCAGTGTTTTTATTATTCATATAACGTAATAATAACATTAATTGTAAATTGTAATAAATACCTATTACCTCAATTAAAATTAGTTGATATGATGCAACTTATAATTTCCTTTCCTATAAATAGAGTCTCTCTTCTATACATTTCTTACATATAAGCTTAAATTCGTCGTCGAAACTGTTTTGAAATACACACAACCCACCGAATCCTGTTTTCTTTGTACGTTTCACCAAAAAGGAACAAAAGCATGTCCCTTGATTCATGCCTCGTTAACGAAAATCTAATGGAAAGTAATCTAATGGTAAGAAGAAGTGAAAAGGTGTTGTACCCCAGTTTTGAGTTACTGGATCAGTTTGAGTTCAAAGTTAGGTTTAAGGAAGATCATTGTTATGTGCAAGTTTTCGATTGATTGTCAGGATATGCTTTTACTTATGCACTTAACTATACAGATCACGGGAAGTAACACAAACATCTGGTGAGTGGTGACAATAGACAAATTTAGTTTTGCATGAAATACAATTTTTTTTAAAGGTATCAAAATATTAGTGCTGCTTATAAGTTCTTTCTTTACAAAAAAAACGAAAGGGACTTGATTCTTTTATCACATTTTGTGATAGGTATTGTAGATAATTTAACAACTATTCAAATTGTGTCGACATATTTCATAGAAAGTAAAACAATAATAAGAAACTGCATTGAGTAAATTTTTCAAATCACTCCATAGTTTACCAATTAATTTCAAATTTATCGAATTTTTTGCAGATTTGCAGATGTTGTCTATTTTTGAACAAAAATTTCAAGTAAGTTATTAGTACTTAGAGGATTTGGAGCACGACGAAAATCACGTAGTAAGCATCCATTGGATTAAGTTCGTAGGCCATTTAAAAAGGATTGGATTAAACGCAATGCTTGAGTCGTTTTCTCTAACAGTTAGACCTTTTCTTTAAAAAAGAAAGGGAAAAAAACTGCTCAACTTCCTCATCAAGTCCTTTAGGTATCATTCTCTAAAGTTCTCTCAAGTACTTTATCTCGAGTCTAATGACATTCAAGGACCATTATATCTCGTGTATCCTTTTTAAGTCCTTCCTATGGAGGGTCCACATCTGAGCATGGAAGAAATCGCAGAGTGCGCAGTGAATTGGAGCACAAGTCGTGATAGATTTATCTTATCTGTAAAATCCTTTTTGTGCTATGACAATGGCGCCCCATTTCACACTACTGCCTTGTATCAGGCTCTTTCCATTATCCTACCTCAGCACTTCGTTGGGACACAAGCGCGGGGGGTAACTTTGATGGGCTCAAAAATCATACTCGAGTACATTTAAAATGCGTTTTTCCTTGCTCTCCACTAAACCGTCGAAAAGGATTTCCATCCTATTCAGGACTTTTGCTTCGGATTAAAGGGACTGCTCCGGTCGGTGGCACGGAGGCGAAGTGCTACAAATACAAAACAAGCCTAGCTGATGTAAAAGGATTACGAGGGTCTTAAGCGCTTCAATCTTCTCAAGCAATTTAGTTCACGCACTTGTTACAGCGTTTTGCAAAATGAATACACCACTGTGGCGTGAGTATTGTAAGTATGCACTACGTGTGGGTCTTGGCAGAGGATCACCTTTTTTCTCACGGTGATGGTGAATACTTTGAGATTCGATGACCTCCGTCACTCCGACTGCACTGCCCGCCAAGCCGTGTCTTGTCGTTCGTAACCTGACCGAGACCTAACCGAGAAGCTTCGCGCAATCAGTAACACTTTTGTGGCCTGTCCCGAGGGATTAATTCGAGTCATTACGAAAAATGTAACATAATTATACAATTAGGTGTCAAGCCGTTTTCATAACTCAAAAGCTGGAGGATGTTCGGTCAGCTGATATTTACGGTGGGAAAGATTGCCTGTTGTGACACTGCGATGCTCTATTGAGGCTGTTAGAAACAATTAGCCACTAACAACTCATTGTTCTTGGCAATTTATGGGCGACGCACAGTGCTCAGTACCGAAAATGAGGATTATTATGAGGTCTTCTCGGAAATTATAATATGTATGTAACTATGTACTACATAATATTCTTTAGGCTAGACTCTGCAAATTTCACCGTCGCTGTCGGAGTGCAAGAATTTGAAGACGTGTTCTTTTTGGATTTAATTTTCAGAGAAATGAATGATCTGACATGGTATTAATTTCGTCATTTTTTAGTGGTGTAGCATTTCAACGTACTCGCACATTAATTAATTTAATCAATTTTGTGCATACTATTCACCTATATGTGTATAATATGATAGAGTATTAGTTTGGAAATAATGAGGACAGAAAAAAAAGAACTATATACCTATTCATTACTGGAAAGTGAAATTGAATCGTTTTATGAATGTTCATCTGTCTGTCTGTTTGTTATCTGTACGTCTGTCCAGTCGATACTTCGATAACGCTTCTAGCTAGAGGATTGAAATTTGGTACAATAATACCTCGTTAAAATTGTGGCTAATGGCTACATCATTTTAGGTAGATTTCGAAGAAAAATCTACCTATTGAGATCTATATCATGTTACCACTTTCGAAGAATTCTTTCATAGTTTTTCGATTCATGCCTCCCTGAGTACGAAACCACCCCCCGTTCGAAAGTTCATATATACATATATTTACACACTAGCGGCCGTATTTTTGAAGATATTGGAGCCAAATTTTATTTCGTTCTTTCTCGGGTTAATAGCTCTGTTAAGTTCGTTAATGAGCAAAATCGCTCCAAGGGGGTGGCCGGGGAAGGGGGTTGAAATTTTTATAAAATTATATCTCGACTATGAAGTTTAGAGAGTAACTTTATTTGCATAAATAAAGGTACTCTCTATGAGGTTAACGGTGCCACCACCGAATTAGGGGTTGTATACGGGTACGAGTGGGTGTGGCGGTGGAAATTCGAATTTTTTAAAACCATATCTTGTGGGGTATCGTTGAAAAACTCTTGACGAGTATTTTATAAATTGATAACTAGTTGTTCGATTTTGAAAAAATGACCCCAAAAAATGCAATCGAAAACACTTCGAAATCTACCTCAGCCTGTAGGCCTGCCTAAAGGGGTTTCTATATACAAAAATGCTGATTTGAATTGCTGAATTTCATTTGCTAAATATTGTTATAAATAAATTATTTAAACTTTTTTATAAGTTTTTTTAGAAATGGTTCTGAAATTGTGCAAATTCATTAAACTTTTCTTTTACATGCTTATAAAAAACATAGAACGTAGGTATTTCTCCTTTTATCATTGAAAAGCTTTTTTTGGAAGATTTTTTAAGTAGGTAAGGTTATTTCTATATAAAAAAAAAAGTTAATTGAATTATATGTCCCAAAAGTCTCAGTTATACTTTTCATTCTAGTTTTCAACTGGCTTAGATTATACCTATACAGAATGTTTGACTCTTTCAAACTATACAATTACACCGACATTGGATCTTATGTATAATATAATACATGTTCTAGAACCGAAAAAATATTTTTACTTGAAATAAATTACAAGAAGTTCTCTATAAATTAATTGCCTTCTCAACAGCTATCCTTCTTCGAGTACTAAAATACACACCGAAAATAAACCGTCACTGCATCCCCTTCCCGAATCGTTTGCTGTTCGAGCATCGCCACAGAGAAAATTGGCAGCGTCATGCGTCATGATGACATGAGATTCTTTTGTTTTAGTGTTTGCGATCAGTTAATTTCTTTTTGAAACTGTCTAAAGACGAAGAGGCGGAACCGATCGAAATGCACCCATAAATCAAGCCCACACCGGAATGTCCAGTAAATCACGATCACGTCTAATTTAGGTTTCAGACGGGAAATTCTCGAGATCATTTGGTGAAATTTTTAACCCGCTTAAACGATGATCGTGGTTGTTTTGCATTCCCTCTGAACTCTTTTAGCCAGCATGTCTCCACAAAGGCTCTCTAATTCTGACTATTTCTGTGTTCGATTAGTAAAGTCGCACAGGCGGCTTTTTTCATGTACGATCGAATTTCTTATGCAAATAGCCACTGATCGACGACATTGCCTTCCATCGGCGACAGCCACTTCAAACGGACAAGTGACTGCTTTGTGCCTCCGTAGAGACAGGAATTTCTTGGCGCTGACTTCAGTGTACGCGTGTTTACCATCAGGTTCTAACATTTCCCCACGAAAAATTGGAGCCTTTGTTTCAAAGGACAGTGTAAACAGTGATCGTCCGGAGATGATTGTCTTCTTGCTTTCGAGTTTTGGCTTGAATGGTTTGTTCCTTCTTCACAGGAAAGTGGTATAGCAATTATTTTTTTTTCCTAGCTCAAAATTGTGTGGGATCATGTGAACAATAATTTCTTGTTTACATGTTCGAAGGATCTCTCAAGGAATCTCAGTTGAATAAATGAGTTGTGGAGAGGCAACAGCTTTTTGTACAGCGTTCGCTATATTATACAATTTTTCATAGTCAACGCCTACAAAAAATGTTCAAATGTTGTGATTTTTATAATTCTATGCAAATTTAATTTTTGTTTGACATATAGGAAAAAATCCTAATTGGCTCACATTCTTCTTGCTGCAGATGCTGCATGACCTCAAGGAATGAGAGAATTAACCTCGTGTATTGCCTCTCGGACAATGGTCATATTTTCGGTGTGATTTCAATCTTTTCAAAGCTAAGGGGAATCAGCCTTACCGGCATAATTTTCATCCTCCAGTTGTTCATAATTTATGCTATAGAACATTCCGAAAACAGCTATGCAAGAAATCTGTGAGAATCTTTTTGGTCAACTTGGGAATTTTTTTGTTACTGGCCCGTAGTCCCTAGGTGAAGTTTTGGCCTAATCCGATTTTAATGAAGCGTAACCTTTGTGGTCAACTGCTATTGTTGTTAAGAAACAGCGGCAGGACTTAGTTAAGGATACGCAAAATTGTTACACTTTCGCTTTCACGTAAGCCACACTCACCCCGATTTTTCAGTCGGGTGCTTGAGCGCTTGAATTGTTCTTACAGATCTTTATCACACAAGAATTGAATTTATGAAAACCTAAAAAGGAATCATTCGATTTAATGTTGAAAACCTTTTCTCAGGGCCGTAATTTTGAAGATATTTTAACCAAATTTTAATATTTTATTTCCAGGGTTAATAGTTCGGCTACGACAGTTAATGAGAAATATCGCCCCAAAGGGGGTGGCCGGCGGAGGGGGTTGAAATTTTGAAAAAAATATAATATCTCGGCTCCTATAGAGTTTAGAGAGAAACTTTATCTGCATCTATGAAGTTTACCAATTTAGTATTTCGAAATACACTTACGAGTAGGTACATTGTACTGACTTTGAGGAATAATAATCATTTCCGCAATACAAACGATTGTTTTAAAATCCATCGAATCAATCGAGATAATTTATCACTTAATCCTTTCAAGTGAATTGAGCATGCATGAAACGCAAAAATTCGAAAATGAGCATAATCTACAACGCTCCGGAGTGCTATTGTAGAGCAGATTTTTCGTTCGTACCATCAAACACTACTTTGCAAAGATTTACATCTCTTTGTTTGTATCAACTATCAAGTCCTGCACAAAGAAAGAGATCCTTGTTCTGGATTCAAACACTGATTACGTCTTTTTGATAAAGGCACAATGAACAAACTTTATGATATAAGGCTCACCAAAAATTCAGCAGCAAACTAAAGAGGGTGCCATATTATAAGACACGTTACGGAGAAAAATTTGTTTCAACCCAGAAGAACTATTGATGGGTTCCTTGCTGCTTTTGTGTTTCTGATCGAAAACAAGGAAATAGGTGAGAGTGCGGCGAGGGAAGATGCATCCGCGTGGAAGTCCTCATTAGATTGAATTTTCGAAGTATAGCTATTGAAAAATATGCCTTTTGGGCCGTTTCACTTCACTTATCTTCAAGAACGGATCGGCAACGTGTTTTGGACTATTTTCGGTATAAGAATCCTTTGTTGTGGTTTCTCTGTACTTGAACACAAACAGCAGGAGTCCGTCGTGGGACTTCTTGTTTTCGCATTGATTGATTACAACTCCAGCAAAGACGTTTTAGGGAATCATGAGATAAATTCAACATCGTCAAACGTTCCAATTTGTATGTCGTCAATGTTTTTTTTTAAATATTACCATATCTGCAACGAACTGCAACATTGCCCAGGGTCAATTTGACATGATAATATGATCTCGTTATTTCGTTGTATTTGAAGTTTTCATTTAACTCATAACTCAGTATGAATCTGTTTACCGGCTTTTTACTATTCTGAAGTCGAGACCTTATATTTATTATGAAAGTGTTCGAAATCCGTATTATTATTATATTTTATGAATTTCCTAAAATAGCAGTTATTGTTCGTGTACCTATAGCTTAAAAAAAATACCTATACGAATATGTCAGAAAATTTAATCGGATTTTTTGATAAAAGGAACAACCATTCTTAATTATACCTTTATGGCACTTTAGAAAAGTGACGAAGGTTTGTTCGAGCAGAGCGTCACTTTTCTGCATAATGAGATTCCATTCTCCTCCTAGCCGAGTGACAATTTAATATCTTTATCCGTGCTCCCGGACATTGCGTTGTGACACTGAAATGATCCTTGACAAAGAACAATCTGGTGAAAAGTGAAAATCATACGTACTCTAGAAACGAAGCATATGTCTCGAGTCTAGGGATTTCCATTTAAAATTTTGTTCCGTTTTCTGAGTACTTTTAACTGAATTCCTTTGTGCGAATGAACGTGTGTCGTCGCCTTATCTTCGAGCTATTTCAGCGTACCACAAGAAATTGAACTGTCAAAAAATTTGACATTCGCTTTCTTTCATTTTTGTGCTCGTGTGTAAGCAGAAGCCGACTTCGGAGAACTCAGGACCAAAAGGATGAGTAAAGTATAGGTTTGCTGATGTACTTTTCACCGCGAGGAAATGACTCTTTAGTTTTGATTTTGTCAGGCTCTCTTCAGATTTCTGTAAACAAAGTTCTGTTGTATTACAGTAATTCATTGTAATGTTGTACAGAAGAATCCGTTTAGAGGGGGGTTGGAAATGTCGCATCATCACAACTTCTAAAAAAAACCTATATAATTTTCTTAAACATCCGTTTTTCGCAAGAGCTCAGCAACGAAATCGTATCTATTTCATATCCCGTATGCAAATTAAAAATGCAGGTTCGAATCCTTTTCTTCTCTGCATACCGATCCTTGTAATTACCTCATCAACTTGACTGATGACGCAATGAATCTTTATTTACGAACCCCTTTGTATTTGCCCAACTACCCCTTCCGGACACTGTTCGGAAACACGTTTCAGCCGCAAAAAATATATCTACATGTATGCATATGTACCTATGTAAAGGATTCAAATCAATAATGCGTGCAGAAATAATTAGGAATGTAAAGAAAATGATTGATACCGGCTTTGTTAAGTATGTAAAGGACATGCAAACTTGGTATAGTTTGGGAATAGCATTACAATTGAATTAAGTGAGCCAAATAAAAAGGGAGAAATCGGTACCGGTTAGTGTACGTTTTGAGTGCACTGGGAATATTCTTGGGTCGACCCGTTCTACCGGGATACACTAACCCGCCGAAAAACGGACAATGTCACACAGGTCAGTACCGGTCAGTTAGTACCGTGGGATATATTTTTGGTTATAAAGGATAAAGTATAGAAAACCGTAAAAACCACTTAGTATCGCGCTATCTCAGACTTATATGCGTATAAAAAATTTGTTATTTATTAAATATATTACATTATATACTATATGATAAAAGTAAGTTACGTATTTCATATTATCAAATATTTAAATAAAATTAACACTAATTTTCATTGAGCAGAACAATCCCAATCAAGGCGACAAATTTCATTCGAAATGCAATAAGGAAAGTCTCACGCGCAGCAGGTGACTTGACAAAACGAGGTAATTACTTAAATCCCCACCTGGGTTCAGCTTAGCGTTTTATTCGGGGTAATCGAAGCAACTGTTTTGAGCCGATCACTCTGAACACGGTTTTTATTGTTATTAGGCGCTGTAATCCTGTGTTTACCCACATCAATCCCAAGGAGATAAGCTGGCAGGAGTGAGTGCAACAGTAGCATCATCCTAATCCTTTCAATGCGGTACATAATCCGATCAGGCGGTGGCGCATCTGTGGGTCACACGTATGCATCACCGTTCAAGACTTTGCTCTGCACAGGGTGAGGAGATACTTCCTAAAGCGGCCGCCAAGTATCAGCAGTATTTGCGGTCGATTACATCTTGAGAGTGCATCGGAAGGGTTTGTTTTCTAGTGTTTCGTTTACAATGGCAGCGCACGATGACGAATGGATGAAGTGTGCTATGGACCACCTTTTAGAAAGGGGTTAAAAGAGCTCGAAGGGGTGATTGCTGACTGCCTTTCGCCCAGGAGCTCAATAAAACTCTTTAATTCCCGAAAAGTTATTTTCGACAAATGGGCCTAGAACGCTTAGGTTTCTATCCGAAGTGCAGGCAGCATATTTTTGTCATAATTTTTAAGGCTCAGCATTAACCACGCTCGTAAAGAGATTTTGAAATTGATTTTAATTTCAATAAGGATTGAGAGGGTGACTTTAGGATGGCATCCTTTAGACAATTTTTGTAATTAGACTAATTTTTTGTCGATTGGGGTGGAGAGTTTTTCATTTTAGTTGTCAAAAATGTGACTTCGGTAAAAAAAGCAAACACATATTTCGAATTGATTTTAACCCATTAATTCTTAACTGCCAACTATGAAATATTTCGTAGTAAGTGTCTGTTCCAAAACTGCCGGCTACGAGATATCTCTTAGTTGTCCCTACAACTAGTTTAGATTGACTACAAAATCCTGGCTGCCAGGGAAAGACATTCTAAATTTTCTTTGCAGTCAATGGGTTAAAAACCCTACATTTCCAGTGAAAATGGAATGGTTGCCTCAAACAAGCATTGCTTTACCGTCCACAAATCAAAACGAAAATTATAAATTAAGAGCTTGTCATTTGCACTAGTTTAGTATCCTCCCCCGGTGATGCTACCTCCGATTCAATTCCAACTCGTCAAAATCTTCACTGAAATCGAGTCATGCGCGGCTGGGTGAAGCGAAGTGATCCTCTGGACGATGCACGATGTTAGATCGCGCCTCAAGTGACAACGGGAGGGTAAATATCGCCGGCAGACAGCTATCGCTGGTTATCTTATCGCCGGTTAAGGGTGACCTCTGCTTCGTACCGCTTTCGTAGTTGCGGTGGTTGTGTTGGCTGACTGCATGTGACCTCGGGAAATTTTCTCCAAGAATAGCGTAAGTCGTCGCTTTTAATTCACTCGAGTCCCAGTAAGTAATTGTGAAAAAAGCGGACCTCTGTCCTTTGCCTCTTTGCAGATCTTTCGACACTAATTTCCAGGGTGACTACATTCAATTAAACGCGTTCATAACATACTCGTAATTTGTTAATTGGTCATGAACTTAGATTGCAGACGACACCAACTGTGAGAAGATTTGCGAAAAACTCAGGTGTACGATTATAGAACAAGACTAACTCAGCCACTGAATTGGCCTTGGAAATTGTGTTGAGATCCAAAACAACGTCTAATTGCCTCCAAAATATGAAATAGTTCAAAGGTAAATTGTTTGAATCGTTTCCCCAGTTCGTTAAATACTCGCAGTATTACTAAACATGTAAAGGTTTTTTTTATTTATTTTTATTTTTCTCTTCTAAAAGTATTAGGAATAATATTATGAATAAAATTTACCGACGTCGCTTGAGGTGTTCAAAAACGAAAATATTGTTGCAAGAATCAAACCAAACCAACGTTTTTTGATATACCTAAATGAAAGTTATTATACAAATACAACTCCTGCTACCGTCGCTCACCCTAAATTTGATACAAATGTTTCGGTTTTAGGTGTTAAATGTATTTACGTATAACTATAGTAGTTTTGAAGTCAAGCACACAAAAAATGGTAATACCTAATATTGTCACAAACTGTCCCAATATATTTTTGAAAAATAAGATAGCTTCTTATTCAGCAAATACTGCCACTAGAGACAAACATATCCATGCATACACGCGCATTGTTTAGATTTTGTGCAATTTTTCCAATAATTGAGGTTATCATTGAATTCGACCTCCTTCTTGTGAGTCAAAACATGTTTGCATGCACATTGATTGCTGAAGTCAGTGAGATATAATTGCTGGATTGAAGTAAAAAGTTAAAAACGACTGGCTGCTGATAATGAAAGTCCAGATCAGGATGACTATAGTTAGTAGTTCATTATGAAACAAAAAAAACGCATCATTAACAAATCGAGTAACAATTGCCTCTTTTCAGGCGCCCATTAATCAAAACGTCATCTTTAACGATGGAATCATGAGCAAAGCCAAAACACACAAACTAGGGAGTAGAAAATCTCCGAGCCCATTAACCGAATATGTAGATCAGGCTGAACGCTTATCCCCGAAAAATTTACATGTGCACAGATGAATCTATTTACGTCTTCCTGGGTCATCTCCGGGTCAATCTTCGGCTTTCTCCCCATCTTTAGTCTGAAAAAGACGAAATGGCTAGCGTCGGTGCTAAGGCGCTTGCAAGTTGCAACTGTCTCCTTGCTTCAAAATGTTTATGCCAAAGACCCTACTTTACGGGTTGTACATCTGTTCTTGCCACAAAATGCACATATGCACGCTTAAGTAGGATCCAACGTTGCGGTACTGTCGCGGCCCATCATGATAAGACGACGACCGACGCGGCGAGAAAGTTGCAACGAAAATAAACTTGTCTTTGTGGAAGCGACATAAATTCAGGATGCGATAATTCTTGTAATTAGTTGGCTTAATGGGAATTTTTTCAGAACTTGTACACCTTTTTACGAAAGCCGAAGAGATTTGGATGTCTGTCGAGTCATAATGGTCCAAATGATTCGGAAATCACAAAAAACACATTTTCACATAGCATTTCAGTTCTTTCTTCTGATTTGGATTGTACAACTTCAAGGCTACAAAGCTTTTACTTTTCCTGCTTAAGGATGATTCTAGTTTATTAGTGTTACTCAGGACGGGGTTTTGTCCTTTTTTGTTCGCTCTAAACTGTATTATCCAGAACAAAATATTACAAATTGCAAATTCGTATTACTCTTATGCCAAATACTGCACTTTATTTGTTTGTTCTTCTGTAATCTCTGCGCCCAACTTTCAACGGCGCCGCGCCCTTAATTCGTTGAGGATCATTCCACCTAGACGACTGATATTCACCGCAACTAACCTCGCAGATACAACAAATTCTATTATATGTATAACTTAAGCTTCAATTTCGTAATTCGTTTTAAGATCGCACATGATCTGATTAATCCTTTATTTCTTTCTGGTATTGAAGTACATAGAGCAGTAAATCAATGTTATATCATTCAAGCAATTAAACTCCTATTTTTATAAATAATTCGGCGATTAACACAAAAAACCACTCAACGTAGTCTGATTATCTCTTTGACATTTTCATGTTGATCGGGACAGGACACGCGATGTTCGACCGGCGATTGGTAAATGTCACGCCAACGTTATGAGCTTTACTCTGTGAACTTTCGATGAAATGCTACCCAATTAGTAAAAGCACCCATCACTCAATGGGACCCCTTATCCCAACCGCATCAGCTCCAGGAACAAACTTATGAATGTTATGAAAATTCAATTATCACTCAACACCGAGTACCGGAAAAGCGGGGTGACGTTGTCAGCATCCAGAACGCCACCAGGGTCAGACCCATGGGTGTAGTTACCGAGCATATGAGACCCGTTTTGAACGATGCGAACTCTCTATGCCGACCTGTGTCAGGATGTCCTTGCGCCGGTTAATAATTTTTACTAATCCACTATGGACAACAACAATTGCGGAGTGAGACGTCATGGAGAAAGCGTGGTGGAAAACCCCATTCGGAAAACCCCTTTCAGCCAACCACGGAACACTTTGATTGAATACACCCTGCGGAATTGGACTCGGTGTATGTTGCATTCCCCTTGTACCACCCCACAACCAGGCGTAATAGAACTCACACCGGGGGTGCTCACTCCTTCCAGTGGCTATCCATTATAAAGGTAGCTGTCGTCGTCTGTGGCTGATTTTTTGTTGTGAGCAACCCTGGTCGGATATTGTGGCCACAGTTGAGGGTGTAATTTAATGAGACCACAAATGTTCAGTTCAATGATTAAAAATCGAATGGGGTGTTCGAGAATATGATTGAGCACCAGATAATTTTACATTATTGTTTCGAGGCTTTGTTGAATTTTATTGTAAAAGTTCTGACAGAAAAGTAAAAATAAAAATTATAAAATGAAGTACTGTAGTAATAATTAAAATTAGAAAGGAAACTATAATTAGTTCAAAACAATTATCTAACACAATAGTCCATAGTGGATGTACTTCTAACGGCAGATGTTTTCAAAGCATATTTACAGGCAGCCTCCGACTTACGTGGCGCCTATTTGCGTAAATTCCGTGGCACGTAATTTCTCACCCACAGTCAAATTTGTATTCTTAACCAATTTGGCAAAAGATGAAAACTTATGATGATGAATGCGATAAAGTAATGACCAGATAAAACTTGCCGTCTTATTGTGACTATTAGTGCACGGATCTGTGTGTCAACTGCTTATACCCTTCAAAAAAAGGGAAAATTGAGCAAATTGTTATTATCGATTAAGGTCGGTCCACATGGTACAAATTTTCGGTTCCCGAGAAATTTTGAACGGAAAGATTTGAACGATACCTACCTTCTTGATGGGGTGGTTTTACGTGTGCTAATAACGAATATGTTCATGATTTTAATGGATACCTTTCTTTGAATGATTCGGAGTAGTTATGCTTCTTTTTTTGTATTATAAAAAATTCTTTATTTATAAAAAAATACACTGCATTCGGTACGCATTCCTCACGTAGAACTCAAGCTATTTTCGGTTCTTAGTTGCTATGCTATGGTTCTGTTTATGGCAATAATTAAAACAAAATATAGTCAACTTGATGGCAAACTCGAAACTTAACACTTTCTCACTTCTAGCTATTTTCGGTGATTTATAGAAAGAAGGGGTTAGCGTTGAAATTGAGACCGCCATTTGTTCAAATGCTTTAAAAATTTTACAG
Organism: Leptogaster cylindrica; assembly: GCA_963082835.1. Taxonomy (NCBI): domain Eukaryota; kingdom Metazoa; phylum Arthropoda; class Insecta; order Diptera; family Asilidae; genus Leptogaster; species Leptogaster cylindrica. Next base: position 12,797,630 of record OY720107.1, on the reverse strand, counting down.
TCACACAATCTATCCTGCAAAAACTTTCAAATACAATTAATGTACTGAAGTTCTCTACTAAATGGAAATTTTATTTTGAATATGATTCGATTTATTTTCGGAATTCAGTATATGTAATATGTATTTTATTACGAAGAATGCTTCCAATACTTCACTTGGATCCACTTGGATAGTATATTATCAGTAGGTTGATAACTTCAAAGTCGCATTGAACACACGAATTCAAGTGCATACCATGATGTTAACATACCGCATGTTTTTTTTTTTTTGCTATCGGAAAAAAATAAAAGGACATAAAGTAACCTCGTAACGTCTTAACACATAGGCATGACTTGCGCTCGCTTACAGCAATCTGTGTTTCAGTGTGTGAAACAGAAAGCGCTGGGTTCTTGAAATATGAGAACGAACAACGGCAGGACTAATTAGGAATGAATTGGGTCTGGGAAAATTTTCAAAATATATTCCCTGAGGAAAGACGTGTTAGATGATGAGAAATCTTAACACTCAAGAGACAGGTCATGAAGAGTTTTGCTTTTACACATAAACATATTTTAATAAAGACGCTAAAGTTTGCAATTGCACCTATGTATATTCGTTATGGTTTGCTCGTTGTTGCTACTACTACTTCTTAAAACTAACAATAATTTGATAATTGATTTAATTTTACTGGTGCCAACCTTGATATTGCTGGATAGGCATGGTAGGCGTTCACCTACCCAAAAATGTTGCAAAACGTATTAATTTAATGTGTTAAATATGTATGTATCATATATCGTATTAATAATTGCATATACTTTCAAGCAATAAAATTAGCACAACATAATTGTTAGGCAATAAAGCGCAGCAAGGATATTCGATTTGGTATTCGTACCTCAATATGTCGTCAATACGCTTTGAAATAAACACAGACCAAATCAGGATGTAATACGATCTCCCCTGGTTCGGGGATTAATACTTACAGATACGATCTCCATAAGCGTGCTCATCATTGAGCATGAAAGGCTTCAACGGGTCAACCACAATTGCACCGGAGGCAACTGTCGAAAATCGAATACTACTGAATGCTAGATAACATCAGGATAACATTGGCAGCGGGAGCAAATCACCGTCACAGTTGACATCTGATACGTTGCTGAGAGCACGACAATACAATTGAAAACTCGTCCTTGTTGCTAATTATCCAAAGTCGAGATGAGTTCTTGATTGCCGCACTGAACAACAATACATATACAGCATGTGTCCTGAACGGCTGATGGGTTGCTGGGGTGACCCGAATAAAGTTTCATCAAGAACGGAAGGATTTTGAGGCAAGATTTGTCGGAATAACAGCCTTTTCTTGCGATTGTCTGAGGATCAATAAAATATCGCGATTTCGCTCATAAAGTACACCGGAGATGCGCCATTAAGAAATTTTCTACTGCCTGGAAAAGATCTAAATGTGGCGATTCTTACAATTTATAGGACTCGAAATTGAGACGTGTCGCCTTTTTTTTGTTTTTATGAGCAGGAATAATGCCGAACTAGTGTAATTACTCTGGCGTTGAGTGCTTTGCGGTTTATGATCAGGCGGTTTAATTACCTCTTCGCGCTTTAGTCGCAAATGATGGAAACGAAAACAGGATCTGGAGATAGTTACATGAATTTAATTGCGACCCAAATTACTTTCCCGCTGAAAATCCGTTCACGAATTAATGTTGTTTTCCGTTTCCCCTTCGGATTTCATAAAACGTGAAGGAATTCTTAAAGGGATTTTTAAAGGATAACTGAACACATTTATTACTTGCCAAGTACCTACTATAGGTAATTAGATACAAGTAAGACTTCTTTAATATATATACATTATACATATAAAAATAAAAAAATTTTATAACAATTTGTTTAAAAACTATTTCATTCAACATTTTTTAGCCTGTGTAAGACTTTATATTTGCTTGATTGCAGGAATGTCGCCCTCGCGTTTCCTTCCGTGACTCGTGAGTTCTTATTTTTAGGCAGACCTACCAACTATAAACATACTAAACGTATATTAACTCGCTCTTCTGCAACAGTCAAAATTCAGTTCATGTCGGTTCTGTTGGGCATCATTTAAACGGCACTTGCGTGGCCACAATGCTTAATCAACGGCCAATAAAGAAGACATGGCCATGAAGTCAGTTTCTTAAGTAGTAATCTACGTGGGCATTGTGGCAACCACTAAAATGTGACGTGATTAATAGTCAGTCGAAGATTAATTGAAATCAATCAAATCTGAAGGTAACTAATGGTTCGTCGTTTGTTGCTCGAAGAAGACTATGAGAGAATGGTGCGTTGAATGGGTCAGTCGATGAAAAACGAATGCTGGTCGTCGGAGTCCTTCAGCAGGAATGTTTCCAAGCCGGGCAACAGCAGCAAAGGGTTAATAACGTTAATGATCAAGGAGCGGTATGAACGATTGCACCTGATTAAAATATTTATATGCCCAGAAATCGCTCAGGAACCGGCTGACTACTTCGAAGGAATCGTGGAGATGTTCAGTTTTGAGATACGCCGAAATGAAGTTGTTCGACAAGTCAGCGAGAAATCGAAGATGATGTAAAGATGTGATCCGCCCGTTATTAAAAGTTTATTAAGGTACTTCAGTCGATTCCCGAACACATTAAGAGGTTAACCAGACAAATTTTGTGTGATTAACATTGCAGATGAGTGGTGGTGATTGATGATCCTCATAAAATTAAGTTCGCTTTGCGGGACAGGTTATTGTTTTTGCGAGATGGAAGCAATCCGCATCTGTTCCAGGTCAACACACTTTGCACTGAATTAATTCTCATTCCCTAGGACCGCGACCTTTCGCAATGTAAAAACTCACACAATAATTTCCCCCTTTTTGTGAAAAAGGAGCAGAGATCAGTTACCACAGCATCAAAACTGGTCAAATGTCGAGAACTTTGCCTGATCTCAAGCAGCGCTCGTTAAGGATGTTGTCAAACAAGGACCCGTTCTCATCTTAATTTTCACACAGGCCGTGACTTTTAAGAAACATTAAAGTGCCTTGTTGCTCTCAAAACCAACAGGACCTATTCAGGATGCACCCTTGTTCCGAGATAATGTCATTAAACAAGGAATTCTGCATCTTTTGGAAAACTTTAAATTGACGGTGTCAATCAAAGTAAATTTCTTTTCTGAGAAGTTTTGATTGCAGCAGCTGGAACTGGTTCCGATCAGGACAACCAGATTATCAGGATACTTACTCAGGCTGCAAATCAAAAGAGAACTAGTGTGGGGTTGTGTGCAAAAAAACCATTAACGCTGCTTTATTTTTACAGCAAAAGACGTGCAACGCCAGTATTTCGAGGTCATTCGGGTCACTACTGGTCACTTCTGAAGGATTCTCCGTCTGGAAAAAGGGATAACACATAATTTACGAATATTTATGTGCTTCTACCGCAGCCAGTTTTCTTGGCACATTTACTCGAGAAGTTGTACGTTACACGAAGGGCAATTCGGTCGCAACGCCAAAGGGCACGGTCAGGGAAGGAAAGTGGCATCGACAGTGAGCGAGAGGGTCTCAGGCATCACATGTTGCGTCCAGATGGTCAATTAAAGAAATTGTTTGGATGTCCATGACTGGATTGACAAAAGGCAGATACGTGGATTATGCCAGTTTTATGATTTGATTATGATTATGTATGTGTGCAGGAAGGACAATTGGAATCCCTCATAAAACGATAAGTATTATTTTATAACTTCATCTTGGTTTTGGCGCCAAATGTGTCAAGCATTTTCACAAGGGATAGCTTATTCGAGTTTCAGGCTGCAAATTTTTTTATTAAAACATTAATTGATAAATCTCACTCATTTACTTTGAGAGTATATCATAGCTACTTATTTCCCGCAGGCATTGAAAACACATCTATTTTTGGGACATTTTGCAAGTCTGTTATTTAATCTTTCAGCCTTATAGTGAACTTTGCGTTTCACTTTCATTTATTATATAACTGAAATGTTCTACAAAAATATGCAGCTTGTCCTTTGAAATAACTGCATTTCGAACTACCCAATTACTGACTGAATGGTTTTTCATTTTATTCAAAATACCAGTTCATGATAGTATAATATGTATAAAACACAATAAAAGAGATTTATTGAAGGAATACCGCCTTTTCAAATTATTTCCGAGCACGAATGTCCTTGGTCACGCAATTATACCTGTACAAACCAGCAAAATATGTTGGCAAAAACTTAACCAAACGCCCCCAAATGACCATGAAATTGTGTTCCGAAGATGGACCACAAAGGCTCCATTAAGGTGTAGAATGAGTGCTCGCATATTATTGCGAATTACACCAACAGGAGGCGGATAATGCGCAAACAAAGCCGTTCGGTCATAAACTACAGAGAGGACATTGTCGTGTGTCTTGTGGCTTTTGTTTGCCGGACCAGATGTCGGATCGGCAAATCTCTTCATTTGTCGAAAATCTTTAACGTCGTCGGGAATTAAGAACAAGCACCGAATAAAGAAGTCAAGGCAAGAAAGAAACCTTGTCACAGGCCTATTTAGCAAGACTGCTGATGAAAGGAGGAAGAATTCGAAACGAATTAGGTTCTTCCGGTTCAAACGGGTGCATCTCCGCCGTCAAAGTGGACTGAAGGTGGTCAACACTGCAAGCAAATTGTAATAAAACTCCGGAACTCCTCCTGCAACCGCAAAGCGTGTGACCATTTCTTTCAGTGCACACCGAAGCAATACTAACGCCAAGGTCTAAAAAACATGACACCGGAATGAAATCACCGGAAAATGGTTTGCATACGACCCGAGAAGTGAACAACCGAAATGGTGGCGATCACAAATTAAGTGAGCACCGCATTCGAAAAAACAAATGTAAAAATAAAACCGAAGGACCATCTGGGAGTAGCTAGGAGCCCGTGAGAAGCTGAATGCATTCCTTTGGGTACCAAGATGTCTAGACGTCCTGCAGACACTCACTCCTTGCTGTTGACTTATGACAGTCCGTGAGAAAAAATTACCGTGAACCAAATTGCGGAGGTGTTGCGCCTGGCCTCATTTCATTTGCTCCAGAAAATTGTTAGTCGTTGATATTGCTGCGGATCTCATATCCTCTTCCGCGTTCTTTTCGGAAGTTTTCGTAAGATTAAGAGCGGATTTGATAAGACCACCATTCGGAAACAACACAGCGTTTCATCTCACTCAAGTGTCACATAAATTCCCTGCTTCCGGTAATAAACATTCTGAGGATGCGGCGTTTGTGCACAAACATTTTGCGGCATTTTGTGCGCGACCCATTTGGGATATTTGCCTCTGCAACAGTAAATCTCACAGATAGTTTAGTACGCTCAAAAAATGGTATTTTTGGAAAAAGATTCATGGTATAAAATTGACTTTGAAAACAAACATTTTGTTTGTAAGTACATAATATTGAACCTGATGGTAATTTTAATTTTTGAATTGATTTACTTGCGCATTTTTGCATAGAATATCAACATGCAATTCTAATTCGCATTTAAATGATATTCTTGCAAACACGTCCGAGTTGTAATGAACATATTTTATGTTTATCAATACTTGAAATAATAGAAGAGAAGAATAAAATAGTTTTTTTTCACAGCGCTCAATCGGAGTGAAGACGAAATCAAACGTTATATGTGGGTTTATTAAGTATTTCTAATAATAAACCTTTTTTTTTGTTTTGAGACACATTACTTTTACTTCCATGTTCAAAATAGACCCTCAATTGAATTTTTACGCTTAGCAAAGCATACTTAGAATTATTAAAAATTAGATTACAACAGGGTTACAACAGTAATTTATTGAGTTAGTACTAACCTCGAAAATGTTGGACGGAAGACATATTTTTGCTGTCTGTTAGCCAAATCAAATGCGATCACACTCAAAATCAATAGGCATGATCTCGACATCCTATCATCAATGGCAGCTATTTTGGCTATTTTTGCGGCAGTTATCGTTGAAATTGGGAAATTTATAAAACCCTCATTTTATCACCCAGAGAGCTTGTCGTAATCCCAAACGATCAACGAGTTGAAGAAAACGCAAAAGTTTTTGAAAAAGATCGATTTTCAAGCAAATTATGACTATTTGAAAAAAACTACTGAGCGACAAATGGTGCGACGCGACTCGACGTCAAGCTAAAATCTTCCAGAAAATGTGTTTAGGCACTTTCGAGAAAGATTCCATCGACTGATTTTGAGGGTTGAAATGGAGGAATCAAATAGATATTTAAAATTCATATTTCCGAAACTTTTCGAAGAAACTCGAAATATGCAAAGCTGCAATGTTACTCAATAGAATATTTGAGGTAGATTTCGAAGAAAAATCTACCTATTGAGATATATACCAGTCACGACTTTTGAAAAATTCTGTCATAGTTTTTCGTTTCATGCCCCCCTGAGTACGAAACTACCCCCTGTTCGAAAGTTTATAAGTTTGCCGTTAAAGCAAATCTTTCGAAGGCCAAGCAACACACTTCCCGATATCCAATAGAGCTTAAACTTTACAGATAGGCTCGTTGTCGATGACAATGAATTCTATCAAATTTTTATCCCTTTACTATAGCAGGAACGGAAAAATCTTTAATAATATTGCAAAGATGATAGCGTTCTAAACTGTGCATAGAAAAATTATCATAAAATCGAGTCATCTTATTTTTTTTCTGAAAATACAAAATACCTTCTATGTCGACGAGTTATAGTACAAAGCATTGTTTTTACGGATTGGTTTTTTTTTGAGTTACTTTAGGACGGATTTTGTTTTATTCGTTTTTTGAAATAAGTACATGTCTAAAAATGAAAACTGTCAAAATTTGAGGAGGATTATATTTTTTTTGTACCTATATACCTACTCGTCATATATTAATGTATTATATTATGCATACCTATAAGTTCGCTGTTCACCATCCTGTGGAACGCGAGTCGCGACCCTTTGGTGAAGCGCGTTCAGCTATCAAATAAGACAAAATCTAATAGTGTCTTAATTAACTACTTAGTAATTATTAGTATACAAATTCTGTTAAATTCAAATTATTATTTTGTTTTTACACAATCAAATTTCCTGTGATTAATTATATTATGTACTTGTATTGTTGCTAGATTATATTCTTCAACATTCGATTCATTGGACACAATAGATTCTCAATATAATGTATTAAATATTTAACAATTTTTAGCTATTTAGAACATATTATGTAATGTAATTTTAGCTTATAAACATTAAATAACAAATACATTTGAACTTATAAATTATTTTGTGAAACTGAAGTATTGTTTTTAATTTTTTATTGCCCCTCAATTTTTCTACAAAGTTAAAATGTTTCACAAACCGGTAAATTGTCACAACATCAACAAGATTTATAATATTTGCAATATTTTAAAGAATAAGGTGAACAAAAGGCGTAGGTAATTTGTAATAAAAATTAATGATACTTTAAAGATCTTATCAGAGATTAGTGAAAATAGTGAGTAAAGGAAAAAGCTTGTATAAAAAGGAGAGAAATGGTACAGTCTTCAGCCCAGAGCCCTTGATGGGATTTCAGCCACCTAAACCAGGCCTTGTTTACTACACTTTCGCCCATTTCATTATTGTTTGTCTGAGGACCACCCAAGTATGATGTGATCCCACGATTTCTATCAGGATCGCGAATGACCGATTGCGAAAATACTGTGTATGCGCCAATGCAATCAAGCGAGAATGATTTATTTGATCAACTTTAATTAAGGCAAATTGACATTCTGTTTTTCGCTAAGGTCAATGCTGTGGCTGCCTCAGTTGCATTGCATCGTCTTAAGTTGCACTAGCCCTTTGACTCTTACTATGTTTCCATTCGGGGTTCAACTCGAGTTGAACTCGAGTTAGTGGTCATGGTAACGCAAGTTTCGTTAAATCCAAGTTAACTCCACGAAAAAGGTCGGGTTGAGTTGAGTTCTAACACCAAATGCCAACTATCAACTCAACTCCTCAAGTACATGGAAACACTTCAGGTTAAGCGGCCGTTTTATTAATTCAACGATAACTTAACTCCAACTCAACCTTGCACATGGAAACGTAGTATCTGACGAACGTCGAACAGTAGCGCCCCCTTTATCTATGAACTTTAGAATGAGTTTTCTTGGCGGTTGGTTATAAAGCAGGACGCACACTACAAAACCCTTGAACTAAGGCCATCACGACCCTTGGAGCAACACCCAGAGTCTTAAGAGCTAACTATAATGTGCATACGGCGCCGTACGGAAGCTTATGCATACTTGCGATAACACACAAATCCTATCCTCAAACTATAATGGGAATATTTGTCTAGTTCGTTTAGTTTCGATAAATGGCATTGCCATTTATTTGCGACTGCAAGGTACGATCCGGGTCGTATCTTGCATATGAAAAGTGACAGTTGTTGGCAATGGAGGGAGAAGACGAGTTTAGAATGGGCTTTGTTATAGATTTCTTTACAAGAAATGGTCTGATCGTACGCAATACGAACGTTTCTTCCTACCATAACGTTTCTTGAAACCTTTTTTTAATTTGTTAATCTCATTTAAGATAGCAAATAAATAAAACAATTGTTTTAATTCATTTAATGTTTCCATTTTAATTATAATATTATTTGGATTGAATTAAGAATCACACTGATCATACAAATCTCCCTTAATTTGTGAGACCTGTCAAAATGCATAAGCTTCCGTTCTTCGTGTTTTGACAGCTTTCAGTACGGCGTCGCTCCGTATGCACATTACAATTAGGTCGTACTCTTAAGGTTCGCTTTACGTTAAAATGTATGCAGCACTGCACCGCACACTACAAGGCCCTTGGGCCAAAACCATGATCGGCGCTTCGACCATTGTCGATGGCTTTCTCGAAAAAGCAAACCATGGTCGAAGGGACAAGTATGGTCGATGATGAATATCATGAATCTTCATTTTTTACTGCAGAGATATTATATAGTAATAAAGCAACAAGCCTTCTGAGGGTCGTGTAGTGTGCGGCAGAGAACTTGGGCCATGGTCGACTTGGTCGAAGGGCCCAAAGGACCAAGGGCCCCAGGGCCTTGTAGTATTTTTCCTGCTTTAATTTAAATTAAATGCAAAATCCATCTTATGGAATTCATGCCCGTGGGAAAATGCCTTGAACCCCACTCAATTCGGCAGCGGTAAACGATTTGCGAGTGTCGTCGAACTGGTTCCGCGTTAGGAGGTGACCCCACAAACTCTGTTGTCTCAGTTCTAGACGTTCTTAGTACACTCGCATGCGTAATTTGCATAACAGACTCGCTGGAATATTGCACAATAGTGCACAGCTATTGACCCTACGCCAGATGGATATCATGAGACGTGCAATCAGCCGTGCCTTTACGATCCTCGCCGTGTTCATCAATGTTCCGGTTGGACAGCAGGTCTGCATTCAGTCGCTCGTAAAACCGGCAATAAAGGCAAGTGAATGCGTTTTGCGCTCTTGAACCCGCTCAGCCATTATCGCCCGCAGCCCCCTTCCCTGAACTGGTATTCAGTGTCCACTCAGAAATTTACTTGCGGTAACTAACAGTTTAACCAGTTGTGGGCGTGTGCTAGTCGTAAAATATCTTCAGAGTAATTAGCCATTAAACACCCACCGAAAATATGCCGGGATGGAATATGTTCGCGGTAATTGCTTGGGTCGGCTTATGTGGCAAAGCCGCACGAGAACCTCTGGTGCAATTTTAGCCACAGTACCGCAACTAAATCGGATGAACGTGGATCAAGGAAATATTGCAGAACTCTGTTCCGCAATGACTTTATTCTTTTACATATTTCGTCACATTATTTGGTATTGTTTGTTTTGGGTTAAGTCATCGCGCAAAGGAGTCAGTAACTAAAGCAGTTTCTGGAGGAGGCTCATTCCTCATGAAATAAGACTAGCGTCCAATATCAGAGCAAATATGCACAATATCCTCAACAATTTAGGGTCGATCTAAATCCCCAAAAGATTTTCTTGTGTAAATATTTTCGGTTTCAATTGCTAATTAATAAATTAATTACACAACCGGAGAGTTTAGCGAAGCCTGTAAATAAACACCAACTGAAATATGCAACAAATGCCATCAGAATCGTAAATAGGAAGAGGAAAAGGGGAACAAGAAAGGAATTTAATTTTGCTAATAGCTTGGAGTTTTCGGGATGGTCCGTCCAAAATAACAGCATGCTGTTGTGATCCTTAAGGTTCAATAACCCATACAAAACAAATTCCCACACAGAGTGGAAAGGAACTTTTCTTTGATTTAATTTTTCTCACTTCCTGGGTTGTAGTTCGTCTTGTGATTTGAATCCTAAATGCATTTTAAAAAAATGTTGGATCACGGATGCAGGTGTTCGTCGTCGCACGCTTTTTTCCCGTATAAGTTGAAATAATTTTTGGAGGAATTTCTATACGAAGGCTTGCACATGTTTAGGAATGATTGCATGGCATTGCACCCTGCCTCGGTGCGCTTAATACAGGAATTATTCACAGTTTCCAAAACGGTTGAGATTTTAAATACCTTCTGGATATTATGTTGAGCGGAATTCCTACAAAATCAGTACAAATGCGCATTAATGAAATGTATCCGCAGAAAACGAGTAGAGTCAGCTTGAGGGAAATCATTACAATATGCCTTTACTTTGCGAGCGGGGCCGAAATCAGACTATTGCAAAAACCAGGAAACCCTAACGAAAACGAATTTGTGGGCTGACCCCAAAGGTGACCCCAGGAAGCCATAAATAGAATTCACGCATTCGACACGTTGGGCAAGCGCATAACAGTTCACCAGGCGAACATGAATGAACGCCGCCTATGGAAAACATTTGAAACAGCAGCGCCTTCCCGCCGTCGCACTCCGTCGCCGCACAATTGTTCCTGCTCAGCATACTTTTGGTAGCCAGAATTCGTCGCGGTGCACGAACAGTCGAACATGATGAAATCGAAAGTGTTTTCAGATAAGGACGCGGAGAAGGTATTGAGATTTCTCCACACAGCATTGTTTTCCATGGATTCAGCGGCGCTGTATCTAATAGTGGTGGTTTCACATTTTTTACACTTATCGCTCTGAAAAATTTAATTTGAAAATTTTGTAACTTTAGTCCTGTTATCGTGTTCCCAATTTATATTTCCTAAATTTTTTTCGTCATGTTTTATTAGTTCTCTTTTTTTCAATGCGATTTATTCAAAGATGAGGTCATCCCAGATACACTTTTCTTGGAACACGTCAATGAGCCTTCCACTCACAATTTTATCAGCGTTAGAAAGAACTTATTAACTGATAACAAATATTTATTATTCGTCTTTCCAGTTTTGTGATTTATTCGTTTCCTCTTGCTTAAATTTTAATGAAAGAACTAAGAAAAGAACAACAATTAACGATATTTTTTTGTTTGAAAAAGATTTTATGGAGTTCGAAATTATTTTGAAAGAAGTTGAAATTTATATTATGAGTAAAATTTTTATCTGTGATTACTGTCAAGTCTTCTTATCGCTAGACTGTTTTTTTTATATTGTTTTCTCTAAACGATAATTCGAGAAGAAGAAACATCAATATGTAATTTTAAAATGAATATATGAAGAATATATGATTTTGAAGTTATGTAGACATTATTTATTAACATGTCACAATGTCACATGTTGACAAATTATTTCCGATACTTTGTAAAATTGAACTGCATCAGAGGTTCACTTATAAAATACTTCTAATTTCTACCATTAATAAAAGGATTTGAGATTTCACCAAATCTCATATCAATATCAGCGGCAATTCTATAAACAATAGGCAGGCAGCAAAGTTCCAGCCAATTTCAGGTTCCTCGGGGATGCCCCTTCAGTGCGGCATCGAAACATTCGAAACCCCTTGGGACTTGAGCTCGAACGACAATCCTATGCTATATTGTTGTTCAATCACGGCAATCAAATCAAATTAACAATTCATGTATTACGTAACCTCGAGTTACATTTCATTTCACTTCCAAACAATATTTTCAAATTGGTCCAATACAAATAGGTATTTAAGTATAATTTTGAAAACAAGGACATTGGAAGGACAAAAAATTGCTGCTCACGTTTTCGATGTGCAGGCAAAAGGGTTTCACTTAGCCCCTTCTCAGTTTTCGATTTCATTGCGAATTTAAAACGGATACTTTTCCACCGCGAGAAGGGAAACAGTAGCCACCGAAAAGACGAAGCCGTCCGCAGGTGGCCGGCAGTAATTTAACGCACTTTACGTCTGACATTTGATTCCTCGATCGCAGTTTAAACACCAACCGAAACTGCAGTCGGATTTCCCATGTCAGCGGAAATAATCGTGGACGAACTGGTAACTGCTGATGATAGGTGCTGATAGCATGGCGGTATCGCGTGATTGTCATTTGCATTCGTTTCCGCATGTTGCAGGCTCAGGCCGAACTGTTCGAACTTGGGGACAAAGCGCGACGTGCACATCCAGATACTATAATATGAGCTTATTTGCATATTTCGGGGGTAATTGCAGCCTTAAGAAATGACCAAGTAGGTAGTCGTAAATATATAGGTGACGAGATTGGGAAGTAGAATATCCGAAAGACATAAGTATATAAAATCACTTTGTTTTATAAAAAAAACGGTTGTCGAAATTTTTTAAAGGATATTTTGTATAAGATAAGCACTTCAGTAGGGAAATGTTAGCATTCTTATTATGAATTCTACGATTAACAGTCATTGAGTTAAGTGGGTATTGACTTAAGCAATCGAACCCTCGACTACAGTCTTATGAGAACAGGAAACAGGAAGCGCGACAGTACTAAATCGAAATGCAGCTTATGTGAATCAAAAACTACTACTTTTTGAGAAGGCTGTTTATTCCCACAATGACATAAACCTTACCACGTATATATTCAAGAGAGTCTGGAACTCACAGCTGGAATTGTACAATGATCTCATTGATCTCAACAATTCCTACTTGATCTAGAATATTTAAATTGCTCTTGTACACCAGAAAGGTAGAAAGTGTCCTCTTCGCGCACGTTAACGTACAGATTTGCATTTTGCAAAGTGGAAAAGGAGATCGAAACACATTCGTAAACATATCTTTGACCACAATAAGCAAAATGTTCGCAAAGCATTGTAAATTCGCATTAAGAAAGTGAGTAACGAACATCAAAATGAGGCCCGATTAGTAAGTACCTATTTAATGAGCGCTGTTCTACAGTTCGAGTGCAATGTGCACTTGAGATTTTGCCTGGTTCCAAACTTCTGAAAAGAACAAAAACAGGCAGACATTGTTTACAAAATAGTTTAATTCTGCCTTAGTACTGCGGCAATGAGAATTTCAGGAGAAAATAAGCTTCTGAAAGTTGAATTATTAGCCTTAGGTATACCTAGGTATTATAATTATTTTGATCAACCTGGAAATAGCAGCTTCGGCAGGTGCGAGGAAATCGGCCACGGTTTCTTTCCTAAAATCAGGCGTAGGTATTAGATATTTATATGAAGCTCAACGTTAGGTAAAATAAGCATTGCAATATTTTCTAGCCATGGACACACTTCATACATACCTAATCGTATATAGGTACTATATATCAGTATACAGATATGTAAGTGTAACCATTGATAGCCATGCAGTAGTCATACTTTCTCATTTCAATACATCAATACCCAATGTCTGCCACCGAATATTAGAGGTGGTATTGACGGCGTTTTCAAACTAGCTAAATGAATGCCATGGTGTTCAATGTTCATATGTCATTCAATGGCACAATATGTCGTAGGTATAGGTACCGATCAACTTCTCCCGACTCGCACAAAAGACTTTCAGTTTAATTCAAAATAACGCATAATATAGAAAAGAATTTTCGTCCCTATCGACAGGTCATAAATCTTCCACAGTCATAAATATCGTTCATTCCGATCGGACAAAACTTCTTAACCCCAATGTAAACATGACCCTCCGTCTTTCTGATAAGTGCAATTGGAGAATGCAAATATCCCGCATTGACCTTAATCAACACTGCAACATAAATCTCAGTGGATACTGTTGACATAGTTGGTCCTATTTGCATGTTTATTGAGTTATTCGGTAAAGGAGGAACGAGGGTTGACCCAGCGTCCAAATGCACCTCGAGAAAATTGTGAAAATTAATTTTTATTCATGTGCAAACATCTCGACGTTGACTGATGTGGTCAACCTAAAAACTGGGAATATTGGGATTCTGTTTCGCATAGTTTGCTAAAGACATTTTGTACGTAACCGGAATATCCTGTGAGCTGTATCCTTTTAAGGACGAAGGAGAAATATCTTATGCAAACACTGAGCCATGGTGGGTCACCCCCCTGCAGCGGAGAAAACCCTTTAGTGGATTCTTTCACGCGGAGTTTTATAGGAACTTTTACGAGCACCAGAATTCCGTTAGGATATTTTATGCAGTCCTTCGGTTTTAGAGTGACCATTAAAGATTTTCAAGCAAACATCGTGGCATCTGTAAATTTATGATAATCCCGCAGAATACATCTCTTAGAATATATAAATTTATTAAAATAGAGTTTTGGAAACATAAGAAAAACAAGCTTCTTTCGGTTCTAGTGAAAGTTAGGAAAAAATTAATCTTATGTTAATTGAAACTGTTATAATTTTGATATTGGCGAAAAAGTGCATTCTTTTGCAGTTGATTTGTCTTTTGCATTAATTAAACAAGAGTTGGCAAAATCGAGTAATTTATTCATAACCCATCTTCTGATTTGATTTGAGCTTTAATTTGCCAAAGAAAATTCATTAAAATCCAACTATAATTTATACACCTATACGAAGGAAGAAGTCTGGAAATGCGACTCTGATTATATTGCACTGACTGACTATAATGTCTGGGAATTTGTCGACGATAATTTATAAAACAATAGAAAATCACATGCTACAATCGTATAGAAATTCCAACACGGAACTGCAATCTACGGAATTCTGACACCGGAGCAACAACTCGAACCTTGAAGTCCTGGATCCATATAAGTTCTGCAGGAAGCCCCAATCAAATTTGATAGAACAGTGTTACTGAAGCTGTTGGAAGTAGTAAAAAGGGGAGGAGTTTCAGCAGTCGAACGGAAATTACTTATGTAATGCGAATCGGTTCAAAATATAAATGAATCGGTTCAGAAATTTGCGGGGAAATTCCAACACTGTGATATTTCGATTGAGGAGGAGCTGATACTCAGCAGCTAAATGTGAGCACAAACTGTTGGGAGTGAAAAGGGAAAGCAATATTTCCAGAAAGGAAAAACCAATATGCCGACTGCCGAGCATGGTTGAGATACACGCAGACCAATTTGTGGGGATGTTGCTAGAGAAGAATTTTTTATCGGAGAAAAAGAGAGAAACTCTCTGATGCAGTGAAGCCGAAACACTGCAACACATTCTGGTAAACAATGTAAGCAAATCGATTTGACGACTAATTTTGCGACTTTAAGGTTTTAAGATGCAACGAAAATCAATTGCATTTTAAAAAATTAAATATTAAAACATTTGTTTGCAAATGATAGATTTTTCAATGAACGTCATCTCGGTAGGAATAATTTCATATCACAAAATATAACTTATGTATATGCATAATTTAAAAGTCTCAAACAAAGGGAATGTTTAATTGTTGAACTTGAACAGTTCAATTGCTCAGGAGTTCATGCATTTTTACATTAAATAAGCCATTTTACGCGCGCAGTAAAGAGTTAAATTTAGTTGATAATTTTGAAAAATAAACTTATTAATCCAATTAGTAATTAAAGTTTTCAGATTCCCTCTGAGTTTTGGGGAGATGGGAAGTGCCAATGCGCGTGCTCTGTGGAGACAAATGCGCTCGAAGCAAGCTCACTTGAACGAAGGACGCAAGGGCCCCGAAAGACTATCAGCGCCTTAATTACAAGTGATTAACTGAAATGAGAGGTACCTACCTCAAGGAACCGATTGCCCACTGGAATTTCGTTTTCAATCTTGAGCGTGGGTTCGACGGCCTGCATTCATGATTGGCGATGCTTGCCGCGACTAAAGAAATCCCAATCAACTTTTTTTTTGGATGATGGCCTTAAAGTGATGGATTCGCTCAAATTTTTTACCTTGCAATTAGTTTTACTTTGTTTCTGCAGCACCAGTCGCTGTTCCGAATGCGTCCCATTCTTGTCATTCCTCGTCTTGACTCTGTATAGTGTACAGTCGGCCAAAATTGTGATGTTTTGCCCACAATCGGCCATTAATGAGGTGTCATTAATTACTAGAAGAGTTATTACATTTCTTGCTAGATAAGGCCGTCATGTGAGCATTCCGCTGATGGATTCCCACGCACATTTGAAGTCGTTCGGCATCATTACGGAATTCGTGTTAAAATGCCGGGAAATCTTTGAAACCGGTAGAAAGTGTTTCTTTTCGTTCGCCCCTTGCGGCAGCCCAAAGACGTAATTAATGATGTTAATGCAAATATTGGCAAAGTACCATATTGCCACTCGGTGGTGAACATCAGCAGCAGCTTTGTGTTGACTTTTCAGATCAATAGGAGATTGCTAATGATGGAAGAAGTCGAGCGAATAATTACGGATTACAGAAGGATCGCAATGTGTCATCCGGTGTCAATTTGTCAAACTTTGTCAAAGAATAGTTAATTGAAAGGGATATTCCGTTATGTAAAAAGCATTAACACCACTGTGAGTTGTATTTTTATATGTAGGTGGTGGTTAATAAACAAAGTATTACACGGAGCGAAGTTGCTGAGTGCTAAATAGAGTATCAAATTGTTGTTTTTCATTTTACTGATTCACACAACAATATTTTGTTTTAAATTCACCCGGAAATTTGCTAAAAAAACTGTTTGGCGTTCTGTATTTAATCTATGCGTTGCAAAGCAAAAATGTTGATGAGAATCAATCTCACGCTAAACGCTGCTGCATAATGCGTCACCCTTACGTTGCGTTATTAATGCGGAATAAAAGTCAGAAAGGATTATTATGTGTGAAAAGTAACAAGTAATAAATTCAAGTTGTACGAAACCCTTACAGAACACCTGGGGATTCTCAAGTACCTTGTTAATCTCATTGCACCTGATGCGTGATGTATGCGCACGCAAGGCAGTTAAGACGGCCGCGCAAGATTGCCTGCGCCAAGCGGAAGGTCGATGTTACCTTTGATGCGCGAAGCCTGCAGTGATTCAGAAATAAATCAATTATTAGTGTCTGTGTTAATAATTTGTCAGTGAATTTATGGTAAAGTCATTTTATCCATTTTCGCCAAATTGCCAAAACATTACCGCTCTTTCACCTTCTTCCCTGCTCCATCATCAGTGTTACCTTTTCCGTGGTGTGACTTATAACTAGTTCCACCTTTACGGCATTCCGTATCGACAACAATACGTATTTCTGGTGCCTCACGTACGTGCAACCCATCTCCCCTACGTCGCAAGCCGCAATGTCAATTGAAATTTAACAGGAAGAATTTATGAATGTGTAATGAACACGATGCGGCGTCGACACTGCCGCTTATCTGGGGATAATTAGGCAGCAGCCGGGATTTAATGAGAGCTCCCATTTATCCGGGAGGAATATGTACGACAAGTTTATTGTTGGGTAATTTGCTAGGAAGGAAACATATTGATGCATACGAGGACGCCTGGTTGCCATTGTTGGGTGGGTGTGCTCGTGAAGTGCGGAATGACGGAGGGAACACTTTACGTGTCGCAAGAAAATTAAAAATTAATTGCTTGTTGCGGCGAAAACAAAAGCCACAAACTTAGGCACATTTTGATGAGTGCCGCAAAGTTTCCAATTGCATAACTCTTCTTGAGCTTACTACACTCCAACAGATCCTTCTATGCGTTTTCCTTGACAAATTAGAGACAATCTTCCGATCATGTCTTGTGTGTAGACTAGGCTCAGGTGCCTGATGGACAGGCTTAAGTGCACGCACTAATTACCCTTCGGCATCGCCATTAAAATCACCTAAAATATTCAGCGTGAAAGTTATCCTTATCCTTAAACTGTGAATGAGTTTTATTTAAGTATTCATTTACATCACCAAGCCTCCCAGAGGATTTCCCATCACAAAACTCAATAATTATTATTATTGGTCGGTGATGAAATGTGTCGCAGGTGCTCCTAATACATAATATCCATTTCGGGATTAAGGAGTTTCCTGGCGCGGCGTGCCTACAGAATGACTACCTCCTATTTTATGAATTATAAAAACTTTAGTAATTTGTTTGCCGAATTATAATCACATAAATATTCTTTGTTGGGAATTTGTTGAGTTCAAAAATGGAATGAGATGTTCTTGGTTCCTTTGGCGTCAAACATGATTCGCGGTGGATTTGAAATCATCGTTCATTGTTGAAATCTATATTTTTGAAAATATGTAGCAATTCTTTACTGTGCTTTCACGCTATCCAACTATGGACTTTGTAAAAAATGAATTTGACGAATTACGAATTTGACTATCATAGTAGAATAACCAAATTCGTGAAAAATTTTTTACAATTTTAGTAAATCTTTTGCAATTCAATTCAAGACATTTTCGAATTTTGTTGAATCTGAAGTAAATTTAGTTTCATGTGGCTACACTAAATCTAAAAGGCAGGTTTTCCCAAAAAAAATTATATAACGTTTTATTAAAAAAACACCAAATAAACAAACAATTGAATTTTATTTTCTGTTGTTATTTTAAGCTTGGGCATAGGAAAGTCTTATTTCTTACGTTAGGATACTGACTGTTACGAAAAAATTATATAGGTACCACACTATGGACTATGCTTAGCAAAATCAAAACTATAAAAATTGCTATACAATACGAATATATCGAAAACCATTAAGATTTCAGGCATTGCTGTATAAGGGCAGTCCTTCGTCTTGCAGCGTTTCGTGTTAAGTTCCGCATATGTTATAACGTTATGTACGTATGTAGCATGCCGTAAAAGTGTGTTAATATAATATTAGTTACGTAGATCGTTGAATGAAAAACTGGTTGTGTTATATTACAATAAGCAGTAGGTACCTATACTGTCCGTAATTTTAATATGAACCGATAAATTAACTAATTAATAATTATGCAATGCTGCTAGCAAAAGGGTGCAGTTAATTCCGTCAACGCCACTGAACTGAAATACTCACTTAATTTTTATTTTATGGGATCATTGAAATCGAACTCATCACAATTCCAGACCCTTGTAAACATTATTAATCATCTCATTTATTCCCTTTTTCTTCGCATTCGAAGATCTTACTCAAATTGGTCCAATTTCGTGGGGCTTTATATCCAAAGAGCTGCGCGTCCGATGTGAACATTCAAGGAATGAACCTTAAATAAACTCAATGGAATCTTATTCTACTTTATTGACAAACGAATTGAATTGATTGATTTAAATGGATTTATGTGCATCAATGTGTGAACGGGGAGTAACCCCAACTATTGTATATACCGCTGGCGAGCTCCATGCTCGTGTGCAAGTTATTCAAATTACGAACTCTGACAACGACGTATTTGTCAATATTTCCCTAACGAAAAATAATATAAGAAAAAACATTTTTTAAATATATGCTGTAAGTATCTATATTTCAGAAAATGATGTCAGAATAGTGTTGATATCTCCTAAAGCATATGGGGCATACAAATATGATGAAGTATCCTTTAGCTGTCACTCTCACTCTATATAGTAAGATAAGATAAGGAGTTTTAAATTCGCTTAAAGCAATCCTATTAGCCTCACATGTTTTATAAGATATCAACACTATTCTGACATCACTTTCTGAAATATAACTCTTCAAAGCATATTTTTTAAAAATGTTTCTTTTTAAAATATTATTTTTTTTTTAATTTAACATTTTTTTTACTTGCATAATATAATGTCAAAAACTATAATTGCATTCACAAATGTCAGCCTTTAATTGTGCTTAATTGCACACAAAACGTTTTCTTTTTATCGAAGCAGCTTAAAGTGGATATCCGAAATCAAATCAAGTCCTCCGAAAACTCAACTAAAGTGTAAGTTTCAGATCTCTAGGTTAACGGGAAGTGGAGTAAATTAGTGTACCAAGATTTTGCGACAAACACACTAAAAGTGAAGTTTTTAATATAAAGCATATAAAAACAAACTTCTTTGAATTATTGCAGATGCATACAGTGACGTTTTAGGGAATACAAGTTTTGACAAAAATTAAACTTCAGCTTAACTAAAATGTGTAGAAGTTATGTCACAATGGTAAACTGGTATAAAGTATCTACGTTTCCGTCTTTCCGACTACAATTAATCGCACTTCTTAGTAGACTAAATCTACTAAACAGTTCTCTGCATTTGCTGTGTGACAAGGTTTCCAAGATCTAATAAATACTTTAATTTGCCTTTAACCATATGTCAACTCAGCAAAGGAAGTATTTTGGGCTATCTTTCATTGCAAATTGCTAGCAGAGTTTAGTGTCTACCATTTCTCATCTACACTCGATTTGGGGGGTGAATAATGAACGTGCACTTAAGGCTAATTAAGCCGGCAAATACAGAACATAATTGCGGAGAACGTTTTATGGGCTTTTCAATTAAATCAACAATGTTGTAGCTAAGTATTAGCTTATAAATAGTTTTGTAATGGCTGAGTGCAATAAATTTTATCATTTATCCCGTAGTTATTTATTTCTGTGTTTATGTTTCCAATGTATGCTTTTACCTGCATACTATAGGGAGTTTTTGAAATTTGAAAAAAATCGTATTTTTATTATAATTATGCTTTATATTAACTTCACTCCGAGTATGTTTGTCGCCAAATTTTGCGTCGCTAATTTACCCCACTTCCCGTTAACTTAGAGAACTGAAACTTAGTGCATAGGTAGATCGTTGCGGCCAATTCACTTTAAATGAGTTTTCGGATGATTACATAAAAAGATTATAATAATTATAATCATTATGTCAGCATGTCGCGCTAATAGGATTGCTTCAAGCGAATTTAAAACTCTTTATGCTATCTTATTTAGAGTGACAGAAAGAATACTTCATCTATCTTTGTATGCGCCGCATGCTTTAGAAAATATCAACACTATGCTGACATACTTTTCTGGAATGTAAAGCATATATTTTTAAAAAATGTTGTTTTTGTAAATATTATTTTTTAACATGCGGTCATTGCTAAAACATCTTCCAATTACAGTTCTTTAAAAGGCCTTGAAGCCTAGACGTTGTGTGTGATACCTAATTTTAAAGAGCATTCAATTCACTTTTATTAGAAATGGAATAACCCAATAGTGCTCAATATTAATAAACTATAACTATAACTGCTGATCTCATCATGGTCCCACTATAAAATTCATATGATTATTTACCAAACTACAATAAAAAAATACATATTAATTTCAAAAAATTGAAAAATCTTTTAAAAGAATTCACAAGCAGTTTTTTGAGTTTTTTAAAAAAAACCTTTTAGCACGATACCGATTACTGCTGCAATCCAAATTTTCGGCATATTCCGATGGATTTCGGGACACTGATCACGGGAAAAATAATAAAAAATTCTAAAGCATACCGCTTACGAGATATCCTTCGTAAAAGATCGGATCACTCATAACACAAAATTCTTCCGAAACTAGTTGTTAATCATTGTACGCCACTTGCAATGCACGACAATGTCAATTAATTGATTAATTATTATTGTACGTAAGTTCCTTTCGTAAAAGGGAAAAAATTCCAAATATAGATATGAAAATTTTGAAATTGATAACTCTTTAACTCATTTGAGATTTGACAGTAAGTTCTTGGTTTTAATTGTGTTGCGGAGCAATTATTTCTGGAATGTAGTAAACTAAATACAAATTATAGGGTTAAGTGATTTGTTTATTGTTGAAAGGGGCCTATATTTATATTAGCTGTCCTTAAAGTGGTGTATAGTAAGAGTGCCAGCAACTGGTTTTCGGAATGATTTCGTGATATGATGAACTGAACTTTTTCGAAGGATATCTCGTAAACGGTAAGGTTTAGAATTGTTTTATTATTTTCCCCTTGATAAGCGTTTCAAAATCAAGTTTTTTTTACGAAAAGGATTCACGATTGATATCAATTTAAGGAGATTTTTTAGCACTGAGCGCGAGTAAAGAAACAATTTTACAACTTGCAATTACATACTCAAACACTATACCAGGTAGGATTTTTTTTTTTTTTTTGGAAAAGTAGATTTGCCTTTAGGATGCTAAAGATTATATCCAGGAAACCAAAGTTTCAACGAAATCTAAGTTTGTCGGCTTAAAAATAATTTCTTTTCGTTGCTTTTCCTCAAATAGTCTTTTTATGCGATTTTTGTTCTTGTGTTAATTAAATTTTCTCTTCTAAAAACGTAGATATAAAAAATGACTTTAAATAAGTAGATGTATATCCTTAAAGATTCATTCTAAAAATACGAAAACTTTTCTGTAAAACTCTAAAATTTGACTTTATTTCAATTTTTCCCTCGGAACCAAAAAAGGCAGCCCTTGCTCTGTGCAATGTGCATACCTCACTTATGCAATTTTTCCTTGCAGAAAGTATCGTTTTCCCATTGAAGCATGCAGTTCGAAAATTTATCACCTTTGACGGATCCTAATTGATGGACATTGATTTCCAGACTACCAATAAATTTTAGATAGACAAAAGCACTCTGTAGTCATCGATCGAATGGGCGCGGGTCTTCATGTCAGTGGAAAATGGGCGGCGGTTTTAAATGCACCTATCATTTGTCATTCGGCAAAGGTGACACACGAGCGCCCATGAATTTTTCGGACCTGACTAATTGATCACTTTCCCATTATCCATGCATTGGCATTTCTCAGATTTTCGTTGCTGCCCGTGACCATCGAGCTACGTTCGGTTTCAACTCAGATTCAATCGCAGCGACATGATGAAGTGAGTTTTTCGAGCCGGAGATGCAAGAATTTAACCTCGTCGCACATTGTAGTTAATTAATTATTTTTTACAAATACAATTAATAAATATACAACTACAGCATTTTTCACTGTAGTCTCATATTATGTAGAAAAACTATAGTGTTGTTTTGCGTGAATTTATTAGAGCGAATACGTCATATTGTGTTACCTGGAAACGCAAATTCAGTTTTATATTAATCTGAAAATCTCGCGCATTAGTCAAAGAGAAGGGGAAACTAGTGGAAATGTTAGACACCTGCACAAAACAATCCTACAAAATTCTTGAAAAACGGCTATTCCACTAGGTACGGTTATTACAAAATGTTTTCTCAAGGTGTACCTAGGCCATAAAATGCAATCAGCATTACGAGTGCATATTGAAAACAATTTACACTAATCTCGTGGTGACCGTTCGTGGTAGAAACAAAAATCTACCGTGTATAACTATTAAATCAAATAGTAAACGCTGTATTGTACTGTTTGCAAACAAAATTTTCTCAGTAGACAAGTAAACAACCATTATAAGAGGTATTAAAAGAAGTCCATCTTGTGTCTGATTCGAAGCCATTGCTCGCAAATGAAATTACCTTTATAATAAACTCTGGACGTAATCTTGGGTATCTGCAGAAACTACCGAAGCAATCGCGTTTCATTTCGAGATGCACGGGGCAAATGCAAATTGTGTGTGGTCCATTGACAAGACGGCAGAGGTGGTCATAAGAAGACCATGAAATCGCCGTAAAGTGTTTGCATACTAAGCATAAGTGTTGCCGCGAGGTTATAATAATCAATTTGTCTTTATAGCGGAGAGCGGAGTTGCATCTGCGGTCTGAAATGAGGGAGCTTTCATGGCGCACTGTAGAGTTTTGCGTAATATTCAATTTGTCTAGTCGTAATATCCGTTGCAATGCCATAAAGAGGATTATTTGTTACTGGTGCAGCAACAGCAGTCGCAATCCGGCATGCATCGGGTCGTGGTCGGCGTTAAATGAAATATAAAATTTCGACTTTGTTTTCATTAATCTCGGCTCACGTGATATGCAAAGAGTGGAATCAATTTTAGCCTCGATTAGCGTGCTGCACAAGCGCGTTATTAATGGACCAGCCCGACGATATCTTGTTCCAGCAGTGTATCAGGATGTTGTCGCCTGAAGAATGGTAGCGTTAAGACGTGCATACATCGCTGAAAACAATTTCGCAATGATTTCGATTCAGCGGAACAGTGTATACAACATGACACCAAATTACTGGTAGTGGCATCGGCTTACGCTTTAGGTGTTCCCGCATGATATCAGAAAACACAAACAACATTAACCCCGTTGACCCCTTCTTGAAAGTGATTCAAATTTAACGACAAGATCAGAACAAAACGAATGCACACATAAGAGTTATTACAGAACACGAAAACCAGGAAAGGCCAGGGAGACAAGGTACCAGCGAACAGCCAACGAACAGTATGTCGAGCAATTCATGGAACAAGATCTTCTGGGCCATCGTCAGGAGTGATGCTGAGGTGCAGTACGGCCGAGAAAAGCGTCTTTAAAGATATTCGGGAAGGAGGAGAGACAAAAGGGCATACATTTTTGTAACACATAAACGGCATCTTAGGAATGTTCCTGTCCTTGTCCAGAACTGAAACCAGTTCTTAGCAGAAATATCCCCTGCCGTTCATCCTAGCATAGTGCTGTATGGACTCTCCTGATCTGAATTATAAATAAACCGCGCCACACTCGCGGATTACTATCAACTTGTGCGCAGTTTTATATCTCCACAGTTCAGCATAGAAGTGAGAAGGTCGCCCGGCCCTTGTGGCCAAAGGCTTAAGCAAAGGCAGACGAACGTTCCAGCCGCAATACTTTGAGCAAGGAGGACACGTTAAAACTGGTCGTCAAGCATGAGAAACAAAATTCAGTTTATGTATATTAAGCAGACGATTATCCGTGGTTGTAAACTCAGCTCGTAAATTAAATGACAAATTGGTTTTAAATTGATTATACGACGGCGGGTTTCGATGGGTAGGAAAAACTCGATGAGCGCGTGCGGCACCCAATGGTCGCTGTACACTGCACAGTGTACAGTGCACAGAAAAACTACTCTGGTGATTATTTGTTCGAAATTGGTACATTTTTCTGTAGACATTGCGGAGTTGTTGACCTTTTCTTTAACTTAGCAGTTTAGCACCTAAACCTTTATTGTTTAGTTTTTTTCTTAAGTCTGCAGCCCCTAAAAATCTGCCGCACACAGCTGGAGCCTACTCAGTCTATTTAGAAATCGGCCACTGCGAAAATCGGCGGAAGGATATACAATATACAGACGCCATAGATAGGAGGATTTAGTTTAGAAGATGAACCCTAGGGGGCAAGGAATAGTAACCTGACGTACTGTAGTCTTTGATTCAATATAACAGCATATTCACACACAAA
This sequence comes from Leptogaster cylindrica, assembly GCA_963082835.1. Taxonomy (NCBI): domain Eukaryota; kingdom Metazoa; phylum Arthropoda; class Insecta; order Diptera; family Asilidae; genus Leptogaster; species Leptogaster cylindrica. The sequence goes on along the minus strand of OY720107.1, from coordinate 12,772,339 downwards.
TGTATGACTTGTTGGGGGGAAGCCTCCATTCCCTCCCGTAAATCCGCCCATGCATACGTCTCGGTAATTTCACGCATTTATACCCGGACCGAGCGCCCACCTTGAAGATAAATGTGTAACCCGGTCCTCTACCACCGCGGATAACTTTCAGCCCTGCGGAGTCATTGACTTATTTCCTCTGCAACTACGGAGCCCTGTTGCTGAAATCAACCTCAGATCTAATCTGCCATGCTTGGTTACCACTTCTGCAGCAGATTAAAGGCGAGCTGAGGAAGAATTGTAGGCAGCGGAAAAATCTAGCCAAGTTCTCAAACAACTTGTTCTTCGTGCCGAACCGATAGAGCTCTTCCTTAGCCATATGGAGGTGATGACCATGATTACCTGGACCACAGCCAGTAAAGTACAGCGTGGAACTGGCACTCGTACGGGTATTAATCACCCGAAACGTGTAATCGGTGGAACTTATGTTTCACTCTCCCCCGAAGTGTGCTGTGAAGCTAGATAAGTAGTTTGAAAGGAGTTGAGTTGGCCAACGTTATTTATGTACTTTCTCAGTTTGAATTCACGACAAACATGATTTTGGCCCGATAAACCAAATTAAAAACGAACGTTGAACGTTAAATTCTCTTAGTTGCCTATGAATCGCAGTTGCACTAACTCCGCTGGAAAGTCTCCCAGAGAATCTGTCGTGAGACAGCATTTCACAAATTAATCAAGTTCAATCAAAACAGAGCCCAAACGCTCACTTGTTAAGAAAGCGCTTTTTACGTTTTTGGTAACACAGTTAACAAATACATACGTATGCCCATTGCCCATTTGTAATGAAACGGTCTGCATTTTGTACTTATCTCAAATAGCTGCTTTTGAGGAGTTAAAATCGTGTAACTCAAAGAAGACAGAGCATCGTCCTTAATTACACATACCGAAACGGCAGAAATCTCATCTATCTTTCACGACGAGAGCAGTGGGGCTTTTAGGAAGGCCTGATTTCATTATCTATACTGTATAGGTACATGCTTTGTATACTATAAAGTGCGTCCCGAAAATGAAATAAGACCTGAATTCATTCATTTTAAGTATGGTGACCTGACAGTAATTGGATGTTCCCCACAAAAATTGTTGAAATTCACCATCATGTGGAAAATGGGTTAATTATTCAAGGTGATATTCGATAGCTGCTATCGAGGATGTTTTTCGCTTCATGGGGTAAGATTTATGCAGTTAATCTTTCAGTTATATTTTCAACTGGAATTATTCACTGATATTGAAGTTTTAAACTAAATAAGGGTGAATTATTTGGCAAATTGAAGTTTCAGGTTATTAGGTTTAGGTACCTTGGAATTTCCTATCAACAATTGAGTGCTTATGGGCTTGCGGTGAGTTCAAGCGAAGCTTACTTGGGGGCAAATAGAAAACCCTTCACCCTCAACAACTATGAACTAGTATTGTGCCGGCACTTAAATGGGCCAATCCTCTCATTATGTCTTTCAGTTACATTAATAACCGAGGGAAAAGTATTACGTACGAATGGATAACTAAACCTAAACAGCAATAGTTGCTGAAGGCTGGTCAAAGGCATAGTGAACACCTAGGCGTATCTTTGTTGACCTTTCGACCGCCGCGCCGACAAGATCGCAATGAAATCTATGGTATACGCGATGCGAACATTGTCGTGGTCCATTGATGTATTATTTTGTTAATTATGTTTATATTATTATATTAAGACAAGGGCAATTCAGCGGCTTTGCTTATCATTATGTTTTCCTGGAATTTTACTACTACCCGCGTAGCAGGCACATCGCTGAAACAGCGATTACCTTCTACGTGGGTTGCGTCTGGTACAAGAAGATATGTGCACTTACTTTGGATCAATATCATGCAAACGGTACAATATAAAAGTCACGATTCTCCAATGAATAATATACTTCCGTAAATCGGTGAATGGATCATGATTTCTTCCTGCTACTGCCGAAACTGCTCCAACTCTTTTATTCACATGCAACTATAGCGTTAGCGAGCGTTTTGATCATAGACATAACTACAGGATTAATTGTAATACTGGTGGTGAAGAGATTAGGGGTCCCAGTTAGATATGTTCCGTATCGAATAACGGAAATAAAATAAAAATAATGAATCAAATATAATCAGTCACATAGTTTCTAGTTTCAATTGAATCTAGATTCCACAGATTGACTCTAGATGACATAGTTACATCCCTGATAATTTGCCGAATTTGCTAAAGTTAAAGCTCGAAGGATATTAATTTATAGTAGATTATTGTGGCTGATGCAACAAAAAAAAGTTTTTTTCATGTTGTTTTTCATATTTGATTTGATTTTAACTATATTTAGGACGCTGTTTTTAAAAATGCTTTCCGTTTTCCCCTATCACGTCTAGTTTCTTAGATAAAGCAGTTTCAAATATTAAGAGGATTTCCCCTACCAAAATAGCATTTTTCTCGATTATTCTATTTTCTAATGGTCCAAATTCAACAATATTATATTCATTCTATTCAGGACATTTTTCTGCTCAAATTGATATCTCACATGTGTCATTCCGGTCATACTGAAGATCTTAGGAGTAAGCGAAGGTCGACTTTTTAGGCTCAATGACGACTTGAGCGCGGTTCACTATTATTCCAAAACTACCCAACCAATTTAGTTAAAGTTCATCTTACTTATTCTTTAGGATGTCTATTTTGTTGTGACGAGAGATTTTATATCTTAGAAATATTTTACGTTTTTGGCAGCGATTTTAAAAATGTAGACTTCCAACACCACACAATTAGTAGGCATACGCAAAATAAAATGTGTAATATCAGTAGACAATAGACATAGGCAAAATACTAGGTTTTTCCCCAATCCTAGGAAATGGTTTCTTCCCAGGACAACAGAAGGATGAAGAACGATCACAACAAACTGTGATCCAAACATTCAACATCAGCCACTTGTCGAATTGCTTCATGAGTTTCTGTTTTATATGGAGAGTTGGAAATATAATTTTTTCTATCGACAAGTGGCTGATGTTGAATGTTTGGATCACAGTTTGTTGTGATCGTTCTTCATCCTTCTGTTGTCCTGGGAAGAAAACATTTCCTAGGATTGGGGAAAAACCTAGTATTTCGCCTATGTCTACTGATATTATACATTTTATTTTGCGTATGCCTACTAATTGTGTGGTGTTAGAAGTCTACAATTTAAAATCGCTGCCAAAAACGTAAAATATTTCTAAGATATAAAATCTCTCGTCACAACAAAATAGACATCCTAAAGAATAAGTAAGATGAACTTTAACTAAATTGGTTGGGTAGTTTTGGAATAATAGTGAACCGCGCTCAAGTCGTCATTGAGCCTAAAAAGTCGACTTTCGCTTACTCCTAAGATCTTCAGTATGACCGGAATGACACATGTGAGATATCAATTTGAGCAGAAAAATGTCCTGAATAGAATGAATATAATATTGTTGAATTTGGACCATTAGAAAATAGAATAATCGAGAAAAATGCTATTTTGGTAGGGGAAATCCTCTTAATATATGAAACTGCTTTATCTAAGAAACTAGACGTGATAGGGGAAAACGGAAAGCATTTTTGAAAACAGCGTCCCAAATATAGTTAAAATCAAATCAAAAATGAAAGACAACAAAATCACTGTTCCCCAGTGTTATGAATAGAAATCATTATTTTAAAGTTGTTTATACTTTCAGAATCAAAAAAAATTTTTAGAAATTTGGTGCACTATTTTTACCATTATACTAGAAGGATAATTAAAACAGAAACAATTTACGCGGCGGCATTTCGAAGACTTACGGCATACTGAGAAAGTTTACCCCGCAACTCTGTACCAGGACCTAGATTTTTCAATAAAAAAAAAAAAATAAAAAAAAAAAAAAACAGACATGCAGCATTGCAGCACCTAAACATGAAGTTATTTATTATTCAGGCTTACCATCAACTTCAACGAAATTCTTAATATGCAATATTTGTAACTAATTTTTTGTCTCTTCCATGATCCAAGAAATGAACTCTGATACTCTAGTGAAAACATCCGGCATGCCGACAGCACATATAACCGTTCCATACGATACAATTCCGATTTGCTTTGTTCGGTCTTTGTTTACCAGTGGCCCACCAGAATCACCCTGAAAAGATCACTTCAGATTCATGCCAAAATAAATCAAGTCACATCGTACGTACAGCGCAAGCACCTCTGAAAACTCCATTATAGGTGCAAATTTCTGTTTTGGTTACATTGAAACCGCGACTGTTACAATCCTCGTTGGTCAACGTTTTATATGTCATCGTTTGCAAATCTTCAGGCAATCTGCCAACCCTTATTGGCCTGGTATATCCCCAACCTGACAGTCTAACGAGCACGTCCGCGCCTATGTTAGACTCCTCCAGCTCTATCGATTGAATAGTAGTACTGTATTCAAAAGGATTCTCCACTTTAAGCAGCGCTATGTCGCTCATCACGAGTTGCTGATAGTTCGGATGCACTTTTATCCACTCGAGCTTATGTCTAGTCCCTCCGGAGCTTCTTTTCAAAGTTCCAGCTAGCACTGAAAATTGGCTTGGCTTACCACCAACAACACAATGAGCCGCCGTGAGCACATAACTTTTCCCAATTATAGATCCCCCGCAAGTATGTGCCCAGGCCTCCGTTTCGGCTGACATAAAAGGAATACTGAACTGGGAATTGCTTCTTCGGACTTGAAGGGATATTTGATAAGGAATGGGTTCAGTTGCTTTGACACCGCTTACGATCCTGTTGCCTCCAGCAATTTCTTAATAAATTTGACTTTAAAAAATAATGCATTTGAATAAAAATCGACTTTACTTACGGTCTTGACCGCAGCTTCGGCCAGCAGCTACCAACACGAGAGTAACAAATTCTATAAACGCCATTACACGAACTGATTGAAAGTGTTCTGACTGAAGAAGGTTTGCATGCTTTTTATTGAAACGAAAAGCAACTCATTAACATGTATTATGCAAATGTGATACGTGACTTAAAGGCAGATTGAACACTGCGTGCGGCGGCCGTTAGCAAATCAAAGTAAATTTGACTCAAATGACAGGTTTCCTGTCGAAAATTACGAACGCTAATTGAGTTTTTTATTTAATCTCAAGGACCCATATAGAATAGTTGATAATAATTTGCAGATGTATTTATTGAAATTGTTATAAAAAAACACAAACGCTTACAAGAGTAGGCTTCTGAAACAATAAACCATGAGTTTAGTTAGTCTTTCGTTTGTTCTTTGATCCAAGAAATGAATTCAGAAATCCTTGTGAAAGCGTCGGGCCTTCCTGTTGCACAAACCAGACTCCCATAGGATACAATTCCCACTTGTTTAGTTTGTTTGTTTACCAGTGGCCCACCTGAATCACCCTAAAAACATTTATATTGAAATATGAATATTGAAATAGAACAATAAAAATATTCACGGCACAAGCTCCTCTCAGAAAGGATTTATACGTGCATATCTCTGTGTCGGACACGTCGAATCCTCGTTTTCGGCAATCATCATTGGTCAAGGTGGTATAATCGATTGCTCGTAGATCCTCCGGTAGTCGGCCAATCCTTATTGGTCTTGTGTAACCCCAACCTGTGAGTCTAACTGGGATACCACCATTTATCCTGGATGCTTCGAGTTCAATTGGCTTAATAGTGGAACTGAACTGGAGGGGAGATTTCATTTTAATGATGGCTATATCACTAGTTACAAGCTCCTGATATTGGGGATGTATTCTGATCCACTCCACAAGATGCCGGGTACCCCCGCGATTCCTTTTTAGAGTTCCTGCAAGGATAGATAATTCTTCTGGTTTGCCATCCGCCACGCAATGAGCAGCGGTAAGGATGTGCAACTCGTCTAAAATAGATCCTCCACAAGTGTGTGCCCACTCGCCAGGCTCGCTCAACAAACTTGGTAAGCCTATGGTCGGTTTCTTTTTTATTTGCAGGGATACTTGATATGGCACCGGTTCGGTGACGCGATATCCTGCTACTATTCTACTTTGGTTTGATTGCAGCGTAACTAGATAGAAATCAGTAATAAATATATAAATGAAAGCAAAAATAACGTCGATGACTTACAGTCAAGCTGAGAACTGCCACCAACCATAAGTAGCAACCCCACAATTGCTGTTTTTGCGACTGACATGACTTTGGCTTTTTCTGCTACTTTTAGTTATTCAGAACGCGACGAGCCTATTTATGAGCGTTCCCAAATAGATAATTATTGCTGCTGATATGCAAATACTGCACATTACTTTCATTATCTAAAGGTAGCCAACATATTAAAATTATTCAATGTTAGCGTAAGGTCGTTGCAAAGCAAAAAACACACAGTTATATCTTTGCTATAGTCAACTATATGGAGGGCGATTCAAAACTTCAGAACTTCACCTCCAAAAAGGTAGTTAGGTTTTTTCGTAAAATATATTTGTAGTTCATGAGCACTTCAGCGAGTAACATTATTTTAATTTTCCTGAACTTATTTAATAAGTAATATAAGAAACAAAAGCTATTGAGTAAAATTTATGAAGTTATAAGTTCCACGAATAAGTGGAACATGACGCCAGACGCGGAGATAATATGAACCCTTTGCTAGTCCAGTCGACATTTCCAATTTTTGTTATAAATTTCTCACCAATAAGCTAAAATCTGTTTAGTGTTTAGTCTACTTAAGTATCTGTTAAGATTATATCAGGACACCAGGTTTCCATTTTTTTAAGTTTTATCTCGAATGCGATATGAAACTTAGATGTGCGATCGTTTCTTTGTCGCGTTGCTCTCCCTGTTCAACTCTTATGGTTAGTCCAAGTTAAATTATTCGAGCATATAGTTTAATTGGTGTGTAATCAATTATTCAATCAAAAGCGACCTGCGCGACTGTTCTCGCTAAAATATACCAGCTTCCGGATGCAGTCCAGGGAATGAATCAATTAATTTGCGTCCAATGGAGCAGATAAAAGTGCGAAGCATGGGTGCTTCTGCTGGAGCGAAGGGCGAGAAAAAATTATGCAGGTAGCGCAATCAGATAAGTAGACACCACTTCGAGAAGTCCACTTGGGAGCATCACTGCTTCCAATTAAGTGGTAATTCATATTCATTCATGCTATCCACCGGGTCCGGAGGGCAATCAAGAGAACAAGACCTCCGGACTTAAAGGATTTGGTTTTGGCGTGATGGTGGGTGGCATGCGGGGATATGTACCAGTTCGAATGATTTCTTTATAATTTGGAGACTCATTCATTCATTAATGACCAGTAGCGAGGACGGAGCAGCAAGCATCCTGCCACTGCCTTTATCCCTTTCGATTAGTCAGCAGGCGTGATCTTTAACATTGGCCGTTTTCTGGCTACCCACGGCAGAGATGAGTAAACGCCGAACCACGAATGTTAGACAATGTTTTAATTTAAGTTAATTGGGCCACCCAATTGCTGGCTGATTGTACTGTGTTGATATCTCGGAACGATTGCTAAAATTTGCATTTGTTCCAGCCGGAATCAATGTCGCATTTTTCGAAGAAATACTTATTAGCATTTACAAATCAAACTTTAAGGAGAAACGAATTTTAATTTTTGAATAATTAATCTTTCACTGGATTTCCCTACGATATTAGATACGTGATTGCGGGTTACTTTTGTTTTTACATGAATTAGAAAAATTTGAAGAATTGCTTACTTAATTGTAAGGCAGACAACTGTTTCAAAACTCGTATCCCCAAATTCTGGAATTGCACTCAGTGAATTTAATTAAATGAAGAACACGCAGTGACCACACACAATTTCGATGAAGCAGCACCTTAAAAAACTGAACAATTTTCAGCTTCGCTACTAAAGGTTAACTGCCCAATAAAATTCTCCACACTTACCTCTGCCAGATTGAGGTACAAAAGAGCCGCAAAGATGGCTTTCGTAGTACAAGCAGCGCCACGGTGTTCTTCTGTTTCAAACACAATCCTTATAAAGACGTAAAAGGGTACAAAACGGTAAATTTCGTCCGAACTGGGCTCTATCAAAGTCCGCATCTAAGCATTTTCTGAACTTCCAGGGAACTACACAAGAACATGGGCCTCCAGCTGAACGCAAAAAAGTGTATTTATTTCCGTGCAGCATCTTCGCTGAAGCAAGAGTCGCATCTGCATCATCGGCCCTCACGGCGACCGCGACGCAGGACAGATACGCGCTGTGATCAGTGAAATAAACAAACAGTATCCTTTTAGCGAACTGAGGATAATATTGTGAATTTCTTAAAACGAGATAATTCACTTGACGGGATGCGGGCCTTTAAAATGAGCAATTTGATGCTAATCTGAGGTGACCATGCGGTTGCATCTCAGTGGGGCATCCTTTGAATGCCTCGAGATTTCCAACAAAACGGATCATTATTACCTCAAATCCGCACAAGAAGAGAGCATGGCGGCCGGGGAAACTTCGGGGCTGCAATTTTCTCTATTCTTTGCACAAGATATTTTAGGTATCGTTTTGAAAGGATAAATTACAGCTATAACTGCGAAGAACGGAACAACAGACCTACCCCATTAGGGAAATCATTCTCGGGTACTTTTAATAAGCCACAAAATCCCCTTTGATCCATTCATCGCAGGATTTTAATCTCGAGATCATCTTCGGCTGTGTTTATTAACTTTTGGACTTTAACTCGCAAAATTAAACCCATGTACATCGTATGTGCAATACTTCCAGAGGGTGGGTCTTGGGGCTAACCATTGCTGTTCTGTCTGGTAATGGGGTGGCTTTGTCAATTCGACTTCAAGTTCACCCCTAAAGCGCACTTCAATTACTGCAATTCCCTCCGCAAATCAAGGATGCGATTGAATGGAAAATAACTACAGGGTGCCCTTCCGCTATGCATATCCATATACAGCCCCCGCCCCGTTCTGAGACCCAATTAGAATAAATGTCGCTCTTTATCAATACTGCTAAAAAGTAATTAAAAAAATGACATTTTGCCCAGGAGAGATGCTATGTTGACCTTGCAAGTCGCGAACTACTTCAAAAATGCGACCTTGTGTCCAATAGCTCTATGCTGTTATCTTGCCACCCACTAAGAAAAAATGTGAATGTCGGTTGTTTGAGGAGCTGCATTAATTAAAAAAGTTATCGCTATTCACAGTTAGGTGAGGCATTCACAGATAGTTTCAGAATTAATTTTAGACTTTGCGATTAACTCCGTGTCTGAAACTAGAGCAGAAAGCCAGTGTTAAATTAACAAAAATTTAATTTTATTATTTTGTTGCCGTGAACAAATCAACTTTTACAATACTATCCTGTACGAGTTCTAAAGCCTCTTGTAGGTACATCAACATATTTTTTTTTAGCAATTTTTATGACGCATATAGGTACTCAACGCAAAAAAAACTTGTGCGCTTGTTCCGGAAAAGCCATTAGCCGTATTGTTTCTAATTTTTATCTATGTAGATCTTTATTTTTATCACACTCTGTTTGCACACTAATGAATAATATTATGATGTGAAATCTGGCAAAGATGTAAAGGATAGTACTACAACCTTAAAAAAATCATTTCAAAATCCCCGCGAAGTTTAAATTAAAAAGTCACTTTAGTTTTTGGGTACAATATAGTACATGCATGTATGTATATTGTATAATGTACATTGTACAATGTATATATCAATTAATTATCAAGGAATGCTTTGAATTAGAATGTCAAGTTTATTTACCTCTATTTGCATAAAATTTCTCTCGAACGTACATTATAATATGGTTTACTAAAAAAAACAGATTATGAACAACATGTTGAATGACCAAAATGTTCCAAAACAACAGAAACCAATTCCGAGTGGACTCCCGAACTTGATGACCGATATTGCTAGAGAAGTTCTCAGAGCCCAAACTGCTCCCGATGAGACTTTAAACTTTATCGCTGGCTACATCAACAGCTTGATTCGTGTTCGAGAAAGAACTTTCAGTAAATATCAGCTCTTCAAAATTTCGAATTTTTACAATTTATCTTTATATTTCGCAGTTGTACAGAATGTAGTCGAAGAACTAATTCGGAACTCTACATCTTTAAGTGAAGTCTTGGCCTCCGTCGGGATCAGTTATAAAAAGGCAAATCAGGCGGCGAAAATTATTCATTGTGCTTTTCGTGAATATTTGGAAACAAGTCGTAAACCACAACCCAGTAATGAATCGTTCAATGAGTACGAACTTCTGCTGGATCTAGTGCAGAAGTGCAGATTCAGTGAAGAGGAAATTTGTAAGGCAAAGCCTTGCATTAGGAAAGCGTTCAGAGAATTCGTGAGTGAATACTTAACTCTAATTAAGGTAGGATTCTTTTTAAAATGCCTTAATACCTTTTATACACATATAATATCTGAGGAACAATGTGTCACAGAGCACAATATTCGCATGCGCGAAGGAATCATCTCCTGCGACGTTTACAATGGCCGTTTACGCTAAATACCCGTCAAGTTTAGAAAACCTGCACAAAGCCGCGATTTTAATTCAAGCTGCATTCAGAGGATATATCGCTCGAAAATCTTTGGTAAGTATTATTATTTTTGGAATAGCGTTTGATATTGCATTTTCTTTCCCATTCAACAAAGTATGCCAATTTGTTCAAGCGTCATTCATTTGATTTCAATAATTGTAATCTATTTGCTGTTAAGACTTAAGATCATTTACCTTTCTAAGAACCAATAACTGAGTATGCAGACAAAGGATCGAAATCGAAAAACATGTCGCGACAGTCGAATCATTTCCACCAAATATTCAAATCTAAGAGTGCATAATGTAAATAATGAAACACACACGACAAGATATTTCAAGTAGACTTCACATTTCGCGTTGTTTTCAGTGAAATATGAACAGAATCGAATTGCTTAATAATTGTATCCGAACTTATTGGAGACGTCTCCTCAGGGAATTTCACGAGATCGATATCACAGACCAGACCCTATTTAATTTCCTGCACAAAAATAGATTAGATGAAATTAAGACGTGTTTTATATAGTATGTATTTATGTATAAATAAAGAAAGAGCAACAAATGGCACTGAGGTTAAATTTTGCTTAGGTATTCCTATAATACATAAATTTACTGAACTGTATTTTGTTTTTGCAAAAGTTCTATGAAAGTTCTGTGTTGTATTTAATGTCTTTAACGTGTATTTTCTGTTACTTTAATATTTATAATTATAAACATTCCTGAAACTGCAAAATATGTTAACTTACAAATCACCAGTTATGGCATATGGAGTCCACAAGGGTGATGAACCAAAAGGAGGCAGTAAATCTTTTGATGTTTTAACAAATTTCCGTACTAGTTTTTAAATAATTCTAAAAATTGTCTAAAATCCTCAAATTCAATATTTACTTGGTATAAAAACTATTAGAGAACTTCTAAGACTAATTCCACTTTGGAAAAAGCGCTTAGAATTTTAATCAAATTGCTACCAACCACTATTTTTGAGGCTGCCTTCCCCATTTCCCTAAAAGGGTCATTCAACCGTCATATCATAAAACCTAACCGGCCATATATAACCGCATAAATTGTAAGAGTCCCCGACATTCCGCATATTCCTGCCTGGTTTCGTTTAGAAAATACGCATGGTCTTGTCCTTACCTCTTTAAAATAAATCCCCAGCCAGCGGGGCAATTTAATAAAATGGATCATAAAGCAAGTTGAATTTTTATGTAGTGCCTTCAGGGCCACCGGAAGAATAAGGATCAGCTCCCAGAAGGAAGCACGGAACTGCTCAATATATGCATAAAAAGATATTCGCACGAGGACAGGAAATCGACGTAAATTGTCTTACAATGGAATCTACGAGTTGCTGAAGAAAAACTGCGGCCGCCAGATTTTGGGCGAAAGACTGAGATTAACGGTTCAACCTTCTGGCGTCGGCTTATCTAATTAATTAGCGGGAAGCCATTCCACAAATCAATGGGTTTGAGTTAATCAAAATTACCTCTGATTACCGCGAATCAATCTCGTATCCCTAGGGCTTCGAACCGAACGATTCTTACTCCCGATGTTCCCCTTAAAACGCATCCAGTTGGAAGTGCAGGCAGACGGCAAGGATAAACCACAACATCTCCTTTTGTTTGCCAAAGCATTTTAAGGGGCGAGGACTGAGGTTCACCGATTGCTTTCTGATCTCTGGACAATTACTGGATTATTGCGATTAATCAGATAATTGCAGCCGCATATGTGCGATTTTCTCAAAAAGCCTGCGAGTTAGATTTCATTTCAGGCAACTCTGATTGAGTTATAATTTTATTTATTAAAATTTTTAGCAATTTGAGTAAGTTCCCTCGTAAAGTTTTTGCTGACTGCAAAATTATGATGTCCTTGCAATTTTTTATTAGATAATTCGATTACATGATTGAAATAGACACGGATCTAGGTTTCTCGTCGCGCGAGCTATCGCTATCTGTAGGGAGGACAGTAAAGACGTTGTTTTTATTCGCCCCCATCTCCTGGCATTTGGCAATTGGAGCAGCCTGGGCCTAACCCTCGCCCCCTTACCCACTATTAGATCCATCACTAAACTGAAAACCAATTATAAAGTGTCGCGTTTATGAAAAAATATGACTAAAAATCGAGAATTCGTAAAAATCAACTCATCAACAAGTCATGTTTATAAAGTAGGTATTTATTCTTTTGAGCTTACTACCAGTATTTGAGAGAATTTAAATATTATTTTTATTCTTTGAACATCGATTAATTGATTGGCAATTTTCGAGCGTTCTTAACTGCATGATCGTACAGAATGTGAATATTTTCAACTATTAAATAATATTGTAAAGACATCTCTTGACAAAATTTGAAAGCATTAAGCAATAATATTCGAAAGGACTTTATAAGTTAAAGTTGCCTCTAAAATACGGACAGTAATGTGTTAAGTAGGTACAAGTGCAATTGTACATTACGGAGTAATTGACGTGAGTCCTAGAAAACATAGACATTAGACATGTGTATGCATGTATTTAAATATTAAATGCAACACTACGAGTAGAAAAACATGAAGATTATTTCAGTTTCAGTATTTCAGGTCTCGTACAGCCTCAAGGTCATGCAACAAAATTTAAGCCACGTATTTTTTGCACACAAACTGTTTACCAACGATTTCACATTTATATGTATACGTTTACTTTAGTAGATAAAATATCACACTGTCGAAAATGCGGTTAATTATAGCCTCTAAAGATATTTTTACACGAATTTTGGCATCTGTTTGTCATGCAGAAGGAAAGATACCCCGAAATCGGATTTTGTTTTGAAAACAGATTTTCGGTTCAATTAATACGACTCCGCAAAATGCTAAGTCTCAAAACCTAGCTAAAAGCGAGCGGAGAAGTTCGAAGGAAGTGGTTTTAATCGGTTTGTCCTGTGATTGGCATAATATAACTCCTAATGGGCAAAGGTAAAGGTGGTGGTGGAGCAGGTGCAGGTGATGTAAGTTGTTACAAAAAAGTTCAATTTCACGAAGTTTTTGTTATCGAATTAAAATTACTCGTCAGCATTTTATATATAAATATAATTGAGTGTTTTTACTTTGAGTACGATCGCGAAATGTTTCACACACTGGGCCTTAGTTTTCTCGCCAAGAAAAAGGAATTTTTGATAATTATTGATTTAAAGACAATTTACTAGATGTCAAAATTTTCGTAACTGATTGCAAAAGTGTCTTCTCATGTGCATATTTTATTAATACTAGCAATTACTGTAATTCCTTATGTTCCTGCTTAACAAATTACTCAAAGAAAATCGGCTCCGAACTCGATGGATGTTCGCGGGAAGGGCGCGGCAAAATAAAACACAAAACAAAGGGCATCCGCCACGTTTTATACATTTTTGGTCCAAATGTGAAAGTGCCAGTCAAAAAAAAAAGTGTTTGATTCTGATAGTACTTGTCCCCCTGCAAATTTCTTATTAGGGCACCAAAGCTCTAGCATCGCTGTACTCGGTTTTATTTGAGTTCAAAGTCTGTATTTTCATACATTTTCTTAAAACCTAAAGCAGGCTTTATTCATTGCCTACATTCAGGCACGCTTATTCAAAAATGTATGAAAATCAAAATACAAACTTTTTGAACTCAAATAATACAGTGGTACTACAACTTTGGTGCCATAATAAGAAATGCTCAGGGGGACAAGTACTATCACAATAAAGCACTTTTTTCTTTTGGCCGGTACTTTTATATTTGGACCAAAATGGCTGATATGTCCTTTTATTCAATTACAGAAAAAAGCAGGAGGTGGGAGTAAGACAAACAATGCAAAAGCAGCAGTCCCCGCAACTCCAGCAAAACAAGAGAGTAAAGGAGGAAAAAAAGGTACAATTTTATGAAAATGAAATCAAACTCTTAAATATTTTTCTTTCCATAGGTGGCAAAAATAAATAAATGGGACATTTTATTTCCTTACAGCTCTAAATTTAAAGAAATAAACTAATTTTAAATTTGTTTTGAATAAACGTGATATTTTTAAAAGAAACTCTTTAAAACATGGATAACAATTTAATTACTCATTACTATTAATATACTTATGTTTATAATTTAAGACTATTTAAACCAATCTTGGGACATTGCTCCGAAAAACGCCGCGGCACCAGACTTAACATTGCTCGCGTAGTTTTGAGTACTTGGTGTCGTTGAAATTTTCAGTTCCACGTTATTAACTTTCGCTAAAAGCATCTGCAAGAGTTCACAAAAATTAATTCATTAAAAGAAACAAAAATAAAGTAATATTTAATAAATTAACTTATTTTATAATCGAACATTGTCATTAGAAAAATTGAAGTGTCCAGTGTACAAAACGTTATATTTACTTATAATAAAAGGTACTTTGAAACATGGTATTGTATAACAAAATTTTTTGAAGGATTTGTCTTATTCATTGTCGACTAAAACTGTTGTCTTACCTGATCATTTTCCTCATTCAGGGTATTTCCCTTGTTCTCGGTTCCTATAATCGGTAAAAGTGGAAACCAAGTCGACGAGGATCCAGTCGAACTTAAACTTAACACATTTGGGTCATTGTTAAAAGCTCCTGTGGTCGGCTTCAAATCAAGCAATAATTCCACGTTTTCGGGATACGGAAGAAGAACCCCTAATTGGTGATACGTTCTTTGGACACATTTCTTGACGTTGGCAATAATGTGTATGTAGAAAAGTTCAAAATCGAAAGGATCAACAAAGCTTTTCAATTTGTTTGTTAATTGTTGGAATTCTTGCAGGATAGTTTTTTCATGTCGCTCCACAAAAAGTAACTGGAGAAATTTTAAATCAAAGTATAACTGTAGAGCGATGTTTTGATTTGCTGTTACAAATTTATCTAAGACTAAAGCATTGTAGCATTTTAGAATATCATCAATTATTTTCTTGTTCAAAGAGAGAAGAACGTCTTGCGCGAGCGTCTGCGGAACCAGCTTATTTAAGTTTTCAATTATATTGATCAGGTATTTCTGCAACGACAGTCTGGGTTGAGAAGGAATTTGTATTGCGGACTGTATAGAATTATCGTGTTCGTCTTTCTCCTCAATTAATATTGTTTCCCATTTCTGGAAAGATAACCAAATTTTAAAACATTCACTTTATGCATAAACGAAAAGAATGCGACTATGACTAATTTCAAAGTGGCAATTCATGTAAATATAGGTTTTTGAAATATTACCACGAAGTCCTTTAGAATGCAATCAAGTCCAAGTGATGTCCCCAAAAAATTTTTCACAGGTATAGCGTTTAGAAGTTCATCGCAAAATTGAACCCAAACATTGAATGCTTCATCCTTCAACATGTTCTTTACTGTATTCCATTTTTCTAAGCAATTTTTGTTCACAGATAAATTTTTCCAACCGTGTCCGGAGTAAGAGTGCGCTAAACACAATTTAAAATTTGGACACAGTGTTGTAAAGGATATCAGTAGACGTGCAAGAAGAACCAACTCTCTACATCTAATATTAAACTGTATGCTTTTGATTTGCGTCACCATTTCTAAGGTTTGTTCAATACTAATTTCTTTAAGGAAGTCCACCAAATCTTTCTTGTCTTCAACATCACCGCAATCGTCATTTACATAAATGCTCACCTCTGAGAACAGTGTTTCTAAATGCTTATCAAAATTCGAACACACTTGTACAATATCTGGAGTAAAACCTTTGATTTTCATCAAAAGCTTATCGCTCTTTTTATCCTGATTCAAAGCGTGCTTAAGGTTAGGTGGTATATCAAAATGATCGTCCAGCCAAAGATTGGATTTTTCGTAGTCAGGTTCCTTACTAGAAGCTTTAAACAACTTCTGGCAATCTTTATACAATGTTTCAGTGCAATTTGCCCACAAGTTTCGAATAATATCGCGAATTCTTTCATTTAACAGCGGTTGGTATTGATGTTGATAGAAATCTAAGGCTGGAGGTAGGCGGAGGTGTTCGCACATTTCTGTCCATTTTGAGTGTTTTTGTATTGATTGTGATGCCCTAATTATTTCTCGAATGGTTTTCATTGACGAAACGAGCTCGAAAAGATTTTTAAGTTTAATGTTGGCTGCTGTGGAAATGGTGTTGAGCCAGTTCCCTGTTGTAATTGTTACGGCTTCCAGAGGCAGCATCGGAACCTCGAACGTAGGCCTATAAGACAAAAAATATATGACAGATTATGTGCAGTGAATAAAGAAATTAAAAATATGTATGTACTTGAATTTGGTAATTATGTTTGGTAAAAGCCTAGTTAACTCCTCTTCTTGCACTGATGTCAATGACAGGGTAGGCAGCTTGGATTCGTCGGCAAATTTCATTGATTGACTAAGGATCAACCCTCCTCCATTATTTGAATCTTCAATAAACAAAAGCGGCATTCACATAGAGAACAAATTATACCTAAAATTAACCCACCAAAAAAACACTTAAATATTAACTCCACCGTTGAATTTAAGATCTCCAGACTACTTAAGATTCGGTCTTTAACACGCCGATTGGAGTCGTCCTCGGTGGACAATGCAGATAAGAATGCTTTTGTTCGCAAGTCAACAAAAATATGGAAAAGTTTATCCAAGGGAATTTTTTCCAAAATGTACACACTCAACAAGCAGTTTGCAGCAATTTCAGGACTGAGTGTTTCTTCCTCCAAAGCCGAAAAGCAACTTTGGCGGATGGTGTGCGAAAAAGGCTTCAAAGTTTCCCATTCCTTATGGGCTACGGGAAAATATTGAAGAAAGTTGTTATTTGAGTCCAACTGGAGACCAGTGCTTATGTGCCTCGCAAAGATAAAAAGTTCTGCGGCAGCGGAATACTTCCCTGCGTCCAAGTTGCTCCAAATCAATTCAGGCATGGCAGTCAGTAATTTAATTTGAACAGTTGTACAATAAAACTTGTCTAAGTCAGAGTTTTCACTTTCGGCCGTTTGCTGGTTGGTTTGGAATCCAACAAGTTGTTTCTCGTTGATGCTCTTCACATTAAAGACCAGACTGCCGACTTGTTCTACCACAGCTTCAGAAGTATCCTTCATTAGAGCTATAGTATCTGCTGCTTTCAGTAACTCCCGATAACTTTCCCTACAGCAAGAAATCGTTTCAGTTGTTATTTTTCATCAAATTATTAAGAACATACCCAACCATTGTCCGAAGCTCTTCTCTTTTTTTTTCCACTTCTAATTCCAACTGTTTTTGAATGTGATCGATTTCTGCAACTGAATATTGCTCGAAAAGAGCATTCACGTTGATACTTAACAAGTTTATTGTATTCATACTTCCATCAAAGAACACAAAATTTTTGACATTTATTTGACGTTTGGGCGGGGAGCGAAAAATGTCCAATCTGAAAATGAAGGGGAACTGAAGGAAGACAGAGACAGTGTCAGTGGAACGCCCAACGTTCCTAGTTCCGAGGGAATTTTTGCCGTTTTCGTGCAAATATCGGCGGGGTTTTTGCATTTCCCTTGGCGACTGACTTTTTGATGCGTTTTAGGGATTCAGTGTTGGGAGAGCTATCGGAATTTCCCTTTCTTCAAAAATTCTTCTGGTAACATTTGGCTTGTTTTTCTTTAACAATAAATTTTGTATGCCCTCCGTAATGCCCAATGTCACTAATTTCCCATCAAATTTCCCTATCCCGGTAAAATCCAAGGAGAGGTACTGTGCAAAATTAATAAAGTACAGAATTTCAATCGCAGTAATTAATTAATATATTGATCGTTATAGCTTAGAAAATACGAAAATAGGTTGAATAGTCATTATTGTAACGCGAGGACTCTGAATACATTAAAGTTATATAAATTAAAATTCTGCATTTTATTTACGAAAAAATCTATCTAAAAATAAAAAACTTTAAAAAAGTAAAAAAACGGAAGCCAAGCACATGAAAAAGTTAAAAACTACAAAAAATTATTTTTGGAAAAACTCAGATAAAAGAATTTTATGAAAAAACTGAAACGACGAATTCTATAAAATGAATCAAAAATCTAAACTTTAAATCAAAAAAATAAGTGAAATCCAAATAGCAGACCAAGTACCCTTTGATCTACGAATCATAAGGTAACGACAGTTGCTTCAGTATCATACCCAGTGAAAATACAACAGCTTTCATAACGTCGATGTTACAAGTAATGTACTGGTTAGTCCAAGAGTTTAATCAAATCTGACTTTTTCTACTGAAATACATGGCGAGAGCAGTTAAGAATTTCACTCACATTCGGAATCTTTATGCCTGTCCTCGCCATATTTAATGCTAGAATGATAGAGCTCATCGGATTCTCTATCTAAATATTATATGGAACAGACGATTGGTTTTACAGATCTCGAATGGAGAAAATTTCATGAAAAGATGTAAGATAATTAATTCAAGAAGTTATTTTGTAGTTTGGTCCTGGCTCATCCGTCCTAAAACTGCGCCAAGTATTTCAGTGGAAAAAATCAGATTTGATTAGACTCTTGGACTAACCAGTACATTACTTGTAACATCGACGTTATGAAAGCTGTTGTATTTTCACTGGGTATGATACTGAAGCAACTGTCGTTACCTTATGATTCGTAGATCAAAGGGTACTTGGTGTGCTATTTGGATTTCACTTATTTTTTTGGTTTAAAGTTTAGATTTTTGATTCATTTTATAGAATTCGTCGTTTCAGTTTTTTCATAAAATTCTTTTATCTGAGTTTTTCCAAAAATTATTTTTTGTAATTTTTAACTTTTTCATGTGCTTGGCTTCCGTTTTTTTACTTTTTTAAAGTTTTTTATTTTAAGATTTCACTTCTTTTTGTTAACGTAAAACAACATAATAACAGATCTAATAAGTATAGCATCAATATTTCTCCAAGAAAAATATATACGCGTTTTTAGCATATTCTTTGACCTAATGTTCTTTGTATCATGGGTCGTATTTACGCGAGCAAAACGAGAGAGAGCACTACCAATTCAAGGTGAACTCTGTTTTCAGATACACTTTCCCCTCCCAATGGAAACTAATCCGGAAAACAGAATTTGGCACGAGGGGAAACGTACAACATAATATTATGCTTCTTGTTCGTGTATCGATTTTGGAGCAGAGCTTTTTTGCCATGCGCGGTCGCCGTCGCGGTCGCCGCGGTGGCTTCTTGATTTGCGACTGATCCCTGTTGAGTGTGTGCAGTGGCGGATTTAAGGTTTCTACGGCCCTAGGCAAACTTTTGTGAGCGGCCCCCAAAATTCGGATACTCGGTGCGAAAAGGAATCCCCAACAAGTTAAAAAAAAAAAATACCTGGTATGTAAAAATAGTAGGTATTATAATAAAAGTTGGTTTGGTGAATACATGTGCTTTTCTGGATTTCTGAGTTGCAAACTCTTTCACTAAATCACCAAAGTCTAAAAGGAGTTGATTTCAGGTGTCATACTCCGCTTTTGAAGCCGAATATCTCAAATGAAAGGTCTTGAAAAATAATTCGACACGTATTTTTTTTTATATCGGCTCAATTGATTTTTAAAGGGGTTAAATTGAGGGGTAAATGGGTGGGATTGCCATATCTTACCCTTTGCAAGCTTCAAGAAAGAATAGTATTTCAGAGTCCAATATTTTATTTTATTCACATACCTACATATATATGTATTATATTTAGTATTTAAGTTAACATTATCTTCATTATCTTCAGAAATGCAGCATAAAACATGAGAGTCACTAATTCAAATTGCAGCAGAATCAAACCAAAACAGGAACAAACTGCAACAGAATCAATTTTTTGAAAAAACCACAGCAAATGTACGCGTTAGACATACTGAATACCGCTATATCCGCAACTGTTCGGAGTTGTCTTCATTAGAAAAAATACCTTTCGGCAGGCCTACAGGTTGAGTTAGATTTCGAACTATTTTGATTGCGTTTATTGGGATCATTTATTTCAAAATTGAGAAACTAGTTATGGATTTATAAAAAACTCATCGAGAGCTTTTCAACGATACCCCACAAAACGTGGTTTAGAAAAATTCGAATTTTCACCCCCATCCCCAGTCACACGGTGGCGGCGGCGCCGCGGTCCGTAGGCCTGGCAACAGATGAACAGACAATCTGACTTACCTATATTGAGCGCAAGACACTCTACTCCTTCATTGCAATCACTGCGTTGCCGCTTGCGAATATTGATTTTGTATTTTATTTTATCACGGGTGACGGTAGTCACCCCGAGTGACGCGAGCTTTCTACTGAGGAACGACTATATATACACGAGATTTTGAACTTTTTACCTATGCGACGGATCCAAATGATCTGGGTACCGTTTGAAAGGTCTTGGAACGTAGATCCAGAAAAAGCATAAAAATTTGCAAAACGGTCCACGGGTACCCTCAATAATAGGGTATGAAAGAATGTAATTAAATTCAGTTTTTACCTCAAAATGGGGTCAAAAAGTGACCCAACTTCCTGACTCATGGTCGATTCAGACTGCACTTGCCGAAACCTTTCGAACGGTACCTCGACCATCAAAATCGGTTGACCCATTCAAAATTTAGGGCATTTGGCATTTTTACCGCGCAATTGCCTGAAACAGATGAAAGTGGCGTTTGTCTGTCCATTTGTACTTTTTTGAATCTAATTAAAAGCTTTTGGGAGCTGAAAGCTATTAAAAAAATGAAAATTTTTTGTTCCGCCACTTTTCGATCCGATGACTGGTATGGCCAGGGTATCCCTCCAAATTCGAAAAAAATAACTTTTTTGTAACAGCTACAGTATCTAAACCGTACATTGTACAGAAAGCGTACATATACCATTTGAAAGGTATTGACCTCAGCTTTCAAACGGTATATAAGATGTTTGATTTTAATGATGCTATAGAAGCAATTTGGGTTAAAAACTGAAAACTGACGAAAATTTTTGACACATTTTGACAAATAGCTCGAAAACTAAGCTATAATTTTTCAATTTAAATTATCTTAAAAAATAGCGAAAAGATGTACAAAATTTTTGATATATAGCACATGTCCGGGAAAATTCTTGTTCGAGAGATATAGGGCTTCAAAGTTTTTTTAAAAAAAGAAAAAACTCAATTTTTACCCTAAAATTGGGTTGAAAATAGACCGAACCCTCTGACTATTAGTTGATTCATATTTTACTGGGTAAGACCTTTCCAACGATACCTTGATTATCGAAATCGGTTCACCCATTCAAAAGTTATGGCATTTAGCATTTTTACTGTTCAACCCAAATATTCATTTTTTTGCCGAAAATTGCCGCACTGAATATAAAAATTATTTCGAATTTTGAAAAAAATCAGTCAATGGATACATAACTTTTTTAAATATTAGAGTAAATTAGCTTAAGTGCTTAAAACAAAATAAAAAATTGTACTTAATGCTGGTTGATTCAGGTTTAATTTGAGGAAACAGTGCAAATTTTGATAGATTTCAGAAAAAATCGTAGAATTGTGGAACACACATTGGAATGCAGAAATGCCATAAAATTTTGGGGTAAAAAAACTAAATTTCGTTCGATGGAATTTAGAAAAAAAATGGAATTTTGGCAGTTGTTCTTTTTTTTTTGTATTAGAAACGCACATTCAAATAAACAAAACACATTTACACATCTCAGAACACAACATAGTTCGACATTTTTTACAACTCCTTTTTTCTTTAAATGAATTCACAAAACTACTGATATCAAATGAAAACAGCGAAGCAGTAAAAACTCGTGCCGCTAGCCAAAACACAAAATGTGTGATACCTATCAATTTTGTGACGCAATGAAATTATTTGTTGTGAAAAATTAGAATTAGAAACTACTTGCAGTGATAATTAAACTGGTGCAATTTTGCGTCTGTGTTCTCTTTGGATTTTTTGGTATGCAATACAGACGCAAAATTGTACCAGTTTAATTATCACTGCAAGTAGTTTCTAATTCTAATTTTTCACAACAAATAATTTCATTGCGTCACAAAATTGATAGGTATCACACATTTTGTGTTTTGGCTAGCGGCACGAGTTTTTACTGCTTCGCTGTTTTCATTTGATTAAAACATACACTCAATATTATTTTACTTTTTTTTACAACATTAAATAAGTTTTCAATTTTCCGTTAAACTTTGCGGCCCCTTTTCGTCTGCGGCCCTAGGCAGTTGCCTAGTCTGCCTTATGGGAAATCTGGCGCTGAGTGTGTGCGTAGAAGCAGCGCTTGCGCACTTCTCTCTGGTCTGACAAAAATTTGGTAATGATGAATTTTGTGATAAATTGGAATTAATGTACAAATGCAATCACGATATCTCAGATTAGGATGAATGGATTGATTTCAGATGTATCTCATTTGAAAGCTTATATGCGGTAATATTACAGAAAGTGCTCTTAAAATTTCGATTTTTAGAGCCATTTCCGAGATATTTCAGATATAAATCGCATTTTAGGTTAGAATTTCATTTTTTCCAGTAAATATACACGGAGCGTTTCGACGATTTCTTCACGTACTTGGCTTCGAGACGCTACCGCGTCTCTTGATCTAATCTTATAAAAAATAAGAACAGGTACCGCTAAACCTGTCAACAGTAATTCGAGCTGTAATTTCAATTGTTTTATTCTTCTCTTTTTTGTTCGCATTATTTACATTATTATATGAATTAATATTCTAATTTTAAGTAAAAGGGCGTGCCCCTACTTTAATTTACATATCGATAAGCACGCATTCACATGTTTTAGTGAAAACCACACGGAGTCACGGAGTCACGGAGTCACGCCTCACGGACTCTCTTTTATTTCATGTCAAAACCATTTACATTGTTCGTTAAGTTGCAGGTTAAGTTAGTGAAGGCGCATATGAAATGAGTACAAACATAGATAAAGTAAGAATAAAGATGTCTCATGCCGAACAAAAAGTTGAAACGCTTTTTTCTGCCTCGCATCCACCGTATCGCATCCACCAGCTTTCAGAAAGCTGTTTTCTGACAGCTCGAATTCCTACACATTCATATTTCACCAGCTGACCATGTATGTATGTGCAGGATCAAAGAAAGCAGCTCTGGAACCGGTTTCCTTCCCAGATAGCAACTTTTCTAGGCTGGTGCTAGCAAACCTGCTGCTGTTTTGAATTTAGGGATTTCTTTTACAAATCTCAGCATTTCTGATTCGATTACAAAACAGCACAATTTTATTCTTGAATGAATTTCTTCCGGTGATATTTCTTCAGAAAGAAATGCACTTGCCGTCGTAGTTTTTTGTGCTGTGTTTTTTACTCTTCCTTCGATATTTCTCTTCTATTACTTTAGTTTCAGACTTTTAATTATGTCCGTTCTTTTTCAAAATTAAATTAATTTTTTTATTTTTTAAGTATGTAGGTATATAAAATATTTTGCCTATGATTGTATCTCGTAATATTATTGTTCTTAAATGTTATTAAATTATTATAGAATATTTCATTAATTTTTTTGATTTTAGAGTTTCTCTTCTATAGAAGAAGACGCACTTCTCGGCGACAACCAAGAATATTTTACCAATCCCAAAAAATTTGGGATGTGGCTCAAAATCAACATGCAAATAAAAAATTGTAAAACTAACAAAAGTTAAACAAAACACCAAGCTACTAATACAATTAATTAACTAAATGCAATACATTGCGCAGAACGATACCTACAATACCTACAATATTAAATATTAATAGCTGTTGAAAAAAAATAATCAGTACCATGCGTGAAAAGAAAATGATTTACTGTTGGCAGAGTTTTAATCTAGGATGATTTTTTCCGGAATTACGCTCACGTGTTACAACTTTCTCAGTTTCCCAGCGACAAAATTTTCGTAACAAAATAATAATAAAATAGTCCAAGAGCTTCAAGTGGTGTATCAAACAAGGATGGTCAGAGGAATACCACAATGAAAAATTAGGATTATAGGTGGAACTTGAAATACATAAATCGGTAATTACCGACTTAATTCCTTTTATATGTGGACTTCTTTCTAAGACAGTTTTAAAGGTGTTTAAATGTTCCTTAAATAATGCAAAAACATTTTCAGAAGGTGCTGTAATTTTTCCAAAATCTGATTGAGGATAGAAATTTTTATGAAACATGAATGCTTCAGAATTTTTTTGAAATTTTATGAATTCTCCCTGTTTTACTGTGATGGCTTTACATGTTGAACATTGTATTTTAGGAAGCATTTTAAATAGTATAAAACCTATGAAGTAACGCAACGATGGATCCTCAACTAAAATTTCGTCATCAAATAAATTAAATTCGTTATTATCGTTTGTAATACAATCAAAAGTATGGTTAAAATTTTCTGAATATTCGTTTTTATCGGTCTGAACATTTTCATTACATTCTTTTTTAATATCTATAGGATTAATTATCTCCGGAGAAAATATTTCGGCTGGAAATTCTTCATTGTCTTCTAAACAATTTTTTCCACAAGAATACGATTGTACTACTTTGTGGGACATGATTTTTGCAACAATATAATTTAAATTGTTTAGTGAAGGATTATTATTGTACCCACCCTTGCTTCTTATAAGCGAAAATAAATTTTCTAATGGATCCTGGTTAAATTTGTATGTTAAAACAAAAGATTGTTCTGGGTAATCCGAAAGCAGATTTTCCGACACATTTAATATAGCAGTTATAGTTTGAATAAGCCCAGTTTTCCAATAAGTCTTTTTCTCATCCGCGAATGAGATATTCTTTAAATATGGTATCATGTCCTTCAAATAATTCTGAGGTATATTATCTTTTCTTAATCCACTCTTATATATGTTGTTGTTATATGGTGTTTTACTGTTTAAACAGTCAAAAAGTTTATTAATTTTTTCAAAAAAAATACTGGTTGACAGAGCATTTTCTCTCACACCTGGGCTGAAAAACCCTAGATCATGTACTGTGCGAATAGCGGCACTGCAAGTGTGGCTGAATACTTGCGCAGCATAAGATACTTTCATCTTTTCCCAGCTGTTAGGCTTTACATGCTTTGATGTTAATTTGCAACACATTTTGGTACCATTATTTTTTTCTAGTTGGTAAAGCTCTTCGACATATTTCCAACTAATAATACCATCTTCAGATATTAAATTTTTGTTAAGTAATGTGTTCCTAGCTGATTTAAGAAGGTGGGGTGTGTCATAAATTGCAAAAATTTTTTTTCGTTTACGGTAAAATAAGGCTCATCGCAAGATACATTCAGGGTATTAAAACATTTTCTATTGTTGGATCCTTGATCGCAAACAACTGTTCTTACATTAAAAGTAATATCGTTGCAATAATGGACGCACTCGATTACTTTTTGAGCTATGAAATCACCTGATGCTGGACTGTCTGAAGCAAAGTAAAACAAAACGAATTTCCAATCTGAAAAGATCCCCCTTAGCAAGAACATACATACGTATTTTGCGAAAGAGGTGGTTTTTGAAGTGCCAGTGTCTTCATAACCTATTATTTCATCAGCAGATATATTGTACGTTAAATCCTTTTCTATAGAAAGTTCGTCAAGAGCTATTGAAGCCTCTTTCATTTTAGCATCCCATTCTAAGGACAACTTTTTTAAATATTCTGTAAATGCTGCATTAAATCCAGGTCCTGTACTTTTAATCGGTTGCCAACGATATATTGACGCTACAGACGGCAAATGTAAATTTAAACCATTTTTTAAAAATTTGTAAAACGAAGGTGATTTATAATGCATAGTTGATGCAATATTTTTCTCTTCGTTTGTCCATTTCTCATTCCTGCGCAGAATAATTTTTGCAAACGTTTTACCCTGTAAACTAAGATGTGGATCCAAATCTAATAATTTAGTAAGAGGCTGCTGAACTATTCTTTTCAATTTTCGGTTGCTATTTTTTTCTGTTTTAAACCTAAATGAGCCTAATCGTTGTTTGTTTGCAAAATATGTCTTCTTTTTTTTTAGATTCTCTATTTTTTTTAATAAAATGGTATATTTTCGCCTATAAAAGTTGATATTTTTCTCTAGCTTTATGCAATTTGCGCATGTTAATTCAATTGGTTCCATTTCAGCCTGTACAACCCCACGTGGCTCAAGATATTGCAGCTCATTTTTCATAACTTTTTCCAGAAAACAACACTGGAATATGTGCATTTTCTGGCGATGTATTCTTTTTAAAAATATTTATAGTCGGGTAAACATTTTTCCTCAGGTATTTTGCTCCAACCTCATACGAATGAAAATGCTTGGAACAAACGTATGCATTTTTACTTTTAACGTTTTCTGTAAGTCCGCATGCTGAAAGCCACAGCCCATAGAGTTCTGTATTGCAATTAGGAAATTTAAAAAATTTACGCGTCGGATCATCTCTTTTTGACATTCGACACGATAATACCTTACACCTTACACCCCAAACCTTTTTTTTATCCATAATTTAAACAAAAAACAAAACTTCAAACTATGTGCATGTAAATTTACTGAACACAGAGTCTTCAGTTTTCTACCTTACCGAATGAGAGATTTACTAACACCGAATTTTCTTCACAACTTTCACACGCTCACAATTTCAAAATATAACTTTTTGATTTTTAAACAAATTCACTGCGATAAACAACATAAACAAGCTACCGTGTTCTTCAGCAAAGAAACTAGAATTGATTAGGTTTGAGAATATCTATGACGATATTAAAAAAACAATAATGTTTGCAAAACTTTGAAGGAGGGTTTCAAACAAAATTTCAGGTTTTTTGCAATATTGGAAGATGAAAGGATATTCTAGTTTTGTCTGCCCGTTTATATGATGTCATAATTTATCTGTCTTCGGCGGCGACAACCCACTTGATTTTTGTATTGATTTTATTGATTTGCATGCATTTTCTGTCGCCGCTTTTGCATGCTGCTATTGTATTTAGAATAGCATTTTATTGCTAGGATAGTTTAACTGGACTTTTTGACTACTAGGTTATTGCCATATACTTGTCACTAAATATACAATCTAATTGCATTGTTGTTCTTACAAATAAAGCCTACAGAAAGTGTAAATGATAAGAAAGGGTAAAAGTACCTAAGGTCGTAAATATAAAAACCACATTTTAGGATCTCTGAAAATGTAACTCGGCCCATACATAAGAGACCATTTACTCAAAACTGATTTGATCCTGTGGGTGTGGCGTGTATGACACTGGTTGGACAATTAAAATAAAAATTTGAGAAAAATATAATTTTCTTAATATCAGAAAAAGATATGGAGCGTGTAAAGGTACCTAGCATATGTATACATGCTCTAATCGTCTTGCAAACAAGATTGGAATAAAATATCTCTTGTTAATGAAGCGCGGAAAAATTTTAACTACGAACCTGTAATTAAACCTTCAATGATGTAAATAAAAAAAATATATTAACAAATATTGAGTTATAAATAGACTTACATTATAAAAAAATAATTCAATTTTTAAAAAACCCCTTTCGACAGTCCTACAGGCCGAGGTAGATTTCAAAGTGTTTTTGATTGCATTTTTTAGGGTAGCTAATTTTTTTTCAAAATCCAAAAACTAGTTATTGATTTATAAACTACTTATCAAGAGCTTTTCAACGATAACCCACAAGACGTGGTTTTATAAATTTCAACTTTCGACCCCCACCCCAACTGTGATTTGATCTTAATGATCTAATTTTTCTACAAAATCTACCAAAAAAGAACGGACATAATTAAAAGTCTGAAACTAAAGTAATAGAAGAGAAATATCGAAGGAAGAGTAAAAAACACAGCACAAAAAACTACGACGGCAAGTGCATTTCTTTCTGAAGAAATTCATTCAAGAATAAAATTGTGCTGTTTTGTAATCGAATCAGAAATGCTGAGATTTGTAAAAGAAATCCCTAAAACTAAATTCAAAACAGCAGCAGGTTTGCTAGCACCAGCCTAGAAAAGTTGCTATCTGGGAAGGAAACCGGTTCCAGAGCTGCTTTCTTTGATCCTGCACATACATACATGGTCAGCTGGTGAAATATGAATGTGTAGGAATTCGAGCTGTCAGAAAACAGCTTTCTGAAAGCTGGTGGATGCGATACGGTGGATGCGAGGCAGAAAAAAGCGTTTCAACTTTTTGTTCGGCATGAGACATCTTTATTCTTACTTTATCTACTTACTTTATCTATGGTATCATTTAGGCATTTTTCAGCGTCATTTTCATAATTATTTGGACCTGGTTTGAACCTACGATTACCGCTGACCACAACCTAAAAAGTCAGATCTCAGATCCCTCAGAAAGTCATAAGCAGAACCCTTGAGAAATCCAAAAAAGGGAGTTGACTTATTGTTTTGATTCGCAGAATCGCCGGCAAGAACAAATGTCAAAGTCAAACCTCTCTGACGTCACATTCCCATTCCAATTCACACTTTGTTCAAAATCCTCGCGAAAATTTCGGAACGTGGTGGTGAATGTGGATAATTTAACAAACACAAAAAACTACATCATTTCTGATTATTATACAATTGAAGCTTTTGGCACTAACTTTTAAAAATATTAAATGTAAATTTAATCCGATTTGATTTGCTGGTGTTGACCGCCACAAAGCTTATAGTAAGTACTGTGAACTAAATATTTGCAAATGTTTATTTATTATGTTACTGTATAAAAGCATTTGGTAAAATTCTAGAAGGCACATTCGGGAATTGTAAAATTGGGTAAAACTTACTGAAACACACACTCACGCGGTAATATACTATTATTAACTTCAATAAACCTGCAACTTTTATTTTTGCGATTATTAATTATTATTTCACTCTCACAATTTCTTTAAAAATGTACTCACTCCAAATTTTGTGCTCAATACTTTTTTGGAAAAGTAAACAATATGGGGGATTTATTAAAAATACATAGGTGTCTAACTTTCTAGCGGAAATTTGAGGAAAATCTATTTTTCATTCAAATGAACGTTATAGGTTATATATTCCGTTATATATGACGGTGTGTAATCAACTAGGTGTAATCTGAAGTAGATTCTACAAATTGTCGGTAAATCCAAAGCATATTTTTTAGAATGTTTCCAAATCCCAATAGAGTTATTGTTGTGATATCCGCAAGACTGCAAGAAAGCTTCGGATGTTTCCTGATACAGAGTTTTAGAACATTTTGGTCTGTTGTGCGCAAAACGAGCCCAATTTTAGTACCAATTCAATGAGAGCAAAATGAAACTTATTTAAAAGTTCCTTTTAGTTATCCTTTGGTCGGCGTGAGATGCTGGTCCATAAACGACACATCTCACTGTACCGGGAAAAAATCGTCGCTTTTCTTATGCGAAAGCGTTGTCTGTTAAAATTTATCGTTCTGGTAAGGAAGATATCTCAGGACGTCAGATGTCGCATAGGTGTGAAAGATTTGTGAATCAGGAAACGCCTTTGCTGTAGATAAAGACACATCGTCCAGAGTGATATATTGGCGCAAACTCATAATATTACTAGTCCTGTTAGTAAATCACAGTTTATGTTATGAGTTTATATTATTAACTGACGATGTGCAAGTGAAATACCGTTTGTCTGTGCATTAATATAATAATGAGAGCATTCGTACAAGAGATGTTAATAGAAATAATTGTGGGTTGTTCTGGTTTTACAAAATTATAAGTCTATTCAATTAATTATCGGCGATTCACTGCTTGAGAGATGATATCTTTTCAGTATCTGGTGATATTTATTATTTTGATATATGCTTCGGGTAAGTACTGTATAAGTATGTGTGAAAGATGTTGCTATAATTTATTCTTATAACGTTTTTGTTGTCCTGCATTCAAACGGAGTAATATTTTGTAAGGAAACGTTTTCCGAAATCGGGCTTCCCCTAATAATTTATGCCCTTTGCTTTTCTTTTTCTCAGAAATTCTCTAGAGTTATGTAGATAATAACCACCGATTTTTAGATACTTTGGTTTGAAATTAATCCGTAATTATAGTATTTTGATTAGCAAAGGTGTTATGCAATGATCGCCAACGCCCTAGCATCCCATGAAATTCTTCTGTAAGACTGTAAGCCTTATGTCAAGATGTAAAACAAATATCAAAAAAGTAAAAACACTTGGGAGAACATCAGAAAAGTAAATAAAAGTGTAAAAAGTTTTACAGCCAAGTTTGAAATTTTTCTCGAGTCACTATTGCGGTATAATGTTTAACCACAATTTGCCACAGTTTTGTAAAAAAAAACAGCTAGGTGTTCTATCATTTGGTTAAAAACTTAAAATTCACTGTTTCCAGATGGATGCCACT
This sequence comes from Leptogaster cylindrica, assembly GCA_963082835.1. Classification (NCBI taxonomy): domain Eukaryota; kingdom Metazoa; phylum Arthropoda; class Insecta; order Diptera; family Asilidae; genus Leptogaster; species Leptogaster cylindrica. The sequence continues at coordinate 12,741,711 of OY720107.1, read as the reverse complement.
CATACATGCAGATGTTCAAAAGCCATAATACACAGTAGTAACAAATGCTTGGCCTATTTTTGAAAATTCATACAGGAAAATTTCAAGACATTTCGAAAAATATTCCTGAAAATCAGTTTAAAAAACCTCGTACAGCTTTATTTTGTTGTTTGATATTTTATTTTGCTTTCAATAAGTTATAAATGATTTATGAAAAATATTGAAGTCGTGTACTGAAGTCAATCATGTTTCCTTTTCTGTGAAGCAACGGTATTCAGAAAGAAAAGTATTGCAATTTAAAGTTTTATAATTTATTTATTACCTGGTTTCACCAGGCGCGATGAATAATTTATATCATTACGATGTACATATTTGATGAATTTTATTTGATGCATTAATCGATTTCTGAAACAGAGCATTGATGTGTAAAAATCGTCCAGTACATCGAAAACATAATTAAAATTAATTTCTCTTGCGATTTTAAAATAGCCTCCTCCAGCTACCTATACCTATTGGATTTTGGGAACGGCATTTATGGGGCGGCATAGTTTGCATTAGGGCCCATAGGCGTAAAACGTGTAATTGGCCATTTCATTTCCCCTCGGGGTGGCAGCATCAATGGTGCTCCTGATATTGACATAATATGGCGCCAGAAGCTGCCGATGTTTCCCTTCGAATCATCCAACGACGCATTTATTTCAATATTAGTCGACAATTTGAAAAGTTGAAAACTCGGTCAAGAGATAAATCAAATAATCGATAAATGTATCTTTGTCATCTAAGACAAATTAATTGATTCGATTTGTATTCCGTATGATGTTTTAGGGTCGACATTAAGCCAAGATATAGAATCTGCTGTTGGGGATTTGTTTGAAGGAAAGGAAATCTACATAAAATCTACTGCACTGGCGACAACTATGACGACACAATCAGTGACAACAAACCCATCAACTTTAGTTGAGTACACAGAATCCTTCATTGTCTCAGCAATTACAACAGCACCACCGGCCAAAGCGATCCCCAATTCCCTAACAACGGAACAAGTTGTTGATAGAACCTCATTTCAGTCCAGTGAATATACAAATATAACCAGTCAGGCTGGCACCCATGCTTATCTGCCATGCAATGTAAGTATATGCGTAGTACCTACTTTTCAACAGTCTTCTCTGTTATTAGTTTTGGAATTAGTATTAATGTTCAGTGTTATAGTTTCGCTTTTTACACAGATAATTGCAAGTTTTAACTAGTAAGGAAGCAATTGGTCACACCAATTACGTGATACCCTAGATGTAGAAAAATATACTCATTCTTATATCAACATTTTTGTATAAAAACGACTCAGGCTTATATGGCAACACTAAGAAGGGGCTGCCCGATTTTGCTCATCTTCGAACTTGACCTTGCAATTTTAATCAAATGTTATTGTACCAAATTACAAGTCAAACAACACAAACAGACACAAGACAAACAGACACACAGACAGACAGACAGACAAACAGACGGTAAAACGGTTTTTTTTCACTTCCCAATCATGAATATATATGTTAGTTCTTTCTTTTCTACGACGATTATTTCTTGCCGTTGCAAACGTTCGCTCAAAACTAATATACCCTACATCTAGGGTATAAAAAGACGTCTGATAAAAGCTGTCCAGTATCTGTACAATAAAGGAAATACTCCATTTTGAGAAATTTAATTAATTAAAAACATTTCTCTTGAACGTATAGGAGTAAACCGCGAAATTCGCCACCAAAAACATCTTGTTTATAGTATAAAAATCTTTTTTTAAATTGCATACATTTTCAATCAATACCATTTCTACTGGGAATTGCTTTGCCTCGGGCTTTGCAATGAAAACATTTTTGCAATTGCCAACGAAACTTTTTAAATATTTAAAACAAATTGTTTTTTAACGCAATGACGACGCACAATGGTTCAGAAGACCAATCTATCTCATTAACATTTTTCCCGAAAAAAACAAATGCCATCCAACAAGATCAGCAATGGTTGTGTAATGTGCCTATGAGGTGTGGTGGCGATTCCAGAATAAATATGATAAGGTTTGGGCCAAGCTACGTAGAAGTGCATTGTTTAGTCCGACTCTCCTTCCAGCGATTTTGTCAATCACTATTTGCTTTCAGTACTTTGGCCAGTACCCAGTGGTAATTTATCTCATTAACAATCGAATTGAAGTTTTTAGTGGATAAAAGTATAGGTGTTTTGTATATAATAAGCAGGTAATTAATTTAATCTTATATGTACCGTTGTTTCTTTATTTGTGGTTTTATCAACATTAAAAGTAATTCTATCAGATTACATTTATTATTCATTGATCACATAGAACGGTAGTTCTCTGCGGGGTGCGCAAAACAAAAAATCTGATGAGCTTTCCAACGCTGCTTTACATTTTAAAATCGGATCATCCGTTCAAGAGCTTCGTTTCCCTCCTTTTTTCCTTTCATGAATTATGGGCCCGATTCTAGGTAAAAGTTAAGAGCTCTTAACCTCTTAATTGCAAAATTAACAGAAACGGTATTCCAGGTAGCCAGTTAAGAGACGTCAAGAATCAGCTGATCTCTTAACTTGAGTGGAGAGTTTTAATTAACAGATTTGGTATTCTGCGTACAAAATTAAAAGAAATATCTAACCTCAATCGTCTCTTAACTTAAGAGGGTCAAATTCATATCTCTAAACGTCTCTAAGTGAGACGCTGCTGTAAAACGCTTTCAAGTGTCAACAAAAAATGGAAAGTGTTGTGCCAGAAATAATTTCATGGATAATTGAGAGTGCGTAAAATCGAAGAGAGAAACAACATTAAGAAAGGCAAGAAAAACGGATAGTAAATGTTTTGCTAAATAATTTTTTTTTAAAACCAAATCCATCGTACAGTAATGTGAAACTTGAGGGATTATCAAAAAACCCTTTCGAGATTTATAGTGAGGTGCACTTTATTAAAAATTTGTTCGACAGTTGTGGTGAATCTCTTAACTTTTAATTTTTAAATTCACCATATTTCTGCTACCTAGAATATCATCATCTCTTAAAAACCTTCAAAAGATGTTAAGAGATCTATTAAAATTCTGTTACGTAGAATCGGGCCCTAAATCTTATCTAGAACAGCGCCTGTACAGGATTGGTTTTGGTTCCATGATATCTTTCCCTTTCGGTGGGCCTTTAGGCGTTCCCCAAGGTAGCCATCTGGGACCCCTGATTTTCATATTGGACATGAATGGTCTTGACCGCATCTTAAGTCACTCGAGCGTATCTATTTATGCTGACGATATGAAAATCTTCAGATGAATCTCCTCCTCTGTTGATTCGCAGCTTGAGCTTAATGTCTCAAAATGTCAATACATTTCCATCTCCCGGCAACATCCTCTTCCACCCTCTCGGTCCTACACCCTTTTGGGTGCGCAAGTGCCATCCGCTACCTTACTGAATGACCTCGGCCTCACGCCGGTTTTGTGAAACGCCGGTCTCGAGAGTTATTTAACCCCCAATTATCCTAATTATCTAGTGCCCTTCTCAATCTAGCTACATTTGTAATGTTATGATGGAGCAAGCTCTACCTAACCGTAGAGCGTCACCAAATGGGAGAAGCTCTCACCACTATATTTCTAAAAAGTTAAACTCTCGCCGTATGGCAGCGTCTGTTTCTAAAACCCAACTATATTTTCCTTTTAAAATCGATTACTTAAATACTAATCAATTACATTCATTATCAACATTGCATTAGCCTAATTACCCTAGCTTGCTAAATTGCATCAAAATTCTTAACCTAATTCCCATTCATGAATCACGTACGCGGCACGGTCGACCTCTGCTCGGAAGTCTCGCTCAGCAGCTTTGTTTACAAACTCGCGGTGTGTCAGGTCACCGTGACCCAGTGCCGAAGAGTTCAAATTTCTATTGCACGTAAGTGCAGTATTTGATGATGGTGACTAAATAAGTGTTCTCGTGAGCAATTCCGTAACGTGATCATTTCACATTAACAAGATTGAATCAGTCCAGCGTAAATTCGTTCACTTTGCCTTGCGTGCCCTGCCTTGATCTTATCCTTCTTGGTTTCCATCTTATGAGGATCGACTGCGCTTAATTGATTTGCAACCGTTGCATCAGAGACCTAATTCTGCGGATAACACTTTCCCACACCAACTTCTTTCCCGGGTTATTGATTACCGCTAATATTCATGAAATTCATGAAATATTACTTTGGCTTGGATCCATCAACATTTTGAAGATTTCTTTGAATTTGATCGAGATATAGACTTTTGTATGGAGTCAGATGCACTTTTTTCAAAAAATTATATTTCCACTCAAGGACCTATTCGCACAAAATTAACACCTAGTGAATTTCTTTCTGTTCATAAGCCCGTAGGAGTGTCTACGTCTCTATTATGCTTTTAACTTGTGCTTTACGTTATGTCTTTACATTAGTCAAAATGTGTGGCTTGGCCGTTTCGTTACTCAAAGACCTATTGGCACAAAATTAAATCCTAGTTAGTGAATTACTTACGGCCAAGCACCACATTTGGACTAAGGTGTAGGGTTTGTCGAGAACTTAAGACTATGATTCATGCAGAACGCTATACGCTATGATGAGAGTTAGAGAGTGTTATTTTAGGGCGTGTATAGTTAGAAGCTTGGCTGTCCATAAGATCTGATAAATTTCTTAAAGTGCAAGCAATATGCGTCTTGGCGTTACTTTACATGAAAATGTTTTTGGTGGGATATCATTTCTTTTTGTAATCTACAAACTTGTCGTAGTTTTTATTAGTATTCTTATTTTTTTCCTACTACTGTGTAAATGTGTGTAAATAATAGTATTTGTTTTAAATATTTTCGACTGAATGTACCTACAAGTCCGCTAAATTTAAAAAAACCGTACGTACCTAACCCTAAAATACGCCTTAAACTCGTCGTCAAGTAAAATTAGACAAATTATTATTACTTTTTCTTCGTAATAACGTTTAAATCACCGAAATATTTCTAAAAAATTGCATTCATCAAGAGAACCATCAATGACGTCTGCCCTCACGCGTCTGCCCGTGTTCGGGTAGCGCACTCGGAGTCGACATTGCACTTGGAGAGGAGCCGGGAGGGTGGTGGTGGTGGGGGGGGGGGGGGGGGGTTATTTCCTGAAGTGTTACGTTTTTTATCAATATTCTAATAATAATTTTTTATGTTCCTAGGTTGAAAATTGACGAAAGTTCCATACAAATTTTCATCCCCCCATTTTAAGGGATGGGGGTCAAATTTTTACAGATTTCTTAATTTTTATATTGTTTGTATGCTAATCCTAGATTTCACACCAAATTTCAGTTTTCTATGATTTTTGGAAGTACCCTAACAGTTTTGATGATCATCAGTCAGTGAATGACGAAATCTGCGAAATCTGGGTATTTTAGATATTAATAATTTATAAAGTACTAGCAGGTGTCTACCCGGTTACACCCGGGTCGGTCAGAATCATAATACATTACAGATTACATTTTAAATTTACAACTACCCCAAACGCGACGTATAATATATATGACATAGAACCGTTTCCCGTACAGTTAGTTTTTTTCAGTTAAGAGTGGTTTTGGGTGGTTGGTTTGTGGTAGGTTGTTAGTTCTCATTGAGTTTTTTTTCTAACCAAAAAGTCGAAATACGAATTCTTATGAAGGATTACTTCAAAAATGGCGGATTTTCAGACAAAATTTCTTCCCCTATTTTACCCCCTTTGGGGTGGAATTTCAAAAAAATCCTGATATACATGTTTCTTTATTTCTAACAAAAAGCCTAATAACGATTTTTACGATTTGTTTACTGAAAAAATGGCGAATTTTCATAGAAACTTTAATCCCCAATTTTACCCTCATATGGGTGGAATTTCAAAAAACCTAGTGAGCACTTATAAGATAAGTTGTAGAAGTATACAAAATTTCGTGGAAATTGGTTCAGCGGTTTCCGAGAAACAGTAATCAGTCAGTCAGTGGGTTTTGGATTTTATATATATAGAAGAAGAATCCTCTTTCATCACACGACATGACAGAAAATTCTGTCCATTTACCTATAAAGGCGCGTATTCACTTGAGCACGAACGCGAACGAGGCAAGCCGAGGCCGAACGAATGCCGATCCGATCCCATCGGATGGCTTCCGAATTGCCGCGGTCCGAGGCGTCGCACAACAACAAATATACGCATGCTCATTCGGCCTCGGCTTGCCTCGTTCCCGTTCGTGCTCAAGTGAATACGCACCTTAACATAAGTCACAATCTGTCTACGTATGTGGTCAGCCATTTCCTGCGTTCCGTACATCAAAAGGGAGAGAGTACGACATAAGCAGGCTCCATCTTCTATAATAGGAACGACAGTTGGAGGGACATTTTCTCCGTCAACAAATAAAATTTCCTCAACCATTTTCTTACTTTTAAAGTTTTAACTTTTAAAAACGAACTGAACAGCACCAAGTCACTTACGCAAATGATGCCAAATGCGCGGTTGTCGCTCACTTTACCCCTAGCTATTAGGCAGACACCAAAGTCACAGATATATCATTCCACCATGCACGCACTTATGTTCGCCGACAGCCGTGTGCATGCCGCTGGCCCGCATCTTCTCAGTGAGGGATCGTTCTCGCCTACGAAGATCCGCACAAAGAAAAGACGTGGAAAAGAATTTCTGTGACGTCATGTTAAAGGAATTTCCGTTATACACCCATTTAGGGGCGGAATTTTGAAAAATCCTTTCTTAGCGGATATCTAAGTCATTAAAGGAATGCACTGTAAGATTTTCAGCTCTTTAGGTCCAGCGCAGCGGTTTGGTCTGTGCGTTGTCTGTCAGTCATGCACGGTTCTTACTGTTTTATAGGTAAAGATAATAGCTATACATTTGAAACTTGGCATGTTCAATAAGTACTCCATTGACATCATATCCTGAGAATTTTGACTTTCTAGCGCATTCCAGATTTATGTTCCTAGCTTGAAAATTGACGAAAGTTTCATACAAATTTTCATCCCCCTATTTTAAGGGATGAGGGTCAAATTGTACAGAGTTCTTAATTTTTATATTGTTTGTATGCTAATCCTAGCTTTCACACCAAATTTCAGCTTTCTATTATTTCTAGAAGTACCCTAACAGTTTTGATGATCATCAGTCAGTGAGTGACGAAATCTGCGAAATCTGGGTATTTTAGATCTTAATAATTTATAAAGTATAATAGCTATACATTTGAAACTTGGCATGTTCAATAAGTACTCCAATGACATTATATCCTGAAAATTTGGACTTTCTAGCACAGTCCAGACCGAATCTATAAGGGTACAAAAATACGACGAAACGCTTCGAGAAAAGGTAGGTAGTGCCCTGCGCTTCCGTTGTCTCGTCTTGGCAAATGTAGGCCTACGCATAGTATATTGAAAATTGTTTTAAAATCATCATCTTTTTTATATATAAAAATCAGAGTTGGGCGTTTTCGCATTACCACTAAATTGTCATTAGCACTAAAAATTAGTGGTTCTGAAAAATCAGTTTGTATTCTCACTAATCGATTAGTGGTGCCGCTTTGACTATCACTGAATTTTAAGTGCTTGTGCAAATGCATTTTCACTATCACTAAACTTCTAGTGCTAGTGCAAATTTTTTTCACTAGCACTAACTGCTAGTGGAATCTGCACTATCACTAAATGATCCGGTGATGGTATGTTTAGCGTATGTAAAGCACTGTGCGTGGTTCGTACAATCCAAATTACTAACGTACAGAAATCGTTTGCGCACAACTGGAAAATAATTTTAACCCTTTGCACTCGATTTATTTTCAATGTTTTTGGGTGTAAACTAGGCTTGACAATTTTACCGACATATTATTGGACCAAGTTTCAATCCTCTAGCTACAAGGGTTCTTGAGTTATCGTTTGGACAGACAGACAGATAGACAGGCAGATGGACATCGAATTTTTTATTACTGATGATAAATTTGACCTCCATAACCCCTTGGGGACCGCGTTTCATGCAAATCCGAAAGAGTTTTCAAATTTTTCCAGCTAGATTGGTCTTGTAAACCATTGTGCGACGCGACGTACTTCTCGGAAGAAGTGCATAATGCATAATTTATGAATGTAGGTAAATACGTTGGCAATGCGTTTTTACTATGTAGTTTATTTATTTAACACAGGTTTAACAAAATACTGATTTGTGCAAAACAATTTCTTAGAACCGAAGAAACGATTTTTAAAATTCTACGTTAGGTTAGGACACTGCAAGTTTCTAGAACCGAAGAAACGATTTTTAAAATTCTACGTTAGGTTAGGACACTGCAAGTTTCTAAATATAAGGTCAATACTTTAAGCACTTACTTTGAATTTATATTACGTTATCGTTCATTGTCTGTATTTTTGAAAGAAGTATGATTTATGAAACTCAATGCCAAATTTGTGCTTCCCTATCCAAGAGACTTTGGAGTAACAAATTTCATGAAAAATCATTGGTAAAAAACTTAAATAAGTACTATATTTTCCGCCATTTTGATTTGTGAAACGGTGGCAAATAGCGGATTCTGGTTTGCATCAAATGCTTTTTCCAATGACAAATCACAAATTGGGGTTATCATCATATGAAAAACTAAGTTACGCTGACCCCATTGCCAATCCGAAACATTATATCCGTGCACTATTTATTGCCATCGAAAACGTACAAATTAATCGGATTTAACATTCGTTCCATTTCAATTACGAGAAATTCAGATAAAATTTGCATTTTTTGCTTAAATTCTGATTAAAGGCAATGCGAAATATGTTCTATTTTGTTTTTTTGCTTCCAGGTAAAGCAATTAGTGAAAAAACCGATTTCGTGGATACGGGTGCGAGATGGACACATACTGACGGTCGATCAAATCACTTTCATAGCGGACCAGCGATTTCAATCGATATACATCAGAAATCAGGAGAAATGGTCACTTCAAATAAAATACGTGCAAAGCAGGGATGCTGGCTTATACGAGTGCCAGGTGTCTACAGAACCGAAAACCAGTGCTACGGTGATACTTAATGTCGTGGGTATGAGCAGCAGATACAGAACATGAGGATAATCAAGGTGGCATTAATCAATGAATTTCTTTAGAACCGAGAACTGATCTGTTGGGAGAACCAATTCGCCATGTCAAAGCTGGCAGCCGTGTTACACTGCAATGTGTAGTGAGTGGAGCCTTGGAGCCGCCACTGTTCATCAATTGGTACTTTGATAGGAAACAAATCTTCTTGCGGAATCAAAATGGGTGGCAAACTGAAATAGATAGAAAACCTCGTGATAATCATGGTGATAAACACAGCATGGTAAGGGATTCACATACATAAATCCAGGCGAATGTACTGTTTCCGCAGACATGTGTTTCCATTCTCCTTTAGATTGCGTCATTAACTATACCATCAGTGACAAAGAAGGACTCTGGGAACTACACATGCAGTCCATCGAATAGTGAGCCTATCACGACGGTTCTACACGTCCTTAATGGTAAATTAATTGTAAAAACCATTTTATGTAGATATGTATCAATTGCTTCAATATTCTAAAATATTGCTTGATATATTTAACAGGTGAGTATTCGGCATCAGCAATTACTTCGGGAAGTCCAGATCTCTCACAAAGTTGGAATCCATTTCTTATTCTGTGTTCACAGATTTTTACGAAAATATTACAATCTCGGCAAAATTCTGATTTATAGTTTATTTAGAATTTCTTTATTTTTTGTAAACCACAGTGATACAAGCAAAGTAATACATTAATTTGGCTATAAAGCGCGTTAAAAGTGGAAACGAGTTCTTGCATGTTCATAATTTGATTTTGTGACTATTTTTATAATTTCATCTGGAAAAATGAAACTAAAAATTTAAAACATACTAAATAATTAAGAGCTGTTAAAGAAACATATTGTAAATATAAATATTTGATATACATTTTATTACAAATGTTTGTTTGTTTCGAATGTGACGAATGTCTATTTGAATGTTACTAACAATAAATTTTTTTTAAAGAACATGTGTTTCATCTTTATTAAAAAGTAAAATACTTGAAATATTCTCAAGGAGCAGCTAAATTTGCTTGCACGGTTCAGTTAATTGGAACTTTGTTTAACAACTGCATAACACGAATATGGGATCTGTAGTCATGGGACACGTACCAAAATACAATATTATGACATTATGTATGTACATCAAAACTGCAATTGTCCCAAAATGTAAACAAATCTTGCATAATACCTTTCACTGAGTTTTCGCATTTCGTCGTTAATCCTAGAAATTTCCTCAGTATATCCGATGTTGATAATTATATTAGTGAAAATGATTTAATGAACAAAAATCAACAAAAAAAAAACCCTTAAACGTTCTCAAGTTGTGTGCCATCAAGAAGTAGGCATTACATACAGTTCATTATTATCAATATCGTTAGGTTTAGGTATACAGGGTGTCCCAAGAAGTAGTGTCAAACGAAAGTTATGTGAATTCTTTTAAATCGCCCTCAAAGATTTTTGTAAATTTTATTATTTTGAACATTATGTCATTTAAAAATTTCTTTTAAATGATACGGACTATGGATACAAATCTTTTTGTGTTTGGTAGGTCTAATATTATGCTAAATTGAAAAAAAAATAAATAAATCAGAACATTATCTTATTTATTCAAGTCACTGAACCAAAAATTTCTTAGAATTAGTAGTTTCATGAAAAATCACGAAAAAAATTCATAACTCGAAAACTATCAAAAATCGTACAACATACATGGGGTTGATTGGGGTAGCCCTTGAGGTGCTCTAGCTGTGGACTCCCGCTTGATACAACTTCTCGCGACTCCCTTTATATTACAGATTGGTTACAAATAAATATTTTATCATGGCTTTCTAGAGGTAACGGTTGATGTTCAAACCCTTTTCTATACAATATAGGTATGTACAATATCTTTATATGAATATGTATATGAAATCAGAATAATTCTATTAATTTATCCTTCCTCCAACATTATTAATCCAATATAGAGTTAATTAAATTCTTATCGGAAGCAATGAATATTCTTACTTCGAAACAAAACCAACTCAGTACGACTTATAGTTTGCGCTTTGCTGCTACCATCCGCTATTTTCATGTATTCAACATCTAATATTTTGACGAAAACTGTTTGGGGTTTTCTTACGTTTGTGGCAAGGTTTGTGGCTTGTTAACTTTTGCCATTAATTTAAACATATTACATGCAAAATTGAACTGGTAAAATTACTTATATGATTGTTTTGCAATGTTTTTCGGATGCTTTATAACAATCTCAATTGTGGGATGTTTGTGGTTATACCGATTTTCTGTTGGGTGAACCTATTCATGTATTTTTATCCTTCAGTACGTTTCCTTTTGCGGCACTAAAAGGCTTGCTAGTGATTTTTCGGAGATTATTGCAAAGATCCAAGATTGTATATTTGATTAATTTCTATCCGGTTTTAGCGAACAGCTTAAAAGAGCCTCCACATTTATATTAAATACTTTATGTTCCTACAAATTTTACATGGTACTTTCTAAAGTACATTTAACATTACTATATTACTCCTTGTAGACCAAATGCTGTTCGACACATGGGAAAATATCCGGCAGGGATTGGCTCTCACTGTAGTTCCTTTTAGTATAACACTAACGATAGGTGTATAATGTATATGTGCAAAATGTGCAATTACTATTATTCCGATTTTAACAAAGGTTTTTTTTTTTATAAAATGCCCTTCATCTGCTAGAAAGCACAACGAAAGTACAAAAAAACAAACTTCGCTGGAAAGACTTTCAAAAGAATCTGATTGCACGGGAGGTGAACCAAGAATTGGAATGGGTGTCTGGATTTAGTTTAAAATTACGGTCATATTTTGAGCACAATCCTGGACAGTGGATATAGTAATTGCACCTTTTATTTTAGAAATTATCAGTTACTTACTACACTTTATTTATTGTGGCTCTTTTGTTTCGTATGTTTTACTCATTTCTATGATGACGATAGTGTAAGTGGGAAATGGGAACGCAAGTTTACTTGCTGCATTCCGGTGTACCTATTTATGTACTAATTGAATTGTTTGAGCTATTCGTCATCTTAAGGCTCGTCAATCGGCCCCAAAAAGAAAATTGGAAGAACAAGAAAATTGCTTAATGTATGTCTTTGTAGTTATTCACACGTTACATGAATACGTGTGGAAGAACTATGAGCAGCTTTTGAGTTCTAAAAGTATTGGCAAAAGGTCAATGATTACATTTGCGGATCAAAGTTCTAGTCCACTAGTCGTACAAATAATCGGGCAGAAAACAAACATCCAAGCATATTACCTGTTTAGCGTCTTTAAACAATGTTTCAGTTTATGGAAGAAATGTATTTGATAATAAGTATAAGTAGTAATGTAGTATTAAAACAATTGTTCATTAATTTTCAGATTATCTTATCTAATTACTAATTAGTAATTAACACTGTTATGTTAATAGTTCAAATCTACCGAACAAGAAGAAAAAAGAATATTTAAAACATTTTTTAATTCCACGCTGGAGAAAATCAAAATAGATGTACTGAAAAAAATTTCTTTCTGCTAAGTTCACAATCCACCATTACCTAACAATCTATATATTAATAGGCAAGCACAAAAATTGTCGTACGCTTTTCTTAGCGTGTGGGCGTCGTAGGAGAAATTCACGCATACCGTTAGTAAGGTATTTTCGTGCAGATTTGCAGAATATAAATATTTCTTTTATGTGTTTTCATTAACACAGGTAAAAATGATATAGAAATATACGTGAATTCTCCCATACATAATGTTTGCAACAACAAAATACACTGCAATTTTAGAGTAGTAAACGTAGATGGATTTACATGGGGTTCTTTAATTTAGAATCAGTGAATGGGGATCTTTCCGATGCGTTAACAATTTTTTACATTTTTGGGGGTTGTGGGTGCGTGGGTGGTATAACCAATAACCATACCCGTTGGTGTTGTCCAATTTGGGGCGTGTGTGATATCAAATTAAAGCTCCTGATTACTACTATTAAATGGCATATTTTTTTTTTCTTCTATAAGAAACTTTACAACAGAATTTTGTCATTCGAATCTTATATATAAATAGGCGTAGGGAAAAGTGTTCAGTACCATTTGCTCTTCTATTTATGAACCGATTTTCATAATTTTTTTATTAACAAAAGGTACAAAAGGAACAAAAGTAAGAGTGCACCGAAACCTTTTTGTGTTACTTTAACTGTTAAATCAGGTAAAATAACGTAAAGTGTATTTCACCATAATACATATGAAGAAAAAAAACAAATTATTTAAAAAAACAAAAAACCCGACTGCATTAAGAAGTATCAACTGAAAAGCGAAAAACAAGTTATATTTAATCTATAGAAATTTGTAAAAGCAATGTATAACACAATATGAAATGTTTATGTGTTCGACACCCTTAAACAAATAATAAAATATAGACTATGTCTTATATAAATATAACTTAAATGTTGGAAAGGATATTGCAGGCGGGGACAAGCTAATAGTCCAAGTCTTTAAGTGAAAATATTTAAATTTTTTACTAGAAATTTGTTTTGAAATTATTTAGTTGAATAGATTTTTTCATTGCCATTTTATAATTTTTTTAAAATTTTTCATTTTTACAAATATCAAACATAATGGCTTAATTATAATAATTGTAAAGAGACCATTTTAATATAGGCAATTTTACGAAAAATTTTGTCCAAATTACGTCATGTTTTAGAATTTGTATAGGTACAAAAAAAAAAAACACCTATATAATAAGACATGGTTAAAATTATGAAAATTTTTCAAAAATTAAAAGTATTTTGGAATGAAAGAAATGAATTGCAAGCAAAAGTAGTATTTTTATTAAACTTGGAAGGTGAAATAATTTTATTTAAAAATCCAACGTTAATACCATAGAATATAATACTAATAAAAGTTAAGTGGACCATCAATATCGCAAAGTTCGACACAAAGATTTAGAGGGCTATGAGTCTAGCTATAAGTTAGATGGGATGTTGGAAGATTTGATTTAATCTTGGTACTTTTATATCATATCAAAATAGTTCAACCGACACGGTCGAATTTCGACCGCGGGGCGACCACTAGTATAATATTATTACTTATAGCATCACGAAGTTCAATAAAATTATTTTATATTTAGGGCAGTGTTTTTCTTCATATAGAAGTCGTTAATTTAGTTAGAATTTAGAAAAATTATGAAATTTTATGAAAGATATTATATATCCGTAAAATATACTACGAATATGATTTTTTTTTCCCAACTGCAGCGTGTAATTTTCATCGTCTTTTGAGTTACATAGAATGTTATTGCTTCTATAAACATACTTGAGCAATGTTGGATTAAGTTTAGGAGAGAAATTTGCTCCAATCTTTAGATCGCTTTTCACTTTTCCACAATGTTAACAAGAACATTTTGGAGCCTTAACTGTAGATATCGGCATAAGCTCCTTTCTACTTACTTTCTCGAGCAAATTTTATTCTTGCGCAGTTTTTTCACGGCTGTGACGTCACATCCACAGGAGAAGCAGGTTGGAGGGCAGCTTTTAGTAAGCGCATGTCGTCACTTCGAGAACCCAGGATTTTGCATTGGAAGGGTTTATTTCTTCTTACAAGGGCGACGCCCTTAAAGACCATAACATACAACATTTCTTCGTAAATGTTCTAAACTTTTCCATTCATGTGAGTCCCTTGCAGGCTCCAATTCATTGACTACCAGCTGCTCCCTTTTTGGGCTCAACGTGCAACCCGATTCATGTTCATGGGAATTTTAATTTCCGACTTTGGGCGATGTACGCCAAGTGTGTGGGACTCCGATCGTTTGAGAAAAAGCCTTTAATATGAGGATTGTTTAGGAAACCTGTGTTATTGTTCTTGCCACATGAACCAATTCAATTTAAAGTTGTGTTCTCCTATCTTTTGTCGTTTTAATGGTTGTATTAATATCCCAAAAACTTCTCAACGCTTCTGTGTGCCGACATTATAAATCTGTGTACAAATTTTGCATATTTCACATTCAGGCGCCCGGTAAAAGGGATTCTTACTGCCATGTGCACCAGAAAATAGACAAAAAGTGGGTCTGCAATTGTAAATTATTCTACTTAATGTAAATTGCTCTCCTCTGCTGTTAGTTGTTCATTTGTTTTTCTTATGGCCATAATTCATCTAAAATCAGTAGGATTATTTTGCAAGATGAATTTTTTAACGGGCCCTAATCCAATACAGAATACTGTACTCCCGCCATAAACTTGACTATATGCAATATGCAAATTATAATAACTACATATATATAGATATACAATGTACAATACATAATTATGTGTATAACATTTTCACAAAGTTCTGTGTATAATTTAATTTAGATTGTTTTTAATGCAAAATTAATGTTATACTATACTACATTTAGTCGGTTTTTGTCTAACAGGGAAGTTGTTATCCTTCCACTTGTACGAGCACCATTAAGTTGGACCTCAACCGCCTCCAGATAAACAATAAAAGAGTTCCAAATTGTGCTCGATTTGCACTGAATTGTATTTTATTTTTTTAATTTTGTGCTCAATATGCGTCTGAGATATTAGACAAAAACACAATGGGGGACCAAGTTAACCAGAAAAAACCACATCACACAAAATGATCCTGGAAGAGAGATTTAAACTGAGCTTGATTTATGCTATTTTGTCCCGTTAAAATATAATTCTGTGGTAGTTAGGAAAGAGACACGGGCTGAGTACAAACGTGGGATACGGCGCGGCGTTCACTGCACAAAATTTAGAAAAAGTATGTTATGGTGTGTGTGTGTGTGGGGGGGGGGGGGGGGGGGACTTTTAAAATAATCAACGTCAATTCTTAAGATTTAAACATTTATAATAACATAGAATGCGTTTTGTCCTTCTCAAAAATATGTACAAATAATTTTCTGGTCCTTCTCATTAGCTACCACTCACCCCACCTTTATATCTCTATGGAAATGAAATAGTTCCGCTTTGCATATGCCTTTGACCAAGAGCATATTCATATACTACTAGAATTTAAAATTAAGCGAAACTTAATGAAAACTAGTTCATAATATTACAAGCAAGTCACCAGCAATCGGTTAATGTTTTGTATCCTTCTACATACTATTTTAAAAGGAAAAAATGTGCATGAACAAAGAAATTAATCGAAAAATGAAATGTGTTCTGGTTTCGTTTTTTAATTAACAAAGCTCAGAATTGCCGCCATCACTTTACCAAAAATTGTTTACATAGTTATATGCATATGCACGTATGAAAGTATTTCGACACTGTGCAATTGTGCACCTAATATATAAATCGATGAGAAATAAATTTGAAGTTTGGACGAATTTTGAAACAGTCTTCAAATAGCTTGTAATATACTAATTACTTTTTATATTTTTGACATATGATAAAAAAAATTACTGTTGGGAAAGCAGTTCTTGCAGTATGTGGTTCGATATACAGTAGATACTAAATGATACTTAACTTTACACAATTACGAAATTTGGCATAAATATTTATCACAAACAATGCATTTCAGTATTCCAGAGATTTCCTCACTTGGAGATGATCCTGAATAAGCCAACATACATAGTATTGCGTTCTAGGCATGTAACACATGTCTAAGGCTTTTTTAATATTAAATTTGTTTTGATGTTAGAACATGGACCCATCAGGCATTCCCGCGTGGCGTAACGGCTTCAAGATGATAGCACTACGAATAAGCGCAGACCCAAAAAGTAATTTGAGAGAATTTATACAGCAATCACGAAGTTATGGTATGGTAGTAAGCGTCAAACAACATACGATTTGTGAAAATTTTTTGGAAGACAAATTTTCAGCCGAACAAAAGTACCCCTGATAAAAGTATGTCGCAATGTCACGTTCACGTAAATGATGGTTTCTAGCAAATGTCGTTATGAAACTACTTATTGTGAGTCTCATTACGCAATACGCGCAGGCATGTTATCTAATCTATTCTCATATACATAAGTAATATCTAATCTAATCTAATCTAATCTATCTAAGTAATATTATAACTGTGAAAGTCTGGATGTTTGTCTCTCAATTACACCTATACCTTTAGTTCGAAATTTTTCATTTTTTGTGCAAAGATAATACTTATTCCAACTAAGAACATAGGTGTACTTTTTTTCAACCCTTCAACCCTTAAGGGGGTGAAAAGTGGTGAAAACGCTTTCTCCGGAACCATTGGACCCATTTCCGTGAAATTTGGAATACTTCTAGAACTTACTTTATTGGTGCTTAATAAGAACCGGTTTTTGGAAATTTCAACCCTTAAGGGGGTAAAAAATACCAGGAAATTTTGCAAGAAAAACCGCCATTTTTGAAGTAAAAAAATCATAAAAATTGTTATTTGGCCTTTTTGGTCATAAAAAAAGCTCAATGAGAACTGCCACCTATCTATCTCCCCACCTGCTATATATCATAATTCAAACGCCCAAAACCACCCCCAACTGAAAAAAAACTAATCAATTAAATTATTATTATTGTTACCCGACATACAGGAAACAGTTCAAGTAATATAAGTCCCATTGGCGATAGTTATAAATTCAAAAAGTAAGATATTTTATATATTAAGATTTTCACCTATCCGGGTGAAAGCGGGTAGACACCTGCTAGTACCTATATATATCGTCATTTTCTACGCCTGCAATTAATTATTGTGCAGGTAACAAAATTCCACCTGACATTCGAGACGTCCGGTCGATCGCGAAATCTAAGTGCAAGGTTACACTCTGGAAGTCTGCGCGTTACTGGTCAACTGAGGGTAACCCAGTGACCAGATCGACTAGCGGAAATTGAACGGGCAGTTCTTGTCGGAATGTTTGATATACTTGTTGTCATAATTCTTTATAATTGTTAATAATTGTAAAGTAGTTTTAAAGTTAAATTATATAAGGTAGGTTTTAAAGTGCATTATATTCAGTATTGAGTTAATTCATTTTATGCGAAATAAACCGTGTCGGACAAAAAAAGTGTGGAATTGTGTATCACCATCACACAGAGTGGATTTACAGAGGAAACGGAGCTTCAACAGTCACATTCTCAATTTATTAGTTCCTGGTAAATAACTATATGGGTGCACACCAAACATATCTGCCTCATTCGAATAATCATTATGAGTAAGCATTCATACCAAATTTAAGCTTTAAGCCTTCCGTTGAAAAATATGAAATAATGAGAAAAATTTCAAGGAATTTCACAATTAATCTATGTATATAGTTTATTGAACAACAAAGACTTCTAAGGAAAAACGCCGTGATGAAGTTTTATTTTAAAAAATGGCACTCTGTCAGTGTCAACATACTTCTAAATATTGGCCAGCTTGTTCGCAGGATCTTCCCTTCTTAGCTGCATGTTAAGAGAAATTGATATGATCGGTAATGTAACAACTCACGGACGAGGACCTTCATTCTTATTGAATGAACTTTTAAAATAACTACCGAACTTTCTGCAGTTCTTGATTCAACCAAATATCGAGATGGAACGAAAAGTATGTGCAAATAGCTTCGTATAGTAAATAGTACTTTCCCGCTCGTTTGCCATATATTTTCGACCTAATAACAATATTTTCCGTTAAGACGTCATTATGCACTATACCCATTAACTGCTTACTTTCTACGATGTCGGCAACACAAATAAATATTTAGCAACATTGGGCCCCGGAACTGGAGTGCCGTGGAAAGAAGTCCACAATCTGAGAATGTCTCCCACCGCGCCGTTATGAACAATATATTTGTATGTATCTAGGATCTTTGCTGCTGTGAGCATCGGCATCAGCGATTTTTCCTTAGGGCAAACATAAGAATTTGTCCAAGTAATAAAATTTCCGGGATCACGTATACAAGGGAATTACTCAAGCAGATATAATAGTGTCCTAAAATCTTTTCGGTTCCCTTTTCTTTCCCTACAACTTGCCTTGAAATTTAACTTGTTCTCTTAAAGGATGGTAGTGGTGAATTCGAGTATACATACTTGTCTTAACATCTGCCTTCACCATTTTTAGTAACAAGGAAACCTTGGTAATTACGTTTACGTAGGAGCATTTAGATTTTCGAACTAGAAAGGAAAGTATACAATTACGGCAAATTATGAAGTACTCTAGATTCAACGCTTTGCGGTCGTATTAAGTTTATACATGGGTGTCATGCTGGTTGGAATTAATTTTCGTTGAACAAACAGTAATGCATAATATGCAAGATTATGAAGGAAAAATAAAATTTGTTAATTCTTTTTTAAACTTTAGATATATGTAACACAATTATATGCCATCAAAAACATAACTTGTAAAAAAACCAAGTCTCGCAACTCAATTCTTCTACCGTAAAAAGTTGTGAGATCCATGTAATACCAAGTCCGTTAATTCATTCTTCAGTCCCTACTTAAGGGACGTTCTGTCTTACGTTATTACGTAATTAGCTAACCTAAAAACATCTTATAGTGACCATATTTATATTAAAAATCTTTTTGTTTTAAATAAAAATCGATTGACTTGGCCATCGCATAAAAACACAATATATCTCACAAGTAATACATCCTATATTAAATTAGATTGTCTAGTGCGATTGCCAAGTCAATCATTTTTATTTAAAACAAAAAGATTTTTAATATAAATATGGTCACTATAAGATGTTTTTAGGTTAGCTAATTACGTAATAACGTAAGACAGAACGTCCCTTAAGTAGGGACTGAAGAATGAATTAACGGACTTGGTATTACATGGATCTCACAACTTTTTACGGTAGAAGAATTGAGTTGCGAGACTTGGTTTTTTTACAAGTTATGTTTTTGATGGCATCTCATTTCTTTTTGTAGATAGTCCTACGTTTTTCTTTTTATTATACAAATTATACAGGTACACTGATTCATTCACTGCAAATATAACTTTGTAATCCTATTGGCAGTTGGTGTATCTAGAAAACTGGACCAAAGAAAGTATAACATAAAGAACTTGCACCTAGTACAAGTTCGCGTTTGACGAAATTCTTGCCGGTTGTGGACCTGTGCGGGCGAGGTAAAGAGACTTCTGAAGGGGAATTTTCACTACAGCTGAATACTCAGATTTGCTGAACTACTCAATCGCGGCCGTATGAGAAGAATAGAAAATACGCCCAGCCACCCACTCTGCAGTGTGCATGAGCTCGATGGTCGGCGTACGCATCGCTCTAGCAGCAAGCTACTTGAGTTAGTTCATTTGGCTGTGTATGCCGTTGTGTCGGACGTCGCGACGCGATTTGCGCTCTCCCCTTGCCTTACACACGACTCTACCATGCTTGGCACAGAAAGCTAGCTGAATGTGCCTGGGGAAATACGGGGTCGGCTCACAAAATGCTGAATGACGTCATGGGGTTCTGGCGCGGCGACCCCAGGCACAAATTTTTGTCAAACGCGAACTTGTACTGGGTACAAGTTCTTTATGTTATACTTTCTTTGACTGGACTGAAATTGCAAAATATTTTAGTTTTTCCATGATTTATACACTAAACACTAATTGCATTCTAAATTTGAAACTTCTATGTCTGCTAGAAGTGCCCTAGAGTTTTGATGATCGGTCAGTCAGTGAGTGAGTGACAAAATTAAGAAACTTTGACTAGTTATAATTCGTAAACTACTGGTTCAAATTGAATGAAAATTGAAATATACCGTGTTTATACAATGCGTGCTTGGTTACTAAAAATTCAGGCTTCTAGTTTTATCCACAACGAAGTTATAGGGGGTCGAAAATGGCCTGAACTGTTTCGAGAAAAGGATGGTACGGCCGTGCCGCTTTTTTGTTTTGCTCGACTTGGCGGGGGCACTGCCGTGCCCCCAGATGTTTTAATTTTATGTAAAAAGTATATTTTATAGTTCTCCATCGTGTGGTATTTTTCAGCAGTCTCCAATATGAAGCCCTGGTTTTCATAAAATATCACATAAAATGTGATATAGTCGTCTTGTTTTCTCTTCTAGCTGACTCCTTTTATAGGATGTAGCGCATACCTCTAAACCCCAGAAAAAAAATTTTCTCCACCATTCACATGATTTTCTCATAAAACAATATGAACTTGCACATTGGTCAGCCTTATCGAATATCGACACCTCCCATATTTAAATTGTAGTTTATAAAAATTTTTGGCTTGCTAATGTTGACGGTGCTTCCTCTTTTTAATCTTCTTTGTATAGTTTTCATATCCGAGGTATCGTAGCTGCTGATTAATGTGTGATCAGGTGATATTTTATTATTAGCGTAAAAAGATAAGAGAATACCATAATTACCATATTAAGAAGCGGAAATGCCCCATTGCACTTCAATACAATTTATAAAATTCGAATTCTACGTATCTCCGAAGCTTGTCGACTTAATATAATACTTGGGTTACCCCCAAGCAAGACAAAAATTAGAAGCAAATTAGAATTACAATGTAACAAGCAATACAAAGACAGTAAGATGAAAGATCAGTATGGTTTTTTGCTGTGGTGGTTCAGAGTAGACATATGACCGCAAAGGGTTAATACGGCGAACATTTTTGAAGCATATAATACAGGGTGGGTCACAGAAATAGGGCCAAAAATAAAAGGATTTTTCTCCACACAGGGAGTGGATAGGTCTAAAAAAGCTGATTCGATCCGTCTTAAAATGCCATTCTGCGTTCAGCCGTTCGTCGAATCATCAAACGTGAGTTGAACAAGATCCAAAGTTGATGAGCAAAACTGGTGATTACCGTCAGCGCCACAGACCTACCCACTCCCAACCTGTGTGGAGAAAACCCCGTTTGATTTTGTCCGTGACCTACCCTGTGTAAGCAGGTACACAAGATAACATAACAAAACATATGTAATATATGTACATATGTACATGTAAAATTGTACCTATTATGTAATATGTATACTATATAGTAAAATGAAAATAATAAATAAAATTTAAATCAGCAATTGAATGACAATAAGCTGCAAATGCTTGTAATTTATCGATTCATATGTATTTTAATGGCCCTAAATTCACTCTTTATAATTCAATCCTCAGAGATTCAGCTTCGTACATAGCCATATCAGAGTGCAAACGGTCCTTCATTAATAAGAATTAAGCATCCCCTAGGGACGGAATGTTTCGACTAGCTGACAACCCACTTTAGTCACTTCCCAGAGGAATAAAGTAAAATGGAATACAGTTTCAAAAAATGCGTAACTACATGCAAACAGAGGGATTACAGAAGTACTCGAAGTACTTAAATTGGCATTTCACCACTTTGTGGGTTTATAGCGAAATCGCTTGGTTTTATAGGGTTATTTTATGCTACGGAAAATTATTATTGAAATTAGCATCTGTTTTGATTTTCAACATTTCAGCGGAATCGTGGTGAGGAAGCGAAATTCGGTCTTGAAAAATTAAAACCACTGTTTAAGATATTTTGATAAACTTCCGAAGTAAATCCTAAAAGGCGTAATTTAAGTTTTGGGTCGAAATTGGGCCAGAATATCATAAAAATAACATCAATATAATTAATACGTGACAAATTTACCAATAGCAATTGAGAATGCATTTCACAATTTCCAAATACTCATTACGGTGCTCCTGTGCATCTGAATTCACATGTCCTAATTTGTGCTGAGAGAAGTATTTTGTTGTTGCTTTTTAGTTTTTTTTTTTTTCACTTTTGGTCTTTTACTGTTTCCATAGTAAGAGCGATTGTATGTTGCCTTAACATTAGGAGTAACAAAGCTGAAGTGGAAATTGAAAATCGTGCCAATGGCCATGCGCTCTTGCCAGGAGGAGAACAAACAAACATCGGGAAAGTTAACATCGGTGCACGGACGTTTGGGCTTTGGAATCGGGGAAGGCGTCTATGGACCTCATCTTGGGTTTTAGTCTTTGTCTACCAACTTAGTCGTCCAGGTCAGCGAAGCCTCGTTGGCGATACGGAGTGCTCCCTAGTTTTGAAAAAGTTCTCAAATTGGTGCAGTCTTTCTCGAGTTACTATAACTCTATAGTTCAATGTTCCATGTAGTGCATTCAGATCTTGGGTTAAAATTGTTTTATGCACGTTAAGGATATAAAATGTGGACGAGAGTTTAATGGGGATTGAGTTGCAGTTAGTTTGTGCCATTGCTGACAGCTGAAGTGAATTGTTCAAGGATTACGTTTCAACACAATCCACCCATTTAAAAGTACAGTATAGGCGGGCTAAAAGTCATTCAAATTGGAGGAAATAGAACGATTTTCTCAATTACGTATACAAAACAAATCCAAGTTCTTCTCAAAAGTGCTTTGAAATGGTTCAAACTATTCAGTTTGCCATCGTGGCGGCGTTGCTAACTGGTGCAGGTAGATGAATTTAGGTTGCTTCTGGAGAAAATGTCCTAACAAGGTCCCCTTTAGTAAATGACTGGACAAATACTTAATGCATTTTTTTTTATGATTGTTTATGATTTATATTGCACTTCAAGGATTAATCGACATATTCGACGTGTTCATTCTCAATTCCACTTTGCCTTTCCTTCTCCATCTGTTCCTAAATCTTGAATTGTTTCTACGTTTCAGCAAATAACTACTGAATATAGTATGAGCCGCTTTGGGAAAATATTATTTTATTTTCACCTTCAAAACGTATGGAACTAATATATTGGTATCTTTGAGCGCCTCAATCAAATTCAAGTGTTTATTTTGACTTGTCGTTAATTAATACATACATACATACAAGTAAATATAGTAGAATTCAAAAGAATTTTTAAGATATGGATTGTGTTTCTTCCGTTGAAACCATCTACATAGGTATAGGGAAAAAAAAGTATATTAGAGAACAGCTAACGTTAATAGCTAACACCTGTTCATACTCAATTGAAGCTTCAGGTAATGAAAATTTGGTTTGCTCGGCAGCTGCAACATGTTTTTTTCTAATTTATTTACTTACATTTATATACTTCATAACATTTTGGTTATAATGTATTAAACTATAACTTTTTTCTCGCTTTGTTCTCTGCAAGTTTCGAAATCATTTTAGCAAAACCAATTCTTTTAGTACTTTTCTTTCAATGGACAGGACAATATGTGTAAGCCAGAGAGTCGAGCTTGATTAGCTTTTTATTAATTTGAGTTCCGAAAAACTCCTCTCACATAATGCTACTGAAACAGTAAAACATAATGTTAACATGAATCTAAACGCCAAAGACAGAGATAGAATAGAATCTAAAAGTTCGTATTGAACAATAAATTCTAAAAACTTTAAAGATTGCCAATAGATCGAGAGAATCTTCTATAGAAACTTCAGCAATTCAGTATAGTTATTATTATTGTAAGTTTGTATTAAGCTTAATAAATAAACGCTGTACAATTTCTTATTAATACGATCGATGTATTAATATGTATATTTATGTATATAGAGCAAAAACTGCTATATACGTCTACCAAGTTGAACGAAATGAATTGAAACGAGTAAAAAGAAATAGTTTATAATTAATACCAAATATTTTCTGTTTTTAGATTTAACGTTTAGTGGTGCAGAGTTCTTGGAAACAGTGTCTTTACCAACATCGTCAGCGGTTCCTATGGCTTCAACGCTGTCTTTATCATCAATTTTTATGAACACAACTAAAACATACATTAATGTTACTGTGCAAATTGGAAGCCATGCTTATTTACCATGTAATGTAAGTCCTTGTACACTGTTAGTTCTAGTTAAGCTCACATATTAAGGTTTTCTTCAAAACTTTTAGAACTCCGCTAGACTTTTATTTGGTTTTGTAATACACTAGCTTCATCATTACTTCACCCGCGATACCACAAAATTAAATACAAAGTTTCGTGGTTTTCAAACTTTGTCGAGTGATGGAACACATAGAACTATAATGTTTTACGGGGAACTCCATCCCACTCCTAAAAAAAGTCTTAAAATATTTAAAATATTGAATTATTTAAAGTAGATCACTATATTATGGGTATTTTATGTAAAGACAATTAAAGAAAAGTATTGCATTTTTTATGGAACTTTTAGGTACGTCGGATTTCTGGTAAGCCGGTGTCTTGGGTGCGCGTGCGCGATGGTCATATACTC
Organism: Leptogaster cylindrica; assembly: GCA_963082835.1. Lineage (NCBI taxonomy): Eukaryota > Metazoa > Arthropoda > Insecta > Diptera > Asilidae > Leptogaster > Leptogaster cylindrica. The sequence goes on along the minus strand of OY720107.1, from coordinate 12,716,654 downwards.
ACTGTAGATCAAACGACATTTATATCAGACCAGAGATTCCAGTCGATTTATGGCAGACCAGAAGAAAGATGGTCCTTGCAAATAAAATATGTTAAAAGAGAAGACCTGGGTTTGTACGAGTGCCAACTATCAACAGAGCCTAAAGTGAGCGCTAGAGTTAATTTAAAAGTCGTTGGTAAGGGCTAATTCGACCTTCCATAAAATAACAACAGAAATAACTACATGTTTGGTTTGAAGTACCCACAACTGAACTGATTGGAGATCACAACAGATTTGTGAAAGCTGGAAGTAGAGTAGCACTTCACTGCATAGTTCGAGGTTCCATCGATCCACCCTCGTATATCATCTGGTTCCAGGGGAACCAGCAAATCGTTCAAGGTAATGCACGTGGATGGTTCATGCAAATTGACAGAGAGATTTTCGGGAATATAAGTGATCATCAAAACACTGTAAGTGAAGAATAAATTTAGCACCACAGATTTTAGACCAATTTTTTTCCAGATTGGTTCTCTGATTATTCCATTCGTAACCAAACGGGACTCCGGAAATTACACATGCAGTCCTTCCAATAGTAATGCTATGACTTTGCATCTTCATGTATTAAGTGGTAAGAATTGAAATTTCCTGTACAACAGCTGCACTAATTGAAGAAGCTAAATTTTTGAGTTTGCTTTATCTATTTTCAAGACGGGTGTTATAAATCCACACTATTAGCACTTAGCAAAAGATTGCGTCAATAAAATTGTTTTCTAAAATATTTCCAGGTGAATATTCAGCATCAGCTATCATGTCATCCGCTGTTACAATACTTAATTGCAGTACTTTATTGTTTTGCTCTCTTCTTCTAATGTCATTCCAATTATCGTGACTAAAATTTTAATCTCATATTCAGTGTAAATATTGCATATTATTCTAATTGTCAAAAATAATGTACATACATATTTAATAAGGCAACAGTGTTAGTAATTTGCTAAGGTTAATTCTTAATTAATTAGTTTAGTAAAACGATGAATTCGCAAGTACTCGTATCTATATGGGAGGTAAATGAAATTATGTGACAATGTACTTCCGCTGCATGATTTAAACTACAATATGTTAAGTATGCAACGATGCAACATGGAAAGTAATGAAACAATTTGATAAATTTCTGTGCCTTGAATAAAGTTTTATCAAATAAACGTCACTTAGGTTGAACTAGAAATTTTTTTAAATATTTATAAGTTACAAGTTATTTCCTTGCATTTCCTTTTTTCTATTCATTTTTTAACAGTTTCAATATTTGCATCGTGAGCTTTTCAATAATTGGATTTAGAGAAAAGAAATCCTCTTCTATAGAAATTAAATTAAATAAAACTTTACAAAACAAGAATTGATTTGGATTAATGTGATTACTAATTATATAAAATAGAACATTGAAACAATTCGATCATTTTTTTGTGAAAAAGCCGAATCAATGTATTTAATTTGGGAATACAATTCTTTCTTGAAACTAAGTGTTTTTCAAAAACCAGCGGCGGCATAAGGGATATGTACTTGACATTGTTACCACGAGTATATGAGGACAAGTTCAGGTGCAACAATGCAACATGCTTACACCCATAAGGACGGGACGAAATTATTACGAAGGAGCTCTAATTTTTAAATTAGTTTTCCTAAATGACTTTGTTATTGTAACAAAGGGAAACTTGTGGAAACTGCTGTAATTCAAGATTATTAAAACTGCAAAATCCAGAATGCACTGGAGGTTGGAAGGACATCTTATGAGAATTATTCATCCAATTATCAGGGGAGTATTTCAGTATACCTTCGTGTGTTCTGTAAGTATATTATATCTTTAAAATGAGTCTTCTGGTCTTAACCGCGTACTGGATTATGATTTTACCGATTTAATCGTAACTGGATTATGGTAAACACTGCTATGTAAAAATTACTGTGGAAGTTGTGAGTCCATGAGGAGAAGGTTCAACAGCGCTGTCTTGAATCGTTGCCCGCTTGTGGAATTTCATCTGTAATTGTGTCCAGTGTTGAGCTGGTTTTGAGTAAATAATCTTTCAAGTTCAAGGACTACAATCTATATCTATCAATATACATATATATAAAACTAGCAGGTCTACCCGGCTTCATCCGGGACGGTGAAAATCATAATATAGTGTACATCATATTATTACATTTTGAATAATTGGAACCATCCCCAAACGCAACCCAGACCGGATACCTATATATGGTAGTTCTCATTCATCGATTTATAATTCAGCTATATAACTTCGCGAAAACTTGTGTTCTTGTGTATTTGTTTATTTGTGTATTTGTGCCGTGAAGGCAAATCTTTCGACGGCTAATTAGTAATTAACACACTTTCCGACATTAATCAAAATTTCAAAAAAATCTGGTATACGTGTGTCTTTATTTCTAACAAAAGGTCAAATACCAATTTTTTGAATTTTGAAGATGAAAACATGGATTCAATGTCTGATGCCGAATTCGCGGTTTTCGCTCACTTTACCGCCAGGCAGACATTTACTACGTTTACATGTGGAGTCGAAAAATCGGGTCGAAAACAGTTTCCGACCTCGACCAGTGTTTTTAAGCAGTCCGGGTTGAGGGATCTAATCGAAATCGGGTCCAAACGTAGTCGAAGTGACAGTTTATTGCACTAATTTGATCTATTATATTAACAGTTTTTTCAATTTTTTCGAGTTTCATTCATTTTTAATTTTTATAGACATTTTAAGGAATTTGATTTCGAATAACATCTTTTGTTTTGGCCAATTACTCAGAAAACATGAAAAAAAAATTGAACTGTCAACTAGACCACTCAACCCGCGTTTACATGCATTTTAACTCTACTGCTGGCTGGTGCCAGGTAACAAAGCTGGGTTTAGTCAAGTTGACCTCGGTTTGGACTCGACCCAGCCCACGTTTACATGGAGTCGAATCTGGGTTCAACCTTCAACCCAGATTCACTCCTGCATGTAAATGTAGTAATAGTCGCAGATACATCATTCCACGGTGCACGCATGCGCATACTCGTCGTATCGGTCACCCCTCTTCGCTGTGGTCACAAAAAAGAGACGCTTTGACGTCATGTTGAACGAAAATCCGTAATTCACCCCCTTCGGAGTGGCATTTCGAAAAATCCTTTTTTAGCGGATATTCATGTCATTATAGAAATGAACTGTTCAATTTTCAGCCCTTTAGGACCAGCTGTTTGGTCTGTGTGTTGCCTGTCAGCCTGTTAGACAATATATTGTCTCATGATACAAAGAACATAAGGTATGCCAATGATTTCGTACCCGCGCCATTTTGCGCGTCATCGGGTTCACCCAATCAGCATTCGATGGTTTGACGGCTTTTTGTTTACGAATTCGTGTTTGGGTTTTCAAGTTTTTAAGAGTTTTTAACATAAATAATATAGTGTTTGTAGTGAAAATGGTGAAGTGTGCAATAAAGAACTGTAAAAACATTATGAAAAGAAAATGTGGTGAAGAAGCGTTGAAATATTTTCGTTTTCCGACAGACCCAAAAGTACTTTCGGAATGGTTGAAAGTGTGCCGAAATAAAGAAAATATTAATGCAAAAACTGCTCGTGTATGTGTATATGTGCAATAGACGTAAAATATAAGCTGCATTTACTCAAATCATTTTAAACACTTTCTCAGATACTTTCTCTAGTGCTTATTTTTCATTTAAATTAAATTCTTAAAGATTATGAACTTTCACTTAGTGAAACTATTTTTCAGTCACATTTGAAAAGTGCGACTAGAAATTACGCATTTGAATTAATGTGCACGTAGTGACGTCACGGCAGCTGTCAAAAAAATCTTTGGCATACCTTATGTTCATGATATTGTCTGTGCTGTCAGTCAGTGACGGTACTCTCTGCTCTATAGATATAGATTGAATTCTTTGCTAATATTCTATCAACATGATGAATACATCCACAATCCCACAGATAGCGTTGAATCGCTGTGACGTTTCTTATTATTAGCATTAAGTTATCGATCATCGATCACACTATTTGCAACTTCATATCTGTGGTACTAAGGCAGAACCCGATATGTCATGAAACGTCATATATATGTCATATCGGGTTCTGACTTAGTACCACAGATATGATTGTTGTTGTAAAAATATTATTTCATTTTAAATAAAATTTAAAACTTGATGACAGCTGTAATTGTCAGCAAAAAAATCTCAGGTTAGAACCATAATACAGCAGAAAAAGGTTCAACTTCAATCGTTATCGATTAAAAGTAAACAAACCTGAGTCAGAAACCAACTGTAATTAATATTTATCAAAAGCTTTTTATAAATTGAACATAATTTGTACTGGAGCTATATTAAAAAGAGGATCGGGGGCTAATATAAAGTAGCCTATGTCGTAAGTTGGAAGGATATGAAGTACAAAATTTCGTGCAAATCGATCCAGTCGTTTCTAAGGTTATTCTACACAAAAATCCCGGACATTCGCATTTATATATATAAGGGATAAGGGATTCAAATACCACTCATTGATTCACTGATCACTATATCTCAAGAACGGCCAAACGTATGAAATTGAAACTTGGCATGATGAATCCACTTAAGCTCTAGATGTGCAATAAGAAGGGATTTTTTAAAATTCCACCCCTAAGGAGGTGAAAAGGCCGCACAGGTTATCGCTGAAAAGCAGATTTTTGAAATTCAACCCTTAAGGGGGTGAAAAGGGGTGAAAACGCTTACTTCGGAAGCGCAGAACCGATTTCCACGAAATTTTGTATTCTTATTCAACTTATCTCATAAATGCCTAAAAACTGTTTTTTGGCCTTTTGTTTAAAATAAAGAAACATTGTTATTGAATCAACCATTTTCACAGGCTGTGGTGCGGAGAAATAGTTTTCTACCTAGAATCCCCTTGATTTCATCCGACTACCACTTTCAGCGTAAACGGCTGCAGTTTCCTATTAAGGTATGTTTCGCCATGACAATAAACAAAGCGCAAGGGCAATCTTTGAAAGTGGCAGGAGTGGATTTACGGAATGACTGTTTCTCTCACGGCCAATTGTATGTTGCCTGTTCGCGGGTTAGCTCTCCTTACAATCTGCTTATATTGCAGTCAGAGGGGCGAACAAAAAACCTTGTTCATCAGGAAGTTTTATGAAACTCTGTCTTTTTTTATCCAGCAGTTCACCATCGGAAGTCTCATGTTCCTACCGGTGTTAGTCAAAGTATTATTTTATCGTTGAAAAACTCTCGATGAGTAGTTTATAAATCCATAACTAGTTTCTCGATTTTAAAATATATGATCCCAATAAACGCAATCAAAATACTTCGAAATCTACCTGAGCCTGTATAGGCCTGCCTAAAGGAATTTTTTTTCTTCGAAATCTACATAAAAAAGAAAATTCGGGAAAACCGAAAGGGAAAGCCGGAAAATCGAAAAAAACCATGGTTTGCGTTTTGTATGAGAATGCACTTTTCACCACCAGATGGTGTTGGTGGCAGGCCTGTCGTTTGACAACTCGATTTACACTCAATTGAATGAATCGATCATTCACACCGTGCGGTTGTGCTCAAACAGTGAAATCTAATAAATTTAAAATTGTTTTTTCCGTAGAAAATTTTGAGAATAGATTTTTTTTAAAGCGAATTTAATTACATTTTGCGAACAATCATTTTGAGCACTTATGTCGGTCGAGTGTAAACTTAGGCAAATGAGAAAATAAAGTGCATCGATCAAGCGTTCTAACTTTCAAAAATGGAGTTGGCAAAACTATAATTTCGAATTTGGAAGTTTTTGTTTTTTCTTTCTGTAGTCAGAGACTTTTAAAAAAATATTGTTGTGTTCGGTCGTATTGTACTAGTTTTCAAATAAAATAATTAATAATTCTAATATTAATATTTTATTTTGTTTGATTTTCAAGTGTCGGTTATCCAAGTTTATTAAAAATAAAAAACGAACTCCATTTATGAAATTTTATTAAAATTTCATCACCCAATCCATTAAGGTAAATTGATTTTGCAGTCTTAGACATAAGAACCACAGCATCAATTTCCATGAAATTTTCGTAATAGGTGATCGCTGAGAATTTGAGAAATTCAACTTTTAAGGGGTGAAAACGGGCGAAAACTGCAAAATAGAGGTGGACAATAATTAATCAGAAATGATGCAGAAATTGCATGCGCAAAGGTATTTTTAAATTTTTATTGATTTTATTAAGGAACAATAATGCACGCACACCACAAAAATTTATATCAACTCTTTTGTGGATACATGTTAATGCGCTATTGGGCACCCCGTCAGTTTTAAACTCGCTAAGAGTTTTTTTTTGCTAGTATCAGTATGTTTTTTGAAAGCAAACCATTATTATTAAGTAAATAATTTTTCCATAAATGTTGAAATAAAATAAATTTTAATAAAACGAAGCAGTTGCTATTCGTTCACGAAACCGATTGCATATTTTGCTCTCTTTATTTTGGGTCAGTTAAAATTAAAAATACAATTGTGCATTTAAATAAATTTCGTGTATCCAACTTTACCCTACAAACATTTGAGGGGTTTGAGAAACTGGAAAATTCGAACTGCTGATGTTAGGTTTAGGGGGACCATCTGCTAGGATTTTACCATTATTTTTCATATTTTAGAATAGGTTCATGAAAACTATAGAACAAAAGCTTTCCTATTCACTTTCTATGGTGTTTTGGACTCATCAAGGAATGCTGCGATTGAAATTTTTATTCGAACATTTTTCATTCTTTACAAAATTGTTGAAAAACTCACTTTTCCCGGTTCGCGATATTGTTCGGATGCCATTTTCTCCGGAACTAGAGTTTTCCCAGAATTCACATGATAAGCCATCGACGCGTTTGGTTGTCAGCTACAAACGACTAGTTTTTTAACAAAATTGCTTGGTTCAATTTTGAGTAATAACCTTCAAATCGAAAATTTGGCAGTGTTACATTTTAGTGTTTTCTATATTTTTCTTGAACTAGATTTCTTGCCACCATTTGAAAACTTAGTTCAATACCAATCAACTGATTCATATATGGATACCTTTCATTGGATTTTAGTGGAGATATTATATTTTTAAAAAGTGCATCTGGCTCTGTTCAAAAGTCCATATCTAGATCAAATTCAAAGAAATCTTAAAAATGTTAACGGATTCTGGAAGCCCCACTTATCCCCGAAAAATAGAGACAGAAATCGGTTAAACTTTTGTACAAACAAACTATTTGAGGTAGGTAACCGTAAATTTTGGAGGGCTATAACTTTTCAACGGATGGTTCGATTTTAATATATAAGGTACCGTTGGAAAGGTGTTGATAAGTAGCCTCGGAAAACACTATAGCTGAATGGTTTTCTACACCCACCTTTGGGTTATATTGGAAAAACTAAAAATTTGGTCAAATTTTCAAGTGGCCATATCTCGGGTTGTAGTGGGTGGATTACCAGTTTTAATATATTTTCCTAGTCTATGGCCCAACACCTTTCAAACGATACCCAACAGTCATGAATTGAAAGCTTGGTTCTCGATTTCGATTTATTCCTGTATATATAGTGGTGCATTTCAACAACAATCATCAGATCTTCAGATTTTTTGTTTTGCGCACCCCGCGGAGAACTACCGTTCTCCGTGATTGAATAGTCCAACGAGCTGAACAAAACGCAAAAATAAATTTTGAAAAAGACCGATTTTTAAGGAAATGATGACCATTTTAAAAAACAACGGAGCGACGGAGCGACTGAGCGACACCAAGCTAAAAACTTCCAGAAAGTGTTTTTACGGACTCCCGACAACGATTCCATGATTTCTTCGGATACTCATTTTTCGCAGGATCACCATACTTCCATTCCTATATATAGGAACATGGAAGTAAAATCATAAAAATTGGCATGACTTTTTGGTTAGAAAGAAACTGTCGACTTCTATCCTAATTCAACTTCCCGAAACCACCCATGACTGAAGAAAACTGAGCAACTATTATTTTGACCGTCCTACGGGAAACGGTTCTATATAATATATGTATGTCGCGTTTGGGGGCCGTTATAAATTTAAAGAGTACTATGATGTACATTATATTATGATTTTCATCGTCCCGGGTGAAAACGGGTAGACCTGCTAGTCACCGCCAAAAATTTGTCATAATACCAGTTTACCGGACAAAATAAATAAAAATAATTTTTAAATAAAAAAAAACCGGCTTCAAAAAACACCCAGGAACTTAAAAGCAAATCCTAGTTTTTCAGCGATATCTTGAGAACCGTTAGTGTCGCGAACAATTTTTTAGACTTTCTGTGTAGAGAATTAAATTCTCTATAATATTGGTCCAAATACTTTTTACCGTAAAATTGAAAATGGAAAAATTATAATTAAAAATAGGCAAAAATTTTTAAGGAAAAGTTTATTAAATGGCTATAACTTTTTGTCTATTGCTATTTTTGAAAAAAACACATAACATGTTTCTTGTCGACCATTTTATGGTGAAGAATTCTTTTTATTCATTTTTATACCCTAGATGTAGGGTATATTAGTTTTGAGCGAACGTTTGCAACGCCAAGAAATAATCGTCACAGAAAAGAAAGAACTATATATTCATGATTGGGAAGTGAAAAGAAACCGTTTTATGCCTGTCCGTCTGTCTGTCTGTCTGTCTGTCTGTCTGTCTGTCTGTCCAGACGATAACTCAAGAACGCTTGTAGCTAGAGACTTGTAATTTGGTACAATAATATTTGATTAAAATTGCAAGGTCAAGTTCGAAGATGAGCAAAATCGGGCAACTCCTTCTTAGTGTTGCCATATAAGCATGAGTTGTCTTTATACAAAAATGATGATATAAGAATGAGTATATTTTTCTACATCTAGGGTATCACGTAATTGGTGTGACCAATTGCATCCTTACTAGTCTAAATTTCTCTTATTTCGAGAGGTGTTCCGTGTTAGGGCGCTGCAAAGGTTTCAACGCAAGAGGTAAACATGAAATTTCGAATAATGTCTGTGACCTCATGTGCTCAGATTTTTTTGATTTTTTTTCTACATAAAGCACTCGTAAGTAGAAAGACAAATTCTCGGTAATTTCTCAAAAATCGCACCCGTTTAGTAGATAGCGGGACTTGAAAATTACAAATTTTGGCAAACGCGCATTTTTCAAAAAATCACTGCGTTGGTAACTATTATTGTATAGTAATGGTTTATATCTCTTTTTAAAGAAAAGAGTTTACAGTTTATGAAAAAAATACAGAGAAAATTATGTTCCGTAAAATAAACGAAAGAGATAAATTATTAACCGTTATTTTTGAATATCTCAAAATACGTAGTTTTTAATTTTTCTTATTTTATTTTTATGTTATATAAAATAATGTTAGAGAGCACATATCTCAATTTCAAGTTGGGGTATCATTTTCAGTCACAAAGTCTAGGAGTACTATATCTCTGTAAGTGTCATCCGAGCTTCCCCACACAGTATTGTGTTCGTTAGCATCGTATCCCATAATCAGAACATCGGTTCTCACCGCGGCCGCCGGCAAAAGATGCGGCAGCTCCTCCGAAGAGGGACCATACGTCGAATCATACGGCATATAAACCGATGCCCCCGTAAACGAGCCCGCACCGGTTTCCATACTTACCACAGTCAGATCTGGGGTACAAAGCTGCGGCACAATGATAGCTCGCATACCGTGCCTCACCTAAATACATGTCCTGACTATGGTTTCTTCGGCCGCCTCCTGATAGAAAGCGTGCCTGCACTTGATGGCACACCCATGAACCTACGACTGTAAACCTGGGGCTCCTAGAATAAGGCTATGTCCAACTTATCCTCCACAAAGTGTCGAAGCAATAGTGCTGTTGCCTCTTTGCAATGATGGAGGTTTAATTGACAACATTTTATTTGCTGAAACGGGTCCACCTCGCTCTCAGCTGACACCAATGCCATTTCTGACATCATTCAGCTGCCCTTCCAGCGGAAGGTCCCACTACCACCGAGATGCCCGGGATCCTGACGTAGGCGACCCCTAAACCGCAGTTGAGCTTGGCTCCTGCAAGTTTGATCGCGCCCGCGTCCTCCTCCGGACACCATACGGTAAGAATGGTTCCCCCTCTTCTTCGTCGCTATATCTACCTGCGCGAGAGACCCTCCATTTCGAAGTGTCCATCACACAGGCATTCTGCCAACAGATCCTGGTCAGGACAACATCCTTGCTCACCGGTGCTCCGGGTACTCGGATTATTATCGTCTGCAACTTCTTAAGAGCTGGCAGGTGGTCCACCTACAGTAGCCCAGGAAAGATAGCTCCAAATTCGACGCAACTGGGAAATAAATACCACGAAAGGTTTTTTTGGTTTAAACGATAGATTAGACCCATAGAAACAACATATCAATTTACGTCCTTTTACTTCCGTCCGCGTCCTTGATTTTCACGACCTCAAAGGAGTTAAGTTCCTGGCATGGGACGAAATAACGAAATACGAAGTCGAAATAACTCGGCCGTTAGAGGACCGATTTCGACGAAACTCATTTCGAACGATAGGGGAAGGTCCCTAGAATTAAATTAGATAGAGTCTCCATGTATCCTGCAAGCCCCGGGTCCTGGAAATTCCTGGAACCGCTGTAATTCGGCCAAATATCGCCTGATTTGGCAGGAAATCAGTTCGCTTAGAAGGTAATCTCCTTCTGAATGTACTCCACATATTTGATACTGCTTTTATATGTAAAATTTTTATCTTTGTTTTGCAGGATTCTTAAATTTCAGGATCCTTGAACTTCAGGATCCGTGAATCTCAGTACCGGTAAATTTCAGTACCAGTAAATTTCTGTATTCTTGAGTTTCAGAACCCGTGAATTTCAAGATCCTTGAATTTCAGGATCCTTGAATTGAACGTTCCTTACAAGAAGGCGAAGAAGATCTTCCTCGAAATCGTGCAGTTGAGCAAACAGTTCGTCAAGCAACACACAGACACATTTACACCGGGATATGGCGCGTATAGATTTGACAAATTGAAGGAAGAAATTTCTGAAATTGACTGGGACAAATATTTCGGAACTGCCTTTGATAAAGAACTGGATTCTTCTGTTATATTTTTCTTCGAGGATAAAGAAATGTTGAAAAATTTGCCGAAATTCATTGTCACAAAATAAAAAAGTTATTGCAAATTACATGATTATCAAGTTCCTTTACACTCTTCACAATGAATTCGAGCATCCCCAGTACCACAAAGCCTTCTGTATTGATATAACACAAAATCTGATGGGAGATGTGGTGACTGCGATGTACATTAACAATCCGCACCACAAGGAGACCGTCGAGGACGAAGTTATAAGCATAGCTGCGTACATGAGAAGTGCATTCAAAGTGATCGTTACGGACATTGATTGGATGGACATGGAAACCAAAAGAAAGGCTCTGGTGAAACTCCGGGACATGCGGATGATAATTGGCGATGTCGAATTCACCTTGGATTTCAAAGGACTGGAGCAGCAGTACAAAGACATTCCAATAGAGCCTTACAGTAACTATTTTGAAAATAACTTAAGACTCAAAAAATACTTAATGAAAAAAAAATTCCTGGGTATGAGGAAAACGGGGATAAGTATGTAGAGAAGTATGCAGCTGATGTAAATGCCTACTATGATCCTAGGCAAAATAAAATGATCCTTCCTGCGGGGATTCTACGGAAACCGTTCTTTAATCCGAACCTCCCAAAGTCTTACAACTTCAGACCAATGGGAGCAAATATAATTGAACACGAAATGACGCACGGTTTCGATTCGAATGGACGCCATTTTGACCATAACGGTGATAGTGAAGACTGGTGGAGTCCCGAATCAGACTCTGCATTCGAGGAACGCGCCAAATGCTTCGTGGATCAATATGACTCTTACCGAATTGAAGAACGCTCGGGGAGAACATCGCGGACGCTGGAGGAGTGCGACAAGGATTCATCGCGTACCACAAATGGCTGAACGCGAATCAGAATTTCATTGATATAGCGTCTGAAACCCTTCCCGCCTTGAACCTAACCAACGACCAACTCTACTTCGTAGCCTACGCCCAAAGTTACTGCAGTTCCAACAAAAGGAAGGCTTACGAGGCTTTCTCCGGTGATCCTCACGCTGTAAACAAATTTCGCGTGATTGGAAGTGTCTCGAACTTCGAAGAGTTCGGAAAACAATTCAATGGTACTTTGGGAAGAAATGTGTTCTATCTGAAATTCAAGGATCTTGAAATTCACGGGTTCTGAAACTCAAGAATACAGAAATTTACTGGTACTGAAATTTACCGCTACTGAGATTCACGGATCCTGAAGTTCAAGGATCCTGAAATTTAAGGATCCTGCAAAACAAGGATAAAAATTTTACATATAAAAGCAGTATCAAATATGTGGAGTACATTCAGAAGGAGATTACCGAACTGATTTCCTGCCAAATCAGGCGATATTTGGCCGAATTAAAGCGGTTCCAGCAATTTCCAGGACCCGGGGCTTGCAGGATACATGGAGACTCTATCTAATTTAATTCTAGGGACCTTCCCCTATCGTTCGAAATAAGTTTCGTCGAAATCGGTCCTCTAACGGCCGAGTTATTTCGACTTCGTATTTCGTTATTTCGTCCCATGCCAGGAACTTAACTCCTTTGAGGTCGTGAAAATCAAGGACGCGGACGGAAGTAAAAGGACGTAAATTGATATGTTGTTTCTATGGGTCTAATCTATCGTTTAAACCAAAAAAACCTTTCGTGGTATTTATTTCCGGGTCAAAAGCTATCTTTCCTGGGCTACAGGGACATGGCCTTCCATAGGATGGGCAGTTGCACGACGGCTGCACACAACCATTCCTTGGATTTCTAGTTGACAAGGTAAGGCAACGCTGTTTAGCCTTATTTTACCCCCTAAAGGGAGGAATTTCCAAAAATCCTAGTAAGTAAAGGTACTTACGTGTTTTTTTGTTTCTAACAAAAAGCCCAAATACAAATTTTTATGAATCCAAAAATGACGGTTTTTCATAGAAACTATCATCCTTTTTTTTACCCCCTTGGGGGTATCGATCTCCACCAAACTTCACACGATCCATCCCGAGACTATGCTACATTATCTCTGAAAAGTTCATTAAATTCGGTTAAGTGATTTAGGAGCCTATAGGGAAAAAAAACACATCCTCTTTTATACAGGATGTTTTTTTTAAGTTGAGACAAACAAATATCTCGAAAAATACGCATCGTACGAAAAAAAATAATAACATGAAAAGTTAATATTTCCAAGGGGGACATCTGTCTGTGCCATCATTAACCACCCCCAACCACTCTGTGTGGGTGGAGTGGGGGGTAACTTTAAAATTTCAAATTAGAACCCCCACTTTTTTTGCAGATTTTGATAGTACGTTAAAAAAGAAATAACTTTTACTTGAAACTTTTTTTTCGATTCGTGGCAAATGGCGCTGTAATCAGCGAAATTTAATTTTGTTGTTTTTTGCATAAAGAACCGATTTCTTCGATTCAACAATACATTTGCAATTGAAAAGAACACTTTTCCAGTCTAAAATCATGATATTCTCCATAAAAATTTTATTTACTTTAACACATTTGAATTTATAGGGTGGCATTTTAGACTTTTAGTTTTTAATTCAAAGAAAAAACAGAAAAATGTTAAAATTTATAAGATTTTTAATTTTCCTTAAATCACAAACATTAGAGAGTGTAACCACGGGAGTGTTTCGGTTAAAATTTCTCTGTGTGGGATAATAAAATACTTTGTTTTTTTTTAATTGAGCACAAACATTAGAAAAGTGTAACCGCTAGAGAGTTTCGGTGAGAGGTTGAAGTTTTCTGTGCAAACAAATAAAGGTTATTTTTTTTTCGTTTTAAATACAATTATTCGGGAAGTGTAAGAAGTGCACTGGTGATTGATTAGAAATTTATTAGAAATTAGAGAACTGTGTAAAAAAAAAGAGAGTCAAATACAAAAAAATTGTTCTTTGTTTAAGAAAGTGTGTTCGAAATATCTTCTGGAAGTGATACCAAGGTTTGGTGTAGTGTGGCGAAGATGAGTACACCAGAGAAACAGCAGGTCAGGCGGAGGAAAGGCAAGTCGGTCAGTTGTCACCAGGTAAGAGTAGAGATTTAGAAAAGGAATTGGACCTCTTACGTCGGGAAAACGAAATTTTGAAGCGGGAAAAAGAGTTGCTTCAGCGGGAAGGTAATTTGATGAGGCAGCAATCGCAAAATTCTACGGGTGGGGGATCCTCATTTTCAAATGGGGAAAGCAGAATGATGATCGGAGTAGGTGAAATAAAAAATTTAGTTGAAGAATTCAATCCGACATAGTTTCTGTCAGCTCAGAAGTGGATAGATCGACTAGAAGGGCTCCAAAATATTTATGGTTGGAGCGCAAGAGATATGCTGTTTTATGCCACATTGCGATTGGGCGGAGCCGCCATCTTTTGGTATCAGTCACAACAAATTAATATACAAAGCTGGGATGATTTTAAAAAAGGTTTACTTGAGAGTTTCCCAAGTGCGCAGGATGATAGTAGCATCCTTATTCAAATAATGGAGAAAAAGAGACAGCCAAATGAGCCAATAGAAGAATATGTATATCAAGTGGCTGCATTAGGAAAGAAAATTAGTCTTAGCGATAGTTCTATTATAAGATATATTGTATCCGGATTGTCGGATCAAAACCTAAAAAACGTTCTTATCTCATCTAACTGTTCGACGATACCGGAAGTTTTGACGCGAATTAAAAGTTTCGAAGAAATTCAGTTGCAGGGGGAAAAAGGGGAAAATTTAAGTCATGGGAAATAAGAAAAGGAGATCATACCGTTATCTGAACTAAAAGACAAAATCGTAGAGAGAATGAAGAAGAAACAGGAAAACCACGCCGCGAAGTTTAATAGCTTACACAGAAAACCGAGAACATATAAGGTGGGAGATTTGGTCCTGATTAGGCATGAACCGGCAGCTACTGGTGAATCCAGGAAGCTTCAACCGCGATACAAAGGGCCATATATCGTTGGTGCAGTGCTGCCTAATGACCGATACGTTGTTAAGGACGCGGAACAACTGCAGGTAACAAGGAAACCATATGAATCCGTTCATGCGGCGGACAGGATGAAGCCCTGGTGTGATATGCAGAATAGCAGTTTGGAGGATGAAGAGGATGAAGAGCATGAAAAGGTGTATTCGGTGGAATCCGAAGAAGAGAGTGTTAAATAAGAAGAAGAAAAAAACGAAGGTCGTAACCAAGAGGTGGTGTAGTTGGGAGTGCAAACTACGATAGAGAGATATATTAAATGGTTGGAGTTGAACGATTCATTGATTATAGGATTCAGCTGTTGGGCTGGAAAACCTTGGTCAATCGAATCCTAAATTCCAGCATATGAAGAATATTATGTCACTGCTAGTTTGAGGTACGATTTAAGAATAGTAGTGGTGAGAACTGTCACTGAGGACAGTGAGTTCGCAGGTTGGCCGAACTGTAACGAACAGGAAGATCAGAGGAAAGCCCGCTCTGTCGAAACAATTAAGCAAGGACAAGACATGTGGTCTTAGGTCTTCCCGTGACGGTTAGTGAAAAAAATGGCACGGCGAGGATCAAACACGTTTAGTTCTATGAAAGGATGTTTAATAGTTATTGGCTATTGCAGTTATGATTTAGGAAGAGCGCTCGATATAGGCTTATTGCACAGGCGCAGGATATTCAGGGTTATTCCCAATTTGGCAATTAGGCGTAAGCAGTTAGAGTAGCAATTAAGAGCGTGCGTACTTTAAGACGAAGCCAGTACCCAGGGACGTAACTAGGCTAGTTATCACCCGGGGCAAGGACTTATTTTGGCGCCCTTCCTTTCAGCCAAGACCCACCCTTACCAATCAAGTAAAAACCGTCCCAAACAACAACTCTGACATTTTCACAAAACATTTATTACACTTTTTACATTTAAACTACCTGATTCAAATAAGTGGAAAATAAAGGCTCGATTTCAATATTCAATAGTGCTGTAAGTATATCCGTACCTCACAGCAGAAGGGTATTAAGTCCAAAATTTCAATTTTTCGGTTTTTTTGCTCACCTACATTTAAATTTCACGCTCTATTCAGAGGTTGACTATAGAAGACGATTGGACTGAAAATTACGGAAATAGCATTTTATAAAAAGTATTAAGTCCACCTCGCTCCTGGAGCAAAACAGTACTATCTTTATATTGCATGTATTAAGTCCAGTATAGACATATATCACCCAGGGCAAAACCATATTATGTGCAAAAAAAGTATGTGTCCCACGTTTTTCCCTGCATAAAATCTCAAAACTTCTATTTTATCATAATTATGAAGTGCAAAATACAAATATTAAGTCAGAGTCATGAAATTCTTCTGAAAATAAAAAAGTATTAAGTCCACGTGTTCTGTAAAAGATTCAGTCTTCAAAAACTTTGATAGGTGTAAACACCACCCATTATCATTATTCATAATATAAATAAGTATTATCTAGATCAAGTTTAAAGTATTAAATAGTACAGGCACAGACAATATATTGTCTGTGGTTCTTTAATAGAGGACTTGGAAATCCAGAGGGAATCAAATTACGAAAGGAAAAATACAAAGAAAACGCCTAGTTGAATATACGAAACGTACAATTACTTCACTTTATTAAATCCAATTTTGTTTAGTAAATAATAAAATACAACGCTTGTTTTAGATTCAAAAAAAAAACACTATATAACTAGAGACGCGAATTCATATATATAAATGTAGATGGTTAATTTAATAGCAAGAAAAATTCACACAATACAAAAAGTGTACATTATAACTTTAAGTATGAAATTTGTAGTTTTTAAGATGATGCGAAGATGACCTGCAAAACGTAATAATTGCCTTTGGACCACTGATAAAATTTCCACTTACGTGTATTTTACCACGATATCCGCCAGCGAAATTGATTGACTTGGTTGATCGAAAGACTAAAAGTGAGTACCACTTTGCGCTGCTGCTACTTTTATTCAAAGTTAACTGCACTTCCCTCCACTCTGGGTACGCTCTGCATCATTTTGGGACTGCCTTGTTGGGTGCTTTGTGTTGAATTGGAAAAATGGTGAGTTCACGACCAAGTGTAACATTTTTTCTTTAATTTTGATGTGGTTGGGTACCAATGTGGCAATTCCCAGAGTTTCTGCTGACAGTTTATATTTTATTTGCTCTAGTTTCTATTTGTTTTGTTTTACAGGAACCTTCCGGAGGAACATACACCCGGACGTTGAACGCGCAGTTCAACCAGTATCGCTATTCTCGTTTGTTTTGTTTTATTTTTTAGTTATACTTTCAATTCATTAATTTCAGTAAATTAGCTTTATTATTCAATTTATTATGCAACAATTATCACAAGTTTATTTCATCGACTCTTCAACTGAACATGTATATAAACCTTTCAAGTTTAAGCCAATTATAAACTTAATATTATTTCATTTGATAATTCATTTTGGTTTTTAATTCAATTACATTTAGTTTATTTCAATTTTAGGTATAGTTTTACTTGTATCCATTTTAATAAATTTTATTGTTTCCTTTTATTTAGTTTCCTTTTTCTGTGATGATGAAATTTTACTCTGTCATCGCTGTAGACATGGATTCTAACTTCGAATCCGTTCGGGAGGTTGATTTTGAAGTCCTTGTTTCGGGAAGCCTTGATTCGATCGAAATTTATCCGCTGCAGAATATTTCGTCTAATGAAAATGTCCTCTCCTTCTCTGGTGATGAACCTCTGGATGTCGTTCTCCATTCTCATCTTGATGTCCCCGACGGTTTCCGAAGCTCGGAGAATAGATAGATCAGGTTCGTATGATCCGTTGATCTTCATTGGGGGGAAGTTAGGTCGGCGTTCTTCCTTTATGGGTTTTTCCTTGGGCCTCTCCTTAAGTGGTTGTTGTACCTTGTTCTTCCGGTCCTCTTGTGATGATTTCTTCGGTTCCAGTGGTAGTCCGGTGATGGAGTTTATTCCTGGTTCCACCAAGAGTTCTCGCATTGGGCTAGGAATAGGAGAAAACCTAATGTCTTCCCGGAGAAACAAAACGTCATAGTCTTCGGCGTGCATTATTTTTTAATTACCTGTAACATATGAGTGTTATTAATTACTATTCAAGAACACATAACATGGACCAAGACAACTGGACAACACAAATACAGTATTATCCTTTCCCGAAATTTTAGTAGGTTTCCATCGGTAGAAGACATATCTTTCCCACTGGTCGCTTTAGGACGTTTGTGCTTGTCCTTACTTGGACTACACGAACTATACCATCCGAACCAGGAAACACTGTCTCAATTCTTCCTAACGGCCAAAATGTTGCTGAAGTGTTTTCATCCTTGATCAGTACCATGTCTCCGACTTTTAGATTGTCCCTTGCCCGTAGCCACTTGGGTCGTTGTTGTAATTTATTCAAATACTCCTTCGACCATTTTATCCAAAATTGATGAGTCATATATTGTATGTGCTTCCATCGCGAAGTAAACGATACGTTTGTATCGACCATTTGCGCTTCAGGGACGGCATTTAAAGCTCGTCCTATCAAAAAATGTCCTGGTGTTAACACCTCCAAATCTTCTATTGTGTTTCCTATTGGGCACAGCGGTCGTGAATTAACACATGCTTCGATTTGTGTAAGTAAGGTTAAATACTCTTCAAAGGTATAAATGGATTTGCCTATAATTCTTTTCA
Source organism: Leptogaster cylindrica (assembly GCA_963082835.1). Classification (NCBI taxonomy): domain Eukaryota; kingdom Metazoa; phylum Arthropoda; class Insecta; order Diptera; family Asilidae; genus Leptogaster; species Leptogaster cylindrica. The sequence continues at coordinate 12,697,975 of OY720107.1, read as the reverse complement.
AATGGAACTTAATTGATTTCACCCCTGCCTCCCATAACCCTCCAAAGTGGGGTGCAGCTGGCGGATTGAAGTGCCATGTTATGCTTTTGGAACTTAGGTACTTCGCCATCTCGGTAGACGCGTCATTTATTTGTAACGAAAAGTACCCTCTGCTTCCTAGTGAGTGTGAACCGCTGAGCAGGATTGGGGAGACACCAGACGCAAGCCAGAAGACGGATCCCTGACCGCGTGGACCCCTCTTGGTCGGCTCTTCCAAGCTGACACTCAATGCGAGAGAGTAGGGTTCGTTCACAGAAATTTAGGTCGCTGACTACAAGGTCCCTGCTCCAGCGTCGGGTGCCCGCTAGTGATCAGGAGCGTGGGTATGGGGTTGCAGGAACAGCCAGCGTCCTGGATGCTGGACCAAATCGCGAAGGCTAAGACCGGTCACTACCGGAGACATGGCCATAGAATAGTTTGCACACGGTGCAAGAAGAGGGAAAAAACAAAAAAAAAATCCGAAAAAAAAAAGGAAAAAAAAACAAACCTAAACGAACCTTTCACATTAAATAAAAAAAAAACAAAAAAAATCAATAAATAAATAAATGCAAGGAAACCCCGATTCAACTCAGCCACTCGACAGGGGGGGGGGGGGGGGAGCACGTCGACGATCGCGGCGGAGAGGGGGGAGGGGGACCCACTAGTGCATCATTCCGAAGTTATGGAGTTAATTACTCCTGCAGTGCATCCTGCACGGCAGCCTGAGTCTTGTTAGGAGAGAGACGACAAAACACGATTTCATTATTCTCTAAATCTAATTAATTCCTATCATTACAAGCAGGTAGATATAAATTCGGCACTTAATCTTCAATTAATTCCTAGCAAGTATCATATGGCATATTTTAATTTCATTTAGTTAAGTCTTCACTGATTCTACGGAAGTCGTAGAGAAATTAACACAATGTTGTCCATGTGCCATACTCCAATGCATACATGTATTTTTAAATAGTTATATACAATTAAGTTATTTCATCGAACCAAAAAAAAATTAAACTTAGAAAAAAAAAGTTACTTCCTCGACCAAAACTAAATTTAAAAAAAAAGTGACTTCATAGCACTCTAAGTAAATTGCATGGAGCTAAATCAACGCGTAAACGGTTGTGACCGTTGCTTTGCCGGACTCGATGACGAACTCGTTGAGGCGCCTCCACGGGTAGTCACTAAAAAAAAATTAATACTAGCACTATTAGGGAGAGGGGAGGTCCATCTTGGTTCCCGCAGCTACATCAATTTTTCTTTTTCTTTTTCCTCTTATTTCTTTCTTTTTTTTCTTTTTTTTTTTTTTTTTTTCTTTTTTTTTTGTGCTTTTATCGGTTAGAATACTATATTGCTAAATCTTAAATCTAACGTATTTTTGTTTTCATTTCCATGGTTATTTGCGGTTGTGATGCGGTAAATTGATGGGGGCCCTGGAAAAGGGGAAGAGGCCACTGGTGATCCTCAATCAGTTTGAAGGGAGGTGCGGGTGTACTCCGATTTGGACTCCTACGACTATTATAGCTTCGTACCGGTCGGCGATCCCTTGGGTTGTTCCCGTTGGTGAAAGGGAGCCAAAGATCTGTCCCGGGAACACGCACGTGGCTGCGGATCCTGTTAATTATTCGTTTTCGTATGTTTTTCTCCCTTTTTTTTTTTTTTTTTTTGGTTTATTGAATAGTTACCGTCTGGAGTTTGGTTCTGAGACCAAGGTTAGATCAAAGATCCCTGCCTAGTTCCTTGCAAGAGCTTCTGGGGGATGTAGACACGTCGTTTTCCAGTTAGAAGTTCGAAGAGGGAATACGACCTTACGAGTCAGGCCGGGGCGCGGCGATGGCACGCGGGAAGTTGAAGGTCACTCAATATCACCAGCACACACACTCGGGCTTATTTAGACGATATTTAATAAGACAATTATTTAAGTGAAGATGAAAACGTCCAAGACCGGATTCTGGCGTTCACTTGCCTTGAAGTTCTTTTCTCGAGATTTAAAGTTTTACACGCTCGGTTCTCGCCAATTTACTCCACTACGAATTTACGTCTAATCACTTCCAAGTCCCTAGTGAAACTGTTTAAACGTTAATTTCCAGATCGCCGGGCTCCAGTGTGGGTGCTGGCGATTTGTTCGGTCTCTGTTACGGTATATTTACCGGTATTAGCCGGTCACTTCTTCGGCCCGTGCATGGTCTTGTCTCCCCGTTTCTGATTGCGGTTTAGAGTACTATTTTTAGATAGTACTTTTCTTCTTTTTTTTTTTTTTTTTTTTTTTTTTCTATCAAATTTTGATTTGTCGCGGGCAGGGATCCGGCACATATTGCTTGGGCTATATCCTTGTTGATCATTTTTTCCATGCCCTTAAAGTTTGTGCCGCAATCAGAGTAAATGTCAGTACACAGTCCACGTCGGGATACAAATCGTTTCAGTGCGGCGAGTGCGGCTGCTGCTGTCAGATCTGAGGCCAACTCCAAATGTATGGCTTTCGTAGCCATGCAAACAAATATGCAAAAGTACCCTTTATATACCTTGGTCGTTCTAAGTCGTGATGTTTTCAAGCTGGTTGGACCCGCGTAATCGATACCTACATGCAAGAATGGTTTCGAAATATTTACTCTAGGGGCCGGTAGGCTGCCCATTAATTGCGCTCTTCTTTCTTGCCTGTGTGTAACACAAGTTTTGCAAAGGTTTATTCGCCTTGAAATTGTCCGTTTGGCGTCGAGTATCCAATACAATTGCCGACTGGTGTTTAATACGAGCCCGACTCCTCCGTGCAAGGTCTCCATATGAAGTTGGTCAATTAAAATGTTTGTAACATGATGATTATTCGGTAAAATAATCGGGTGTTGTTGTTCATATGGGATATCAGCATGTTCTAAACGTCCCCCAACTCTTATCAAATTATTTTTATCAAGAAATGGATTCAAAGGAAGTAGTCGGTCGTTGCTGGATAAGTCTCTTTTGTTTTTTAATGCAACATACGTGTTAGCGAACGTCATTCGCTGAAGCATTTGGAATATGGCTACTCGAGCTATCTCCAATTCCTGTACCGAAAGGTTTTTATTCCATCTTGTTATTTGCTTTCGGCATATATTACTGAAACGCTTTAGTGTTGCCACGACTCTTATCAATTTCATAAAGGACGAATATCTCAACAACAAATCTGTATCCTGTTTAGTGTGCAGGGTGGTTATTATCGGTTTTTTGGCTTCAAGTTCTGGTTCTTTTCTATCCATTGATACTTTATCCGCAGGCCATTCAGTGCTGTCTTTACATAGCCATTCTGGACCAAACCACCAGAGCTTATGGTTGCTGAGTTCGTCTGCATAAATACCTCTTGAGGCAACATCCGCTGGATTTTGACTAGTAGAAACATGTCTCCAATTCTCTGGACCAATAAGATCCTGTATCTCTGCGACCCGGTTGGCCACGTATGTTTTCCACCTTGTTGGATGGTTTTTGATCCAATGAAGGGTCACCATCGAGTCTGACCATGCTGAAACTGATGCCTTTTCTAATTGTAGGTCTTGAATTGTTGTGTTTAGTAACTTTGCTAAAAGTAAGGCGCCGTTAAGCTCCAAACGAGGTACCGTCATTGGTCGAATTGGAGCAACTTTGGATTTAGCTGTGAGCATATGGGTGCTGACGTTCCCGTTCCTCTCCTCGACTCGTAAGTATATTACAGCGGCGTATGCATGGTTTGAGGCATCGCAGAATCCATGTAGTTGCATGCCCTTAAGTTGTTGAGAAGTCCTAATCCATCTGGGTATTTTTAACGTTTCCAACTTTGTTAACTTGATTTTGAATGTGTTCCACCGCTTTGCAATTCCCTCATCAACCTCTGAATCCCATGACACACCCTTTATCCAGAGGGTTTGTATTAAAATCTTTGCTACAATTATCACCGGTGCAATCCATCCTAATGGGTCGTATAGTGTAGCAATTTCTGATAAAATTACTCTTTTGCTTAAAGGAAACTGTTGTTGCCGAGCTTTGACTGCAAAGGTGAAGTAATCACCTGTAGGGTTCCATCTGATGCCCAGAGTTTTGATGGTCTCAGATTCATCAAATTTCAATGTATCCTGCGTATCCCTATGTTTTGCAGGTATCTGTCTTAAAACTTCTAGATTATTGCTGGCCCATTTTCGTAAATTGAAGCCTCCACTCTTCAACATATTAATACACTGTCCTTGTAGCTCCTTTGCTTCTTCGACGGTATCTGCTCCAGTCAACAGATCGTCTACATAAAAATCAGTCATTGCTGTCTTGGATGCTAATGGCCAATGCCTTGCTTCATCTATTGCCAACTGTTGTAGTGTCCTAATTGCTAGATAGGGTGCTGATGCCGTTCCAAAGGTAACTGTACACAATTCGTAATCCTCGATGGATTCCGTATTTGAATTTTGCCAAATAATTCTTTGATAAATGCGATGCTCTGGATGTACCATTATCATCCTATACATTTTTTCTATGTCCGCCGTCATTGCTATTTTGTGTTTTCGCCACCTTAAAAGGGTTGACGAGAGCTTAGGTTGAATTGTAGGACCGACTAGCAGTTGTTCATTTAATGATTGTCCATTACAGCTTTTAGCCGAAGCATCAAACACCACCCTGATTTTTGTAGTTGTACTTTCTTTGAACACTGCATAGTGAGGAATGTAGTAACTTGCATTCTTGAAGATATCTGCTTGTGGTACTTTTCTCATGTGGCCTAGGATTACGTACTCCTCTAAACATTTTGTATATTCTTCCTTCAATTGTTGATCAGAGTTTAATTTATGTTTTAAATTATAAAATCTTTTCAAAGCTAGGTTCCTAGAGGGCCCGAAAATGGGCTCCTTTCCATTTTTAAATGGCAGCTTCACCTGATACTGCCCGGTTTCCAAACGTTGATGAGTTGTCTTAAACATTTCTTCACACGTTGCTTCTGTCGGTGTTATGCTGGGTTTAGTGGACACTTCTTCCATTTCCCAGAATTTTTTAATTTGATTGTTTAGTTGTTCAATTGTATTGGACGTAGTTACAAAGGTCTCCGTTTTATTTGTTGAAGACTGCTGAGGTAAGTTTCCCAGAATTATCCATCCAAAAATTGTATTCACCGCCAAGGGCCCCTTTCTCGATACCCGTTGAATTCCCTCTAACAACATGTCTGCATATGCTCCTGCCCCAAGCAGCACATCAACCGCTCCTGGCTTCCAGTAATGAGGATCCGCTAAATTAATACCCTTAAACTGTCTTTCTTGTGTGTAGGGAATTTTCGACGTTGGCAATAAATCTGTGATTTTACTTATTACTAGCATATTGACCTTTATATGCAACTCATTGCGATAACATGATCTTAATTTTAATGTAATCTGCCGGTTTGCTCTGGTTGCTTGATTGCAGCTTATTCCTTTAATGTCTATTTGAGTTGGTATCCCTCTTGATCCGAGGCGTTCGTATGCTTCTTCCGTAATAAATGATGTTTGTGATCCGGAATCTACTAAGCATCGTAGCATTACCTTATTTCCTTCCGTGTCTGTTGCTATTGCAATGGCGGTAGCCAACAGTGCACTGTGTGTGTCGGAAGTGAAAAATGCATTAATATCATCCCTTTCGCAACCCGTCTGGTATGCGAGATGTGATTTCCTTTCTGAAATCTCGTTGTAACCCCTTTGGCTACCAACAATTGACCTTTCCAATTGTACCGTATGCTCGTGATTGTTGTTGTGGGCTTGAGGTGGACTTTCCACGCTCTCCACATTGAAATTTCTTTCCAATGGTTCATGAAACCTTTCTATTTCCTTAGTAATGTCGTAACCCTTATGGTTCTCATTATGTGTTGCGTTGACGTGTTGACTTTTTCTTTCGGTCGACTCCTTTTTAAAGTTACTGGCGGTTGCTACATGTAATAGAGAATGATGGGACCCACCACACATCTTACATTTTTGTGCACTACTGCACTGGTTTGCCATGTGTTTTTGTGAAAAACAGTTGAAACACCTCTTTGTTTCTTCCACCAACTTCCTTCGTTTCTGAACATTCATTTTAAGAAATGTTGGACATTTTCCGAGATAGTGACCGTTATTGCATGCTGGACATCTTGAACTATTTATTACGTGTAATGTTTTCGTGTTTGGTACTGGCGTTTTTTGACCTATTGTAAATGACATGGACTCTAAGACTCTGAAACGTGTTTGCAAAAAATTTTGAAACCTTTCAAATGTTGGCAATTGTTCGGTGGAACCGAGTTCTTCCTCCCACAGCCGCAAAGTTACAAAGGGTAATTTTTGTACAAGCAAATGAATTAATAATGTATCCCATGATGATACATTTACCTCCAGTGCCTTTAATTGCTGTATGCATTCATCTGTTGTGGCTATGAGCGATTTAATTGTTTTGCAGTTTTCTGTTGTTAATTTTGGCTGATTAACAAGCAGTGCAACTTGCGTGTTAACCAGAACTCTTTTATTTTCATAACGGGCTTTCAATTTGTTCCAAGCAGGCAAATAAGCTTCATCAGTAATTGGAATGTGTTTCAAAATTTGTTCTGCTTCTCCTGTGAGACATCCCTTCAAGTAATGGAATTTTTGTACCGGTGGCAACTGGGCATTGTCATGAATTAGTGATATAAATAAATCACGAAACGGCCGCCAAGCCGAATATTCCCCATTAAACTTAGGCAAATTAACTCGAGGCAACTGGCTTTGACTATTGTGCATATTTACATTTGTGGAATTTTGTGCCGGTGCTGGTGCTGTTGTCGAACTGGATTCCTTTGGCCTTGTTCGATACACTCCGTCAACTAATTCCGCCATGTATTCTAAATATTTTATTTCTATACTGGAATATGCATCATTTTTTACATAGGCATGTTCGCAAGATGTTCCTGAAACTGCAATTTGTTTTCTTAATTCCGTGTCCTGTGCATCAAACTGCTGCCAACTATTTTTTAATTCATGTAATTTAGTTGTTCTGGAACATCTAAAAAAGATTAAAAAGTAAAAAAAAATAGTGAATCCGCAAATGCCCAATACTCCCTTCATATTCCCTTGACTCCGCACATCCCTATCATCCCAAACCTAAAACAAATCCTTTACAACCCTGGAAAAGAAAAAAATTATTGATAATTAATCAACACAAACCACATAACAACAATTAAACATGAAAACATACACAAAAGGATCACCACAAACCCGTTAAGAAACATGTAAACAATGGTCACATAGAACATAATTACGCAATTTTGATCTCGAAAGATAACAAACGCTCGAAGCACAAATTGAACATAATCACGACACATAACGTAGATACAAGGAAACAAAACAATACAGCACTAATAAACACGCAAAACACTGAAAAAAGATGGTTTATTTTACGCATTTGACAGCCACCATCACAGTTGCCAAATGGGTTTCCTTCAACGTCTTTCCCACTAGAACTCCATGATCCAACGATTCTGCTCATCGCAGATCTATGGAAAAGGGTGTCGTGAAGACAATTATGGGGCAGAAATGTCTGCCAATATAATATTTGACCAAATATTCAAATAGTTTTGAATGGCCATAAGGCGCCATAGGAGTGAAAGGGACAAAAAAGGTTAAGGAATCCGCTAGGATTTGTGGATACTACACCACTCCAGCAGGACACTATGCTGCCACATCCCACGAAACACAAAAAAATAAAGCACACTACACATAAAAGGACGAACAACAAACGCTGCACAAAAACAGTACGTCACCTGTAACATAGACGTCACCAGAAATAAACACTCACCTCAGGCAAAACAGATGTTTCATTACACCACACAACGATCCACATCGATAGGGCAGCCCGGACTTAAGTGGAACCTGGACTCAAAACGTTACAATTCCCGTTGATTTTGTTTAAAAGAAGGAACGCTGCAAGGGAAAACTCACTCGCAATTAGTATTCGGCCACAAAGAGTTTTGTAAAGGAAAATCCGTAGAAGAGCAAATTCGAATTCTCTAAATCGAGGTATCTTTGCTCAGAATACCATTTTCCAGGGAAATATTTTGGTGTACTGTTAATATCGTCGCGCGCAAATTAATCTTTCAAACCTTTTAACATTTGTCAATCTTTAGGCTTTAACCTTTCAAATGTTTATTTTTTGATTACTATCTAACTACATAATTTAAGTATAAGATTGGATTAAATTGAATTATTTGTTAATTGAATAAATCGTTTCTTGATTAGTTGAAGAACAACTGCAATCTTTCTTTTACCGCTACACAACCACCTTCCGTTTTAGTGTTTGTGAACAACAGTCGTTGCACTCATACTAAACATAGTTTCGTAAAACCCAGCCGTTCGTTTTTCTAAATTTGTTCTCTTAGCGTTGCTTATTGTTCGGTCGATTTTTCCGGCTAATGCTGTTAGCTCGGCGCACAGTTTATCCATACCAAGATGATACCGTAATACCGTTAAAGAATGCTTAGTTGATTTGAGCGACAATTAATTATTAAGTATTTTAGGGACAGTATCATGCAAATACAATGAATCTAATCAAGCGTTGCCCCTCTCAATAATTTAGGATTAATCATAATTTACAATTGACTGTAATTGTGTTTCGTATATCCGGCTCGAAGGACCAAAAAATGTTTAATAGAGGACTTGGAAATCCAGAGAGAATCAAATTACGAAAGGAAAAATACAAAGAAAACGCCTAGTTGAATATACGAAACGTACAATTACTTCACTTTATTAAATCCAATTTTGTTTAGTAAATAATAAAATACAACGCTTGTTTTAGATTCAAAAAAAAACACTATATAACTAGAGACGCGGATTCATATATATAAATGTAGATGGTTAATTTAATAGCAAGAAAAATTCACACAATACAAAAAGTGTACATTATAACTTTAAGTATGAAATTTGTAGTTTTTAAGATGATGCGAAGATGACCTGCAAAACGTAATAATTGCCTTTGGACCAGTGATAAAATTTCCACTTACGTGTATTTTACCACGATATCCGCCAGCGAAATTGATTGACTTGGTTGATCGAAAGACTAAAAGTGAGTACCACTTTGCGCTGCTGCTACTTTTATTCAAAGGTAACTGCACTTCCCTCCACTCTGGGTACGCTCTGCATCATTTTGGGACTGCCTTGTTGGGTGCTTTGTGTTGAATTGGAAAAATGGTGAGTTCACGACCAAGTGTAACATTTTTTCTTTAATTTTGATGTGGTTGGGTACCAATGTGGCAATTCCCAGAGTTTCTGCTGACAGTTTATATTTTATTTGCTCTAGTTTCTATTTGTTTTGTTTTACAGGAACCTTCCGGAGGAACAGTGGTACAGGCTAGAAAACAAGTGTGACAAATTATTATTTCTGCATGTTTTATAGCCTGGACAATGAAATTATTGTATTTTACGCTCTCCTGTAAAATTTACATTTTGTGACTTAATACCCTTCTTCTCTGAGGTACGGATATTGATTCAGGCCAATTATGAAATAGCCTATAGAGTATAGATGTCGTGTGGCATAGTATTAACTAATACTAGAAGTAGTAGTAGAACTACTACTACGGTAAGAAACCGTGCACAATTACGGCCATACAGTTCTTTGTTTCCTGTCACCATTATTTGTTGATTTTGCAAGCGTTTTGCTCTAAATTAATATACCCTAAAGGCCTAAGCCCTACTATACCATGCTACCATAAACAGTATTTGAGTTAAACAATTCATGTTTAATGATTAGGATTTTATTATTTTTGATATGTTTATAGAAATCTGTCCCTGAACAAAATTAATTAGCTACATTACGTTATTTTGTAAAAAATATATATGTTTACTTGATCGTTTCGGCGCCCCCTGTAAACTGGCGCCCGGGGCAGCTGCACCCCTTGCCCCCCCGTAGTTACGTCCCTGCCGGTACCAGGAACAGAAATAACAATAGTGCTAGGGAAAGATAAAGGAAAGAAAGGAATTCATGTTAGGCGTGTTTGAGATCCTCAAAAAAGTGTTCAGCTAGTTCGCTATCGGGCACCATCACGGGTTGACGAATGAATTTCTGAAAGAATAAAGTGAATTTCCAAATTTTTCAACTTCTTTGATTAAATATGTAATGTATATATTCAGGTAACTTTTATAAGTTAAATTAAACATTTCAGAACGCCTTCAAACACAGGAGGCACGCAATGATTTCGTGAAATATTACACAAAAGTTTGTCTCTTATAATCACTTAATTAAGAAAATTGCAAGGTCAGTGAATTCAAAGTTAATTATCCTCGTCACAGCTGGAAATTTTGGAAAATATTTTGTTGTTTCCTGCTGCGAGGTGAGGAATATTGTTATATATGTTAATAGCACAACTTGTGCAAAGTGCTCCAAATTTAATTACATCAAGCAAAGAATATAATATAATATTAAAGTGGCAAGGAATCACAGAATATCCAATGGAGCCCGAATCGCAAGCGAAAATTATTGGTATTGCACTGCCAGAATTTATTTTACTCCCGCATCTGCAAAAATCTCTACACATACATCTGAAATGGTGGGACTAAATCAAATACCACTAGAATTTCATGACACAATATCTAATTACGTTTTCATTCCCTTACGCAATCCTTACTTACACTTGTTAATATGTTATTGTTATAGCAGTTTAAATTTTAAAAACAAATATTTCCATACGTAGTATGTAGCATGTACCTTTTACACGCATATATTAATACGTATTTCTTTTTAGTTTATTATAGAAAAAATCCACAACCTAATTTATTTTTCTCTATTGCTAAGTGAAAGGCTTTAAATTAATTTTAATTAGTGCCTGTTAGAGTTATCATAATAAATCTAGTACAGAAAGTATAATGGGTTTACAGCTCCGTTTACAGGCTCTTATAATTTTACAGATACAAAAAACTTTTCTGTTTTACATGCCTTTTTAATATTTTAGAACGAATTTATATTTTTGCGATTTGAAAACTGTTTTTGCGCGGTTTTTTATAAGGTTTCTTAACAAACGTTTGTTCTATGTTAAACTTGGGCCGTTCTAAATCTAAGCTAATTATACTTTTCAAAAGTACCTACTATAATTCAGAATTCCCCAACAAATATTTAAATATGTGAAATCTTAATTTTGTTGAAATTAAATGATTTCTTAAAAAATACTTGAAATTAAAAAAACTAGAAGCACTTACTTTACCTCGTTCCAGAACTTTCATTGTCGATCGATATCCAAATCGAGGGGGAAAAGAAAACTTCCGAAGGAAATTTCCCTAAAAATATTCATCACTTCGTCATCCATTTATAAAATAACCATGTCTTATAATTTTTTGTTTAACCACATCGATTGAGATATGCTTTTTCTAAAGTAAAATTTTGTCCTGATTCCAAAAATAATACTGGTTTCTCCGTATCGGGTCCAGTTTTCGAGATATTCGTGGTAATACGAAGAAATGCACCTTCGCGGAACATAATACTCCATTTCAGTCCACACATAAAAATATGGTTGTTAGAAAAGCCCGAAATTTACAAAGTTGAAAAGAAGACACTAAGGCAAAAATTTTAGTACATCATTGGTTCTAATCACTTTATTGGTTTGGTCGCTATGGTAAAAAAAAGTTGAAAAAAGTGATGGTTTTTAGTTTTTTTTTTCACATTTTATGAACTTTTATAGGTTAAAAATCAAAAAAACCCTATGAACGAAAAAAAGTTAGGACCTGTTTCCTATAGAAAATTTAAATACGAACACTTTCAGCCATCTCGCATGTTAATGGGACTTACATTATTGAAATAACTCCAAACTTAACCGTGTAATAACTTATTTATTAACAGTGCTTATTTTATTTTACTTTATAATCAATTCAAAAGATATATTGTAATCCAGAGAGAGCTGCTACTTAAAGCTACTGCACTCGGCTATGTCTTTGAATCGACTGACTCCTGGAGCAATGCGTCGTCCTTTTATAGTTGTTTTCTTGTGCAATTTTCGGTAAATTAGTAGGCTAAATACAGTATTTTGCATATCCTTCAACGGCTCCTTGTTTATAATTTTGTATGATATACTGTGATTCGGAAGTATATAGCATACTGTGATTCATTTGTTACAGTCTCCCCCTCCGTTGCTGAAGACGTCCCGACGAAGTGACGGCAGAATGTGGCTTTTCTGATCCAGGTGGTACAGGGTTCTTTCTTGGACGTCCTCTTTTGCGGATTTGATGAATGGGAGTAACATCTTTCGGACCATGATACTCAGCCAATGATGATACATGGTAACTACCTAAAGGAGTATCGAGATCATCTGGTGCAGCAACATCATAAATGGTGTTCCCCTTTCTTTTAATTATCACGTAAGGGCCATCTCTTCGTGGGATGAACTTTGATGAAATTCCTTTTGTTGCTTGACTAAGTGCGTGGATGGTCACCCATACGAATTGTCCAACTTCATAAGACGGTGGCGTTCGTCTTTTCTTGTCAGCTCGTTCTTTGTAGTAGTCTTGTCCTTTCTCCATGTTTTCATTTGCTAATTTCAGAGTGTCCGTGAGATTTCTTAAGACGGGTAAAATTTCCGTCGTGAAGTTTTCATTATTTATTATTGCTCTTACGTCATGGGCAATACTATCCAACGTTCTCAGTTCTCGTCCGAAGGTGAGAAAAGCTGGAGTATAACCAGTACTTTGACACTTTGCTGTATTCATGGCATTGCGTATAGCTGGCAATCTTATATCCCATGTAGTATGATTTTCTTGCACGAGCATACCAAGCTGAACCTTCAGATCACGATTTTTTTCTTTCAACAGGATTTGCTTCTGGATGGTATACAGGTGTTAAGGTATGTCGAATTTTCAAACAAAATAATAACTGCTGAATAGTCGCCGAAATGAACTGAGATCCATTGTCACTAATTACTCGTCTAGGGAAACCATATCGAAGAAAAACTTCTTCTAGAAGGATACGTGCGCATATCTCTGCTGTGGCTTCTTGTAATGCAAAGAATTCCACCCATCTACTCGTAATATCCTCAATAATGAGAATCCATTGATTGTGTTGGTTCGTTTTTGGAAGAGGTCCAAACAAATCCACCGCAATTACTTCAAAACGTTGACTTCGTACTGGAGTCTGCAATAGTCCTGCCGGCTTCAAGTTGCTGATTTTGTATCTTTGACATTCAAGGCAATTTTTGATGTATTTAGCGATGTCGTGTCGCATTTGTGGCCAAAAATAGCGGGAGGCGATTCTAGCAGTGGTTTTATCAACCCCGTAATGACCAGCAGAAGGATCGTCATGATGAGCCCTTAGAATCTCTGGTCGTTCATCTTCTGGTATTACAAGCTGTCCTTCTTCTGAGTCTTGTTCGTCTGCAAAATGATAAAGGATTCCGTTATTTACTAAGTACCCACGAGACGTCCATCTGGAAAAATCGGAATTAGTATCTGCAGATTCTAGAGATTCAATAATCTCCCTCAGCTTGGCATCATTTAGTTGAGCCTCTCGTATTTGCTTCGCTCCCTTTGTAGGCATATCGACATAGGTGCTACAAACTTCACATGTTCCGTTGTCTTCTATGTGTGGAGGCCGGGATAACGTATCTGCCACGATGTTAGTTCTTCCTGGCGTGTACGCTATTTGAATGTTGAACGGCTGAAGTTGCAGGGCCCATCTAGCAAGTCGCCCAGTTGGCGACTTAAGTGTCATTAACCATTTTAGAGGTTGGTGATCGGTTAAGAGTTTAATTTCCGAACCCTCGATGTATCCTCGGAACCTGGAAACAGCCCACACTATGGCAAGCGCCTCTCTTTCTGTAGTTGAGTAGTTTCGCTCCGGACTTGTCAGGAGACGACTGGCATATTCCACTGGGTGCTCCTCTGCACCCTCCCCCTGGATCAAAACAGCTCCAAGCGCGTAACTACTTGCGTCTGTTTTTAATATGTAAGGCAGACTTTCATCTGCCTGTTTAAGGATAGGTGCTGTTGTCAGTAAATCTTTCAACTTATCGAATACTTCCTGATTTTTGCTATCCCATTTCCAAACAGTATTCTTCTTGGTTAGATTCGTCAATGATTGTGCAACATCAGCGTAGTTTGGTATGAATCGTCGATACCAGGAACACGTTTGTAGAAATGAAAGCAGTTCCTTTACGTTAGTTGGATTTGGTAAGTTGGTTATAGCTGAAGTTTTCTCAGGGTCGACTATGATGCATCCATTACTTAATATGTGTCCTAAATATTTGACGCGGGTGCAACAAAATTTACACTTGGCTCGGTTTACTCGCAAATTAGTTTCTTCCAGTCGCTTGAAAATCTTCTCTAGGTTCATCAAATGTTCTTGAAAGGTCCGAGAACATATAATTAAATCATCTATGTAGACAAGCATAAGTATATCCCCTAGGGAGTTCTTGAAGCGATCCATCATCCGTTGGAATGTCGCAGGGGCATTCCTTAAACCAAACGGCATCCTTTTAAATTGAAACATTCCAAATGGAGTGATGAAGGCTGTTTTCGGTTTATCCTGTTCACAGACTTGTATTTGCCAATATCCAGATTGTAGATCTAATGTGGTCATAAAAGGTGTACTTTTTGCTGCATGCAGGAGGTCATCAATCCGAGGCAATGGATATCTGTCGGGAATGGTAACCGCATTCATTTTCCTATAGTCCACACAGATACGGATTCCTCCATCTTTCTTTGGTATCAATACAACAGGTGCGGCCCAAGGAGATTCACTTTCTTCTATTATATCATCTGCAAGCATGTCATCCAGCTTATCCCTCAACAACGCTCTTTTGGCGGGCGAAAGGCGGTATGGACCTGTAGCTATTGGTTCCTGCTTTCCTGTGTTGATGGTATGCTTCGCTAAGGGAGTTGGTGGACCACAACTAGCAAAGATTTGTTGACTTTTAAATATCAACTGTTGGAGTTTATTCCTTTCTGAGGGTGACAGATTGGATCCTTCATCTTCTCGTAGTTCCACATCTACTGAGAAAAACTCAAGCTTGCGGGATGATGCATGCTTCTTATTGAAATCGAATCGTTCATACCGTCGTCGTACATGCTCTGGAGTTATATAATTAAGTGGTAATGATCCTCTAAAAATCTCGTGGATTACTTTTGGTGAGTAATCATTTTCTCCCATTATATTTGGAGAAGGTACTTCGCTGTCGTCTTCCTTGCTTGTTATCTCCATCTCCATTGGTACAGGAGTGTTCGGGAGCGGGGTGATTGGCTGTATGTTGAAGAATGGTGATAGATGTAGATCTGTTGACTCATCATTAGAGATCTCTTCTTCCATTTTGTTAAATTTCGGAGTATCAGGTATTGGTGATACTGCGTTGATATTCCACCATGACAAAAACGGTGAGGAGGATATCTCTGGGCTTCGTTTTCCAGCAGTGGGTGCCTTCAGAGATTGCGGCTTGGCAGCGCCACAGTACTCAAATTTGTTTTGAGGTTGGTCCACAAAATGCCATGTCCTTTGCGCTAGGTCCATTATTACACCTGACTTTTGCAAAAAATCTATTCCCAGCAATGTGCGATTGTCGGTAGCATTAGGCAAAACGAGAAATCGAATTGTCTTTAGCCTATTACCTACCATGACATCAACTTTTGTTGAGAGCATAGTTTGCTCCTTCTGCAGTCCATCTGCCAAAGTTACACCAGCGGTGATGCTTGAGAATGAACACCCCTTTTGTTTAAGGTGTTCATATAACGAGGTACTGGCTATACTAGTACGCGCTGCCGTATCCAGGTGAGCTACGCCTTTTTCTCCAAAGATAGTGATTGGAATAGTGGGTATGTCCACCCCCAGATGTACGTCTGTGTGGTAAAAGCTGACACCAGAGTTACCAGGTTTCGTGTTGGGACTGCACTTCGGGCAATTACTACGAAAATATCCCGCAGAACCGCAACCATAACATGTTAGTGTGGTCTTCTTTACTTCTTTTGTCTCGGCTTCACGTGTTATTTTTTTTGGGAAATGGTTTTCTTTCTCCTTCTGTTTTTTCCGGCATTCAACCTCTTGATGTCCATAGCGACGGCAGAAATTGCAGCGTATGCGAATTTCGTTGAGCTTCTCTTCAGTATCCTTTGCCTCAATGAATGTGTGTTCCACGTCTCTAGCTCGGTGCAAAAGTTCAGAAAACGTTTGTACAGCTTCTCGGGGTACATGTTTCCTTATTTTTAAATTAAGGAGTCCGTAAATGAGATCTATCATTACAGACTCCGAGTGCTTGGGTTCTGGCAGTTGTGCAAGAAGCGCTCTTTTCTTGCATATAAATTCATCTGTCGGAGTGTTGACATCTTGCTTTTCTTCGAAGAGTTCCAGGTAAATTCGGTATGCGGGCTTCGATGGAGCAAAATTATCTCGCAATAATTTTTCTGCTGCGTCCCAGTTGTTCACTTCCTGTTGTACCCCTTTCCAAAATAGGGTAGCATAGCCTTCAAATAGTAGGGGAAGTCCCTTCAATGCCTCTTGTTCGGTGATGTTTTCCACTTGTCGATAAACGTTTACAGTTGCCAAGAATTCTTCTAAAATCTTTGAGTTTCGTTCTCCCCGAAACCGTGAAGAACAGCGGCTAAAGCTTCCTGGAACTGTAGGTGGTGATGAAGACTTCGCAGCCAAGAGAAGTTGTTGAAACTGCTCGTTGGACAGCTGAATAGTCTGTGCCATTTGTGTAGATGGTTCTGTTGTGGTTGTCCTTCCGTTATTGGGTAAAATCCGCTTGGAAGTACGTCTGGTCTTTACCATTGCCTTACTGGTAAATATTCGTGTCCAGTTCAGGCCCCACGTTGGGCGCCAATGTAATAACTTATTTATTAACAGTGCTTATTTTATTTTACTTTATAATCAATTCAAAAGATATATTGTAATCCAGAGAGAGCTGCTACTTAAAGCTACTGCACTCGGCTATGTCTTTGAATCGACTGACTCCTGGAGCAATGCGTCGTCCTTTTATAGTTGTTTTCTTGTGCAATTTTCGGTAAATTAGTAGGCTAAATACAGTATTTTGCATATCCTTCAACGGCTCCTTGTTTATAATTTTGTATGATATACTGTGATTCGGAAGTATATAGCATACTGTGATTCATTTGTTACAACCGTAATTAGACCACTAACTAGAGTTGCCACATTACTTTTACACTTGGAAAGCGATAATTTGTAAATATGTTTAAAATTAGGTTATACAATTTTACATTATTCACTTATTTACATTGTCCTTGAAAGATTCCAGGAGAGAAAACAGGCGAAATTTGGTGTGTGATGTTGAGCAATTTAACGATGCTATGCAACACTTGCGACCAAAAGCGAAATCTTTGTGCTCCGAATGGCGAATGGAACATGTCGACCTTTTTCAAAATTGTCAATGGAGACATAAACAATTGCTTGGAGTTTGGACCAATTGCAACACCTTCGTGTGCCTCAGCTGGTGCCACCAGATCCTCTGGAAGTTCTTATTCAAACCACACTACCGTAACCACTGTGCTATGCTATGCTTATTCTTATCTATTCTTAAGTTATTTTTAGTGTGGAACCTAGAAACTTTATAGAGTTGGTCTAAATGTGTCCAAAAATGAAAACAATTTCGACATTAATCTGTTGGGGATATCGGGGACATAGTATTCCGATTCGTGATGTGCGTTGTCAGTGTCTCCCCCTTTAGTCCTTTTAGTGTTGACAGCATTGGTTCTGGTGCATCTGGAAATGTCCGTGAAATTCTTTAAATAAAACAAAATTCATACCGTCCTCGCTTAAATTCATTAACCACTGTTTCAATTGCTTGCTGCATACTACAGGACGACAAGCAAGAGGAGCTTCACTCCACCAGAGGACAATGTGGTCCAGTGTACTCCCGATTTGGGTCCATAAACTGCGGCTTCCTCGATTGATCCATTTATGGATTTGTTGGGAATTCATTGAAGAGCAATCTATAAAAATTTGAGATGAATTCAAATTTCAAACTTTTTTTTTATAGCAAACAACACAGAAGGGTTAAACAGGAGAATCTAATTGGCGTTGTTCAATTGGCATTGAAAGAGCAGCCGCTAATATAACAAAAAATCTTACCGAAAGCACTTTGATATAGCTTGAAGCATTTAAGGATAATATTCGTCACAAGGTTCTCCTCCTCAGAAATTAATACCCTCGACACACTATACGTAATTGTGACGTTGTACCTCATTATGAGGTAAAAGTGTCACATAATGAGGTACGGCAATGAAGTAAATCCTACAAATTACGTATAAGCGCCATCTGTTGTCATATAGTCGAGTCATATCTAGTACATTTCTATTACATTTTATGTCACATGGGTTACATATAGGACCCCAAAATGCGACGCCAATGTAATTACTCCGGATCTACCCGATACAGTTAACATTCCGATCAAACCAACGCCAACGGCTTGGTGAGAAAAGCTTCGCGATGCAAGTTCCCACTAGAAAATGATGACGGCGAAATTCCACGGGAAGTGATTAGATTTCGACTCCCGCTAAAGAATGCTTTCGATGCAGAAGAATAATTTTAATGAAATGATTGGAGATTAAAAACGGTGAGTAGTAGACAACATCTCGGGAGGAAGACATCGATCTTTAATTCGTTCGTCTGGCGGTCATAATTAATTAAACTTGAATCTTTCCTTTTTTTATCTAGTTAAGAGTTTCGGTTAATTGAGTTGAAAGTGTTTGTAAAATATAAGTTTTGTTTTGGTGCCTAATATAAAAATTAATTAAAGTTCATAGTTGAAACCGCTTGTCTTTTTCGTTATCGCCCCGAACTACTCCCGCCTTCCGGCGTAAAAAGGACCCAAATCCTAAATATATAACTCATGTGTTGAAAGCAATCGTTTTCCCATGCTGCAGAGCAAATCTGTCAGCCAGCTTGCACCTAATCTAAAACTTTTTTGGCTACAACATCTTTAAAAACGAAATATTTAACTGCTAATGCAATATATTTCATTGAATCGTACTTTTTCTCCGTAAATTTAAATAATTAAAAACTCCAAACCGTTCCATAAATTATTGAATGTTTACAAGAGTTTAGAACTGTCAAGCGCAATGAAGTACAGCGCAGTGTGTCAATACCTCATTGGGGTCTACTTCATCATGAGGTGGAACGACATAATGATGTATAGTGTGTCGTGGGTATAAATGATCCAAAAGTTCTTCCTTAATCGAAAGTCCATCGCTACCAATTCTGGTCTTCCTTTTCTCAAGCAACTCATTCGCCATGTTGTCGAAAAATTTTATCGCAGGATCCTTTGGATATAAACCAAATAATTATCATAAAACTCGACTTCAATTTGTACTTTACATTATGATCAAATTCAATGATTTGTGGTTGGGTATCAGAGTTAACAGGAGTCTCAACACGGTTTTCTTGTTGTCGGGAAAAGCGAATAGCGATCCTTTTCAGCAGGCGATGTCAAGTGAGACGTCAACGCTCGAAGGATCTCAATACTGGATGTATCTGAATCTGTGTCCCCACTAATTGGCGCCAATTGCAATTTGCATGTGGTAAGAAGACACGATATCAACGCATGGCAACACTGTTCACATCGACTTTTGCAAACTATCTTTAAACAAAATGTAAAACAATAAGATTTATACAGTAATGAATGTCTTAGAAGCCTACCTGTAATATAATTCCAATATCAACTTTCTTCGGCTGGAGCAACAAAGTGGGGAAAGTGTTGCTGCAAATGTTGGCCCCAAAAGACAATTGTTCACTATTCTGTGAAATTTTAACGAATTCATTAAACAAATTACAAAGATGGAGGGCGAAATTCATGATTAGCTCTGATTGTGAACTCATTTGCATTTCCAGCAAAGATTTAATCTGCAACAAATTAAAATTTCAAATGTCAAAAATGTCAAATTTTACAGTTTTGTTAATAACAAAAATCAATTGATAGTGCTTTTTTTACAAATTTTCTGGCATGATTAAAGCTTTTCGTTGAATTAGGATTTTATATGGACTCCTCTTAATTTTTTTGTTCGTTGCTGGTGTCAGTTGAGTTTTAAATTTATTTTGCAATTCATCACTAAGTAGAAGACATTTTTTGCTCTCCTCCAAAATTTCCTGGAATTCCTGGAATATTCACAGTTAAAATGGCGGATTAATTTCCTATTGAATTTCAAGTAAGGACACTTACGTAGCAGTCGAGTAAATCTAGATTAATATCCGTTGTAAGTCTTCTCGCTAGTGAACGAAGTTGAGACTCCAACTCTCGACTTTTTGCAAATAGTTTACTAATATCACTGCTGGGTTTCGGCACACCCATTTCGGTGTGGTTACATTCATATCTGCTCATATATTGAATGTATAAACTATAATTGAATAACAACTGATCACTTGACTGATTAATTGCACAATGTTGAAGAGCGCCGTTCAAACCCATCCGTAACCAATGTAACCTTGCTCCACTAAACCATTTCCTGGAGCTTTAACCCTGATTCCTTGATGGACGAACTAGAAACCTTGCTGCTTCTTTTTATTGGTATCGAACTTCACTGTAACCGTTTCCCAGGCAACATTGACTATTGTTAAAAACAGTTGGGTTGAGGGGGTAGGTAGAGTCCTCCTCGCAAAACAGCTGTGAACAATCTGATTCCATTTAGATTAGTCTTTTTTCTTTTTCTTGAAACCGAATATATACGTAATATGACGTTTTTTGCTTTTACAGGAAATCAGGAGAAGGCGGAAAATTCAAAGTGGGGCCGAAAGTTTGGTAAGTTTTACTTCATTTAATTTTTAAATCAAAATTAGCAATAATATTTGGAATCCGTTGCAAAATCTTTAGAAACGTTTGTTGGAACGCCATTTTTTCGTTTAGTCTTTTGATTAATTTAATAAAGAAAAGAAAACCAGCCGTGCCTATAATATAATTGATAGATAGATAGATAGATTTATTGAAAGTATAGTATTACAATTTGCCCAATAATTAGCTTATTATTATAAAGGAAGAGTTCTGAACTTTTGTTCATTTCTATTTCGTTCCTATTTGATTTTATTAACTAATGCTGGATTTGTATCATTAATATCTACATATGAAGGAAAAACTGGACAAAACCTTCTCGTACTTAGGTATGCTAAAACTTAAATCTAACTTAAACTTAGGATTACATTAATTCATTGATGTGAACAAATTCAGAGTTTCGGCAACTTGAGCGGAATTTATTGGTGAGTCTTTCTACTCTCCCCGCTACTAATTCCACGTTCGCCAAAGAATGCAGTTTAGCAGTGGAAAAGGACCACGGAAGACTGAAGACCATTTTGAGAATTTTATTCTGTATTATTTGTAATTTTTTAATGTGCGTGGTAGCCATCGAGGACCATACAGGACATGCATAGAACATGACGGCAAAGAATATAGTTTTTATTATCAGAATTTTATTGCTAATACTCAACCCAGAGTTTTTGTTGGTAAATGGATACAGAATCCTTATTAGAATATTTATTTTATTAGAGATGTAAGAAACGTGGTTCTTGAATTTCAGCTTAGGGTCTAGTATAACGCCTAAATATTTGACTTCACTGCTCCAGGGAATTGAATGCTGCTGTACCATGAGATGGGATTGTGGAATAAAGTCTCTTCTGCGCTTCCTCGTGAAGTAGATTGCTTTGGTTTTGTCTGTGTTAACCAGGATTTTCCATTTTTTAAAGTAGGCCAATATGTGACTCAAAGCATTTTGTAGTCTGAAAACCTGATATCACTAGAGCAAGGAAGTACTTGAACTGGGAGCCCAGAGTACATTTTCAAAATTACATCAATTACATTCTAATTTCCATGCTTTTTTGAAGGTTCCCCTAAAACTAGGATTGCAAAAAACCATACTTTATTTCAAAAAGGAGCTGGAACGATCGAACCATTCCCAACGAAATATGTTTGTACCCGAAGATTCCTTGCCAAGCTCGTGAAAGTTTTCTAGTCAGAAACTGATCTAGCCTAAGTACAGAAAAATTCTGAATACATTTTTTTATATACAACGGAAATTAACTAAAAATGGAAACGTATTTTTTTTGTATAGAAGATTTTTTAATTTGTTTTAACTTTTAGTTTAAAATGCAGTTTTGAAATATTTTGTAATTTTGTGTAAATATTGAAATCAAAGTTTTCCAAGAGCAGAACGGAAAAAAAATTAAATGTATATAAAAGCGACTTGTTAGAAAAAAAAACAATCCTTTTAATTAATTGTTTTCCACAGCTACTCCTGCGCAAAGCCACACGCAGGAAAATACTCTGCGATTTCTGGCGCGCAGTTCAAGCCATCGCTTCTGGTTAGGGACAAACATTTCCGGCGGAAGTTTGGCCTTATCTTCGGGGTCATCTTCTGCAAGGAGATATTGTATTTTATTCCCAATGATCAAGGACCTTAGAAGTAATCAAACCATCTGTCTTTTTGCTGTATTTCGGTGTAGAGACAATCGAAACGACCTCTTCTGGCTTTCGTAGTAGAATTTTTCCAACTCCTTCACACATTCTCAACACCTCATGCTTGCTGAGTTTTTCCACGCATTCAGGAGGTATTGCAGGACACTTCCGTATCCATTCCACGACTCCATCGAAGTCCTTCAGGAGATTAATGGCTCCGCATTTACTAAATTTCACCCTTTTTTGGTAGATGTGATCCAACCAAGCCTCGCAGATTATTTTTAAGATCAATCCCATGATTTCCACATCTTGTGTGGCCTTCACAACTGGCAGATAGATTTCACCTAAAAAATACGTAACATATTCGTCACAATCTTCCTGGACAGTCTCCACTTGCCAATGCCTTGGAGGTGGCAGGCACAGACTTAGGGTGGCGAGGGTAAATATCCTGCAGGTGCTCGAGAGGATGTCAATGCACTCCGAATTCGTTTGCTGAAATTGCAAATTAATGAATTTATGGTAGCAATTATGTAGCAACAACCTTCAATTTCAGGATGTTTGCCTTGATTTCGGACACCAGTTTCGAGCGAAGAGCCACACAAACTTGAATGAGAACCTCCAGAGGATCTGCTGGCACCAGCTGAGGCACACGAAGTTGTTGCAATTGTTCCAAGCAATTGTTTATGTCTCCAGTGACGATTTTGAAGAAGGTCGACATATTCCATTCGGAGCACAAAGATTTCGCCTTTGCCAACGCCCACAGCCGCATGCTGTGAATAGAGTGATCTGAAAAAATATCCTCACTGGTTTACATTTCCAGGATGATGTTTTCAACGTTTTACCCATTCGATGTAGAATAGGTATTTGCTCAACAATTGGCAGTTGATTAGGAATTGTTCCATGTTGGTCGCAAGTGTTGCACAGCATCGTTAAACTGCTCAACACCTCACACCAAAGTTCGCCTGTTTTCGTTCCTGGAATCTTTCGAGGACAATGCAAACAAATTAATAAGTTAAAAAATGTATAACCAAATTTTTAAGATATTTACAAATTATTGTTTTCCAAGAGTTATCAAAGTAACTAAGTACAGACAAATGAACGAAAAAATAAAAAACTCTGGCAGTGATGGGATTCGAACCCACGCCCCCGAAGAGACTGGTGCCTTAAACCAACGCCACGCTACCCTGACCTCTGTGCTATATGATTATTATTCTGATCATATTTGTTAAAGTTATTTTTAGTGTGGAATTTAGAAACTATAGAATTGGTCTAAATATGCCCAAAAATGAAAACAATTGCAACATTAATATGTTTAGGATATGCATCCATTTTAAAGAAATGATCCGTCTCACTCACACTTGTACATTAAAGTTGCAGCCTTAGAGAAAGCCTAGGGTAAATTCTAAGCATTTTGACAAAGCAAAAATAATTTCCTTGAAATGGGATTTCTTCGCTTCACTCAGAATCTAAAATGTATTCAGATTTTTTTTTACTTAGGCCAGATCAGTTTCTGACTAGAAAACTTTCACGAGCTTGGCAAAGAATCTTCCTGTGCAAACATATTTTATTGGGAATGGTTTGATCGTTCCCGCTCCTTTTTGAAATAAAGTATGGTTTTTTGCAATCCTAGTTTTAGGGGAACCTCCAAAAACTGGCGAATGAGTTGCTTGAGAAAAGGAAGACCAGAATTGCTATAGTAGTATAGTGATGGACTTTCGATTAAGGAAGAACTTTTGGATCATTTAATTTCTGAGGAGGAGAACTTTGTGGCGAATATTATCCTTAAATGCTTCAAGCTATGTCAAAGTGCTTTCGGTAAGATTTTTTGTTATATTAGCGGCTGCTCTTCCAATGCCAATTGAACAACGTCAATTAGTTGAATTCAAACCCAATTAGATTCTCCCGTTTAACCCTTCCGTGTTTTTTGGTTTAACAAACTTTGAATTCATCTCAAATTTTTATAGCTCTTCAAAGAATTCTCAAGAAATTCATAAATGGATCAATCGAGGAAACCGCAGTTTGTGGACCCAAATAGTTTCTAGGTTCCATACTGAAAATAACTTTAATGAATATGATGAGAATAATAATAGCATAGGGCACGGTAGCGTGGCCGAGCGGTCTAAGGCGCTGGTTTAAGGCACCAGTCTCTTCGGGGGCGTGGGTTCGAATCCCACCGCTGCCAGTCTTTTTTGTTTTTGTTCAGGCATTTGTTTATAGTTTATCTGTCTTTACTTGATTTGACAACTCTTGGTGTATTATTTGTCACTGGATCAGGAGTCCAATATAAAGAAAAACACGTGGCTGCTTAATGCATACTTTAATAATAGACTTGAATTCACGGGCGTCAGCTAGTAACTGATCGCCTTGATTCTTCCAAATAAGTAGGGGAAAATCTTGTAGGTTGAAACACGCTTTGATTTTTGGTCGCAACTTTTAACTAGATAAATAAAACACATAGTTTTATATGCCGTTGGAAAGGTAATATTGTTGGCTACATTTTTGTCGAAGAATGTAATTCAGTTGCATTAAAAATAAAAAAGTTATGGCCTATTTTCCAAATATGTCATTTTTGGTCGCAAAAAAATTTGTCGTGTAGGTTGAAACACACATAGTAAATGAAATTTTTTTTTTTATTAAAACGCCAAATTTTAAATGTTTATTATTAATTTCTTGCACTTCTTCTTCCACACTTGCATTTCCGATTCTTACAGTTTTGAGAGCATTCAGTAATGTATCAGAATCCGAAACACCACATGTCCAGTTTTTCTTGGTCTACGGCATGCCATGTTCACTATCCGAACTGTTTTACTGAAACACTATTAGTTGTTTTTAAAATCCACTTGAAGTTCTAGTTTTAGTTTTACTTTGTGATTTGTAATTTATTTTTCTGTGATACAACTTGTATTAAGCAAAAAAAAAAAAAATAAAAAAAAAATAAACTTGAATAGAAATACAAAGAGTTTTTCGTACTATAGCTACTTTTCTAAATTGTTCATCCGGCACAGTTGAAAGTTATCACCAACTGAACTTTCTCTCATCCTGATCTCTAATTTGTACTTCCTTGTCCTCCTTGATTGACTCAGCCTCTTCGAGAGCAAATACTTGTTCTTTTCCTAAAACAAAAGAAATCCTGAGTTCGTCGGCCTGGCAATTAAGTGCCGGAATAACTCATTCGCATGAGTTGTTGCACACCTGGGTGCATTGAACGATACCGCAACAGTATAATACTATAATATTTAAGTTCACCGATGTGCACATCAAACGGCCAATGCCGCAGTTCAGGGAAAGCAATAACACTCAAGGACGACTGTACAAAACAATTGTCTTTCAAAAGTTTGCGAGCAGGAACGTCCACCTATCAGCCGCAAGAAAAAATGCTTACAAATGTTTCCGAGAAACGATATCCTCCAAATTACCTCTTTATGAACATAATTGCTAGTGAATGACCCACGTTCATTCTCATGACAATATTCAATTTGGAATCTGAATAACAACATGGTTGTGTTTTATTCCAGCAAGGACATAGGTATGGTCACTATGATCCTGCAGGATTTAACGAGATTGACAGCAACTGTGTGCTCCAGAGAAGGTTCCAACGAACCAGCATATGTAATATGTATGTAGTTTTGTATGTTTATTTTTCTTTTAGTTGTTCACTTGCTACTGTTATGGTGTTTCAACCTACACGACATCCAGTGTTTCAACTTACAAGACTGACCGACATTTTTAGAAGACATGAGATTTTGCTTTTCTATGCAAAATAAGCTAAAAATTCCTTCGGAACTAGAAAATAGAGCAAAAGCTGTAGTGTAAATGTCATATTCACCTTTTCATATCGATGAAAAAATAACACTTTTTTCAGTTATGGAAAAAATTTTAAAACACTTTTTTCACAAATTTTTTTGACTTGCTGTGGTTAAGTACAAGGATGGCAAGTTAGTAAGTCTGCATGCAATGAATTGTTAGCTACTGATAATACAACAACTTTACACTATACAATTTGGTGTGAACTGTAAGAGAAAAAAAAATATCGCTGTGTTTCATCCTACATGCCGTTTCAACCTACACGACACTCCCCTACAATGTACTTTTTACCTAACCCCTGAAATAGCAATACATTTCCTAAGGAATGCTTACGCTTGCGCAATTCCGCTGACTTGCTTAATTGCAACGCAAAAGGCAATCACCTTCCAATAGTGCACGTTCCATCAATAGGTTTTTTAATTTTATTTTACTTATTAATTGCAATTTGCTAAATTGCTTTTATTGTTTACCGCGATGGGGTCAATCCATACCGGATATATTGATATGGTCATTTATGCTGACTCCCATCATTTTGCGTTTCTGACAATTTTCTTGACGCCCCAGTTACTTGCGCTCCTCGCATTCTTTTTTTTATTTCGAGCAACGTGACTCGCTACCGTGTTGTTTTCTTCTTTTTATGCGAGCGCTTATCGTAACTGGCCCAAGCATATATTTAATTGTCATGGCTCGACCTTGTATTGCTATGTACAATTTTGTTTACATTTCTTGCCCTAGGTCGTTAGCCATTGCTTACGCTTTTTGCGGTGATATGTGCTTGCACTTTTGGAGTTAATTGCTATTTGTTTACAATTAACTTTTAAGTTGGCCGAATTGATCATAACATTAGTCTCGAACTTGATCCTCATTCCTCTGCCGGTGCCGTCGCAAGCAAAATTAGATAAAGTGATTAGGCTGTAATATGTAAGTTAAAACAATTAAAGTATAAATAAAGTTTTTTATGTACTGCAACGAGGCAAAATCTGGAATCGCACATGTAAGCATTCCCACCAGCAAAATTCCACTCCGCCGATTAAAGTACCAGTTACTGCCGGAAACTTTACTTCTTACGATTCGCGAACGCTTTTTGAAAAGTGTGTATAAGAGGCCGGCAGTGATCAATGCAAATGCAAGCGAGTTCTGGGAACAGATTGACTTTCGCGACTTGTGGCAGAAGTGCGTCTTTCGAATTTACTTCGCATATCGACAAGCACGCATTTGTATTTTTGTATTAATTTTAATTGTAAATCAGCACTAAATTTTAATTGCAACGTTCATCAAATTGACACATGTCAGCATGTCAGCATATGTCAAATTGTGAAGTTGTAAACAATGAAATTAACAGAGATTTCTTGATTAATATAGTGTTGTGAAGTGTAAAAACGTGATAAATGTGTTTAAGTGGACTTGTTGCGGGTTTTTGTGGTTTTCGCAAATAAATTTTGTGGATATAAATACGTCAAAAAACCGAAAAATTACGTGAAATTTTTGCATCGTAAAATGTATTTTTTTCCAAAAGTATATAAGTGCACGGTCTTTTTTTGCACATTCTTGGTTTTTTAACTAAAATACATGTCTCCACAAAATTTCATTGAAATCCGCCACAAGTTGCGAAAGTCAACTTTTGCCGAGTTCTGTCCCAGCTTGCGCGGAATAGCAAATCAGTACAAACTTCCCATTGGTATTCCAGGAGAGCGTCCGGAGCCACTCCCCGAAGTATCCCAAACCGACCGAACCCAGACCAAGTCCAGTATGCGTGATGAGCGGAAAGACTTCCCCGCCAGACTAGTACGCGTGGTGAGCGGAATCACTTACCGCCCCGCCCAGCCCAGTACGCGTGGTCAGCGGAAAACCGACCGATCCCAATATCCGCATTAGCCAGAACGTAGACATTGTAAACTATGGTAGAAGAGTTAAGGAATAGGTTAGTACGTAAGCAAAGGGAAGAAATAAATTACTACAAGAGGACACCACCTGTTTTCTTCTTCGCTGAACCTACCCCGGCCCGGCAGGCTTGCCTCTTAACAAATTATTTTGTAACGCCCAGGGAAAACATGTTGCAGTACGAATACCGCACAACAGAATAAAGGGTGAATTATTACTATCTTTTCGGATAGTCAAGCACCGCTCAAAGCGCTCTCTATATGAAGATTTTCTTCGAGAATCGTCATGGAGTGTTTGATGGGATCCAGTGTCTGGCTTTGCCCAACAGGGTCTCTCTCTGTCTGGTTCCAGGACACTGTGGAATCGTGGGCAATGAAATTGCTGACTCGCTTGCTGGAGACGGTTCTACAGCCAACTATGTAGGCCCAGAGCCTTTCTGTGGCATAGCATGGTCCTCCATCAGATTTCTGATTGGGAACTGGTTCAGGAGCCTCCAACTCCAACAGTCTGGTTTCAGTACTGCTTTTGGTCTCCGACAGGCTAAGGTGCTCCTAAAACCCTCTGTCTTCAAAAATGTAATAAATTTAAAAAAGACAGACGTAGGATTGCTGGTCGCTATGGACTGAGGTACTATATGCGTAAACTAAGACTGTCTGACGAAACTGAATGTCCTCTGTGTTTGGAAGGTGAAAAAACCTTGCTCTGTATTGTATGTGAATGTCCAGCGTTAGTCTGGCTGAGAAGGCGGATCTTTTTGAAGCATTTTCTGGACCTCTTGGACATAAGACCCGATTCTATAGATGACCTCCTTGCTTTCATTAGGAAGGCGGATGATACCTTATTCTAAGTAAGGGACCGCACACAATAGACCACCCGTTTGGCCTACCGTGATTGTTGCCCCTTTAACAAATAAATATATAAATAAGTATATCTTTTATATCTTTCCTCCTTTAAGGCTCTTATCTTTCCAATTTCTTCTATCGAAAACTGTTTTTTCCCCATTATTTTTTTATAGCACCTACACTTTTTCAAAAGCAAGCTTTCGCAGAAAAATTATGCAGTGCTTACTGTTGACAGTCAAATATAAAATAACGCACGTAATCAGTTGCTCTGCTTTTTTTGCACAATTTTAGATAAATACATCCAGGTATAATCGCTCGGATGTTTGATAAATCTAGAAACTGCATTTAATGATTACGACTTCCATAAGTAATAAAACCAATATCATTTGGTTTCTCTCCGGCTTCTAGGAAACAGGATATATTAGAGTGTCCGTCGTAGCCAGTTGCTTGCCAGTGTATATGTAATGTATGTATTCTTATAGTAAATTGACAACAATTCTAATGTTATTTGCCTTATCTGGAAATGCATACAAATGAGGACCTGCTTAATTTTTTTCTGTGTTATTGTCTTCATCGAATATATGTAGGGTTTCCCGATATTCTCGATAAAGACTGTTTATCCATGAACTTTACAAAAGAAAATTATTGATTTAAATATTGTTTTATAAATATATTTTGTTATGTACAAATTATGTATTCCTAAATTACAGCATTGATAAATGGCACAATTTAATACTGGATAGGCAATGCTTCCGAGATTTTCTTGTGCCTGTGGCCATTTGGGCGTAATGGCCACGACTGCCAAATTGTTGCAAAAGTTTTTGGCACCAGTCGCCCAACAACCAAACTTCAACTCCATATAGAAACTGACTTTATGGTGCAGACGTGAACAGCACCGATGCCTAAATGCAATTAAGTGCAATTTTATGAAGTTGTGGCTTCCAGCAGGAATTAGTCCTTCGCACCAGTTGTTGTTCATTTGCCATTACGTGAATCCAAAGTACGCTTACATATAATAATAGTAGTCAGCATTTGTTGCGAAACAACTGTGTTCGGGAACTAATGCTCGTTAGGTGACGTGCGCCTAGAAAACAGATTTTGAATTTCAAATCTTCTGCAATGCTTCTGAATTTTCATTCTAATGTGATCTTCCAGGAAGAAATTTAAGCGCGCTCCCATTGTTTGTTGCAAACTTCTACAGATAAGTATAAGTGTAACATTCGAAAATTCCAAATATATAGGTACTACTATAATGCATCCGGGTATACGGGTCATTCCAGATGAATACGACAAATGGAAATTCCATTTCTTTTATTGTACCTGTATACTGTATGTAAAAAAAGCGATAGGTATTTTAAAAATACTATAGCAAAATTAACTTTCAAAATACAGGCATACTATTCTGTTTGATTTTTCGTGTAGTAACTAAATTAGGTACGCATTTGCGACATTTTAAATTAAGTGACTGTATGTCCATTCTACCTATTTAGTTTTTTTGCTCTTAGAATTTTAAAGTGCAGCCCCGAGTAGTAGCCTCCCCCAAAATAAAATCCTAGATATACTAATGCACCCCATAATAAACAATAATCTCCGTGTGAGTCAATCTATCAATTTATCCTTTTGGCTACATAGTGAACACGAGCTTGGGTTCAGTATTGCACTTAGTTAAGCATTGAGTGCGTGCTAAAAAAACAATTTTTGACGAATTTCAAAAACTAGAAGAGATAGATTTTTTTGAAATTTCGATTAATGTCGGAGAGTGTTTATTAACCGTCGAAAGATTTGCCTTAACGGCACAAATACACAAATAAGCAAATACACAAGTGTGGGAGTGTACAGGAACAGTTAGTTCCTGGGCACTAATTGTTGACTCTCATCATCAGTTAGTTGGCCGTGATCATTTGAGCAGTTGAGCTGAACATTGAATTGATCCGAGCGGAGTTGGAAATCGAGTGCCGCGACGAGTTTGTTGTTTAAAATTAACAGACTATAGAGCCAGATGCACTTTTTAAAAAAAATAATATCTCCACTAAAATCCAATGAATATTCGTGAAAAGTGAGTTTTTCAACAATTTTGTAAAGAATGAAAAAAGTTCGAATAAAAATTTCAGCGCAGCATTCCTTGACCAGTCCAAAACAGCATAGAAAGTGAATCGACAGGCTTTTGTTCAATAGTTTTCATGAACCTATTCTAAAACTATGAAAAATAATCCCCATAAACCTAACATCAGCAGTTCGAATTTTTCAATTTTTCAAACCCCTGAAATGTTTGTAGGGTAAAGTTAAATACACGAAAGGGCATCAACCCCCTGTTATACATTTTTGGTCCAAATGTAAAAGGGCCGGCTAAATAAAAAAATTGCTTTATTTTGATAGAATTTGTCCACATAAGCATTTCTTATTAGGGCACGAAGGCTGTAATACCGCTGTACTTGCTTTTATTTGAATTCAAAAAGTCTGTATTTTTATACATTTTCTTAGTTCCGAAAGCAACACCGCCGCGCCGCCGCGCCGTCTACGTTTGTGTGATTTTCGCTTACTAATTCCTTTAATCAAAAATATATGAAAATACAGACTTTTTCAACTCAAATAAAAGTATTTGTAAACTCTTATTGATTTTATTATAATTATAATATTGGGTCATGGTTATCATCCAAGGTTGGTCCAAGGTTCAACCTGTAGTAATTTTCAGTATTGGCCCAAGACTGTTCTGCATTGGGCCAAGCTTGGCTCAATGGCGAACCAATCGTATTTTCTTACCTAGGAAGGAGTTTGAAAGTACAATTTATTTACAAATTATCTTTTATTATACTTTTTTCAAAATAATAAACCGAACGGATAAGCATCAGGATTAGAATATTCTGGGACCCCATAAAATTAGGTACCACCGCCCAAAAACATGAACATTTTTTACCCAACCAGAAAGATCCCCATTCACTCATTCTAAATCAAAACACCCCATAAGTATAGTAAAATGTAAATCCATCCATGTTTACTACGGTAAAACTCTTCCCACAATTTAACTCGCCGACGAAAACGTCGTCATGCAATATAACTATTATAATTAATCCGTCTTTCTTAATCTTTTCAAAATGTCACTTGACCAATTTATATTTTTTATTAAACCCGTGATGGCAAATGCATATATGCTCGAAGGTACTCGTATTTAAATAATCATTATACATACATATTTTCGCAAAAAACTCATATAGCGGTACATAATCTATGTAGCATATGCATATTAATTCGCATCTACGTTGTTTTGAGAAAGTTTTGGTCTAATTATTTTGTCTCTGCGTTAAGTAGCTTAGAAGATTATTGGAATTTAATTTAAGTACCTTCATGTAAAAAAATTTTACATGAAAAAACTGAACAAATTTATTTCACATCAAAACCCGGATAACGGTTAAACAAAGAAAATTGAAATGTTCCGCTATTGAAATCAAATGTAATCATATGTAAAATAAAGAAAAATTATCTCCCCACATTGTAACAATTAATAAAGACACCACTTTTTAATTGTTAATTTTTATTTTAACCATTCACGTTTCCTCTTTACCTACTACTGCTTCATCTGACATCTGTCAACATAGTTCACATTCTTGTTGTTATTATTCACAATGGTTATGTTTAATCTCCTTCCACATCTCATTACATGCTTTTTTTTTTTTTTTTTTTTTTTTTTTTTATTTAGTGACTTGCTTACTGCACTTAAAACTAGATTATTCTACTTAATGCCTGTTACAATTTTACCAGCCATATCTTTCTGGTGCTTTTACAATACGACCACTTCGCGTTTTAACACTACTCTGATTATCCAGCTCTATCTGAACTACAGGTTCTGTATTATCTCCCGATCTTGCTTCCGAATCAGCAATTCCAGCAGTAGTGTCATTAACGACTTCAGATACTGGAAGCACCGGTTCATCCACAATTACAAACTCCGCAGGAGTGTCTGGTGTTACATTTTTCGGAAACGGCTTAATGATCTGAACTTCCGGCATGTTATTTAGAATACCTGATTTTACATTTTCTTCATATAACAAATCACTGGAATTAAAATCTTCATTTTTAGTTTTAGCAATAAATCTACGATTCCGTCTGAAGTGATTATCAAAGCTATCCTGAATAATGTACGAACGATCATTCACAATTCCAATTATTTTACCATAATGCCATTGTTTACATTTTTTCTTGAATATTACTAGATCCCCAACTTTCAATACTGGTAATGACTTAGCGTTTCGATCATAATAATATTTCTGCTTATCTTTTTTATTTGTTATTTTGCTTTGTATTTTTTCTTCAGACAAATTATTGTTTCGCTTAAGAAGTTCCTTCGACACAGGCAATCTTGTCTTGACTAACCGACCAAAGAACAATTCCGATGGCGTTAACCGCATGCTTGCAATAGGTGTTGTATTATACTCCAGGATTCTATACTGGAATTGATCAACTTCATTAGTTTCATAGCATCTTTTTAGTATGTTTTTAGCAATGGCCACTCCCTTTTCCGCCATTCCATTGCTTTGTGGATATATTGGGCTTGAATATTTGAATTTAATGTTAAAATCATTCCCGAAATTTTGAAACTCCGCTGAGTTAAATGGAACATTGTCACATTTTATTATTGACGGATATCCAATTTTATTAAAAACCCGACTAATGATGTCAATAATATGTCCGGACGTTTTATTTTTTACCCTTAGTGCGGCTAAGTAATTTGAGTAAGCATCAAAAATCGCAATGAAATCACCACCGGCGTACTCAAATAGATCCATGGAAACGAATTGAAAGGGATATTCCGGATTTTTTTCCTGCACCAATGACTCTTTTTGATTGTTTCGTTTGAATTTCTCACAAACATTACAAGATGAAACCACTTCTTTAATTTGAGAGCTCATTCCCGGCCAATAATACAGCATTCTTGCTCGCGATAAGGTTTTTTCAATTCCAAGATGCGGTTCATGAATCCATTTAACAATTTTACATTGCAACCTTGATGGAATAACCAGCCTATGATTGACAAACAACAATCCATTTTCAAAATGCAGTTCTGATTTTAATTTATGAAATTTTTTTTCCTAAGTCGTTAAGATGATGAAATCCCGGCCAACCATTAACAACAAATTCACAAATCCGCTTATATTCCACATCGGAGTCTAATACTTGTTTGTAGTACTTGTAATTTTCCTCTGACACACAGACAGACTTTATAACTGCGTGGACTACTCCTGAGAGTTCCGCTGATTCCGTGATCTCCGGTAACGGTGCACGAGAAAGACAGTCAGCAACTAACATGCTTTTACCCGGTTTATAAATAATCTCTACTCGTGGATATTTTAGCAATTGCATAAACAATCGTTGCAATCTTGGCGTAACATCATCAATTTCTCGTTTAACTAACGCTTCCAAGGGTTTGTGATCACTCTCCACAGTGAACTCTCTTCCATATATGAAATAATGGAAACGCTCACAAGCAAAGACAACGGCTAGCAATTCTTTTTCGATTTGGGCCCAATTTTTCTCATTTTTGCCAAGCGTTCGGGATGCGAATGCCACTGGATGACCATCCTGAACTAGAACTGAACCTAGCCCATCCTTTGATGCATCTGTTTGAATCATTACGGGCTTATTTGGATCATATGGAACCAAAACAGGTTCCGAAGCAATTATCTTTTTTAATTCTTCCAATTCCCAATCATGTTTTTCAGTCCATTTAAACTCCACATCTTTTCCCGTTAATTTACGCAATTCCGCGGTTATTTTGGATAAATTTGGAATAAATCTAGCTAAGTACTTGAATAATCCCAGAAGACGCATGACACCCTTTTTATCAGTTGGTTTTTTTATATCCCGTATTGCCGACGTGTGTTTATTCGCAGGCTTAATTATGCCTTCCGAAAAAATATGGCCCATGAACTTAATTTCTGATTTACGGTATTGCATCTTTTCCGAATTAAATTTAACATTGTTTAACCTCGCGCGCTCAAGTACCGTTGCCATGATTTTATCATGCTCCATTTCATTCGACGCCGCAATTGCAATGTCGTCAAAGTATATCATAACTCCCGGTATATCTCCAAAAATTTGAACCATTTTTCTTTGGAACATTTCCGGAGCACAATTCAACCCAAACGGAAGTCTATTAAATTTATATCTACCGAAAGGTGTCATGAACGTTGTCAGTTCAGAACTTGCTTCATCCAGTTTCAACTGCCAGAATCCATTTGAGCAATCAAGAACCGAAAAAACCCGCTTATTATTTAATCGTGATATAAAATTATCAATAGTCGGTATTATTAAATGTTCCCTTTTGATACACGTATTAAGTGGCTTTGGATCCAAACAAATTCGTAAGCTTCCATCCGTTTTCTCCACAATCTGAAGATTGTTTACCCAATCCGTCGGTTTCGATACAGGTGAAATGATTCCATCCTGCATCATTGATTCTAATTTTGGCTTTAATTTTTTAATTACCGTTTCCGGGAACCGTTTTTTATAATGCACCACCGATTTCGAATCATCCTTTAGATAAATTGAAATTTCCCCGGGAATTTTCCCAAGTCCATTAAACACATCCTTATTTTTACTCAAAAATTCCTCCCCGTTGTCCAACCTAACAAACGAATCAACATCTAAACGTTTAATTAATCCAAATTCAACGCAAGTTGCAAGCCCTAGTATTGGTTCAAATGTTTTATCCACCACTAAAAAAATAACTGGTCTTTTAATTTTAGAATTCTGATCCAAAAGATTCAGCTGAACTAATCCAAAAATTTTAATCTTTTTATTACTATAATCGAATACCGGAAAGTCATTTTGTTCCTGAACCATTTGAATTTTCATTTTCTTAACTATATTTATTGGAATGCAATTAGCGTCCGCTCCGCTATCAAGTTTAAACTTAACTAGTTCATTTTCTATTTGATATGTCTTACTCCATTGTTCCACTTTCCTACCGACGATCTTAACTCCAAGTGATTTTGTTCCGATTAAGTTTAGTCTACAAACGCAATTATTTACTCTAAGTATACTACTTAATTGTCTACATGACTTAAAAGTTATACCTGTCATTCTATTCCAGCTAATGTTGTTGACTTGCTCGACTTGTTTCGACTGCTGCTTGTTGCTCTTCTTACGACACATGCGTTTGAAATGACCCTTTTTTCCGCAATCACATGTGAAATCCTTCGCTGGACATTTAGCCTTGTGCTCCAGATTCCACTCACCCCCACAGTTGAAACAAACGCGTTTGTTGATAACGTTGACTAACCCAGATGTGTTGGCTTCCTTTGACACTGCAGCAACTACTTGTTTCCTATCCAAGATGTCCTTGTTAACATTGGCTGCTTCGAACGTCTTGCATACATCAATAACACGATCCAACGCTTCGTCACGCCCATCAAGTAATTTCAGTTGTAGTTTCTTGTCCCAGACTCCCATTATAAGCCGATCACGCATCATCCTTTCCTCGTATGATACTCCACATTTAGTTTTGAAGTCACAGCGCTCTATTTGTATGCGCAATTCTGTAACAAATTCATTAATTGATTGACGCTCCTTTTGAAACAGATTAAAAAATTTGTATGATTCCATTGCAGCATTCTTCTGAGGAATGCAGTGTTCATCAAATTTCTTTAATACTTCATCTAAGGTACGCTGCTGAACATCGTACACGACACGTGCTTCTTCCGCCTCAGTTGCCTGTACTTCACGTGCATCTGTAAGAGTGCCTAGCAATGAATTTTTCGTGCCATCATTCGTAAACAATGTGTTATAGATGTTTGCACCGTTTGTTCCGATTAACCACAGAAATGTAGCAATTTTTTTAGGTTCCGTTTCTGTTTCTTTCCCATTTGCCATCATGTAGACCACAAAATCACGCTTCCAGTTTCTCCAGTCAGCAGACAAATTTGAACAATCGAGCTCCCTTAGATCTTTCCGTGCATGTGCCATTTTCGTTTTTAAATACACTTAAATCCGTTAAATTCTTATCAAATTATATTCACCGATGCTAGATTTACTACGATGAAGGTTGTTTTTAACCCGATGATCTGATATCTTTTAGATATTCTCCGATGAAAGTTGTTTCTTTTTTTTTTTTCCGATGATTTGATATCTCTTTAGATATTCTCCGATAAAAGTGACAGTATCACTTTTTATAAATATTTAATTTTCAATTAGGTCTTTGTATTCTCGCATTATTATCCCACTTCTGACACCATGTAACAATTAATAAAGACACCACTTTTTAATTGTTAATTTTTATTTTAACCATTCACGTTTCCTCTTTACCTACTACTGCTTCATCTGACATCTGTCAACATAGTTCACATTCTTGTTGTTATTATTCACAATGGTTATGTTTAATCTCCTTCCACATCTCATTACACGCATCAGCCTACTCTCTCTGTAGGCACAAATTCGTAAGTCACGCATTTTAACGATATTCGAATGAAAAACTCTGTTGTAAAGTTTCTTACCGAATAAAAAAATAATATGGCATGTAATAGTACTCAGCAGGAGCTTTAATTTGATATCGGACTCGGCCTAAATTGGACAATCCCAAAGGAGATGACCCTGAAATTTGGTACAGTGATACGATACTTCGTTAAAATCAGTAAGGTCAAGTTCGAATATGAACAAAATCGGGGAACTCCTTACTGTTGCCATATAAACCTTAATTGTTTTTATACAAAAATGCTGATTTTGCTTAAAGCATGTTTACATTTGTAATTTGTTTCGTTAAATATTGTTACATAAATACGTATTACAATTAATTATTTGCCAGAATTTTTTTACATGGTCCTTGTTTACACGATATTAAAATTATACAGAAATGGGAAAAAACTTCGGCAGTTTTAGGGTGGTAAAAGTGGATGGATTTACATGCGGTTTTTTGATTTAGATGGAGTGAATGGGAATATTTCTGTTGCGGTAATAATTATTTACGTTTTTTAGGGTTGTGGAGGTTGGGGTTGTAGCCATCTCCCTTGGGGTTGTTCGATTTGGGCCGTGTTGTATATCAAATTAAAGCTCTTTCTGAGTACTATTAAATTAAGCAGTTGCGGATAACTAGCCTTAGTTACATAAGGAAATGCATGTCTAGATTTTTACATAGAATGAGTATATTTTCCTACATCTTCCTTACTAGTTATCTATACAGATGATGTTCTTTGCGCATTAAATAGAGATCGCTGATTTATAAAAGATCTTTGTTCTTTACGTACGAAACTTGGAGAATATTTCGTCTTTTAAATCAAATTTATCCGTCTAAGAAAGAAAAAGCAATTAAATTCTCATCTGTCTTAGTTTCCATGCTAACGAAATTCTTCTCTGTTACGTGCATAGATTATAATTTACGTAGAATTTAATTCATTTATTAGAACAAGGGAATTAATTTCATTTCTTTTGCAGAACTTTGAAACTCTAATTGAAATATGTTCCTGAACAGAAGTAAAACTTTAACGAGTTCGCATTAAAAATGGATAATTGTTTTTTATTCTCCTTCTTCAACGAATTCCCTATGAATTTAATTTAAATTAAATACACAGGGAAATAAAATTAATTATTTGTGGTATTTATTTAGCTGTTTATAAATTACAACACAAAACTGGGGCGGAAGATATACATAATTTGTTTAGACCAATTATGAAACGTCCATATGTAGATTGTAGAGCGGTTAGGTTTTAACACAAAAGAAACGTTTGTTAAGAAATCGTGTAAAAAACCATACCTACTATGAGTAAAACAAATTTCCAATCGTTAAACGAGAAATTTGTTCTACGTTGTTAAAAAGGCAAATCAAAAAACCCGTAAGAACAAATTATTTTAAAATGAAAATTAATTTGAAAAATTTAAATAAAAAGTATTTATAATGTCTATCCCACGTTTTCAAAATGGATCAAAAAATATAGAATAATTTCTCATAACCCCATACAGATTCCGAACAAGCCCAATCAGGGTGACCTGAAAATTGGTGAATTACTTTAAACCAATTTTTTGTCATGAGTTCAAGTTGAATGTTTCCACTTTCAAGTATCTTATGCCAATTTAGTATGTACCTATAAAAAAACTTCGGCTTCAGGTGCAGTAACTTTTAATATTCAATATCCTAAATTAATGAATAAATAAAAGATAAATTTCTGAATTGGTCGCGCAAAAATGGACAAATGCTATAAATCAAAACGTTAAATTTATAGGTTTACACAGTGCGACAAAAGCTACCCTTAGTCTCATTATTAATTTTCATTATTGTCAAAACGAGACAAATTTACTCTGAGGTTTATCATGAATAATTCATTCCGAATGCAAATACGGCAAACTAGATGGTGATGATGCGGACTTAACAATCATTCGTCGACGCAGAGCCACACTTAGTAATCAACATTCAAAACAGTTTAATTAAACAAATGTTAACTTTTAGACTTAATAAAGTTTTTAAAAAGCATTTGGCGTGCTTTATTAACTCTAAAAGGTAAAAACCTTTAGTCTCCTGTAGCGGTTGCTACTTTAAAACATTGTGCAGCACTTTTAACTCAAACATAAAAACTTTAAATTGTAATGGAATTTATAGTAGTATTTTAAAATTAAGTAAGCAGAAAAATTTTTTTGTTTTTATCTAGGTATAGATAAAAAATATTATAGTATATCTGTTCGTGATATTTATTTACTATTAAATAAATATATTTTGTTAATATTTAAGTAATAATATAAAAGAAGTTTTTATCTTATTATACTCGTATACATATAGTGATAATATCACTTCACCCCCATGCCTACTTGCACGTGCAAGGTAAGCGTAGGTTTTATTTTATTATTCTGGGAACATATTTACACGTTTAATTCCTCGAAATTAAAATGGAAATATTGGTTTAATATCAGAAAATCTCTGAATTTCGGGAAATAACTTGTTGACAAGTTTTCACGCCATCGATATAATTCAATCTGCATTCATTTACGAGATATGATACCAACATACATATTTGCAGGACGAATGGCTGTCAATTCCGTGAACACGTCGAAAAATGTACGAGCTTCAACGAAAGAGAAACAGCTGATTTCATTTTAAAAGAAAAGCAGAGAGATGTTGTTACATAAAATATAAAAATTATTTGTAGTAAGTTATCTGATATCTATTTATTGTCTCAAATAACACGCTGAGATTTTTTCTTCGCCGGTGCAACGGGATTGTGTTGATATTGACGGCAGAAAATATTTTGAACACTTTTAAGATGTTATATTTACTAGTTGTTTGAGAACACAATTTGCCTTTTAAAAAGTTCTTGCCCACACAAAGATTTAGTCGAACAACTTTCTAGGCGATATAATGAAAAGCAGACGAACTGTTTGTCATAAACTGAGTTTATCACAAAAATGAGGCAGTTAACTGAAATCAGGGTTCTGCGAAAAGCTGCCACCGCGGTCGCGGGTCGGTGGTGGGTGAAGCTATTTTATATTTAGAGGACTTGGAAAACTTATTATGGGAACATGTGCTTTAAATAGCGGGAGTTACTTGAAGTTTGCAAATCCTGGTCGACATCTGGCAGTATTCCTTCCGATTATTGCATAGCTCTCGCCGAGGAGGATTAAATGGCAATGCTGCTGTGATTTGTACGCATATCACCGTTGAGGTTTAATAGTTGATGGTTTAAAACGCTTCTTTAAATATGCAAAATTTCATATTCATTAGATGATATAAAATCTACACTTAGAAAATAACTTCAGATCTTGGTGTCTAGGTTAACAGCTCCATGCCTTTCATTTTCATTGATCACTCCAACTCCAATGTTCTCAAAGCTAGATCAACCCTCGCTCCGGCTCAGCTCTCGCCTGTGGCTGGGCAAACGAAGACCACTAAGGGATCAACGGGATCAAATTATACCAATTACGGCCTAAATTACTAAATTGACTTCCACATTTCTAAAAAGTAAAGCTTTCTTAGGGTTCCGTTTTACATAAATATTATATATATTTATTATATTTTTGTAGTAATTCTTTTTATGAATTTAAATAAATAAATCTTCGTAGGCTATTCAGAATTTTTTATTTGCACAAGAGTTTAAATTACAAATTTACTAAGGTACCATTCCTTTTGCCCGGCTGTAAATTGTGCTACTTTTAATTCGTTTGACGTCATTTCGGGGAATACCTGGAAGACAAAGTTGCGCTTGCTCTTTCAAAAGCAAGCATTTCCCCTTTGGACGTGATGTCACATTCCACAAATCTCAAGCTCGCGCAATATGTACCATAATCGAATTTCAGACGCTTTCCCGGTGGTCTTGAAAAGATTCTTGCACTGAATCTGCGGCATTTTACTGGACTTTTTGCTTGGAATCCATTCAAAAGATCCACATCCTTCTCAATCTCTGACCTACATAATGTTCTCTCGTAGAATAGGAATTGTTCAAATGTTCTGACGACAGCGCAGCATTTGGTTCAGATCTCAACAATTTTATTCATCTATATTTCAAGTTAATTTTCACAATTCGCATTCGATCCATAAAACAGAACACTTTGAGTTTAAATTTTATTTTTAATGAAGTATTTATGCTTATATTTGATGCTTAGATTTAAATAAAAAGAAAATATTTAAAAGGAAATGAATACTTTTGACCACCTCAAAAACATTGAACCATCTTTTAAGTCGAACCAATAATTTTGTTCGCTTACATGTTTTCTGCAAAACAATAAAAAGCATCCGTGAATTGCACGAAAGTATAAAAAATTATGCGGTCTAAAGTGTGTACAGTAGTTCCGGTATAGATGAACTTCTCATTGTAAAAGGTGTGTAGAATTAAAATCGTTGTATTTAACATTCTATTACTGCGAACAATTTTTTTAGATCGAACAAAATACAAGTACGGCTGATTGTGAGTACTAATGGTACTATACCCTGGACCGTCGTAAGTTCTAGATACAAACCTGAAATTGTACAAGGAACAAAGAAATTTTCGCAAAAGTGTTTCCATGCCCATCGGGTCCTTTATGAATGTATTGAGAACTTTGAATGATACTACAAAAACGCTGCTAAGTCTTTACACATGAGTTTATTATTTCGGACCGGAGACCTGAGTGAAGTGACCCACAAATCCTGAACATTAGTGCCCAAAAAGGGCGGGTCGCCGAGAGTCAGTAAATAAACGGGACAATTATATTAACGGTTTCTTTACATTTTTTTATTATTTTTTTCTCATTTTTTTTTCTTTTAAAAAAAAATTTTTATAATTTTCTTAATTTTTTTTAATTCTTCACTCTTTCTTCAAAATCGACTTCATATTCGATCTCCTCACCCTAAAAAACATAAAAAGAGATAACCCCCATACCCAAGTTCGCAAAAACTTTAAAAATGCGTAATTTTACACCCCTTTTTCGATCAAGCTATCGAGCTTCGGGATACAACTAGGGCCCAAATGTAGCCTATGTGCGAAAGAACGAATTTTCGACCGGAACTTAAAGTAGAAATCGCTGACACGGACGGCGGGCAGACATTGCATTTTTGGACTCTACGCATCTTTAAAAGTAAAAAAAGGGAAGGGGTAGGGGGGGGTGGGGTTGGTTGGGTCAAAACAAATTTTTCCGAACCGATTGCATAGGTGTATTATTCAGAGAATAATAAACAAAAAGGAATAATTCTAACGATATTTATGTTTATAATATAATAACAGTGTACGCTGAGTAGATATACAAGTATATTACTTATTGGAGTTGAGAAGCATACACATATAGTAATGATAAGTTGGTTTTTTATTTTTGCTTGTTGAATTCAATAATTCAAATAAGGAGGCAAATGCTTGCTACATAATTTCTTTAAATCTTCATTAGGTACATTCAGCCACAAGGTTACAAGGCTATTAATATATCAAACATATTATTTACTATGTAGTCAAAATTTCCTGATAGTTCCGTTGAAAACTAAAAAATCAATAAAACAATCATTAAAAAAAAACTTGTTCTTGACCATTAATTTTATAATTTGAATACATAGCCCTTCACACCCACAAATTGCAAAGCAAATTTATGTGTTTCCTGATTTTGTTAGATGGACCGACCCTTCCTACTCTGGAGCAATTGATCACAATTGAAGAAATCTTTTATTACCTAAAACGAGCATTGGCACGGTTGACTAAACAAAAACTACCTTCCGACTTCCGTATAACATCACCACTGTGAGTTTGCCCCTTTCTACGACGTTATGTTTATCTGGTATCTCACAAACTTCTCAGCTCATCTACCTTAAAGTAACAGAATCTTAGTCACCAGCAAGAAATCAAGAGAAAGCAAAAATACATTAAAAGAAGACAATGTGGGGCGAAAACGATTTGAAATGGTGCAAAGTATGTGTACGCTTTTGCGCTCATAGTCCTTTTTCTTAAGAACATTTCTTTTCTGAAGAATAAAATTAATCACTTCTCCAATGAATCTAAATGCTGTCCTTGGTTCGACTATCAACCATTCGTCCACTTTCCACCGTACAAATCGCTTTGCAGAAAGATTGATACTTTGACGGCTGAATGGCCTTTTTTGAAAAAAAAAAATATTTTGATTATTGTTTTATAATGACTTCGTTTTGAGTTAGAATTGTTTTCAGATGACAAGAATATCATAAAGCTTTTTGGTGACTATAACACTCATCCTATGTGGGAAAAACGTTTCTGAATAATGGGTGTCAGTTTAGTTGTGAAAGCTGATAAAACTGCAATATTCGAACCAGCTCTAATCCAACCTAGTTTTTACGTAACAATACCAATCTGCAAAGTGAAAGCGAGCTTATAAGCAGGTCAGACTTTTGTAAGTAGGTATGTACACTACATAATATCTCTTTTCTCTTCTACATCGAGATAGGACATATTTATTTCATTGCTGCTTGGGAGCAATTTACAAGAGCAAGAACTACAGGCTTGATTTCATAGTTGTTCTGATTTACAGTGGGGTGATTCAAAATAGATCACCAATTAGTCCGGGAGTGATTTTTGTGAGTGATTTCACCCCTCTCAATTTTTTAATCAAATGAAAGTTTGAATATAACTAATAAGCGAAACAAGCGTTAGTCGCCAGAATTTGGTGGGAATAGGTGTGAAAATATTTAAAACATGTCGCAAAATAGAAATAAAAAAAGCAATTTCATCTCACTTGAAAATTTGTTGATTAAAAGTTTAACGAATATTGAACGAAAAAAAAAACAACCTGTAAAAACAAAGTTTATTTTTATTC
The DNA here is from genome assembly GCA_963082835.1 of Leptogaster cylindrica. Taxonomy (NCBI): domain Eukaryota; kingdom Metazoa; phylum Arthropoda; class Insecta; order Diptera; family Asilidae; genus Leptogaster; species Leptogaster cylindrica. The sequence goes on along the minus strand of OY720107.1, from coordinate 12,653,911 downwards.
ATCTTCATAGTATTTTCAAAATTGTGACAATTAAAATCAATTTAAAAATAGGTAGATTTTTCTTCGAAATCTACCTAACATAAAAGAAAAGATGACTTGATTTTATGATATTTTTGTAGTATTATTAAAGTTTTTTTCCGTTCGTCCAGTGGTAACGGGATACAAATTTGATAGAATACGTAGTCATCGACAACGAACCTGTCAAATCGACTTAACATTTCTAAATACTTTTTTTTAGTTAAATTATTCTCGCCGAATACAAACTAAAAACAACACTTCCGTTCTATACGATTTTATTTCCAACTTTTTTCATTGACAAAATAACAGAATCCTTACATAAAAATGGACTACTATAATTCGAACTACAAAATATTACTTAATTACAAAACTATTACGCCCGATTTCACAGTGCACACTTAAGTTCTCACTTAGCTAAGTTTGAGGAAAAACTTAAGTGACGACTTAAGTATTTTTAGTTTCACAGTCCCTTTTTATATTTCGCTTAACTGAGTGACCGCTTTAAAATTTTGTACTTTTTCGTAAGAGACTGTATATGTCAGTTTGCGAGCAATATTAATTGTTGATAAACATTTTACTTGTAAGCGGTTAAAATATTTAAAAAAAAATATAACTTAAAAAATGGATATCACTACAGTGATCAAAAGAAGCCCGAATTTTACATTGGCAGAAGTCAATCTGCTAATGAATTTGGTAGTGAAGGGTAAATCGGCTATTGAATGCAAGCAAACAAACCAAACTAATATTGCTTCAAAAAATAAAAATTGGAAGGAAATTGAAATAGAATTTAATTCCTTGTCCGGTGGAGTGTTTCGTTCACAGGCAATATTAAAAAAAAATATGAAAATATTAAAAAAGACACAAAAAAAAAAATGCATATGAAAAAAGGCAGACATATGGTACAGGAGGAGGACCGGCACCATCTACAAGTGGAGACACCGAAGTTGATACAATGGTATTTGACTTAATCGGGGATCAGATGTGTGGGTTAGATGCCACTTTTGACAACGATATTTCGAATGGTAGGTCCAATTTCAAACTAATATCGAATAATAACCCTATTTTTTGTTCTTTTTTTGGTTTTAGAAAAAGTGATTGTGGACAACAAAAATATTGAACCTGAAGAAATATCAGAAGAGCTTCAAGGAAAAGAAGATACAATAAAGACAAATGAAAAAATTGTTAAAGGTATTATGGCAAGTTAAAAATTAATCATGATTTAAAGTTGTTTTATTACAGATAAATTCGTCATCGGATCAAAAATCAAAATGAGCAAAGTTCTTACCATTCCTAAGAAAAAGCTAGCGTGTGACAAAAGGGAAACTTTAGCCGCCAGAAAAATAGAACTGGTTGATGAACAAATAAAAAAAACTAAGAAAAGAAGCAAAATTTGGAATTAAAGTTCATGACGGAGGAAAACGACTTAAAGTGTAAATTAATTAAACAAAAATATGCCATAGACGAATTATAAATTATTAAAAGTTAATTATAAAAATAATAAAATATAAATCAAATATTACTTTATAACATTTTCTTTATTAATTTATTTATTTATTTACTATAAATTCGAAAAGTGTTCATCAATTAAAAGATTTCTTGTTGGATTTTGTAAATCTGTACAAAAGTCCAAGGGTCCTGTATCATTGGGGAGATTTACCAACGCCCCAGACGATCATCAAGGGCCGGTGGTGCACGGTCATTTGTTAAGCAGCAAATGTGATGCAGAACTGCAGTTGCAACTATAATGCTTTGAATTGTAGTTAATTGAAGGCGCATTCCTGTTGCTAGCACTGGGAATCGTCTCTTCCACACTCCATACGATCTCTCCACACAGTTCCTAGTTCGAATCTGAGATTCGTTGTATAATTCTTGTGCTCTATTCCTGCAATTTCGTAAAGGAGTTAAAACAAAATTTCTGCACTGGTATCCACCATCGGCAACTATGCAATATCTTCCGAACTCCCCTTGATCCAAACGAGACCGGATCCTAGAGTTGTTAAAGATGGTTGAGTCATGACTCGAACCTGGCCATCTTGCCACAATGTCCACAATTTTAAGCTTGGAATCGCCGAGTGTCTGCACATTTATAGAAAAATAACTTCAAATTACATATTATATTCAACACAAACATGGTGATTGAATTTTTACATGTGTACAGTTCATAGCTGCAATTATTCGAGGAAATCTAGCGATATTAAAAAAATCTCGTACTATACTCGCTCTTTCTTCCTCTTTTTAAGGAAATTTAATGTACAATGGTCTCAGTAATGCTATATGACGCGAAACGTTCTTTACAATACGGAATGCAGTTGATTTGGAAACTCCTGAAAGATCAGCAGCTGTGAGTAAAAAACCGTCACTAGCATAAAACCTCAGTGTTAGCAAAACATGCATTCTGGAGTTATTGCCTTATTCCTGTAATATGAAATGCGTATTTTATTAAAATATGAAATCGATTCCAAAAATATATCATTTACCAAGATGTTTTATATGATATTTGAGAACGTATTTGCTCAAGCACAATAGAAGCGCACTGTTTGGACATCCTGAACCGCAAAAAAACATGCACATCATCCCAATAATCAAACATTTTTCTTTTTTGAAATCTTCTCATTCGTGCAACTCGAACAATCACTTCATAATATTCCCCATCATCTTCGTCAATTATATTTTCCAAATCGCTATCCATTTTCAAGACAGAATACAAGTTTTCAAAGGCAGCGTGATTACTGATTATATTAGTTATTCTACATGAAATGAGGCTTAAGTGCTCAATTTCGATGACTTAAGTAAAGTGCGAACTTAAGTAAAAATTTGCACTTAACTCGCACTGTGAAATCAAAAAACTACTAAAGTAGAACTTAAGTGACGAATTTGCACTTAAGTGTGCAGTTGTGCACTGTGAAATCGGGCGTTATTCTACCTTAATTAAGACAGTTCATATTATAACATCCTTCCACCTAAAAATTTCTTTAAATTAACACAACAAATAATTAGTACAACAAATCTTAAATCTAATCACTTGTTGTAGCCGCTACGGTTTATGAATGATTCTTCCACTACGTGTTTTCATAATTTCTTTACCTTTGAAAATTAAAATCTTTTCTTGATCATAATGTATCTCCAGTGGATAGAGACGAATTGTATAGGTCTAGTGAGAATTTTCCTATTCTTCATTCGAACTTCTGAAACACTTACCACTCCATCTTGTCCTTTAATTGTTCCCACAATTATTCCGATTGGCCACAGTCCAAATAATCCGCTTAAATCAAAACCGAATCTCCAAGTTTCACCTTACCATTCTTCATCTCTTGACGTTTTTGAACCAACTGTCCAAGATACTCTTGCCTGAACCTCATACGTAATTCTTTCATGAGTTGCTGCCTTATTCTATATCTTTTCTGGAACCCGTCTGCGTCTAGACTCTAGACTTTAAATGATCGATATCGGGAACTCCACTCTCTCGAACTCCATTGATGAAGAGGGTTGGTGTAAGTGGCACCAATTCATTACCCTCAAATACATGAGTCAATGAACGTCCATTTACGATCGGCTCCACTTCACAGAGAACAGTCAGCAATTCTTCTTCAATTCTTCAAGGACATGTTTTCCTAAAACTCGGATCAACAACTCAACAGCTTCTTAAAACTAACTTCATCATTTCTATAAATCAGTTTTGTTTCTACTCTTCGTATTCCCGAAAAATCTTTTTTCACTTTTGACGGAAATGATTTCAAATCAAACGACTCCTCTTTTTGTACTAACTTCAACAATATCAACTCTGCATTCCGAATTTTTCCATCATTTAATATCCACCTTTGTGATTCGCTTTGCCCAAAAATTCCTTAAGAACCTCTTACTCCATGCCACAATCCTGACAAGACCGCCATAAGTTCCAATTCTATACCTAAATAGCATGTTCATACTGCGTTTTAAATCTCCAAGATTAAGATAATCTCACTTCCTTAATCTTGCCTGTTTCATTGCGTTTTGAAGATTAACTTTTTGTTGTCGATATATTGTTCGAGAAAATTGAATAAAATGGAGAATTATTGTTCAAAAAGACATAAATATATATTGTAATTTAGTGGCGGTAGCAGAATTTTTGGGAATTGGAATGCCAAATGAATTCAGATGCATTTTTTAAATCAAATTTGCACATGAAACTGTCAATTTACTGTGAAAAGCTGTCAAAATGTTCCTTGAGGCCATCTATGATCAAAGTTTGAACAGAAAGGGCACGTTTAGGAATCGCACCTAAATTTGGGGCCAACCCGGAAGCAGAACCGGTTGGACTGAGCCGGTTGCATCAATTGAAGAAGCCGGCACAGCGGGGGCAGTTAGATTTATGTCGGGAGGGGAAGAATTTACTGAAGGAAGAGACCGTTGGCGAAAGCGAACCTTGCTTTGCGGTTATGGGAATCACATTCCGATCAAGAAATCGAAGTTGTGACTACAGGAGTGTTATATCATTGACACACTGCTTGGTTAACCAAGTGGAGACTTGGTTAAGAGCTAAACCAACTCAAATCAGGTGGTTTCGACTTGGTTCCCCATACAAGTGACTTGGTCAGAAACCAATGAAAAGTGACTTGGTTAACGAGTTAACCAAGTACTTTCCAATAACTTTCCAACAATCCGCGTCAAACTTCACAGCAAGCCTTCCAATATCTTGCTGTTATTTGCGATGATTTTGACATAGTATTCGTGTGTTCCGATCAAATTTTAATACATTCTAATATGATATCTTATTTATAAAAAAAGGCCATACAGTCTTCTTTTATGATTGTTTATTTCAAATATTCGTACTTTTCGAATTCTGCTTAATTCTTCACTTTCTTCTTATTTTTATTATTTGAATTTCAAACAGAATTCGAAACGTATGAATTTTCGAAATAAATAATCGGAAAACAAGACTTATAAATAAGATATAAAATAAAGAACAGTCGACAGGAATTTATTAAATTGTAATATGTCTAAGAAAAGAGTTGCATGGACAAAATTAACCGAATTTCTTCTTTTGGAGGTCTGGAGTGCAGCAAATTGCAAAAGCAATTACGAGATGATGATGCAAAGTGCACAATAAATGAAACAGCATTTGATTATTGCTCAAATAATCTTTTGTTGCTATTTTCCCTTATCATAACTGCTATCGCTAACATTACTTCTTTCTGAATATCCATTTTTAGACAAAATGGAACTGACAAAATATGTTTACAAAATGTAAACAAATAGCAACTGTCAAAAAAACCAACTCTCCAATATGTGTCACCTATTTTGGTTTCGCCCTTGGTTAACTCGGAGAGTTGGTTAACCAAGCTATGTGTCAATGGTATTAGGAATTAGATGGAATAAAAAAGTGACAGTATTTTCTGTGAATCAAATTTTAGTGGAGTGGAAAAAGACAAGGTCACGAAGAAGACAATCTTATCAACCGTGGGTTCTCATCCCGAAGATGATGCAGCGTTGTTGGAAAATAAAACTTCAGGGGGACGATGAAGTTTGTGAAAAAATACACAAGGTTTCCAAGAATGGATGGATGACATGAAGATGGTTCAATTGGTAGAATTGTCGAGATGTATAGGAGTGCCAAGTGAAATACAACAGTTCATGCTTTTTGTGACGCTAATAAAAAGGGATATGGAGCAGTTACATCTGTGAGTTATGAAAAGTCATGGAATAAATGTGAAATTCATCATGTCACGATCTAGAGTAGCTCCTAACAAAGTGACAATTATTCTTTTAGAGTTGATAGCATGTGAAATAGGAACTCGTTTAGGACAAACGATTTAATAGGCTTTAAGATGGGAGCATGTACCTTTTGTTCTATTGGATGGATTCTACAACAGCAAAAGCTTGGATTCAGAGAAACTCTAAGTGGGGTACAGGGAATCGAGTGAAGAAGATCTTGAGTATAACAAAGGTTACAGACTGGAGATATGTACCGGGTAACAGGGTACGTAAATTTTTCACTCGTGAACCGAAAAAATTTGATTCACTCATATTTTTCGGTTCATGAGTGAGCAAAACTGGTTTCGACTCGTGAACCAAAAATTCGGTTCAGAGTTTTAAAAATTTTGTTCAGTTCTGAGCGAGAGCAGAATTCTTGTTTTTAATTTTTATCACTCTTGAGGCGAGCCGAAAACAATTTCGTTCAGCAATTACGGCTCGTGAGTGAAAAAGAGCCGAAAAGAATCATTCATTTCGGCTCTTTATGCACTGTGCCTGCAGTGACTTGGTACAAGGATGAAATTGCCGCCGAAAGGTTTTTATAGACCTGACACGAAAACCGGTTTGACGCTTGTTTAACTCATGAATCGTTCTTTTCGGCTCTGCTCCCGAGTGAATCAAATTTTCAACTCTCAGAATTTTCGAATCCCTTCACGAGTTTTATTTTTAAGTTCATGAACCGAAAAATTTGGTTCACGAGTGATTCAAAAATTCAGCTGACATGAATTCCATTCACTAGTCAGTGAGCCGAAATTTTTTCACTCCTGCCTGCCGGGTAAAGCTAATCCTGCGGATGTTCTTGCACAAGGTGAAAGTTTGAAGAAATCATTTGAGATATTATAAAGTGGTGGAACCGTCCAGCGCGAGGGTATGATGGGCGACTATTGTTGGGCAACAATACACGACACGGATCCAAAAAACTATAAAAACGTCGTTGAATCCACCCACATTCCTCACTATTCTCGGAACGAATTGTTATGATCAATTCGGCCAAATTAAAAGTTAATTGTAAACAAATAGCAATTAACTCCAAAAGTGCATGCACATATCACCGCAAAAAGCGTAAGCAATGGCTAACGACCTAGGGAGGGCAAGAAATGTAAACAAAATTGTACATAGCAATACAAGGTCGAGCCATGACAATTAAATATATGCTTGGGCCAGTTACGATAAGCGCTCGCACAAAAAGAAAAAACAATGCGGTAGCGAGTCACGTTGCTTGAAATAAAAAAAAGAATGCGAGGAGCGCAAGTAACTGGGGCGTCAAGAAAATTGTCATAAACGCAAAATGATGGGAAACAGCATAAATAACCATATCAATATATCGGGTATGGATTGACCCCATCGCGGTAAACAATAAAAGCAATTTAGCAAATTGCAATTAATAAGTAAAATAAAATTAAAAAACCTTTTGATGGTACGTGCACTATTGCCTTTTGCGTTGCAATTAAGCAAGTCAGCGGAATTGCGCAAGCGTAAGCATTCCTTAGGGAATGTATTGCTATTTCAGGGGTTAGGTAAAAAGTACATAATACATTGTACTTATTTGGAAGAATCAAGGCGATCAGTTACTAGCTGACGCCCGTGAATTCAAGTCTATTATTAAAGTATGCATTAAGCAGCCACGTGTTTTTCTTTATATTGGACTCCTGATCCAGTGACAAATAATACACCAAGAGTTGTCAAATCAAGTAAAGACAGACAAACCATAAACAAATGCCTGAACAAAAACAAAAAAGACTGGCAGCGGTGGGATTCGAACCCACGCCCCCGAAGAGACTGGTGCCTTAAACCAGCGCCTTAGACCGCTCGGCCACGCTACCGTGCCCGTATGCTATTATTATTCTCATCATATTCATTAAAGTTATTTTCAGTATGGAACCTAGAAACTATTTGGGTCCACAAACTGCGGTTTCCTCGATTGATCCATTTATGAATTTCTTGAGAATTCTTTGAAGAGCTATAAAATTTTGAGATGAATTCAAAGTTTGTTAAACCAAAAAACACGGAAGGGTTAAACGGGAGAATCTAATTGGGTTTGAATTCATTCAAAAAGAAAAAACAATGCGGTAGCGAGTCACGTTGCTCGAAATAAAAAAAAGAATGCGAGGAGCGCAAGTAACTGGGCCGTCAAGAAAATTGTCATAAACGCAAAATGATGGGAGTCAGCATAAATAACCATATCAATATATTGGGTATGGATTGACCCCATCGCGGTAAACAATAAAAGCAATTTAGCAAATTGCAATTAATAAGTAAAATAAGCTTAAAAAATCTATTGATGGAACGTGCACTATTTGAAGGTGATTGCCTTTTGCGTTGCAATTAAGCAAGTCAGCGGAATTGCGCAAGCGTAAGCATTCCTTAGGGAATGAATTGCTGTTTCAGCGGCTATGTAAAAAGTACATTGTACCTTACCAATAATAGCAATTAATCAATTATTGGAAAAGAGTAGGGAGAACTTTGTACAAATTAAAATGTATAAATATAATTGTCACCCTAGAATTAGTGTTCAGTATTGTTTAAAAAAGCTAGTGGAAACTCTGCCCGATTGTGTACCTAATTATTCAGTTTAGCAAGTACTCGAGTTAAGAACAAGTTTTGTACGGTATTATCAATAGTAGTTGAACGACGATTTAATTAGTGAAATAAATAACGAATTATTGTGAGGAAACCACGGCAGTTGCGAATTCAAGTGAGGTAATTTCACCCCTTTACCCTGGAGTTCTGCATTCGTGCTGCTCCAACCGATCCTCGAAGTTAAAGCGAATCCTCGCTCTGTTTTTATTTTTGATAATATATTGTTTACGCAACCTTCTTTCGACTTTGAATGGTCCATCATATGGAGGGATGAGACCTGGTCGAACCTTATCAATCCTTAAGAAAACGTAATCTCAAGTTTCAAGAGATTTGGTTACTTGAGTTTCTAGTGTCTATTGGAATGGCAGACTGCATGGCAGCTTTGAATTAAACAAGCTCGGCAGCAGAACATCCTGGATCTCCTTTAACTGATGTACGAACTTCTAAAAGTACTAGCGGTAGGTCTGCACTCCAATATATTAATGGTATTTTCGCGAGACATTAATAATTTCACCATCCCGTTCGCTTGGGGATGATAAGCGCTTGTTCGAATACGGTGAGAACCTAACAATTTTGTAAGTTCTTTAAACAATTTCGATTCAAACTGCGTGCCCTGGTCAGTGATGATTTCTCTGGGTGTACCAAATCTGGAAACATACTGTTGAACGAACATTTTTGCGGCACTTGACGCGGCAATATCACTAACAGGATATGGTTCTGGCCATCTTGTAAAACAGTCGATGAGAATCAGGATGAAGAAGTAACCATTGGAAGGTGGAAGAGGTCCCACAATATCCAGGTGCATCTGTTCGAGTCTTCGGAGGGTACATTGAATCGCTTGGAGCGTTGGCACGAAATACAAGCTTTGGACCAATAGTTACACTTTGTTTATTGAGGGCCAGAAATATTTGGAAGTGATTCGTTTGCTCTTGGCTCGAATCCCATCGTGAGCTAAGCTATGGAGCGTTTCAAACACGGTTTAATTCTTAACTCTTGAGGAACGAAGGGACGACTGGTGATCTGGTGGTGATCTTACATAAAAATATCGGTTTCGTGAAATTAGTGAACCGACGGATATCTCGTAAACGGTACGGTTTAGAATTTTTTCATTATTTTTCCCGTGATCAGCGACCCAAAATCCTTCGGAAATCACCACCAAAGTGGATTGCTGTAGTTTTCAGTATCAGTTAAGAAATAAAAAAAATACAATTCCGTTTTCCAAGAAAACCCCCTTCATAGCGCGTTTGTCGTCATAGTAAAAAAAACATCATGTTGCAAAGATTAATTGAGACATGTTTCATTTCTGTTGGTGGGTGTGGACAGTACAGTGCCCATACAAATATGCCCATTGTCCTTTTCGCCATAAATCTCTCCGGCTTCTAGGAAGCAGAAAATGTGTCCGTAACCAGTTGCTCGCCAGTTACCAGTGTATAAAATAACAGAGAAATTTGATGAAAATTAAGATTATTTTGCAAAATTAATTGTTCGTTTTATTAAATGGCACATCACTTGTTTGTCCACAATCATTAAAGTCAGACGAATGGCAAAGTTATGAATATTGCAAATTGTCACATAAAACCTGTGATTTCTCACTTCAGCTAGTGCGTGAATCACGTTCTCGCGAACTCTCGTCGCTCAAGACTCCACCTGAAAATTTCCTCATCAATGCTCCGGAAATCGGAACTGTTGACCCCAGTCGGCGCGGCGCACAGTGTTTCAAATTCCCGATTTCGTGGCCAAAAATTGAAGGTTTTAATTCCGATTTCTAATTCTAATTCCGATTTTGTAGATGAGGCTTTGGTGCATTCAAATCCCAAAGAACAAGCTCCTAGGTTTATTACCAGAAGCATTGGGAGTACTTGAAAGTTGAGGTTTAAGTAGCTCAATATATCACGCGCTTGCCGTCCTGTCAAAGAAGCAATATTGTATTGTGAATAATTTTATATCTACTAAACCGATTTTAAACATTTTTTGTACATCATTTTTAAGGATATGTATTATAAATTATTAAAAACCGTTTAAATTATAAAAGTTTTTGAATTTTAAGTATGAAATGCGCATTAGAAAGTAGTCCGTTAAAACGGCGATATTTTTTTCGACTTTCAGATAGTCTTATAGTTACGACTTCCGCTGAGTTCCGCCGCGATCTTCATGAAGTATGATAACTGATAAGGAAGGAATAGGCTTTCAATTTATAAAAAAATTATTCCATACTAATACTAATTGTTTTGATATTATTCTAGAATATGGTATTCAAAGGTTTTTGAGGGCGCTGATTTTGAATCTCTGGTCAAAATTTTAAACTTCAAAATGGTGGATCCAATATGGCGGCGAAAAATTTCAAAATCCTTCGAATTTGCTCGAAACTTGCTACTATAGGGTTTTTGGTGCCGCTGATTTTGAATCTGTGGTTAAAATTTTAAAAGGGTGAGGGTTTTCGGGGTCGCTGATTGAGAATCTAAAATCAAAATTTGAAAAAAGAACAAAATGTCTGATCTAGTATGACGGACATTTTATCAAATTTTGTTTTTTTATTATCAATCGTTCTGATTATAGTTTAACTACCATACATTATACTGACTAAAAAGTCGGTTGAAAATAAAAATATTGTTTGATTTCTCAAACATTATACTAAGATGTTGTACTTTTTTTGCGGAATTTATTTTAAAAACAAATTAACTAATTACAATACAAAATTAATTATGATTGATAGTATAATTCAACTTTAACAAAGATTTATTAACGAAAAATTAAGAAGCTCGACCAACTCGCGTGCAACTCAGTTCGACTCACTGCCAAATCTGCTCCTCTGCCTGGGCTTAGGTTTTGAGCAACCAAGCAATTTATTTAGAGGCGTCAGCAACTGTTAATGGATGCATATAGAACCCGTAAGGCGTAAGTTCAATACAAAGGTTCACTTGCAGTGGAACCAATTTTGGGTTGTATTGATAGATGTAGCAGATTTACCGATAATAGCGCAGTGGCGCCGGCTTTAACTGCATAAGCTTCAGAGACTTTTGCTAAGAGCTTGTAGAGGAAAAAAGAATAGGTGTTCATATGCATCCACGATTCAAGTGCCGTACTTAATGCATTCTATTGTATGTTATTACTATTACATAATTTCAACTGAATCGAACTGAGTTGCGCGGAGAAGGTCGTTACAAATTTCATGTTTAAAGACTATTGAAATTGAACAAGAGAAGGAAATAAAATATGTGAAACTTAAATCTAAATGGTGTTGCGTCGTCGACTAAACATTCCGGCCGCCTTGAAAACACCTCGTGTTTTTAAAAAAAATTAATAAGGTTTAATTTATAGGCAGCGGGCAGAGTTTTACAAGTGCTCTTCGGTAAGTTCCGAATTGAGTTTTTATGTCGGCGACTCGTGGTACACCGTCTCGTCCAGGAAACAATTCTTGCACGCGACCCAGCATCCATTTTAAGGGAGGTAAATTGTCATCCTTGAGCAATACAAGGGTGCCTGCTTTTAGCGGAGTAGTTTTAGATGTCCACTTGTGACGTTGCTGCAATTGCGAGAGGTAATCGGACGTCCATCGTTTCCAGAATATCTGCTGTAATTGTTGCAGTCTTCGAAACCTGGTTAGTCGGCCTGGATTCTCGTGGGTTATATCGGGTTCCGGGAGCGCAGTTAGTGGAGCGCCAATTAGAAAATGCCCTGGTGTCAAAGGCTCCATATCATTTGGGTCAGATGATAAGGGTGTTAAGGGTCTAGAGTTGAGTATAGCCTCGATTTGCGTGATGAGGGTGACGAGCTCTTCGAAGGTCAAGCAAGCGTTGGCGATTACTCTTATCAGGTGGTGTTTTGCAGACTTCACTGCGGCCTCCCATAGACCGCCAAAATGAGGGGACCTTGGTGGAATAGGCTTCCATTGGATGTGATCCTCTTGACAGAGTTGTTGCAGCTTCGTCTGACATTCTTGAGATTCGAAGATCTTTCGTAATTCATTGATTTGTGACCGTGATCCTAGGAAGTTTGTGGCATTGTCGCAAAATATCGTTCTGCAAAGTCCTCGTCTTGCTATAAATCGTTTCAGCGCATTGATGAAGGCTTCACTCGAGAGATCACCAACCAGCTCCAAATGTGTCGCCTTCGTGGTGAAGCAAATAAACACCGCGATGTATGCCTTGACTGGTACCTTGCCGCGTCCTGTAGAGTGAACCTTAATTGGTCCGCAGAAGTCTACGCCAGTACAGAGGAAGGCTCGACCTGGTTGAACTCTCTCGTGCGGCAGATTTCCCATTATGTATTCCAGCGTCTTTGGCTTGGCTCTAAAACATCGAATGCATTTGTTTACTATCCGTCGAGCTATGACTTTTCCATCGATGGGCCAATAGGTTTGCCTACAAATGTTTAAGAGATTTTGAGGAGCAACGTGTAAATGTTTGACATGTAAGTGGTACATTAACAAGTTAGTAATTGTGTGTTCCTTCGGCAATACTATTTGATGCTTTGCGTCGAAGGGAATATACGCGTTTTTAATTCTACCCCCTACCCTTATTATTCCCTGTTTGTCTAAAAAGGGCGAGAGCGACTTTAATTTGCTTGATTTAGCAACAGCTTCATTAGCTTCAAGGTTTTTCAATTCATCGTGAAATGATACTCGTTGCACATTTCTAAAAATGGCAGTCAGCGCAGCTTGTAATTCATCTGGTGTTAGAGTACCACTGCTGCGAGAAGATTTTAACAATCGCAGATTATTAATGAATCTGTAACAATACGCAAAAATTCTTTGCAGTTTTAGAAATGAATTTTTATGATTTACTGCATCTGTTAAATCTGTAGATGTTTTGAGGGATGCCAAGCAAATGGTCTGTTTTCTTTGCTCGGGCGGATTTATTATCGGTGTGTATGAATTGTTAAGCCAAGTCTCATCGGGAGAGTGTAGCATATCAGGGCCTGTAAACCACAGAGCGTTGTTGCATAAATTGTTTGCCAAAACTCCCCGTGAGAGTAGATCGGCCGGGTTTTGATTGGATTTTACATGATGCCACTGATCAATTTTGGTTAGGTCTTGTATTCTAGCTACCCGATTAGCTATAAACGTACCCCATGTAAGTGATGGGGAATTGAGCCACGTCAAGACAATTAAGGAGTCAGAGTAGTAATGAACTTTATCAGCGTTTATTTGGAATATATTAAGTAGGCGGTCTGTTAGTTCGGCAGCCATCACGGCCGCGCACAGTTCTAACCGTGGTATTGTCGTGGCTTTCATTGGAGCAACTCGTGATTTTGAGCATATTAATCTCACCAGAACTTGACCGTGGGCGCTTACAGATCGAAGGTAGCAGCATGTTCCATAGGCGGCTTCACTACTGTCTGCAAAGGTATGAAGTTGTAACACAGTTGGTTTATTATCAATAATAAGTTTTCGGGGTATAGATATAGTGTTGAGTAAATTTAGCTGATTTCTGTAGCTATTCCACTTCGAACTGTATTCGATTGGGATCGGATCGTCCCAGCCAAGGTTTTCCTTCCACAGTTGTTGTAGAAATATCTTTCCTAGCACTACAACTGGTCCAATAAGTCCCAACGGGTCGAAGACACGAGCTAGGTCTGAAAGGATTACACGTTTGGTTATATTAGCACTCATGGATGACTGAGATGCTATGTTAAATTGGAAGACATCTTCTGTCGGTTGCCACACTATTCCAAGGGTTTTTATTGTGTCCCCGGCATTTATGTTGAGATAGCTTTCCCTGTGCTCTTCAGGAATGTCTTCAAGGAGGCTTGGATCATTTGCACAGAATTTTCGTAATTCGAAATGACCCTTTCGTAGCAGTTCAATGAGGTTCTTCTGAAGGGATTTTGCGTCGCGCAGACAATTTGCACCAGTCATACAATCATCTACATAGAAGCATGTTTTCAATGTATTAGATGCTTCAGGGAATTGCTGACGTTCGTCATCAGCTAATTGGTTTAAACAGCGAGTGGCTAGGTAAGGGGCAGACGATGTCCCGTAAGTGACAGTGTTTAATTGATATGCATCTAATTGGTTTGTTGGCTCGGTTCGCCACAGAATCAGCTGGTACTGTCGATCAGCTGGATCAACAAGGATCTGTCTATACATTTTACTAATATCCGCAGTGAATACAAACTGATACGTTCTAAATCTTAAAACAATGGAAAATAAATCGGGTTGTACTACTGGACCTACCATGAGAATATCGTTTAGCGAGGAACCAGAGGTAGATTTAGCAGACGCATCGAATACGACACGTAGTTTTGTGCTTGAGCTCTCTGGCTTATGCACACAATGATGTGGAAGGAAATAATTAGAAACTGGCACTTTCTGGAGGGAAATCTTTTCCATATGGTTAAGTTCCTCATATTCATTTAAGAACTGTGCATAGGCTGATCTTAAATCCCCCTGCCGTGAGAGTTTACGTTCCAGGTATAGTAGCCTTTTTGTGGCCATGCGTTGCGAATCACCCAGTAGTTCCGGTTCTTGACGAAATGGTAGTCTGACACAGTATTGCCCATTTTGCATGCGTTTCGTAGTTGATTTGAATATTTGTTCAGCTTGCTCTTCTTCAGGAGTATGGACTGCTATTGGAGTGTCGTGCCGTTCAATTTCCCAAAAATTCTGAATTTGTTTTTCTAATGTTTGCAAGGATAGGCTTGGAGCTAAGTTACAATGAACCGATTTGGAATGAGTTTGCGTTACCTTCCCAATAAAAACCCATCCTAAAACTGTGTTTTGAAGGACTGGAAGATCAGCGGATAAGATTATCCTTTCTGGGGAGGTGAGCACACCATGCAGCTCTGCTCCGAGCAATAAGTCGATATGCTGTGGTTTGTAGAACTCTGGATCCGCCAGTTGCACATTGGTTGGTAGGGGCCACTTGTGCACATCAATGAATTTGCTTGGATGCAGGCCACTTATTTTGGGTAGCACTTGTGCTTCAAAGTCTGCGGTAAAATTACTAGTACATGATTTAAGGGTTATACTTAGCTTGTGTTTCGATAAGATTTGAGAGTCCGTGATGCCTGTAATTGGAAGATTGGTTTTAATCCGCTTAATACCCAGCTCTTGTGCCAGACGGTTTGAGACAAAGTTTAATTGCGAACCTGAGTCCAACACCGCTCTGCACAGCACCGGGTGCCCATATTTGTTAATGATTTGAACTAGCGCTGTTGCTAGCAGTACGTAAGATTTGCTGCATGGCTCTGTTGGTGGAGATGCATTTAGAGAGGAGTGAAGTGATGCTCCCATAGTCGACGATGAAGGCTGAGGTTCCTGCCTTCTATCGGACTGGTGAGGAGTATAGAGAATACTGCGATCCCTGTGGAGCAGTGTGTTATGCTTTTCACCGCACAGTTGGCACCCTCTTGATGAACAACTGTCGTGATTGTGATCACCACGCAAACAGTTAAAGCACAATTTTAGTTTTTTAATTTCAGTGTATCTTTCAATTACAGGTAATTTTAAGAATTTAGAGCATTTATATATTGTGTGGTTTGGCGTAGAACAAAACGCACATGTTGGCATCTTGGTCGCCTGAAGGGAAGTAACGACACTGCGTTTGTTTACAATCTTGTGCCTTTGGCTGCTACTGCCTGACGGGACTATGACGTCGACCTTGTGGTCAGATTTCGCTTCTAATGAGTGGCACCGTTTTTCTAAAAAGGTTAAGACTTCGCTAAGGGTAGGAAGTCTGTCGGAGGGACATGTGTCGTCCCATTTGTCTACGGAGTGAGCATCTAACTTCTGGAGAACTAGGAAAACAAGTAAGTCATCCCACTGCGCCGCAGGTCGACCCATTGCAGTGAGTGCACGCACATGTGATTTGACATTATCAATTAAATCTCGCAGTGCAACTGAAGAGGACTTCTGAATTTTTGGCAAGTTGAAGAGCTTACGAATATGTTCCTGGCATATGAGTTTCGTATTGTTATATCGATCAATTAAGATTTTCAGAGCACCTTCGTAATTATTATCTGTAATTTCTATGGATTGGATTGAACGAAGGGCACAACCTGATAAAGCTGAACGTAGATAATGGAATCTCGATATATTGTCTAATGATTTGTTGTTGTGGACAAGTGTCTTGAATGTTTCATAAAATGTCGTCCACATTGTATAATCACCAGAATAAGTTGGCAAAGCTATTTTGGGGAGCTTGATACCATATGAAGCTTCAAGGGAGATATTGGCGGTGGAGTCATTGTGTGTAAGCTGCTCGAGGGTTCTTCTGCGCTTATCTAAATGAACGGCAAGTGCAGGTTGTATTAAATAGTACAGTTCTTCGTACTCCGCTCGCACCTTCGAGAGCACCTCTTCAGGATCCGCCTGCTCAATTGCGGATTGTGTTGAATTGAAGGTACCCATGTGTTTGTTAAGAGCTTGTAACCGTATTTCAATTTCTTGCGTAGAGGTTTGATCGTTTATTTTGTTAACAAACTCATGAATACGCTGTTGTTGATCTATTAAAACTGTTCTAGCAACTTTAAGTTTATCGATCTGTTTCGAACTCATGTTGGTCACAAAAACTGATTAATATTTAATTAAATAATTAAGATTGTATTATTGTATGAATTCTATGCAGTTACACGCGATAATGGTGTTAGTAAGGCACGTGAATTAACTGTTCATGACGTTATAGAACGTACCGTAATTGTGGTCATGTGCTATTAACATTCGCAGTTTTATATTAAGAACCAATTGCCAAGAACTTCTTGAATTTGAATTTATTTGCCT